>CM066257.1:2772455-3372455 GCA_033675135.1 Frankliniella intonsa
AGGACGGTGCGCGGTCTGACGCGGCACGCTAGGTAAGGACGACGGAGGACGCGCCCGGCCGCCCCGATGTAGTGCTGTGCAGTGATCATTGTGTAGTGATTAGTAGTGCCGTCCTACCGAGGATCTAAGTACGTCCAGACGTGTGTAGTGATGTGTAGCGACTGCAGTGATACTAGTGTCACCTCAGAGATCTCAAGAACACCCTCTCGTCTGCTCCAACACAAGCTCCAGATTCAAAAGTTTTAAAAAAAATGTGTGCAAAAAGTGTCGCTAGCGCTAGTGTTGGACGGCCCCTCTGCTTGCAGCGGCGCAAATGTTTGCGCTCGAGGGGCGCCTAGGAGAGACTACGTCTCTATAAAACCCTTGTGTGAGTGTGTGCCGTGCGTGTTGTGGACAGAGACCTCAAGTGTCGATAGTGTCAGTGCAGGCACGAGACTCGCGGACATGTCTTTGCGATCTCCGCAGCTTCTGTGTGTGCTTGTACATGTGTGTGTCCGTGTGTTGTTACCTGGTGGTTGCACGTGCCCGTCACAGGCTCTGAGCGACGTGCACGATGATGTAGTTGTAGTTTGTAGTCTTTGATTGCGTACCGTTATCAAGGTACCCTCGCTCTACCTGCGATTCGCGTGTAATATCGGCTGAAAAGGAGTCGACTTCAGAGACTTGGTACACCTTCTTCTCGTTGTTGGAGATTATCGACAGAAAAAAAAAGGAGTATCCATGTATTCTGACGCAGGAGGGGACGTTGTCTGGCAGATTGAACCCCCCGAGGCCACCGCACCGCGAGCCCTCGAAAATAAGAAATTACCGGCGAGCGCAGCAATTCGGCCACTTTTTGTTGTTCCTGCTTGCGTTGTTTCGGCGGTGATCGACCAGGCGCGGGACGGGTTGCGGTATTGATTTGGAAGGATGCGGTGCGGCGCATTGGGTGATTGCCCCTCACCCCGCCGGGTCGCTGACCGCACGCCGGACATCTTGAATACGATACAAATATATTTATTATTTCTCATTTTTTTTTTGCAAATTTCCTCCGAGTAATGGCCCTTATTTCCAACCGCGGTCTTTTTAACGGTACGTTGCCAATTCGGTAAACGGCATCTGTCGGCGTCCTGTAACATCTCATGAGGTTGTAAAATGGCTCTTGCCGAATAGGGCGGTGCCTCTCGCGAGAGGCGGTGCTTTGAAGGGAGCGGCTCATCGCCCTAAAAAGCCGCAGGGCGCGGCCGAATTCGGTTCCGAAATCTCAATCCCACGTGCAGGTGCATGCACCCAGCTGCAGGTGGGCAGCTGCCGGCAGCTGATTGGCCGCCCTGATTCCCATACTCGCATCCCATTGGTCGCCGAACTCGACGGGTGCGGGCCGAAAAGCGCCCGTCCCGTGTAACGATCCGTTTCCATATAAGACGTGGTCCCTCCCCCCAGCAATAAGCTCGGCACGCGTGTCTCGCGGCCAGAGAATTCCCGATAAAATTCTTGTAACTACAGGGGGGCCGGCGCGCACCCAGTAGGTCCCGACACTTCACGAGCGAGTCATAAATTGCCAACCCTTTTGCTGTAATTGTGCCCTGTCCGTTTTTCTTTTTCTTCTTCACATATTTTTTTTTGTTCGCCCGCGTTTTTCGTGGCACTCGGCGTGATGGATCGCAGGGAATAAACTGTACCTGCCTCCTTTTCGCTTTGGCCTTTTTTTAAAAGTACTCTTTGCGGGAATTATCATCGCACCTTTACTCGCAAAGTGATTCGCGGAATGTCCGGCTGGCACCACCGCATAGCGCGGTTTTGCGACATCTTTTGGCGCGGGGACAATGCGGAAACGAGAGAGGAAACGGAAGTGAAGCAGCCCTTCTCACGGGTGGCGCGAAATTTAAACACTGCTCGTTGTCTCGTCGTAGTGGGCAGCCAGTGTGGAAATTTACGACAGGCGCTTCGCCGGTTGCGCGACACGTAAAGCGGGAGAGAGAGAGAGAGAGAGAGAGAGAGAGAGAGAGCGAGAGAGAGAGAGAGAGAGAGAGAGGGCGGGGGGACAAATTCCCTTTGGTCTGAGAGATACCCGTCAGCGACATTTGGTACCCGCCCGACATGTGTCCGCGCGGTATCAGCAGCCCGGCCCGCGCCGACTCTCTGAAACAACTATGAATAATGCAGCCAAAGGGACACATCAGCACATCAGCGCGCCGGGCGCGGCGGCGAGGCGGCGAAGTGCAGCGGGCGTTTGACGCCACCAACAGAAATATGGTGGCGGAGATACCATCTGTGTGAGCTGCGGGGCAGACACCGTCGCGCCGGCCGCCCGGGTCACAGTCAAACCGGCCAGCCATAACCAAAGTCTGCCCACGTGACGACGTTTTTTTCCTTCATTTCATATTTTCGGGATAACCTTAATCTAACCTAACTATAAAACTGATATTTGGTACCTCATAGCCAAGATTTTTATCTCATACATTCGTAAAACTAAACTTCATTTTTCGAAATAAGAAAATTATCTAAAGCAAAATCAGAATTGCTTCAGATGTTTTTTGGAATGTAAACGCGCGCGAAAATTCAAGTAATTGATCTTTCCGCTCGCTACCGGCCGGGCTGCTTGACCCGGTGGCCGCGGCTGCCGCTTGCAATTTGCCTCGCGTTCGCGAGCCCCATTTGCGCGACCAATCGCTAATTGTCGGTTGCGGAAAACGGTGTGGCGGCGTGGCGTAGCGTAGCGGGGCGGGGCGGGGCGTTGTCTTCAAGAGCGGAGCGTGCGCGCAAGTCTCGCGAACCGGGTTGCTGCCACGTAATGTTTTGATCACGTGTGCTAGAATTTATTTTCTTTTGGTTGTGAAAGTCCGTTTTCCATATACTTCTCCATATCTTTATATGAACCCTCTATGGCTTTGGCTTCACATACTCCGTTTCGGCAGTATGTAAAACTCATAAAACGCCTGGCACGCAGCACGCGCGCTCGCTCAAACGCGCGCGCGCACACACACACGCACGCACACATGCATTCGCCTAATCGGTGGCATATGTTCTTCCCGCAATTTGCCTGAATGCATCAAGTCCGTAATGCAGATAAGGATTGCCCTTGGTAATAAGGAAAGAGGAGAGGGGAAGATGGGCGGGACGGGGGGTGGGGGTGATGCATGGCGCCGGAGTGCGGCGGCCAATGCGGGGATGACGGAGGTGGGAACCTGGGGTGGGTCTTTGGGTGGCGTGCGAGCGGACAGCGCGCGCCGCAGACCACACAAGGGGCTTTGGCGTTTTTTTCGGACGCGGTCCGTCCGAGGCGTCCAGGGCCCACCGAGGTGGACGTAACGAAGAAAAAGGGCGACAGAGCGCGCCGCGCGGCCGCAGCTGGCCATCGGTCAGTTGAGCTCGCCTCCACTGTGCGACAATTTTTTTCGCCCCGTTCCGGAATTTTCTGCGACTGATTTTAGTTAATTTCCCGACGTTTCCAGCCTCGTAACTTTTACTACAGCATTAAATTCGCACGTAGGAACATGTTCCAAACGGGAAAAAAATATCGTCGGGAAGCAGCACGAGAAGTGACGCATTGTCATTCGGGTTAAAGCCCTCGGTGACGGTCGCGTCGACAGCGCTCTGTGGTCTGCGCGCTGCGGGGGGTGGCTCCCTCTATCAGAGAGAGAGAGAGAGAGAGAGAGAGAGAGAGAGAGAGAGAGAGAGAGAGAGAGAGGAAGGAAAAGCGTAGACAATAATGCGGCCTGATGAGGCTGCTGGGGGCGGCAAGACGGCGGGCGGCAATTACTTCCAAACATGTGCGTCGTTGTCGGTATTTTGTCGGCGTCGACGGCGGCGGTGGAGGCGGCGGTGGAGGCGGCGGTGGAGGCGGCGGTGGAGGCGGCGGTGGAGGCGGCGGTGGAGGCGGCGGTGGAGGCGGCGGTGGAGGCGGCGGTGGAGGCGGCGGTGGAGGCGGCGGTGGAGGCGGCGGTGGAGGCGGCGGTGGAGGCGGCGGTGGAGGCGGCGGTGGAGGCGGCGGTGGAGGCGGCGGTGGAGGCGGCGGTGGAGGCGGCGGTGAGCGGCGGTGGAGGCGGCGGTGGAGGCGGCGGTGGCGGCGGGGGAGGCGGCGGGGGAGGCGGCGGTGGAGGCGGCGGTGGAGGCGGCGGTGGAGGCGGCGGTGGAGGCGGCGGTGGAGGCGGCAGTGGAGGCGGCGGTGGAGGCGGCGGTGGAGAGGCGGCGGTGGAGGCGGCGGTGGAGGCGGCAGTGGAGGCGGCGGTGGAGGCGGTCGGCGGTGGAGGCGGCGGTGGAGGCGGCGGTGGAGGCGGCGGTGGAGGCGGCGGTGGAGGCGGGGGTGGAGGCGGCAGGCGGCGGTGGAGGCGGCGGTGGAGGCGGCGGCAGGCAGTGGAGGCGGCGGTGGAGGCGGCGGTGGAGGCGGGGGTGGAGGCGGCGGGGGAGGCGGCGGTGGAGCGGTGGAGGCGGCGGTGGAGGCGGCGGTGGAGAGGCGGCGGTGGAGGCGGCGGTGGAGGCGGCGGTGGAGGCGGCGCCGCCCCTCCTCCTCCTTGCCCGGGCCCACCCCCTGCAGCGACACACGGGCCCACCTACTCGCTATGAAGGTTATATCGCTGTCGAATATCACGTTATAAAGCCATTGATTTATGTATGGAAAATTCATATTTTTTGTCTGTAAATTTACAGTAGATCTGTAACTAGAGAAAGTTCCGTGTTGAATGAGGGTTGCAATCGTATTTCTGCATGCAAATCAGAGGTGGTGGAGGTGCGTAAGTTCGGCAACAGTGGGCGAGCGCCCGCTCTGGCGGTTCAGTGCCTGATCGAGTGTCGGACTATTGGCACAACAGCCGCGCCGGTGTCTTCTGCCTCTCTGCCCTCTCCGTCTCTCTCACTCACTCCCACTGCCCGCGCGGGGGTGAGAGAGACGGACGAAATAGTTTTGGCGCGCTGTTTTCGAACGCCGCCGCCGAGCAGCGCGCGCGTCGTTGCATCGGAGAGGGATTCGAGAGGTGGAGGGGTGATTTGCGACGTGACAACGCCGTAAATCATGTACGCTGTGTTGGTCTGTCGGCCGGCCTAGGCACTGCGGCACCGCGGCGGTGGCACCCCTGGCACACACTCACCCCTTCCGAGAGCGACCCCCTTCTACCCCTTGCACTTACCCTTCAGCTCGGCTACTTCTAGAGTGGTCTAGGAACTCTATAGTTTTCTGTGGCTCCAAAACTTTTCGGTATATTTATATCAGTTTACTATTCCTTATTAAAACTAGAACATGGAAAGATTATGGTCAGTGGGACGGTTTTTTTTTTAGTAAACCTTTCAGTTGTAGCAGAGGGAGTGAGAGAGATAACGAGAGAGAGAGAGAGAGAGAGAGAGAGAGAGAGAGAGAGAGAGAGAGAGAGAGAGAGAGAGAGAGACTCTCTCCCCGAAAATAATACCCGTCTGTCCATAATGAGAGCGCAGCTATGCAGCGCCGGGAATCGATTTCACGGCCCCGTTCATCCGGCACCAACAAAAGGCCAAAATATTTAGCGTCGCCCTCGCACAACATGCAAAACGCTTTTTAGTGGTTGTCGTTGCGTGTCGCTGCCCGAGAGTGCGCCGACCTTTTTTGTCCATTTTTTTCTTTTGTATTTTTATTTTTCGGAGGGCTGTTACAGTTCGGCTGCTCTCTTTCGTTAATGACATGCGGGACGCGCCTGACACCATGTTCCCGCGTGGTTGACAGCGCGTTTGGCGGAAGTGAAGGGGACGTTTGCGCGCCGTTTGTCTCGCAGAGTGCGTGTCCGTAGACGTGCTGTTACAATTTTAACTAGAAAGAAAAAAAAACAGCGGACGGTGCTTGCTTCACTCTCATGCTGATCGCGACCTATCATGTGGGTGGAAGTCCTCTCGAACTGGGCGTGCAGCGAGGTCCACAGGTCGGAGCCGCCGGTGCGGCCGCAGCAGCCGCCATCGCAGAGGAGGCGGCGGCGTCCATGCTCTGGGGAGGGGTCGGGGGGGGTGGGGGAGCGGCTCCTCCAAAGGGGTGGAGTCGCATGCGTGCGGACACAAAAGCGCGCCGAGCAGCGTGGCGGGGGGCGGTGCGGGGTATAGACGCAGCGGCAAGGTTCATGCCTTTTCAATTCAGCGATTTGGATTTTATAAAATATGCATATACAAAAGGCCGATTAAAAAAAATATATATCTTAAAAGTATAGTTTTTTTGACACAAATATGTGACTTTACTTGAGAGTATAAGTGTGGAGTTATTTTTTTTCTGTGCTCAGTAACTCTCATCTCATTCTTTCTCAGTACGGGTTTGCGTTAGGTGGTTGATACATGTGACGTATATGTCCCCTTCTGGGTGTGCCTCAGTCCGCAATGCGAGCTAAGTTACGAAAACTGTTTGGGAGGCGTGTTTCTTCCCTCGACAGTGTGGCGAGGTCCGCGTGTGGACCGCCGCCGCCGGACCGCCGCCGGGTCCCCGGGTCCCCTATACCTGTTATATCAAAAGCCATTCTTCATCGGAGGGTCCGGGGACGCGGCGGGACACGGCTTTTGCATGGCTTTCGGGGCAGCGCGATTGGGTAATGGGAGTTCAAGGCCACGGTCCCTTTTGACTGTGGCGACCTTGACGACGGCTCTCCACCTGGGTGGGTGCGGGCGAGCGACTGTGGGTGCGACTTCTCTGAAGGCAGAAGTCTCTAGCATATCTGAGCGCGAAAATAATAATAATAATAAAAAAACTCGTACAGAAAAAATTACATTTGGATGAGTGTGGCTGGTTACGGTATGAGAATGGTCACGGTGTGCCCCGCCTGCCTCTCCTTCCCGCGGCGCGCGGTCAAAAAAAGCCGAGATTAAGAAATAAAACACCGAAGTCACGTACGCCCAAAAAGAGAGGGAGCGAGAGAGGCAGAGCAGGCGTGCTATTGAGGAGAAACCACGGCGCACCCATCTTACTCGCTAAAAAAATATTTTTAAGGTTGAAAATACCTAAAAATAAAATAAAATAGTGTAGCTGGGTATGAAAAAAATTGAACCAAATAGAGAGGCGGGAGTATGGGGGTGAGTCATCGAGAGGGATATAATATTTGAGAGAGGGGGAAAAGAGAGAGAGAGAGAGAGAGAGAGAGAGAGAGAGAGAGAGAGAGAGAGAGAGAGAGAGAGAGAGAGAGAGACGGAACAGAGAGAGGGAGAGGCCTAACGGGCGAGACGAGGAGAACCATCCGACAGCAGGACCGGGGCAATACATCATTCCTCGCGTCTGAATATATACCATATTTATGTATACACGCTGTGCGTGTGTGTGTGTGAGAGAGAGAGAGAGAGAGAGAGAGAGAGAGAGAGAGAGAGAGAGAGAGAGAGAGAGAGAGAGAGAGGGGGGGGGCGGACTTGCGGTGGGGATAATTTACTGATCGATGATCGCTTAACCTTACCCCGACCAGCATGGGCTCCGAGACACTCGGTAGTGAGTCGTCTCTCGCTCATTGCTTGTATTTCCTCCGGCAGAGACAAAATTATAATTTTTGTATCGACGCGTTCGTGATTTTATTTTTGTAAGTGTAGATGTTTGCACGGCAGGATTATAGTGCAAGGTTTGATTCACACGGTGCGGGATGTTTGTCAGTGTGTGTGTGTGTGTGTACGTGTGCGCGCACTGGGAGCGGACCAACCAATGCTCGCCCTGCCGCACCCCGCCACGCCACAGCGGCCGCGCAGTCGGGGGGCACAGCCGACTCGGAGCAGGTTCGGGTGTCATGTCAGAGAAAATACCCCGTCCTCTTCGGTCATGCATTCTTGAGTGGGCCCCTCCTAAAGGAATCGCACAACCGTCATGGTTCACACACTTTGAATAAAATTATTACAATTTCGGAAATTTTTCTGTGGACACGTCGAGGTGTGTCCTATGCATAGAGCTTTTGGTGTGCAGCGCCAAAGTCCCCCAGCGCGCATAAACATCACTGCATAGAGCAGAAATCGCAAACCGGCAGAGTGGGGAGGGGGATGCAAAGAGAAACGGGGAGGGGAGGAGGGGGTAGGTTCCGGGGGTGCACTTCCGGGATGGGCAAGCTTCCGGGGGGAGCGGTAGGGGTAGGGGTTGTTGTGGGGGGGCGCCCCGCCCCCCCGCCCCGCCACGCCGCGCCCCGCCCCGCCACGCCCCCGTCGGTATCGCGGTAGCGGCGCCTATTGTGTCAACACAAAGCGCAGGGCGCCTGGGCCGCTGGGCCCCGGTCGCGAATCTCCTTTTATTCTACCCGCGGGGCGAGGCGGGGCGGGGCGGGGCGGGGCGGGGCGGGGCGGGGCGGGGCGGGGCGGGGCGGGGCGGGGTGAGGCGGGGCGGGGCGCGAGACATACCAGTTTCTCATAGTAGTGCGCGTACGTACGACCGAGTGTACTGCACTCTATTTTATCTTTATTTTTTCACATGGTGGCGGTATGCGAACGCCCTCGCGGTAGGTCACAAAGAGAGTAGCGCGAATAATAATAATACTTTACTTGTAAATTTTTACAGGTTTGTGCAGGGGCTAAAATTTCCAGGTAACTGCAAAATTTAGCGTATTTTACTGTACGAGTGAAAATTTACAGACTCACAAGCGTGCAGCATTTGCGCACTGAAGTTTTTGCCAGTGTTGTGAAAGTGAGTCGGAAACTTACCTCGCGGGGGAGGCTCTGTGACGTATACGCTGTACTCGTTCCGAAGACAAGCGACAAGCAGGCAGGCGGGGTGCGGCGGGGTGCGGCGGGGTGCGGGGGGCGGTGCCGGCTGGCTGTCCGCCCGTGTTGCGCTGCCGCGTGGTTGACATGCCGATGAATATTGAGAGTCGATGGTGAAGGGTGGAGGTGGGGGGGGGGAGGGGGCGGGGGAGAGAAGGGGCTGACAGTGGGGCCAACGTTCCGAACACTGCGACCCGCCACGCCCGCCCCACCCCACCCCACTCCAACTCGACCTGAGGTCAGGCCGAAGTTGTCCATCCGGTGATGACAGATGTTGGCTAAACTGACGCTACGAGGCCGAGCGCAGCTCAGCAGTTGGCAGGCCTGTGCGTGCGTGGCCACGCAGACTAGTTTTCCAACCCCTGGTTTTTGCTATACAACGCATCCCTCGCGGTGAAACGCAGGGTTTGTTTGTTGTTCTCTTTGCAGACGTTTCGCAGACTGTTTGGTACACGCCTCTCATCTGCGTGCCACGCTAGGCCAAAGAGGATGAATACAAGGCAAAAGGGGGAGAGAGACAGAAAGAGAGGGGGAGGGGAGGAGGGAGGAGAGAAGGGGTGGAGAAGGCCCTTTCACTTACGGCGCTAGGTAAGAGCGGGGTGGAGCCTGGTAGCCCTGGTGCGGTTAGGGGTGTTGTAGTAGTCGTGTGTTGTGCCCCTTGTGAGTGTGTGTGTGTGTGTGTATGTGTCTGCCTTCGTACCGGAACAAGCTCACTAGAACAAAACACGCCCTCTACGATACGCCCTCTCCCTTTTCTCCCCCTCCCCCCCCCCCCTCTCTCTCTCTCTCTCTCTCTCTCTCTCTCTCTCTCTCTCTCTCTCTCTCTCTCTCCCGATTGTTTAGCAAGCCACGCACCTTCCCACCTAGCTCAACTCTTGCACTGATCTTGCATTTTAACCGGGAAGTTCCCAAATACTCAGTAGTGTTTTTGTGTTGGGGCGGGGCGGGGCGGGGTGGGGTGCAGCGATAGAGCATACCGCGCTATTAACGGCGAGAACCGCAAACTCGGAGGCAAAAAGCGAGGCAGACCGCCACCGCCGCCGCCGGGGAAACTTGCCGGACCAACTATACACGCCCGCCTCTTGCCTGTGGCGGTTAAGGGGGAATTCCATTCGGCGCGTACAAAATTCGACGCACTGTAAAAAAAAATTTACGTTCAAAAAAAAAAAATTCGTAAACTTGGCGGTTAGTTTGAAGCTAAAAACAGTATCCACCCCCTGTCCTACCACCACGCCTACGTCCCCGGGCCCAGCGCTAATGAAGTATGAATTAATTTTTCGGGTCCCAGCGGCGGCGACCCCCGGTGCTTGGAGGTGGGGGTGGGGAAAGGGGATGCAGCTGGTAGCACCCCCCCCCCCCCCAACACCATTCACTCCATGTCGCGATGAGCAGGATTTTTTTTTCAACTTTGTGCGGACGCTACCCCCTTTTAAATTTAATGTGTACATATGTTCGGCCACTCCCCCGCCATGGCGGGCCGACACAACATATTGCTACCCCCATCAGAGAGCGGTCGGCGCGTCCGCCCCTCGCGCCGGACCTCAGCTCCAGCCCCTGCAACCCCCTCCCCCGCCCCCATCTCAGACACGCCCTGCCGCCCCGCCAAGGGGACGGCAGTGTCGCAACCCTCACCGCCTATTTTCCAGCATATCATCACTTCCCTCCGAGGGTCCGAAAGGGTTGGGCCCTCCGCTATGGGGAGAGAGAGAGAGAGGGAGAGAGAGACGGAGGGAGGCCGGAGTGGCTCGCAAGCGCTACAGATCACATCCGCTACAGGTCACAAGCGCTGCAGGTCACAACCGCTACAGGTCACAAGCGCTACAGCTCGCTAACGCTTCGGGTCGCAAGCGCTACGAGTCACAAGCGCTACAGCTCGGTAGCGCTACGGGTCACAAGCGCTACAGCGAGAATCCGCGCGTTAGGCGGAGCCGAGCCGAGCTGAACCTTGAAAAATTACGCACGTGGCGTGAAAACATGGAAAATTTTTGCGACAGTAAACCTCCCGAAGGAGGTTGCGGTTCCCGCCAGGCACAGGGCTTTTACCCCCCGTGGCAGCCAACTACTTCGGTGTTCTTATGGGAACCGGTGCTTTTCTGGCCGCGATCCTGTCGCGCAATTCGACAGATTTGATCCCCGTACTGTCAGATTTAGTCGTACGGTGGTTAACCGAACTGCCCTGTCCCCAGAGCATGGAATAGCTATTTTTGGAGCCAGATTCTAGGACTTATGACCCCACGACCGACCACCAGTCGTGGGCACGGGACGGAACTTCCTGGCAACCCGCTGTCGCTACCAGTGAAGAACCTACCTGGGTTTGAACCAGGCCCCATGTGCCGAGTCTCACAGACACCCCACGGCTTTCGCGGCACCACTAGACCACTAGACCGTCGGCTATTCCACGAGGGAGGCCGGTTGAAATGGGGGGCTTGAATTCCACTCTCCAAATTGTTGTCCTCAGAAAAATTAAATATTTTAATAAGACTCGAACCTCCGTCCTGCGACTTTCCGCGCGGACACTATGCCGGCACGGCTACGACGCCACGGTACCAGCTGCCGGACCACTAGGAGTCATGCTGCGCGAGAAGCCACAGACAACGCAGAAACGAACCCGGTGTCATGAGTGCGCCTGCTCTCCGGTCAGTGCTGGGCCGGCCGCGTAGCGTCATTGGTATCGACGCTGCTCATAGCACTAGGTGGGCAGAGGTTCAAAAACCGCGTATTTTTTTTTCTTTTTCATTTTTTCATTTTTTTGTTTGGACTAACGCGCGGATTCTCGCTGTAGCGCTTGTGACCCGTAGCGCTAGCGAGCTGTAGCGCTTGTGACTCGTAGCGCTTGCGACCCGTAGCGTTAGCGAGCTGTAGCGCTTGTGACCTGTAGCGGTTGTGATCTGTGGCGCTTGCGAGCCACGTCCAGGGAGGGGAGGAGAGAGAGAGAGAGTGAGAGGGAGAGAGGGAGAGCGACAGGGAGAGCGAGAGAGAGAGAGAGAGGCGGACTGTTCACGGCCCGGCCCGGGCCCCCTCCGCCGCGCGCCGCCACGCCCTGGCCCGGCCGGCCGGCGGGCAGACAGACGGACGCGCGCCGCCGCTGTGCCGACTCCAGCGCGCCGGGCGGACGAGCTGTCAGTCACCTGTCCCCTCCCCTCCCCTCCCCCCGCCCGGCCCGGCCCGGCCCCGCGCGCGTCAGTGTCGCCCAGCCGCCGGGCCGTGCGGGCCGGGTCACGTCGCTCCGTCCGGAGCGCGCGCGCGCGTCGTCTGCTACCGTGTCTATCAGTGTGTTTATGTGTTTGTATTAGTGCGTGTTAGTGTTGTGGTGTTCGCGGACGGTGTCCGCAGTGCTCGCGATTGTCACCATGCCGGCCGCTGTGCACCTCAACATCCTCAGCTCCAAAACAAAGGTCTGTTGCACATGCTATTCTGTACAGTGTACGTGAGGGACGGAGACGGAGATAGGCTGTCGTCCGCGTGACGTCACATAGCAGACGACGTGCGAGAGGAACACAAGTGCTGTTTTGTTTACGCCTATGCACACTCGGTTTCCGAATCAAAGTTCTTCTCACAAGACGTTTGCTACAAAACGTCATGTGACAGCGGTCTCAGACAGCAGACGACGCGCGGGCCGCACGGGTGGGCCCTCTCGCTCGCACTCATGCGGCCCCCCATAGCACCATCTCTTTCTCTCGGGGCCGCTTGTGGCCCGCGGGCCGCCAGTCTGAGACCCCTGGTCATGTCCATAAAACTAGTGGCGTAATAGGCTTCGCTACCGCTCAGCCTATTATAATACTGTTAAGGCTGATTTAAAAATTATTGTTTTGAGAGGGGGATTGGGGAGGGGGACTTGCGATTCCCCCCCCCCCCCTTCGCCCTCTCCCCCCAAGATGGGGGGAGAGAGCAGGGGCGGCTGCTGCTCCCTAACTCGCCCCCCCTCTCCCCTGATCTGCACCGGAAGTCGCAAAAGTCGATAGCTCCCCGATGACCTCCCCTTCTTGGGCGGCGATCTGTGAGGTCGCGGCATCAGGCCGTGGGAATCTGACCTCTCTCCCGAGTGGGCGGGGTTGGGGGGGGGGGGATCTTGTTCTTCCTCTCTCTCGCCCGCTCTCCTAAACTAGCGCCGGGCAGCGACGATTTGTTAACGGTTAAACAAGCAGCGCAGAGTTATAGAAAACACACACGACGCCGGAGAGAGCTGTAAGGGGTAGAGGAGGGGTGGCAGCTCGCGGACACCAGAGGAATCTCGCGGCCGGCTCGTTGGCCGCGAGATGGAGGTTGACACAAGTTGGCGCCCCTCCTCTCACGGGGAAGCTAGCGCTGTCAAAGCTCAACAGTTGTGTGTGGCGGGGCCGGGGAGGGGGGTAGGGGGGGGGGGGTGACTGCCTGCCACTGCGGGGCATCCCGGGGTGATATGCCGGACACCCATTTCGAGGACATACCCCTTCTCCCTTCTCTAACTTTTTTTGCGCGTCTAACCCTCGACACTGTAAACAATGTCTTTGTAAATTAACGAATTTTTTTTTCGTAATTTGTGATTTACAAATCGAAATTGTAAATTTACCGGAGCCTATTTGTGCTCGTTTAAGAATCACAAGTCGATACCAAGTGTTCTAATAATTTTGTAATTTTACAATGTGCTATCGTAGCTTTACGACCGTTCTCACGGAAAATTTTCCCGTAACTCTTCCAAACATTTCTCACAATGAATGAGTTTTGAAGGTGTAAAGTAACTGCGCGGTTTGTGGTTTTTGGTGGGATTTAAACAGCTGTAGCCGAGTTCAATTTATCGCTCTACTATGGAGTCTGGGCGGGCGCCCGCGTCGCGCGTAAAGTGAGGCGACTTTGTGTGTCCGCCGCGGGCCCAAGCGCGCGGTGATGAAAACCGACGATTACGCGGACGACGGCATGCGAAATTTACATTCATTTTCGCACAATTTAGGGATGCGACAAAAATAATAGTTCAAATATCAGACGTAAAAGAATTAAATCCTCTACTCAAACAATTTAAATAAATTGAGCGAGCAGCACAATTTCTGTCGCTGTAGCGCTGCGCCACCGCTCCCACGATACCACCTCCACCGTCAACACACCGCTTGTGAACGACTTGATTTAGCCGGCCAGCGACAATCACGACACACACACACACACACACACACACAGAGGCGCGCACACCGTTTTGTCGCCCGTATCGAGTTGCTCGTGATTACCCACTCGATTGGGTGTAAACGGCCTGCGATTACTGCTACTTTGCCACCCGGGCTTTACTTTACGAGCGAAGGAGCCTCCCCGAGCAAGCTCGTAAAGTACACGACGCCTCGGCGACGCCCCGCCGCCACGCCCCGCCACGCGTGCGGCCAGGGAGGATGGGGGGGGGGGGGGGGGGGCAGCAAGGCACTGTGTGCGTGTGTGTGTGTGTGTGTGTGTGTGTGGATCGTGTTTATTCAACGGCATATCAACGCCATTCAATTATTGAGCCCGGGGAAATGCGGGGCGGGGAAAGGGGGGGGGGGGGAGAGGGGACACCCCATAGGATGGGTTATGAATAGCGATGGAGGTGCGTCCCAACCGTCCGCCCGCCCATCAGAGTCAGAGCACGAGAGAGAGAGAGGGAGAGAGAGAGAGAGAGAGAGAGAGAGAGAGAGAGAGAGAGAGAGAGAGAGAGAGAGAGAGAGAGAGAGAGAGAGGAAGAGAGGCTGTTGTTTATGGGGTTGGCCGGCGGCGTCGAATTTCTCATACTGCGGTGGAAATGATGGGTGAGGTGCGCGAGATGGCCGATAAGGTGTAACTACCGGGTCAGCGAGGGATTATTTGAATGAGGCGGAGGAGGGGCAGCCGGTCCCATTCATCCCTCTCGCTCTCTCTCGCTCTCTCTCGCTCTCTCTCGCTCTCTCTCTCTCTCGCTCGCTCTCTCACTCTCCCGCTCTCCCTACCTCCCTCCCTCCTTCACTAACACACTCCACGAAAGGGTGGGTGTTTTGTCCCTGATAATTATTAATTTTCGCCTTTGGGGGGCGTGGGCGTATGTTTTGGCAGTGTCCCTCCCCTCTCTCCCTCCCTCCCTCCCCTGGCCCCTCTCTCCTTTTGGCCAGCGGGGAAAGGTCATGAGCGAAATTAAAGGTCGTGTCGTCTGGAGCGCCCCACTGCTGCCAATCTCACCGGCCGGTGCTGCCAACGGTGACACAACGAAATACAGTGTGGGCTCGTAAGTTTACCTGACACGCCGTTTAAGACTACACCCCTTTTTTCTTTTATTTATTTTCATGTGTTGGTAGTAATGAGAGTTGTGCACACGGTGATCTTTCTTTTTTGTGTGGATGTTGGCAACTTCCTGGTAGCATAACGCGCAGCGGCTCATTACCGTGCGCCTCCGCCCGCGTGAAGTATCTCGCGATTAAATTTTAATAAAATGGAAGTGACGCTCCCGGCAGCCTCTGCGAGTGCGACAGAGAGGGGCATATCGCACACGCGCCGCTATCCGCGCGTGGATCAGAGAGAGAGAGAGAGAGAGAGAGAGAGAAAGAGGGGAGGGGGGAGATGGTGGCTCTTTTCGAAGATTGCGCGTCGATTTAATTAGGACTCCCGATTATGCAGAGGCTGCAGCGTCCAGCCGATATCCCGGCGATAGTGACTTAAACATCTCAGGTACGCCTCCCGAAACAGGAAAAATTCTCACGTGGCGCTGGTCACGTTGGTCCACGTGTCATGCGCCGGTCGCAAGTCAGATAAATATGTATAACCATGAAAGCGAATCCGACCGCTTTTGATAAATTTTTGACTACATTTTGATCATTCCTAACTAAGCCTTTTGACTACTTTTCCACCAGTTTTTGACGCACATTGCCCCTCTTCCTCTGCTTAGCAAAGTTTCCTGACCGACTCTGTTGGTGGGGCCCGGCCCGGCCGGCGCGTGCAACCTCGCGGCCATGCTCGAGGCGCCGACGCTACACCCCTCCCCCACCCCATGTGCCATACAACGCCCCGCCCCGCCACGCCACGCTCCGCCCCGCCCCGCCCTGCCCCGCCCCGCCCCGCCACGCCCCGCCACGCAGAGCCGCGCGGCGTTCCGCGTTGACCGGCCGCGATCTATTCTGGGGTTTGGGAGGAGTTAGAGCATGTTTATAATGAGAGTGCCCGCCCCGCCCCACCACGCCCCGCCCCGCCCCGTCGCGACTGTCCCCCGCGCCGTGTCGACGCCGTCCTCTCTCGCCGCCTGCTCGTGGTCCCCTCCGGCCTTGTCGACGTCCACATCCTCGTCCTCCTGTTCGAACTCGTCACCTCTCTCTCTCTCTCTCTCTCTCTCTCTCTCTCTCTCTCTCTCTCTCTCTCTCTCTCTCTCTCTCAGTGGTAGTTTACATCTCGCCCGCCCGCTTCCTATTGGCTGGCGAGTGTTTAGGTTCCTTGGGCCGGCCCACTCATCCAGGATGTGGCGTGGGGCTCGCTATGTGCCTCCCCGCGACGAGGAAGTTCTAATTGTACACAGAAAAAATTTGTATGAGATTTTTAATGTTAAATTGCCTACTTTGAGAAAAAATTGTAATGTATACATGTATGACTGAGTGTGAATTCCAATTCGAACACTTAAGCGAGGAGAGGTACAAAGTTTCATCAAACTCGCAGAAGTTCGCATGAAATTTCTCACATCTCCAAAGGTGTGACATTTCCGCACTTGGGTTCTCAGTGTTACCGCATGCGGCGCTGGTCCCTACTACCCTACGAGTTACGCCACGAGCCAGGCGCTCGATGTAAGAGGGTCTCAAGCGGGCCGTGCACGGCGGGGCGGGGCGGGGCGGGGCGGGGCGGGGCACCCCCCGTGGGTCGCGCACTGCTCGTACCAACAGGTGCCAATTTGTGTGCGCCAGACGCCCCCCTCCCCCTCCTGGGCCCCCAGACCCCTTTGTACCGGCCGGCCGCGCTGCACCTTGGCAAGCGGGGGCATTGTCAGCTCGAAATGCCATTCATAATACAGACAGCGCCGGACACCGCCGCCCCGCCCGGTCAGCGACATTTGGGCGTTTTCTGCGGTGCTGGCGGCGCGCGAGAAACACTTCACTGTCCTACATAGTTCTCCTGTTTGACTGTTTACTTCTTAGTCAAACTCAAAGTTAAGTCTAAATTTATAATTTTTAAAATAGGCATCAAGTTCTAAATAATAATAATTTGAATTCCAGATAAAATTGAGAAAAAGTCAAATGTTCTACCTTTAAAAAAATTAGGCTTCGATAATTTAGCAGCTGGGCTATTGTTGAAAATTTTCTAGAAAACTCTGTCCGATTTCTAGGTGATAGCCGACCGCTCTGTGTGCCGTCTGCTAATATTTATTTTTCGAATTAGACGGGCGCGGTCAAGTGCGTCCTGTCTCAAAGAGCAGCGCTCCCGCGGCCCATGGCTGCTCCTGGCTGCTCGGGTTAATCACGGAAGCAGTGCATCACGGGCAGGGCAGCGTGAGCGGTGGGGGTTGCCACCCCTGTACATGCACCTGCTGCTACATCACACCGCGTGCCACAAATCAACCGGGCCGCCCCGCCCCGCCCCGCCCCGCCCAGCGCCGCGGCCTGACCTTTGTTGGCGCCCCGCCCCGCCCCGCCCCGCCCCGCCCCGCCCCGCCCCGCCCCGCGGGGGTGTTCGGTCAGGCGTATGTAAACACGCGGCGGGTTGGAATCATTAGGGCGTACACCTTCACATCCCGCGAGCCGCCGCGTGATGAATTTTATTGAAGCCTGATCGCGCGCCCCGCCCTCTGCCCCGCCCCGCCCCGCCCCGCCAGGCCCCGCCCCGCCCCGCCCCGCCCCGCCCCACCTCGCCACGCCTCTCTGGCTGCCGGTGGCAGATGAACACGGCAGTATCGCGCCGGTCACAGACAGACTGCCTGCCAGGGAAGCCCATTGGCCTGCCCGGGCAAAAATTGGTAAATCAATTTATGATTAGAATTTTATTTTTAAAAATGTCTTTATTTTTTAAAACCATATATTTACCATTTTGCATGGCTAAAATTCCTCAGGATTCGTCTCGATTTTAAGTGAATTCTTTGGAAGCGTGGTCCTGTGGTTCCGGTGGATTTGGTCCACCATCACCGATCTTTTCATATTCCCTCCCTTTTCTCCTACACAAATCCCCCCCTCACACTGGGGGCGCGCTCACACACGATGCCATACATATCTCTCGCATTAAAATTTTCGGTCACAGTTTTGGCTCGGGCGCCCTCGACATGGCCAGAGGGCTCGACGCCAGCCCGAGGGGGGCGGACCCGCAGGGGCAGCGGGGATGGCGGGGGGGTGCCGGAGTACATGACCACAGGCCTAGATATTAGCCAGACCACACGGGAGAGCGGAGGGATGAGCAAGCCCGAGACCTCTAGGCTACCTCTCTCTCTCTCTCTCTCTCTCTCTCTCTCTCTCTCTCTCTCTCTCTCTCTCTCTCTCTCTCTCTCTCTCTCTCCCCAACTAACCCTTTGCTCCCACCCTTATTTCGGCGGCCGGCCCCTTCGGGGTGGACCACCCCCTTCTTGCCCTCCGCGGTGGCTGCGGTAGGAGCTTAGCTGCTACCCCTGAGGAATATTCTACAACCGCTGCTCGGCCGCGCGCCGCCGACCCCGAGGGGCGTGCGGCATGCAAGTGTCGGTGCGTGCACGCGTGCGTGCGTGTGTGTGTGTGTGTGTGTGTGTGTGTTCGTGCTTGTGTGTGCGTGTGTGGATCGTGCGTCCGCATAGTCGCTTGTAATGAGTGCCTTGCCTTGGAGGTGACCCCCCGCTGTGGTCAGAGAGAGAGAGAGAGAGAGAGAGAGAGAGAGAGAGAGAGAGAGGAGCCGAGGGAAGGGCGTGTGTTAGAGGACTTCGGTGATCAGGCCAAGCCTCCCAGGACCCCCGTCTCTCTCCCTCTCCCTCTCTCTGATTCTCTCCCTCTCTCTCTTGGCGTGCGTGGGATTCCTGGAGGGCCGCTGTAGGAGCAGCGGTGCAGGAGAGTTGTCCAGGCCGACCTGGATCTATTCCAGGAGCCTTGCTTGAGAGAGAGAGAGGAAGAGAGAGAAAGAGAAAGAGGGAGAACGAAAGTAACAGGCCTAAGCACCTGCATTATTTTCTCATTCACGTTTCCTCCGTCTTCTACTCCATATTCCTCTTTCTCTCAGGTCGCTTTGCATGATCCTATAGGTGGCTGTGCTGGGTCCTACACCGTGCCGTTAGAATCAGAACCCTTCCAGGGTTCATCTCCCCCCGCGTACCTGCTGACCGAATGGCATAAGAGGAGTTGGAGGGGAGGGGAAGTCTCACGAGGGATGCGGGTGACCATCAGCGTCGTACCTTGGCTCCAGCTCTGACACTTTTCTTTTTTTTTCTCTTTTTTTTCCCGTTCTTCCTTGAGACACTAATGTAAAATCGATACTCGCTCTCGAAGCCTGCCAGCGTCGCCATTCCAGCTTAGCCTAAGCTGCGCGTGTGTTCTCAGAGCAGCGAAACTCTAGTATTATGAAGAGGTTTTTCTTTTGAATTTAATGTTAGAAAAATTCAGAAAGGCATTTAAAGTCAGTCCTGAACCAAGTCCTCGAAAAATTCCACTTATCCTGCCGATTTGTCGGGTGATTTGCATAGGCTGGAAAGCAGCGTGGCTGCCGGCGCCGCCGCTCCGCTGGCCGACGCACTCACACACACACACACGCACAAGCACGCACTCGCGGACGCGAACACACACACACAAGCCTCATGTCACCATGTGTAAGAGAGAGAGAGAGAGAGAGAGGAGGGGGGGTGGAGGGGAGGGGGGCAGAGTACATTTGTCATGCAGGGCGTATGTGACACGTGACGGACAGTGGGGTGCGATACGTGACGTGTCACGGAACGTGACGAGACGTAATGGCTGGGAGAGAGAAAGAGAGAGAATGAGTGGGGAGAGAGGGAGAGAGAGGGAGGGGGGGGGGAGGACGGAGGGCGAGGAGTTTCACAATGGAACATCATCTTAACCCTTGCGTATTATTTAAAGTCGGAATACAAAGAAAAACTTCGAATCTAAAAGAGGGGTGCCTGGGCGACAGAGAGAGAGAGAGAGAGAGAGAGAGAGAGCGAGAGAGAGAGTGATGGAGGCGGCGGCCGAAGCTGAAAGAGATGGCCGTGGTGGGGGCGGCACTGTGCGCTGGCACCGGCCCATTCGTCTCCGCGAGGCCCGACTGCACATGGCTGCATTAGCCGCATGCAGCCACGTGCTCCCTGTGCGACCCCGCCCCGCCCCGCCCCGCCCCGCCCCGCCACGCCACGCCCCGCCACGCCCCGCCACGCCCCGCCCCGCCCCGCCCCGCCACGCCCCACCACGACCCGTGTGTCGAGCACCGCGTTGTAAAATTCTGATTGTGCAGGTGTCCTGAGCAGTCAGAACAAGATTGATGGCATTGTACATATGAGCGGGTAATTTCTAGCCATCAAACACTATTTTGTTTTTACAAGAGATTTTAAATCTGTTGCATATCCTTTTGACATTTTTATAAAATCACAGGTAGTCATTTGAAAAAACAAAAATTCTCGTCTATTTGTTTGGGGTTTTAAATGTTGGAGACTTTAACGCAAGGCACGGCTGAAATGTTTTCACCCTCACATCGGGCATGTATTTTTAGTAAAAAATGTATGTTTGAGTTTCGTTGCGACGGCGAACTGCAAGTCGCTGGATTAGGGGTGGCGGTGCGGTGCTACCTGGACCCGCACCTGGGCGGCCCGAGGGGCAGCGGGGTAATGCACTGCAAGGCTAGGCTCGACTTAGTTCCACAACTTATCGCAAGGGGGCGCTACGCACGCCCCGCGTTTGCCGTTTCTTGTCGCCTGTTCGCAGGGTTATTACGCTCGATTAATCTCGGGGTGAGGCGGGGCGGGGCGGGGCGAGAGTAGAGGCGCAACCAAACTGTTGCAAGAAATTTCCCTCTCTATGCTCTCTCTCTCTCTCTCTCTCCCTCTCTCTCTCTCTCTCTCCGGGTGAGAGGGCCTTGTTGACGTTTTGCCCCGCGGCAAACAACACGAAGCCGCGAGGCTTGCGCAGAGATACCGCCACATGCACACAGAGAGAGAGAGAGAGAGAGAGAGAGAGAGAGAGAGAGAGAGAGAGAGAGAGAAGGAGGAGGGCAACCCCTGGGCTGAGCCGAGCGGCACCGCCTACCAAACTACGCGTTTTTCTCTGCATTGTTTCTCCTGCCTCAATGTTTCCAATTCAACTGTGCGTTTATTACTATTTTACTAAAATCCTTTCTCCGATATTCACCTCCTATACTTTTCTAACTATTTTGACGGAAGTTTTCCAAGGTTTCTGGCCTCAGACACACGTGGGTGGCTGCACCAATATTCCACATGCTATTTCGCAATAAAATAGTAATAAATGCACAGAGAGTACTGTAGTACTAACGGGGGGCGCGGCAGGGCCGCGCGGGTGATGCGCCAGTGACGCGTGCAGAACGGGTTAATTAGAGCCTGGGCTTAAGCGGTGAGCCTTGAATCAGGCTGACTGTGTTTTCGATTCCTTGCAGCACGACGGGGTCGGGGCGGGGCGGGGCGGGGCGGCGGCAAGTGTCCGTGCATGCGCCTCAAATGAGCCCTCTAATTAGACCGCTCTTAAAATACCCCCGCGGCGGCGGCCGGCGCGGCCGTACGCGGCCCGCGCGAGGGTTTGGAAGGGGGAAAGGAGAAGGGTGGTAGATAGCCACTGCGGCTCTTTACTCGGTCACAGTTGTTGCGCAATTTCCCTGTGCACGGTAAAAACGGTTTCCCAAGAACCATCGGCCTTCGTTCCTATTGTCCTTGGACATCAAAGAACAATTTTTACCGCATGTGCCATATGAACTAAGTGTTAAGACACCTTTTAGACCAGTCGTCGATATCTTAAAAGCTTAGAGCGATGTTTAGTAAGTCTACGGCCTCCTCGTGCACTTGATTTCAAAGTACGTCGGTGCAGTAGTGTACCGGTGCGATGCAAAAAACACCTCCCAACAACCTCATCGCACCGCCGCTGATTTACATTATTGAGAGGGCCGGCAGAGGGTTCAGGGTAGGGATGGAGGAGGGAGGAATGAGAAGGAGAGAGCGTCTCTCTCTCTCTCTCTCTCTCTCTCTCTCTCTCTCTCTCTCTCTCTCTCTCTCTCTCTCTCTCTCTCTCTCTCTCTCTGCTCCGGACGGTAAAAAATAACCCCCGTCGGAAAACCAATCGGGACATCTGCTGATCACATAGCGCCCCCTAGCAGCAGCGTTGATTATGTTCCCGACATACGGCGAGGGGTAGCGGCCCTGGCCGATGAGCTGGGACCCACCCCGCCCCGCCGCCGCGCCCCACCACGCCCCGCCGCGCCCCGCCGCGCCCCGCCGCGCCCCGCCGCCTCGCTCGAGCTGTCCATGCGTGTAAAAGTTATAGCTCTGGCGCCACTGCTGCTCACATACAGCATGCCGCCTCGACCCCCCCCCCCCCCATCCCCTCCCGGTTTCTTTCTACCCCCAGTTTCCCCCTCTGGCCGGCTCTTTTACCCCTTTTATACCCCCGCCAACGCCAAAGCTACCTCGTGTACACTGGAAACCCACGTATGTGGATGTAACTCGCTTGAAAGTGTTTAAATTTCCATCTGTATTGATCCTGCAAGTGTGTGAAATTCCAAGAAATATTCGTACCCTAATACCTAAGTGTGCGAATGGAAATTCACACTACTACCAGTCTGCGATGTTCACATATCTGGGTTTCCGGAGTACACTCTTCAGCGGGTAAAAAATATTACTGCCTTGCGGAAAGATGTGTGAAATTCGTCCGTGCCGCCCGATGTGTTTGACGGTGTTTTTCTTTTGCCGCTGTTGACGCCGAGCGGGGCTCAGGCTGCCCGGCGTCACCAAAGGGTGCCGCCGCCGCTGTGCCGCCGGCTTCAAGGCTCTCTCTTTCCGATCCCCGCCGGCCGCCCCCGGTGGGTTTGTGTTGTTGCTGCTTAAACGTGTCGCCGGGAAAAATGGCGTGTGTATAGTTAGTGTGATGAACGGCCGCGCACGAGCGGCGCTGCCCGCGGCGGCCGCGTCGCACTGTGTTTGCACCGCCGCCACCCGCGATATGAACGAGGCGATGTCGCCTTCCCTTCTTCCGGACAAATCGGCTGAGATTTCTCAGAGCGGAGGAGTTTGTTTTGGGACTACTTGATGTGCGGCGCTTTTTTAAGTCACCCGCCTTTACGTTGCAACCTGTGAAATATTTTGAGATAACTTTAAAAGAAAAATTTCAGCATTTAAAACAGAAAAAAAAGTACTAAACCGCATTTCGTGAAACACGGGCCACGTTATTGGTATTCCTCTCAAAAACGTCGCCTTCTGAACCCTGGCGCGGCGCGGCGTGTAGCGCAGCCGGCGCCGCAGGCCGCGTGCGGAGGTTTTGAGCGATTGGCAAAGTTTCTCTCTGTCTTTGGTGCGCGCCACCTGTGTGCGTGCGTGCGTGTGTGCGTGAGCACGTTCATGAGTGTATGCGCGGTGCGGCGCTGCTGAGGTGGTCAGACACGCGCCCTGTTGTTATTCAGCCGGTGCCATCCTCTTTAGCCAAAGTTGGCAGGCCTGACGGAATGTGAGCGCGCTGCGGTTTGAATGCCATTATTGGCCGCGTCATGCTCGCGTGCGATGCTATCTGAACCTCCGGATCACCATCATGTACTTGATCGTGTCCCGATCTGCCCGCTTGTTTCCGATATTACGAAAGCTTTCTTCAAGAACGTAATTTCACCCTAGCCGTTCAAGTTTTGAACTGTGTCGCACTGGTACTAGCGGTACCTGAATTCTAACTCCTGATGAAGTAGCTGGAGGGATTCTTAATGATGGTGCTAAAGCTCATTATGCTCTTCGGAAGGTCCGAGTCTGTCTCTTAGGAGGCGAAGAGAGGAAAGGAATAAAAATGTCGGACGAATTTCTCATTAGGGCCAGTTCGCTAGGCGCCTGCCGTCAGCCGTCAGGGTAGCCGGGCAACGGTAAGGAAAGAGGGGAATCAACATGTGGACATTTCCTGAGCGCATTAATTGGGCGGGAGAATGGCGCCCAGAGAGAGAGACAGACGGACGGAGAAACAGAGACAGAGAAGCCTACCGCAAGGTGTTGGAAAAGGTAGGATAAAGTGTGAGCATGTTGTTTTTTTAACGGGAAAACAAAGTTGATGAAAACAGTGAGGAAGAAGAAAAAGAAGCAGCAGGAGGAGAAAGATAAAAGAACAGGATCACCAGCTACAGCGAGCTGGCTAGCCTCTTCGAGATACTGTCAGTTGATAAGGGGACCACTTTTTTTTATTTTAAGGAATGAGCGGCCTGTCCTGATCATCCTGACCCGGGAGTGACAACCGAACCGGCAGGTTGAGGTTGACCCGCTCGGCTGGCTCCGCCCGAAATACCAACATCCCAAGTTGAAGTTGAAGAAGCGTCGTCCAGCTTGGAACACAATCCCAGAGAAAAACCGCGCGCTCCCGCGAATTACCCGCCGCCTGCCTCTCTTGAAGGCGCCGTGTTTCCTGAGTTTTCCTTCTCTCTCTCTTCTCTCTCTCTCTCTCTCTTTCTGGGCGGGAAAAATCTGTAGCTCTTACACCAACGGGTTGGAATGGGTCCGTGACGCCTGGCTGCAGGGACTTGCCGTGGGCACGTTGGCTGAGCCCTTGCCGACCCGGTCCATGTAGCACACACGCACACACTCACAGGGCCAGCTCCCGCCCGCCACGAATGGTACGTATTTTGGACTCTCTTATTGAGTCTGGTTGCCTCCAGTGCAGCCCAGCCCTCTCCTACTCACGTCTTCTTGAGCCCCCACCCCCTCCCCCTCCCCTCCCCCTTCCCCAGCTCTATACACAGTAGGGCTAGGACCTTTCCAACAAAGATAGATTACTCAGCCCCATTCTTGCAATTTCGCTGTCGTAGAGAAGCCCGTAAATCTCCGGTGAAATACGGCCTCAGGGGTGAACGCAGTTTCAGGCTGCGCTGCCGGGAGGAGGAGGGCAGGGCGATCTGAGGCGGGGAGGGGGAGGACTCGTGTGGGGGAGGAGGAGGAGAGGGAGGAGGAGGAGGAGGAGGTGGAGGAGGCGGAGGAGGAGGAGGAGGAGGAGGAGGAGGAGGAGGAGGGGCCAAGGTTTGGTGGTGTCTCCACAACTGCTGCTGCTGCTGCTTCCTTCAGGGGCGAGAGGGAGGGAGAGGAGAGAGAGAGACAGATACAGCGAGAGAGAAGGGGCTGTAGGAGAAGAAGAAAAGGCGAGTGGTGGTAGAAGGGAGCTGGACCGAAAATATATAAAAGGAATGGGAGGTAATGAGGAATGGTCCCAATCGCGAGGGGGAACAAATGCGAATAAGGCAGCGAGTGGGCAGAGGGGCGGTTATTATTTGTGTTATTATTGCACTTATTCTTGCGGTGGGCGGTCACCTGGGGGCGCGGGCGGGGCCGGCCGGGCGCCGCGAGGGGAGGACGGAGTTATGGTCGCGGAGTACGGACCTGCTTGTCAAATGCGGTTTCTTAAGTATTGTTTTAGGTTTTTGTTTTTGGGGCGTCGACTGATGATTAAATTTCGCGGGCCGTGTAAGAATGTTATTGGATTAATGCAGGGGATGTGTAAGTATAAAAATACGTAGGCGGCGACCGCACAATATCGTCGCAAAGAGGGAGAGAGAGAGAAAGAGAGAGAGGTGCTGCTGCGGTGGCAGTGGGGAGAGGGAGTGAGAGGGAGAAAGCTTTGGAAGAAGGGACACGGGGAATCCTGGATATATTGCCCGGGAATGTGAATAGAGTGCGAGATGAAATAAGTTTCGTGAGGGGCGTGGCGCGGCGTGGCGGGGGCAGATAGGGCTGGGGCGCTGGGGCGGGGTAAGGGCGGGCCGGGGCGTGGCGGGGCGTGGCGGGGCGTGGCGGGGCGTGGCGGGGCGGGGCGGCCCTCCCGCCCGCCGCACTCCCCCCTTGAGGGTATGCGATGCGGGCCTCACGCAATTTCTCGGACGTGTACCCCCCACCCCTTATGTGTAGTACAGAGGGCGGGCCATGACGAACTGCGTGCCGGAGAATTTTTCATATTCCTCACTTCTGGGTATTATTTGCAGAATGTGGGTTGACAAGGTAGGAATGAGGGTGGGTCTGTTTTACGCCACCTGTTAATACTGTATTTTGCACGATCTTATCCGAGGTAGCTTGTATTATTTTTTACACCCTGGGGTACTCTGTGCAGGCTCGAATACCCGGTAAAGATTGTGCAAAGTATAATGAAAAAGTGTTTTACCCTGTTAATAATAGTCTTGGCGCTGAATGTATCGTGGAGGGGGTGGGCGAGGGCGTGGTGAGGCATTCACATTCTATGGAGCACAATACATTACGTCGGGTCCAAAATATAGCAGGCGATGCCGCTCCCCCCAGACTCTGTCGTGTTCTCGCCGGAAGGAAAGATGTCTCATCTCTGCCCCAATCGTATCGCATTTTTTTTATCTTTTCTTTTTCGCTTGTGCCTTATATACACTGCGTATTTGTAATGGTAATGATAGAATCGAGCATCCCCCCAAGATTTTGTGAGTTTTTTTTTTCGTTTTTCCTCCCCTACGGAGCCAGTACCAAACGCGCCAGCAGCTCTTATAATTTTTTTTCGTTTTTTCTTTTCAAAATTCTGGTGGAAAGATCCATCCACCTGATTCGGCTCTGCAGAGGGTGCGGCGGGGCGGGCTCAAGGCTGGCGGCAGCGGCGCCCCCAAGCACCCCCCGAGCCTGGCCGGCCGGCGTCATAGTCGGCGCCATAACTCATGTACTTACAGTTGGAAAACCGCCGCGCCCCGCGCCAGGCCGCGTCCGTCCGCGCGGGCAACCCCCAGTGTCTTGCCGGCCTTATCTAGTTTCCACCGCCCTCCGCGACCCGCTCCCGCTCCAGCCAGCTCGGTACTCCTCTTTGTCGCCCACCGACGTCATCGAGTGCACAATGTAGGCGTCCAGACTCGAAATTACAATTATTGTAACAAGAATATCCTGCGGACACTTTTTAATTTTTGGTCAGGCCGTCGCACAATTGTTCGCTAATTGACCTGACAGGGGGTGGGCGTGGCGTTGTGTGTGGCTCATGCGCCTCAACCCCTCCGCTCTCTCTCTCTCTCTCTCTCTCTCTCTCTCTCTCTCTCTCTCTCTCTCTCTCTCTCTCTCTCTCTCTCTCTCTCTCTCTCTCTCTCTCTCTCACCCTTCTTTATCCGCTAGCGCCTCTAACCCCTCTCTCGCTCACTCCCTTCTCTCTTTGAAATTGTGCCTCCCAATTAAACCGGATTTATTGCAGTTCCGGTGGCGGCCGGCGGTGGCGCGGGGAGTGGCTAGGCGGGGTGGGGCGGGGCGGGGCGGTAGGGGCTGCGGCTTGCGCGTAGTATTTTGGTCGGGATGCGATGACCCCAAGCCTTGTCGTAGGTAGTAATGGATCGTGTTTCGTACACTGTCAGGCGCGTATATTCAAAAACCCACAAATGAAACTCAAAAATCTACAACAAAACAAAGTCTTAAACAAATATGATAGCAACAAGACTCACTCAAACTCTTTACAAAAAATACTGAATTGTGACTGACAAAATTCCTGTGTCACTCTAAGTACCAATATTCCTCTGGAGCAAATGCATCGCCCGGACAAGTCCATCTAAACAGCATGAAGGTATGCCAGCAATGTCCTCTTATGGATACATAAGTGCGGGCAACACCAGAGCTCGTTATTCCGGCTTGTGTGTCGTATCCCTTCGATTTGCGCGCATCAATATCAATATGTTTTTCCCTCATATTTCACATCGCGGCTCAACACAGCACCATGCACCACGGGATAAACGTTTCGCCGTCCGAAAAAGGGGAGCAGAATGGAGCCCACCCCTACCTTCTTCTTCTTCTTTTTTGCGCAAAAGAAAAAAACATGGCGAAAAGTAAGCTAGGCGGCCGTGGCGATGGTCAGGTTCACACGCGACTGAAAGAGAGTGGCGCGAACAAGGTTTGAGGCTAATTGAACACGCCCCATAATGTACAGGATGTGCATCACATCCGGGGGCTGGCTAATTGTTTAACTTGAATGTCCCCGCGACACGCACCAGGAGCCGCTAAGCCCCGCCCCCCTCCCCCCTTCTTCCCCGCATCTCTGCTGCTTCTCTTTTCGCCCTGCTGTTCTCTGTAAAACGCGAGTTGCCGGGGTTGCCGGGGGCGTACGCGACGCTCACCAGATGGTGAGGAATGTTCGCTGCTGCTGCCTCTGGCTTTTTTCCCGAAATATATTCTTTTTCGCCTGGATAACACTAATTTACCAAAATAAAATTAAAAATTTAATATTCCTCTGGGAATGGCGTCGGATATGATATTTCGCCGCGCTGAGCAAGAGAAAATCCCACAAGAAATCTTGGAAAATTTTCGAACGCACATCAATTTTTTTATTCGAGTTGAAGATTTGCGCACTGTTTAATAGACGGGGCACGACCTTGGGGGAGAAGGGGACCCTCTGGGCCCTGACCTCGACAATGTGGCTGTTGATGGCTGACAGACAATCAGGGGCGCCCCGCCACGCCCGCCCCACCCCGGCACGCCCCGCCCCGCCCCGCCACGCCCCCGCCTCTTCTCGACGACTCTCTTACCCTCGTGAGCCAGTTCTACTTTACGATTATGGGCGCATATAACCCCTTGGAGGGGGGCCCGCCGCAGCCATACGGGTGGCGTGGCCCGCCGGGCTGGAGGGGGGGGAGGGGGGGGGCAAGGGGAGCTGGCACGCGCCAGTGGAGTACGCCGCCGCCGCGCTTCCGCAAGGCTGAGAGTGTGTACGTACTTATGGGGAATTTGTATCCACTGTATCAAAACATCTGAAGAAAAAAAGTCAGCAGATTTGTAGTAAAGAGAGAATGACGAAATAGGGCATATATTCTCTCTGCCATGAAAACTCTCTTAGAGGCACGTCTCGTGTCTGGTCCTTTCTTATCGCTTTACCATACTCTCTCCCCCTCCTTAACCCCCCCCCCCCTCTCTCTCTCTCTCTCTCTCTCTCTCTCTCTCTCTCTCTCTCTCTCTCCCTCTCTCTCCCTCTCTCTGTCCCTCTCTCTCTCTCTCGTGCTCATCGGGCGGCGTGCGAAAGAAGCGCGCTGGGTCGCGCGCCGCTCCTCGCCGGAGCCCCAAAGGATCATTTTATCACGTGACTGGAAACGAAATAGCGTTTTATAAAAGTTCTGCAGCCGCAATAAAATAACGCCAACCTTTTTTTCTGCCTCCCTTCTTCTTGTCCCTCTCTTCTTTTTCCCTTCACCCACGACCGCCTTCGTCTTTATCTCTACCCGCTCTCTCTCTCTCTCACCCTCTCGCTCACCCTCGCACCCTCTTGTACTTCCCCCTCCCTCTTCCGAATTCTTTCTGAAGCCACCGCCCGCCCGCCCGCCGTTCGAATGGCGCGAAAACTATGCGAAGTCGTCGTGAGCGCGCGGGACTATTCGCATAGCGGGGTGACGACGAGCTCCGCTGTCCCCTAATTGAGATTTTATGAAGATCGGATGAAAGTTGATTAGCGAGGCGCGTCTTATGAGTCGCTCCGCTTAACGGCCGTGCGGCTTTTTATTTTCCACGGTTTTTAATTTCCCTTTTTTCCCCCCGTTTTAAATTCACTGCGGTTCGTCTAGGCGCTGTCGCCGGATGGGAGACTGCCTTCTGATGCAAATGCTGTTTTTGGAGGCCGATGGCCCGCCGGTGGGGGGCGTACAGTGGTGCAGATGGGGTGTTCAGTGTCTGGCCGGCGGTGGCGGCGGCGCGGCGGGCGAGTGTCAGGCGGCCGCCGGCCGGTATCTGTGAGTCCAGAGACCACCGCACCTGAGGCCTCTAAAAAGGACCAAGGGTGGGGGGCTTTTATGTAAAGCTGTTATTTATGAGTATTTGACCAAAGAAGCAGGGAAGTTTTTTATTTATTTTTAAAGGGGGTGGGGGTAAAAGAGAAAAATACGCACACGGGGCGCATGGTTTATGGTCTCGATGAGAGCGGGGAAATAGATAATTCAAATAATTTTGTTTTTGTTTGGTTCAGCAGTATAATGCCATGTGTATTTATTCAGTACAAGAATTTATAACTTATTTCAGTGTGTTTAAATTTTCGTGTGTATTTCTTGTGTTGCAGGTGAGTGAAATCGTGTCTTGGCAGAGCTGCGCAGTAGTTCTCCCTGCTCCTCGTCGCTGTAGCGCTGGCTCCTGGTAAGGTCCTCGACTCTCCCACCTCTTAAATTTTTAGTCAAGTGCCGGCATGGGGGTGACGCACCCCGAGGTAAGGGTGGATGCGCACACGCACCACTAGACCGCTTAGGGTGGGGACGGAGAAAATCTGCTCAGCCAGTCCTCCCTGTGGAACCCCTACCTCCCCCATCTCTCTCTCTCTCTCTCTCTCTCTCTCTCTCTCTCTCTCTCTCTCTCTCTCTCTCTCTCTCTCTCTCTCTCTCTCTCACCCCCGCAGTCTCTAGTTACTCGCGGGGTCCACCGCAGCCGTTTATCATTGGAGACTTCTCATTTCCAAGTCCGCAGCTGATTGGATAACCAATCATTAGACTTGCGGTGGTGGGGGTGGCGTGGCGTGGCGTGGCGTGGCGTGGCGTGGCGTGGCGGCCGTCTGCTGGGGTTGTAAGGCTCGCCCGCCATGAGGTGCGAGCCTCGCTGGACAGATGGGCCAGCAAGCGTCACACCCCTGATTGAAACACGAGCCAGGGGTATCATTTTCCCTTTCACTCTTAATAAAAAAATAAAAATAATAATTACAAGTAAAAAATTACACTTGTATTCTGAATTTATTCTTTAAAATTCTGTTTGAACGTTCCGTTAAGATTCCCCATCCTACATTTACAAGCAATCTGTGACGGTGGCAGCGATCAGAACAGAGAATTAGAAGCAGCGTGGGGGTTGGGGTGGTTCGGAGGGAGGGAGAGAGAGAGAGGGGGGAGGGAGAGATTCCCAATCCAATTTATCTTTGTATCACATCGTAATCCCCGATTACCTGCACTCACCTGGGTTCCGCCATGGCCCGCTCGCTGGCGCGGGCCGGGCTGGCCTGGCGGGGTGGATCCACTGGGGACAGGAGGGGGGTACCCGCAGGGGGTTCTAAGAGCGGCCGGGGCCGGGGCCGGGGCCGGGCCGGGCCCAGGGAGTTTGAGTAATGGAGTACACAGCTCATATATCACGGTGTCCAGTACCTGTTGGGAGAGGCGAGGGAGGGAACCACCTCCGCCATGTTGTTGTTCATGTTGCGCTCTTGTTGTTGTTGCTTTTGTAAGGACCCGGGTTGATTTTACCAAGCGTCGCTGTTTCTGTTTTTTGTGAAATCATTTTCATTGTATTATTTTTCTTGTGGACCGATTCTTGTCTGCGAGTTTTGGCAAGGTGCCTAGAAAAATGAAGTGACGTACAGATCTCACTTCTTTTAAAGGTTCCTACGAGATGCTAGCAACTTTTTTAGAAACATCGAAGATTTTTAGTGGATTCCGTTGAAATTAAAATTATTATTAGTATCAAGTTTAACCTTTGGCGTTAATTACTCCGTTTTAATCCTTCCCCGGGCCGTTCTAATACGGTGAGAAATGCCCCTCCGGTTCTTATCCCTGGCCTCGGCCCTCGCAGCACGCCCGCCCCGCCCCGCCCCGCCTCCTGTAGGTGTGGCAGCGGGGTGGGGTGGGGCTGGGCCGAGGCCGGTGTTGTCACAGCAAAGACATTTGAAATGCAAAGTTTGCGTCCAGCGTGGGTCCCCAACCTGATAACGTACCAGCTCATTCAGTTGATTAAACACTCTCGGGGACCGAGCCCTGGTCCTTCCCTGCGCCCGCCCCGCCCCGCCCCGCCCCGCCCCGCCCCGCCCCGCCCCGCCCCGCCCCGCCCCGCCCTCGCCACATGAGACTTGACCACCACTACGGGCGGGCCGGGCGGGCCCGCCCCCACACGGGCCGCCCCCGAGCGGGCCACCCCCGCCCCGCACGGCAGGCCGGCCGCCCCCGCCCCGCCCCCAGCCCGTCCCCGTCGCGCCCCCTGGAAGGCAACAATAATTAATTTTTTCATCATCCGATCTGTTTCGTGGGTGATGATTACACGGAAGCGAGCGGTGGGGTGGCCTGGCGCCATGGGGTGTACAGTTGATAAAAAATTTACCTGCGCGCGCGGTGAAGAATGACCGTACTCTATGCCAGGTAGGGAGATGAAAACTAGTGCGTCGTTTTTTTATAGACGGGAAGTGGAGAGTTTTGAAAACCACTACCGCAGCGTAGTGGCTGGATGCGCAGATTTTGCATCTGTACTTGAAATTCTGGATAAGATTCCCACATTTATTTGTACAAAGTGTGCGAATGGAAATTCACACTTGTTCATGTGGGTGACATTTTCACGCGTGGGTTTCAAGTGCGGTGACTCGCGTCCGCCTGAAATTTATTTCTCTCTTTTTTTCGGTGGGTTTGGCGACCGTGGTGCGGCACGCCTCGCTCGCCTGGGGTCGTGCCTCCACTGATAGCACACCTAGCCGCGCCGGCGCGCTATCGGCGCCATAAGTCTTGAGGCACCGGCACAACAGCGACACCCCCTAGTGATCCCCACTTGACTCGGGGGAGGAGCGGAGGAGGGTAGAGGCAGGCTAGGGGCGGACTAGCGCCTGGTAAATATGGCGCAGCCGGAGGCTAAGAGTTTGGTTTCGAGCACCGGAAACCCAAGTGTGTAAATGTCACACTCATGCAGAAGAGTGAACTTTCATTCACTTGCGAACGAGTGATTACAGAAAATTCGCATACTGTCGGGGACATGCGTGCGAGTGAAAATTCACACACCTACATAGTGTGTGACATTCACACACTTGGAGGGAGGGGTGTGAGTTCAGTCGGGGGTGTAGAATCGCAGACGGCGGGGGCGGGGTGCGGGTTACTGTACTCGAGTCACTCTATGCGGCCGACGCCGCCGCCCTGGACTCGCCATTTGTAAAGATAAGCAATAAATTCTGGGTCGTCCTTTTAAATATTCACAGCTTCCTGGACGCTCGGTAACGTATAGCCTTCCTCGCCCAACCCCTATTCTTATTTTTCCCGTTTCTCCTCTTATTTTCCAGTTTCCCTCCTCCCACTCCCTCTCTGCGCGCGACCCACCCTCCCCCTACCCCCACCCCGATGCGTACTCATCCAGCCCGCGCTCGCCTACTTGCAAGAAAATTATCCTGGTTTTAATTTTTCTCCTACCAACTGCTACACGATATATTTTCCTGCGAAAAGAATCGGAAATACAGCATGTAAAAGTTGCGATGAAGGTAGACGGTAAAAGTAAAATGAGAGGTTCCGACCGCAGTCGAATGGGCCGCCGCCTATCCAAAAAAGAAATATTCGCCTGTACTGTTTATCTCCTTGCCCATTTTTTTCTTTTTTCTTTTTATTTCGTGATATTTTTTATTCCGCGAGTCGCCTCCAGCAGCCTTTGGGGCAGCGCTAGGAGACGCACCGTGCGTATTAAAATTATCTCCCGGCCGCGTGTCATTTTTGTAATGTATTTCTTGTGATTTATGCGGGGCATCGCTTGGTTTGAGCGCCCGCGATAAAGATGTTACTCTGGAGAGAAAGAGAGAAAGAGATGAGAGTGAGAGAGAGAAGGGTTGCGGGAGAAAGAAAGAGAGGGAGGCTCTCTGTTAGGGGCATAAATACTGCATGCGGTGAGTGTGGTCGGTCGGCAAGGGCCTTCTGATCTTACCTCGCTCCGCCTCTCTCCCCCTCCCTCCTCCCCACCCAATCTCTCTCTCTCTCTCTCTCTCTCTCTCTCTCTCTCTCTCTCTCTCTCTCTCTCTCTCTCTCTCTCTCTCTCTCTCTCTCTCTCTCTCTCTCTCTCTCAGTGCATTTACACCTCGACGCGGGCCGCTGTCCAGAGCGCGCCTTCCTTCTCTGGTCTGAATGCCCTTCGTGTACGTTGCCTACCCTACAGGAGAGGCGGCCACTGCGATATCGGTCGCGGATAGCGTCACGGTGTCCGCATGGTGCCAATGACTGGCCCAGCCCGCCCCGCCCCGCCCCGCCCAGTGTATCTGATGGCTGGAGTGCGACTACCCGCCCCATTGAAATGTCAGAGGCCGGGCCGGCGCGCCTCCGAGGCCCCGCGGTGCACGCCCCGGCCCCGGCCCCGGCCCCGGCCCCGGCCCCGGCCACCCCATTTGCTAAGCTGGTGTCCGTACGCCGGCCCAGCCTTTCTCTGCGCGCGCCGGAATTTTTTCAGATAAATCATGTCTTGTTTCTTCGCCGTGTACATACCAGAAAGAATAATGATAACGAAAAAAAAAACACGAATTATTGCAGCTACTTTATATATTTTAACTCCGCTATTTAAAAATAAAATTCTACGCGTTTCGTGATGTTTGAAGAAGTGAAACTATTCGAATTTTCCAACAGAAGCCGGTATGTCTGAAGGGTGTCGGCTCCCTGCCGGAGTGATAATCGAAGTTTGAGAGCCTGCGGTCATTAGCTTGGTCGACCCCGGGGGCGGGAGGCGGAGTCCGCCAGCAGGGGGAGGTGCTCGCTAGAGATAGGGGCGGAACCAGAAGAAGCAGAAAAGTAAGTGTGAGGGGGGAGGGGGGCGTACAGCGCGCGCACCGCCCCACCGCCGCCACCGCGCCGGCCTGCATAATATCACCGTAAATCATTTACAGCCCGCGTATTCGAAACGTATTAAGTAAAGTTGAGAGAGGGAGAGCGGGGAGGGAACTAAAAATGTAAAGGTGGCCACACTGCGGTTCTAGTTCTGTCTTATCTCCTCGGCAGAAGCGGATTTTTTTTTTGGGTAATCATCACCAAAGGACATGGATGGATGTACAACGTGGCCGTGAAGATGAACAGCGGCTCCACGATGGTGATGTTGTCCAAGACGAGCGGAACCAAGATGTCTCCCCCGCTTCTCAGTGGGTGAACAGAGGCAAAGTAGAGAAGGAAAGGGGGGCTGCCCCTGGAATACTTCAAACATCGTAAATTCGTGAGGAGCCCGCGGGGGAAGTGGGCGTACCCATCACTATAGACGCTGACAAACTCAATCCCGTCAGGAGGGAGCACCCCGTGATTCAGGACCTCTATTCCTCTCTGGTGGCGGCTAACGGCGCCCCGCCGCCCCGCCGCCGAAAAAACTTGTGAGGTCAATGTTTGCTCCTTTTTGGAAAAAGACCGCGAAGCTCTTGTTAATTAAACTCTTGCTGCGATAAATCACCGAAAATTTATTTCCGCGAGCGCGCAAAAAGCGCAGCGTGAATTCCTAGGACGACGCGCGGAGCGCGCACGGGCATTTGAAATTTAAATAAGGCTATTTATAACTATTCTAGCTTGGTGTGTGCCTTTTTTTATTCCTTCTCTCCCTTCGCCGCTTCCTTTCGCCTGGGAATAGGTGGCACGTGGGCGTATAGGAATTGCTCGGGTCGCATGGACCACAAAGAGTATACAAACACGGCGAGTACGCAGGCAGTGGGCTTGTCACTTTCAAACGAAAACTTGAAAACAACCTCCTTTTTGGCGAACCGCCGCCGACCCGAAAAAGATCTTGGCCGTCGATCTCGCACGAGGGGGGAAAGGGGGGGGGGGGGGCATATTCCGCGATTGTCTCGCACGCGGCCCGCTCGCTGGCCACGCCACCACGTCCCTCTGCTTCGCCTTCAATTTTTGTTGCATTTATTTTGTTTTGTAAGTTTGTTTGGTAGTAGGTTGGATGAGGGTCATAAATTGTCGACTTACTTTTACCGAGTAGACGGTGGTGCGGAGAGCCGGGAGAGAAGCCATGCATCATCTCAGACCTTTACACTTCTTGTGCCCAGCGCTCTTCCCCCTCTTTTTTTATTATCATTTTCTGCTCTCCCTTCTCTCCGTCGTCCTTCCCTTTCGCCTCTCCGCGGCCCTCCATGTTTGCGCATAGTCTCTATATTTTCTTTTTTTTGGTCGGACAGCGCGTGGTGTTCGCGCCGCCGCCGCGCGCCGACTGTGATGTCTGATCCCAATCCGTCACGGATTTTATTATAGTTTTGAAATGAAATCCTCGCGTATTCCAGCGCGTCCTCCGGCACAGCTCTCCTCTGGTGCCTTACTCCCTGAGCTCCCCCCACGGCCCGTTATGAATATGCATTCCCGCCCGGGCCCGACACGTCCCGAGGCCGCAGCTCGGCCACACCGCCCTCCTGTATGCGGAATTTTCGTTTTAACCCGACTGCAGAAGGCAACACACACCATGCAACAGAATAATTTGTTTTTAACGTTTTTCTCCTTTGCCATTCTTCGGGAAAATAAATTCTCGAATGTTTGAGTATTACGTAACGCCTGTCTCGTGACGGGGCTGTCCGCTGGTCAGTCGTTGGACGGGGCGGGCGGGGCCCCCCTGGTGTAGCCGCCCCGCCAGGACTGCGAGGTGGAATCCGCACGGTCCGGAATGTGGCCCCGGCGACCCCCTCGGGGGCCCCGCCAAGCCAAGCTCCGCCGGGGGCTGACGGCGACCTGACGGGCGCCCCGGCGGGCTGCTGTCCCGCCGACCTTTCGGTTATCTACCCGCGCCGTGCACGCTTTGGAGCGGAGCCCTCTAGCGCCGGACTAGCCGCCCTGAGAGAATGACGTAATGTGGAGTCGAAACCAGGGCGGCGGCTGGACAATGGGGGCGGTCGATCTCTTGGAAATCTGAAGCTGAAATGTCGGTAATAATTATCCAACTATTCGAGGATGACCCCATGGGCGAGGGGGAGTGGGGGTTGGGCGGGCGGCCGGCGGCGACGGCGTCTCGCATACGAAATGCCCCCACGGCTGGAATCCCGCTGAATCACAATCGGCCGGACGACGGAAACTGGGAACCGGCCAGGCCACGCAGAGGCGACCCACCCGAATCTTCAGCAGAGTGTTGGCTGAAAAAAACATATTTTAATTTTTTTTTTTCACGAATCACTGTGATAAGTTTTGACTGTGTCTGACCGTTCGCACCGGAAGTGGCTCGTCTGCTACGACTTATCGGCCATCGATATAGTTGCGAGTACGACAAACACCGCCCTGTCACCCAGCGGGTCAAATACCGTACTTGTCCGTTCCCGCGCATACCGCGCCGCGGTGTTGGCTGTCTTATACCGGGGCGTGGCGGGGCGCGGCCAGGCGGGGTGTGGCGGGGCGGGGTGCGGTGGGGTTGGGTGTGGCGGGGCGGGCGTGGCTCGGCGGGGCGGGGCGGTCGACCGACATCCCATGACATCCCTGGCGTGCGGCACCGCGCCAGCCCGGCAGATATCTTCGGGACATCCATCAAGCCGGCTGGTGGTAGGACACTACATCCTCTCTCTCTCTCTCTCTCTCTCTCTCTCTCTCTCTCTCTCTCTCTCTCTCTCTCTCTCTCTCTCTCTCTCCACTCACCGCCCATTTTCTATCCTTCTCCCTCTTTCTTCAACTCCTTTATCCCTCTCCCTTCCCCTTCCACTGATATGCTGTCGAGCTCTCCGCGCCAGGAATGCCCCTGTGCGTGTGTGTGTGTGTGTGCGTGTGTCAGATATCGCCACGCACCTGCTCACAAAAGTAACAAACGAAACGCGAGCAGAGGAGGGGAAAAAATGTTTTCTCGCAGGTGGTGTGATATGTGCTACGTATCGCTCCGGTATGTCGCCCCCGGAAAAAGCGCCGAAAAATCCCGCGCTTCATCACCTGCGTGGCTGAGCTCAGTCGTGGCCTTTGTCGTCGCGAGAACGCGCGGAGACGCAGAGAGAGAGAGAGAGAGAGAGAGAGAGAGAGAGAGAGAGAGAGAGAGAGAGAGAGAGAGGAAAGGGGGGGGGTCTCATTGGGCGATGACAGTTTCCAGTGGCGGTCTTCACCCTTCGCCGCCCCACCCCCCAACGAACCCCGTCCGCACGGGCCTGTATGAAAAATATAGGGTTGCGTGCCAGCCGCAGGATTAGTGCGTGATGTAGAGCGGGCGTGACGAAATTAAGTTATTTCGAAGCGCCGCAGCCCTCTGCCTTCTTCTTCTTCTTCTCCTTTCTCGTGGTGGGCGGGATGTGGGCTCAAATTTATGCCCCCTCCAATATCTTCCCACTGCCTACAACATTCTCATTTTTTCCTCCTTCCTCCCCCCCGCCGTCCCTCACTTCCAGACGGGGAAGGAAGTGCGAGATGATGACGATGATTTTGTGGCGCCCGCGATGTTGAGTAGTGCCCCGGCCCCGCCCCGGCCCGCGGAAAGTTTCTCACTTTTTTCGTCGGGATGGATGGATGGATCTGCGAACGCGTTAGGAAGGCGCCCCGGATTTTTTCGTCCTGGTTTATTGGATGACGGACGTCGGCGAGAGAAGTTTTCATCCACAATTTTTGTTTTTACGCGCCTTTGCTCGTCCTTCTTCTGCAGCTAGTAGGTCTTTTTGCGTCTGATAGGTAATGACGGTTTGCGAATTTTTCGTTCTTTGGTACCCAAAGAGCACACTGTACATGAGTTTTAAAAAGGTTTAGCTTGGCAATTATGGTTTTCTTCGTCCTGTAGGGAGCTTAATATGATCGTGTACTTGATGTACAGCGACTTAGCAGCAGCGGACGGCGGCGACGCGCAGCTGCTGGCCATGGCCACGGTGGCCGTGGCCTTGGGGAGGGTTTTGCACCTCGGCCGCCGCCGACGACGAGGCCTCACCTGAACGAATGGTGGCGAGGGGCGGTGGGCCCGGGGGCGACCCTCCCCATTGTGCGTCATCGCGCACCTTTTTGCGCCATCCTGCGGCCTTCAGTTTTTGCGCAAGCAGAAGAATAGGCGACAGACAATGCGGCCGGGGAGGTGGTTGACTCCTGGAGCCAAGGACAGGACGACGGCCGTGGGGAGTTCGGCGGCCGGCGGAAACTGAGCGGACCGAGCAGGTAAAAAAAGGCGGTTTCGGTCACACAGGTGATCATGGAGGTCTGCCCACCAGAAAATGCGTTGCGAAGGAGCAGCGTCATTGCTCTGCAAGTCCTGCTAGGCCTGCTCCTGCAACCGCACCCCTGCTGCAACAGCCCCGCAAAGTTGTGGCGAGAGGGTCCCTTTGCAAACCGAGTAAAAGCATCTTAGGGCGCCTAACTGCCGGCCTGACGGCTTCTGGAGGGGCGTTTGTGGTGCACTTACTGGTCGCGCAAGCGCCGCCGCGGTCTGCCGTCCAGCTCGCGGGCCTCCGGGGGCACCCTCCTTGAAGGTGGCGAGCGACACGAGGAACTACAAACCCGACCGGCGACGCTGCCGGTCGCTTCAAGTGCGAGCGAAAGCAGCCCATGGGTGATGAGTCTAATGGGGCTCCGTGTTCCTCCGAGATGGTTGTGGGGAGGGGGTGGGGGGTTCTCCATGCAGGCTAGCGGGCGCACTGGCGGCGACTGTTACGACCGGCCAGTGCCATAGCATGCCATAGCCGTGCACACACACACACACGCGCGCGCACTCACACACAGTGGGTTAATGGTTTGTTTTGGCGCTCAGCTGACTGCAAGGACGCGCCGGCGGCGGCGAGCGAAGCGTGAGGTGGACGATGCCGGCTGGGCGGGGCGGGGCGGGGCGGGGCGGGGGGGGCGTGGCGGGGCGTGGCGATGACGGCTCGTCATGTTTATGGGACCGGACTGTCGATTAATGCTACCCTCACGAGTGCTGACGGTGTAATGGAATAATACTCGCATGCGTTGGTTTTTTTAACCTTTTATTTTATTTTTCCGGACCCGTTTCCTTTGCCTCTCGTTTGTCATACTCGCTACTTTATAGTCGTCTTCATTAGCTGGATTGTAATTGTTGTTGGAAAAATGAATCGTATTGAGGAAACCACCGTGGCATCGGCTGGGTCTATTTTCTAGTCTTATTTTAAAAAAGTGTTTCTAGCACAAAATTTTTCTCCACAGTATTTTATTTCCTACTATAAGTATAGCCTCTAAATTTTTGTTCCCCGCCCTTCCTTTTCTAACTCTTTTCTGACTGGAGCCCATGGCCGAGCATGAGCAAGATGTTCGGCCCTTTTCAGCCCTTCGGCCCGACTTGAGGAATGGGTGTACTACTGGCTGCGCGCCAGGGCACTGCGGAGGAGAAGGGGGCCCCGAGGGGGGCTGCGGCGGGCGGGCGGCGGGGCGGGCGGCGCAGCGGGGCGCACCAGGGCGGGGGCTCGGGGGCCCCGCCGCCCTACCCCACCCCACCCCGACAAGATACCCCTCGGGTTTGTTCCCCATCCGTGTGACCTCGGGACCCAGAGAGCCTCTGGGCCGACCCGGCTCCTCTCTGGTGCCTTCGTATGTCTGTACTCTGCCCCATGGGCTGCACACTGCTCTCTCTTTCACTCTCTTTCTCTCCATCGCTCTCGCTCACTCACTCACTCTTTCACGCCGCCCACGGAAGAAAGCCAGCGTGTATTCAGCCGCTACTCCGGGCCGGTGATAGCCCGATCCGTCCTCGCGTCCACCGAAACGAATTTATGTCTTCATTCCGAGCCGCGGCTCCAGTCGGGGGCTCTACTCTCATCCTGTGACTCTAGGACTGGTTCTCTGTCGCTCTGTTCCGAGCCGCCCCTCCCACAGACACACAGGCTTTGCGCGCTAATGCAGACCGTGAATGAATCATACGCAAACAGTCTGTCGGTTCGCTGCTGCTATCAAAACTTGGAAACTGACCACAGCTGCGGGCGGGGGATATTAATGAACCGATACCGTCTGAATGCAGCCGGGAGGTGGACACTGCTGCAGCCGCACGTGTGTGTGTGTGTGTGTGTGTGTGTGTGGAGAAGGGGATTTGCCGTGGCTTTAAGGGATGTCTGGTCGATCAGCCTAGGTGGGACCATTGTCCACTTGCGGCCACTGTATCTCCCCTTAATCCGGCTTTATTGTGGCCAGAAAGAGGAACAGAACGCCCGGGCCGGACCGCGCGGCTGGACAGGCTGGCGAGCCGGGGCGTGGTGGGGCGGGGCGGGGCGGGGCGGGGTGCGGGTAGGCCGGACTAAAAACCCTTCTGTTGCAGGGAGAGCCGAGCGGACCGGTTGTCCAGCAGTCCGCCTCCCGAAAACGCGTGACGCTGTTGCCACGCCCGAACCTCCTGGACAGGCGTTTTATAAAATTAAAATTGTTGTATTTTTATTTTTGATATTCTGGTAATTTAAACCGACTTGGAAAAAAATACTTTTCCGCGTGAGCTGTAATTTTTGCCGCATGCGTGGCAACACTGTTGCCACCTGACGGAGGCGGCGTGAGTGAGACGAACTATGGAAAGTAGGCTGAGAGGGGTGTCGCCATCCCTGCCGCTGTCAGCGTCACACACGCACGCACACATGCGTCGCCGGCAGACAAGAGGTTTTGAGGTGAGTTAGCCTTTTGTTGGCCGATCCGTCGTCTGGTTGGCTGCTCCCCAAGCTCCCCCTCCCCTCCCCGTCCGCTCTGCACCCGCTCCCCTCCCCACCGCCCGGTCGCCACCCCGCCGGACCAGGGTGGCCAACCTCCCTTGAAAAGCGATCCCGGACGCGGCTCGCGCTCACCCCTGCCTGCAGCTGGGCCAGCGGGACATCCATAATTGTTTTCACTTTTTTTTCTGCTCCCTCTCCTCCGGCGACTGCTGTGCTCCTACTGTTCCTGCCTTCTCTCCCCCGGGGGACCTCTCCTGGCGTTTCGTCGCGCAATCACTTCTTTCTTGAGTCTCGCACCCTTTTGTGACGGTCATTATGTGAAGCTGCCGCAAATAAGGAACCAACCTGCGGCAGCGCCGCGTCCCCCAGTAGAGCGCTCCTGGCTCTGCGGTGGGTTTCGCTGCCTCTGCCGCGGGGCGAAAAAGCGTCAATAGAGAGAAGGCAGTCTATTAGGTAATGGGCTGCACGTCTGACACGGGAGCCGGGATATAACATTTACCCACGGCTGTTTGCTATGCCATCGTTTTGGCGTCGAATGAGTTTTGGAAAAAGTGACTACTTCTTGAAAGGTTTAGTTAGTCCAACTTATACTGTACGAACAGGTCTATTTTAAAGAAAAAGTGTTTCGCGAACTTAGCAAACTGTGAATAACTTTCGATTTAAAAGTATTTTTTTTCATAAAATGAAGTTTTGAATTTTAGTACAGGCAATTTCATTGAAACGTTCACGTTAATATATCACTTTGTAAAGGTTGAGGGTTCAGTCGTGACTTTCAAGTGCGCACGCGTGCTTGTGTTGGTGTGTCCGGGGGACTTCGCGTGCTGCGCCCGCCCCCTTTGGCCTGCAATAAGACTGGCCAATTTGTCCGCTTCGGCCATTTCAATTAAATCGAAATAATTACAAGCCTCAGACGGCAGTTGTAGCGGCCGGGCTGCTCGCCGCACGCCACACACTCACACACACACGCACACCACCCCTGCCTCCACCGCACGCGCCGCCCTGCCAACCCCCGCGCGCCGAAGCACGTCAGGCAGTCGCACCTCACCGTGCGCCCGCCGAGGTTGGCGTCACTGGCGGCGCCGATCGCGTGCGCCGAGATCCGAAAAGCCCCTCCGCAAAACATTTCTGACCCAGTTCCGCAGTGTCAAACTTTACGAGCGTCGGCGCTCATTTTCGGATTGTTACGTTGGCAGCGAGTCGGCCTACCAGCGCCGCTCCCCCCTCCGCCGCTCCCCTCTCGCCCGCCACCCCTCGCCGCCAGCGGCCGGGCCGCGCTGCGCCGCCGCGCGCCAGCTCCCCTCCTCCCTGAGTTACGAGTCAGCCATCAAAATCTGGAGCCTCTCCCCCCCTCCACCAGCGCTCGGGCGGGCCCGGGCGCTCCCCCACCCCGCCGCCGCCGCCCCGCGCGGCCTACCCCCTCCCCGGCGCGCTCCCCTCCCCCCGGCCCGGCCCGGCAGGCCGGTCCCGCCCGCCTCCCGGTGGCTCAGCCTGATTACGCGTTAGGCTTAGTCCTGCGGCCGGTTTTCATACATGCAGATGCGAAATATGGAAGAGGGACAAGGAGCGACGACGCGAAACAATTGACGTGGACGGCGGCGCGGTGTGCTTCGTCGTCTGCTGTGTCACGCGTGTTAGTGTTTGTGTTGTTGTCTGCGCGCCTCCCGGAGGCTCGGCCGGCGCGCGCGCGTTCAGTGTTTGGCGCGCTGGCGTGCTGGACCGCCGCGGGAGCTCGCACGTGACGGGCACGGGCGTGACGGTGACAGTGAACGGGTTGTGACAGTGAAAGGCTTGTGACAGTGGCAGTGAAAGGCTTGTGACAGTGCGGAGAAGGCTTGTGACAGTGTGCGACTGGAGCGGTGTCGGCAGTGGACTCCGGTTGATCTCACAGTGAGGCTCGATTTTCGAGAGTTTTCCATGCGTGTGGCTTTTTACTATTGTTTACTGTAGTTGCTGTGTTGCTTTTGAGTGCGTTAGTTTGGCTGCTACTCTCTTTTGGTGCTTGTATGCGCAAGATGCGCAGGCGGCGCGGTTCCAGCTAGCGCTGCCATAAGTGCTGCTTGATTATTTTTGTGGAATTTTTACTTCTTGATTCGCGGACCATAACTTTGGATGGATAACGCTTCTACAAGTAAGTTTGACAGCTGTTTTCTGCAATAGTTTTTTAAATACAGTATAACTTTTGTAACTGTGAACGATTATTTCGCTGAGAATATACGGACAAGTAAATAGGAAAAATAAATGAGAAGATCAATGGTATGCCGTATAGAATTTATATTTTGGCGCTCTTGCCGATACTCAGATGTGGTCATGTTTCGTTTTCGATTATATTTTATTGGTTTACGAGAAAATGCTATAAAATTTATTGGAACCAAATTTGCTATTGAATGTGTCATCCCGGTTTTAAATTAAGGTTCATCATAGCTTTCCGCTTGTTTTACTAGATTTGACTTTATTTATTCTCGCATGTAAGTTGACCATAATTGTCACTAAATTGTTCATTTCAAGCACCGCACTCTGTCTTACCAACTCAATTGCGATGAAACTACATTTTTTAGTACTGCTTCTTCGGCACTCCGAAGCTCTATTTGAGTGTTGATAATTTCCTATCGCCTTTATCTTTTTTTAATTCTTTAAAATTACAATATGCTGCTTTTTGTTGCCCTCCGTAGTAAAAAGCGTGGTGCCCTCTTTCCTTCTTATTTTCAAATCACATGCAACCCACCTCCTCCCCCCCTCACGCTTGTGGCCCTGCTGAGTTACGCAGCCATAACTCCCTGTAAACACCTATATGCAGTATCGCTCAGCGGTACAAATAGCAGGCTGTGTGGGTGGGTGGAGAGTAAGGGGGGTGAGAGGGGGGTGAAGGTTTGGGGTAGTAGGACCCTCCCCCGGGCCCCGCGCCGAGGGCGGGGGAGCGCGAGATACTTTATGAACTCCTAAGAACCCTCGCATTGTCTCTGTCGCACTTCATCCGCGCCGCCAGGCGCCGCCCTTTGCGCCGTAAAGCGCGGCTCACTTGACGCGTAACGTGTCCGACATCACCCCAAAATGGCGAGCGGCGTCGTCGGCGTCGTCGTCGGCGTCGTGACGCCGCTTCGGAAAATGAAATTGTTATCGATCTTCCGTCCGCTCTGTGTTTATCTTTGCCACCCTCGACGGAGGGCTATCGTCCCCACGACACGCACTTTTTTCATTATATATATATACGGTATCTGTGTCTCTTATTTTTTTCTCCCTCCCAGCGGCCTGCCGCCTCTGCCCTCTGGCGAGGCACAAGTATCTCGAGGGTCATTCTTCGAGGGGGCGGCGCGGCGCTTGCTATTGATAAGAGCAACGAGGTGTTTGCCGGCGATTCTGTAAGAAATACGGCCGTCTGTATGAATTAAAGATCGCATATAGCTGCCGCTGTGTCACGCGGCGGGTCGAGGTCTCCCAATATTTTGTTGTGCTTTTACGTCTCGGTGTTTTATTTTGTGTCTTTTTCCGCGTTTCGCCTGTTTGGTGATGTATCGCGCGACCTGCTATATTTATTTTTTTTGTGTGTGTCTAGGGGACGAGGTGGGGGCGTTATAGGAATAAGACTCGTGGAGCAAGTGTCATGAAGGCTAGGAGGGAGGTTTTGAATGACTTTTAAACAACTGCTCAGCAAACGAATTAACAGTCGGTGGTTGTATTCCTTCTCTGATTTATACTGGGCAATTGCACTTTTCTAATTGTTCCGAGAACTTACAAAATGCATGCCAAGGACTATCCTCGTGTCCACGCTGTGTTTCATAGTGCGGGTGTCTTTCAAGTTTTTGGCCGCGCTTTCTTTCAGGTCGCGAGTCGCTAAAAGAACAAACCGCCTCTCTACCTGCACTACAAGTGTAAGGCGCCTGTAGCGATGCATCACTCGGCGCGGACCTAAGTGCCGCCCCGCCGCCACGCCGGTGTGGGCCGCGGGGCCGGCCCGGCCCTGCCGCCAGCTTTGGACCGCGACCAAACGCATATTTTATAAACCTTCGGCCGACGCCAAAGCACTGGTCGCTGCACACCCCCAGGTGTTTATTGTCCGTTTTCCTTTTTTTCTTCTACTTTCCCTGGCGGCTTGACCAACGCGAAATTCAGAAGCACGCTTCGGTCAGTTCGACAATATTGCCATAAGGATGTCGGTAAAGAAAAATGGTAAAAATAACGATAATATACAGTCTCATGTGCTGCAAAGCTTTTCTCCGAGTGTTTTCCCTACTACTTCAAAGAGCGGCAAACGTATTAATAATTGGCCTGCACTGACAGCTGGCGCTGCCCTGCGTCATGTTTGGGGCGCGGCCAAGCCGGTGTGCTGTCCCGGCGGTGGGCGGCGCAGCGGCCCCGGCTGCTGCATGCAGTGCAAACGGAAGTACGACTTTGTCGGATCCGTTCAACAGGGAGACCACTCTATGATCCGCAGACGTGCAGAGCAGAGACGGTTTCCTGTCCTGCACGCGTGTTTTACACTTGTCATCAAGACATCGAGCTGTAAGGTAGAGATGCAGATCTCTGAAAGCCCAAGTAAAATGTTGTTACTTTGTTATATGTCCCGCTCAAAACCCTGATATTTTTGACTGAGTTACTTCTTTGGAAGAATTCTCATAATTTCAAAATTAAACTGACGCTGCGCTGTGACGCGCCTGGACTAGATTTGGACCATGCAGATGAGGGACGCTCACCCGAGCACGTGGCAATATGGGTCTCTCATTTCGGCCGTTTTTTAAGCCCCGGCGGCGTGCCTCTACTGCGCCGTCCAGCCATCAGCCGGCTATGGGGAGCGCTCGGGGCCCGTCGCCACCTCCTCAACTCATTCCTCCGAGGGGGGTATTTCTCATCAAGTCTTCGAGCACTTACTCCCCCCCCCCTCTCATTTTTTTCATACTTTCCACAGCTGTACTTTTGTTTGCTTTCCCTTTCGGGACAGCGGTTTTTCTCATTTCCATTTGGGCGACCCTGTGCGGTGGGTGGGGCCCTGGCTGGGCGTGGCGCGGGGGCGGGGCGTGGCGGAGCGTGGCGGCGCGGGGGGTTGAAGTGGCACGCAGGACACTTCCATGATAAGCAGCGGTGGCGGCGGCGGGCGGGGCTGTGCGTGTGGAAGTGCCGACCACGCCGCGACCTTCCCCGACACTCCGTCATGATTTACGACCCCTTTTCGATCTATCACTGGGAAAATTCTCTCTCTTCCTCTCTCGCTCCCTCTCTCTCTCTCTCCCTCTCTTTCTCTCTCTCTCGCGTCCTCTTGTACAATAACCCGCGGTGAGCCGTAACTGATTTGTGCGTCGAAACCCGACTGCGACTTTTCGGTCGGTGCGCTTCCTGTGCGTTCCTCTCTCTCTCTCTCTCTCTCTCTCTCTCTCTCTCTCTCTCTCTCTCTCTCTCTCTCTCTCTCTCTCTCTCTCTCTCTGTGAGGGGAGTCACACACAGCATGCCCTTGGCGCGCGTGCACGGGAGCTGATAACGGCCTCCTGCACGCCCCACTCGACTGGTCTAATTCGCACCGCTGAGTGAGAGAAGGCGCACCTCGCCCGCCGCCCAGACTTAGCACCGCATACCTACTCCTGTTATTTTTTTTTTCAAAACTAAATATAGAGTATATGTCGAGTTTTCGAATCTTCGAACTTAAAATTCCATAATATATGTATTTCAATTTTTTTTTTCAAAATCTTCAAATTGAAAAAATTCAATACTTGTTCAACTTTAGAGATTCGTTCTTAACTGGAATAAATATAATTTTTTAAATATATAAATAAAATGTCTGCAGCCACAAAGTGGTGTTGGTGGCGAAGGGCGTCGCCTGCTGCTTGTGCATCTCATTATGACCCGCTGGGCGAACTTGCGCGCCGGCCGGCCCAACCGGTCCCGCCCCGCCCCGGCTTTGCAAGTACTTTGGGCCGTCCTCTCTGCCCCTCGGCCCCTCCCTCCTCCGCGCGCTCCTACCCTTTCACCTCATCACTACCCTTCACCCTTCTCCAAATCTCCTCCCCACCCCCACCAGCACCCCCGCCTTCCTTGCTCAAAGCCCGCCCCCGCGCGCCTTTCCGCCCTTTGCGCCTCGCCGCCGGTCCACGCACACACACACACACATTCGCATTATTCTTCATCACGGTAAATTCCCTCAATCCCTGGCAATTCCTCTTGCGGCGCCGCCATCCTTCTCTGCCGCCTCTTTTCTAATTTAAATTCAAATCCCCACCCACGCCGCGCCACGCCGCGCCACGCCACGCCGCTCGGCCCTTGCAGCGCCGGTAATGAAAGTGTCTTCGATGCGTTATGGATGGCGGCGACGGGCCGCCGCGGCAGCGACGCGCCGCCGAGCGGTACTGTCGCACCTGTAGGAAGTCCACTATTGCTCTAATTTTACTATTAAAATTTTATTTACAAAAGAGTTTTTATTTTGATAAAATCTGTACGAAGATTACAGTACAGAATTGCGGTATAAAATAATTTTTTGTTTCCTTTTAAAAACATATTTGTAGTCGTTTCCGAATTTCCAAGAATCCTCTATTTCTTCCGAACCATAATTTTTTTTTTCGTTGAATACATTTTCCGACATTTTCTTCCGTAAAATAGTTTTCTTTCGTAAAGTTATCATTTATTTTTTTGTGGTCCATGAAGATTTATATTTTCACGTTGCATCACATTTCGCTTGGAGCAGCCTCTCTCTTCCGGCTGCCCCGGCCCGTGCAGGCGGCGCGGCACGCCCTGCCCAGCGCGGCTGGTACTCGCGGTATTCGCGGGACCCCCCGAGCGGCGCCGAGAGTCCCTCACCGGCGGGGTATGCCCGTTTAGTCAAGTATCGCGCTCGGCGCGGGGCGCGGGGCTAGGGCTGGGCGTCGCTCCGCGCAGCTCCGCGCCACACCGGCTCGCCCGGGTCTCGGGTCCTGCCCGCCCAGCCCTGCCCGGGTATAAATCATTTGGCCGGCACGGCAGTTCGCTGAAACGTGTTGCCTTGCCCCACCATTGGCCGAGAACGTGGTGTGGTGTGGTGTCGCCGAACGGGCCTTTTCAAGGGGAGGAGGAGGAGGAGGAGGAGGAGGAGGAGGAGGAGGAGGAGGAGGAGGAGGAGGACGAGGAGGGAGGGAAAGGGGGCGGAAGGGTGCCGGCCGGACTGCGGCATTCTAGCAGGCGGCTTGGGGGACCGGCCCTAAGGAGGGACCGTTTAGGACGGTCGGCTCGAATTTCACTGCGTTTGAGATCCAACAGGTGTTTTCATAAAAACAAATAATCTAAAATTTCGAATGACATCATTCATATTACTGCATATGACAACTTTGGAAGGTATTGTGTGGATTTTCTCGCAAAATGTCTCCTCGATTATTCCTGCATTCCGCAGTCCACCATGTCGAAGGCGGAGTATAGAGCAGTAGAGGAGAAAGAATGAGCAGGGAGGTGGTGAGTCTGCCGGACGGCGCAACATATTTCATGTTCGATCTTATTGCCCCGGCCGGCCTGCCGGGCCAGCCGGCTGCAGGACAGCTTATTGCACGGCGCGGGGAGTGAGACATCTGTAGTATGAGAAATTCGACGGACGGTGCTCCGGGCGGGCAGCGATGGCTTTCTCATTACACGCGGCGCGGCAATTGTGTTGGGAGTGGGCGGAGGAGGAGGAGGAGGAGGAGGAGGAGGAGGAGGAGGAGGAGGAGGAGGAGGAGGAGGAGGAGGCCCAGCGGCAGGTCATACAGGTTATGCTCGCACCGGAAATCCCCTCTACCGGTCAGTGGGCCCCTGTCCTCCCCGGAGAGATGACGCGATAGCAGGACAAAGCGACCGGCGAATTCACTTTATTCGACAACAACACCAATGTCGATCGCAAACATCTCGCTCCGACCACCGCTCCTCTTCCTTTTTCTGATGCGATGATGTTCATGTCGGCGTGTTGCTTACTTTTGCTTGTTTTGTATCTTTATTTTATTTTTTACTCGTACATTTTGGTGAAACTGTTGCGACTGTCGTGCCCCGCGTGACCCAATGAGCTGTGGTCACGTGGTGAGTCACCTGTGCGTGGTCACCAATATCGCCGTGGAATTTTTATCATCCTGCACAGCCGCTTGGCTGTCGCCTCTTCGTGGGAAGTTGGAAGGAAACAGGTTTCTCGATGAAAACGATGCTACGCTGCTGGTGGCTTTGCTGACACTGCGACAATTATTTTTTTTCTTCCTTCCTTCCTCTGACTCTTTGCAGAGGACTCGTCGGTCGGTCGGTCAGTCGGCTCTTATGCAACCGGCGTCCGCCAGACGACAGCAGAGGAGCAAGGCAAGGTCGACAATAGGCGAAACCTAACGGAACCTGACAATGCAAAAACAGAGAAAAGAGGCCGTTTTTTAAAAGGCCCCGTCCCGTCCGCCTGCGGCCGCTGCTCGCGTCTTTCGCTAAAAGTCTCATTGTGGAGGCTGAGGAGCCAAACCGGAACAATGATGGAATGGATAAACACCCCCGCGTCTTCCCGCTAACGATTCGTTCCGCTTCGACGTTTTTTTTTTCGCCGGCTGCTGTCACAAGAGCCACACTCTGGCCTTGGCAGACCGCACCGCCCGTCGCCGACCTGCATACGACAATGACGACTCGACTTTCTTTGGGTCACCGAGCAATGATGTGGACGTAGACCTCACGCGAGATAGATCACAAAAAAAAAAATCGCAACAAAATTTTTCGTTTCTGAAAAGTTTACGACAAAAGCTGGTCGAGTTTAGAGAGCATGTTTGGGTCGGTCGTATTCGACTGTTTTCGGCGTCTAGCCTTTTCAGAGGGCTCTAACATGGCGTCCTGCCTGCCTTATCGTACCTGGTTCTTTTCGTTTCCGATACCCCTTGCCCCCTCCTCTCTCTCTCTCTCTCTCTCTCTCTCTCTCTCTCTCTCTCTCTCTCTCTCTGCTCTCTTGCTCGCCCGCTCCCATCCATAGGGTGGGAGGAGCGGAGGAGACGGCCCGTGTTTCTGTCAGGGCGTCTGGCCGTCTCTTGTCCGCAGGCACAAGGATTTATGTGGGCGCCCCTGTACACAGCCATGGTGTAAAGCCAAACATAAAGGCTGCGTGTAAACACGCGCACGGCCATATGCACGCTTATATGCGCGCGAGGGAGTACCGGGTACGCGCAGCCTGGGAGCGCCAGGCGTGCCAAATATTTCAAACTTCTATTTGATAGAAGTTGTCACAGGAATCTGGCGTCTTTATATCGGCATAGCGACCGTCACCAACGCGGTGCAAATTTGACTTCTGAACCTCTTGTGTTAAGGTGAATTTTACTCACAGTTATTAGAACTCTTTTCAAAGGCTTCTGAGGCGGTAAAGAGCTGAAATTGCAGGCGGCATATGGCGCTCCCCGTGGCAACTGTAACGTTTTCGCGCCCGCGTGGTCAGCGGGTCCACCGCCGCTACATCTTTCGCTGCCTCCGCCGCTTTGGCTCGCCGGTCCCTTTTCCGGGCGTCTCCGGTGAAAATTGCACACATTTCATTCTCGGCCTCCCGGAGTCATATTTTATTCCGCGCCAATTCATCGCCGGAGCCTCGCTCGCTGCGGGAGCTTTTTGCTCGTCTGTATCATCCCCGTCTCTCTCTCTCTCTCTCTCTCTCTCTCTCTCTCTCTCTCTCTCTCCCTCCCTCTCTCCCTCTCTCCCTCTCTCCCTCTCTCTTTCTGCGTAGCGGGCTGCCTACCAATCTACTGGAGCGCCCCTTCCACTCCCGCGACAAAGTGGGTGCCGTGTAGTCGGCTTGCACCGATTTATTGCAACTTCTTTGCTGAGGCTGCGGTGGGCTGGGGAACGCGTCCGCCCTACAAGTAGCCTGTTAAAAAATTTGCTGATTTTCGGTGAAGTCGGGGAGGGCAGGGATTTTTCGTCTGAGAGAAAGGTAGAATTCTGTAGCTTTTTAAGAGTGCATCGGACGCGGAATACCGTCCCACCGCGTGGCCGGGCGCGGCCGCGTCGGCGGCGTGAGGCCTTTGCCTCATCAGCGACTCCTATTGAAAAAGGATTCGTCCTAATCCTGGACGAAGGACGTCCTGTTCTTGGTGGAGAGGAGGAGGAGGGGGAGGAGGAGGGCGGGCACGAATTGACCTCACAGGCTGACTGGGGCCGGGTCGCTCTGACTAGCTCGGCGTGGCGTGGCGCGGCCGTACTACACGGATCCATTAATCTCCGTCAAACGGAGTTTCAACCAATTTTTCTTTCGGCGGCAGACGGGCGGGCCCGGCCGTGGCGAGCCGCGCCGCAGCCGGCTGGTTGGTGGGGCCGGCCGGGCGAACAGAAATAGAGGAGGAGCCAAGTGACAGTCCGCATGGAGGAGGCCCGGCCCGGCCCGGCACGAGGGGTGGCGACGCCGCGCCGCACGCGGGCGCTCGAGGAACTAAAACATGTTGGAATTTACTTTATACAGAATATGAAAAATCCACATGTTTTTCTTTCTCATCCGACTTTTAAATGAAATTGAACTCGACACTTTTGGGATTGCGAATTTTTTGACGTATCCATATTTTAATTTTCTCAACATTTATTAGTGAAAATTTTTTCGCATTTTTCTGGCTGGTGATAAAATATTCGTGCCGCCCCCCGTGCTGCTTTGCGGACGGCCCCCGCTGGTCCCCGCCGCCGCCGGGGCGGCCCGCCACAGCGTTCGACGCGGCCATCCGTCATGGCGTCGACACGAGAGCGTCGCCGGCGACGCCCAACATCCATTACTTCCTATTTTTATGCGTTGTTTTGGTTCCGCTTGGGGCGGCGCCGACGCCGACGGCCGCCGGATCCGACCGGGCGTCTATATATTCGAGGAGACTTTGCACTTAAGTTCCGAGTAATCCTTGGATGGGCGTTCCGTATTACACGCGCCAGAGCCAGAAACAAGACGCCTTTTTCTCTCGCGCCGCCCCCCTTCCCCTATGGTCCCGTGGTTTTATTTTTTCTCCATCCTGGTGGGGGGCGTTAAGATTTTTCCGAGGATTTTTCAAGAAGGCGCTTCAGGAACTGCGAGCAAAGTGCTCTCCTGTTTTATCGCCCGTGCTAAACGGTTGAACGATTTGGGCAGACGCGCGGCGGCCGGGGCCGCTCTGTCCTGCTCCACAATGCAATAACTTATGCAAGAATAACTCGAAGGAGGAGGCCGAAGATGCTGCCGCATCAAGAGTAGTGTGAGTGTGGAGAGGGGATGAGAAAGAGAGAGGCGGGAAAAGGCAAAGAAACGGGGAGGGGCGGGGGGTGAAATGCGCCCCTAAAGGACGAGTGTAGCCCAGATAGCGGCGGTATTAATAATAATAAAAATTAAGATAATTAGTCATTATCGGGACCTCGCTGCTTCCGAATCACTGCGCGTGGCCCCAGAGAGAGAGAGAGAGAGAGAGAGAGAGAGAAGGAGCGGGCAGCACGCTCACCGCAGAAACGGCGTCGGGTAGGTCAGTGTCAGACTCGGGGACAGTTTATGAGCTAACGACGCGCCCGGGACAGTTATTGTCCATTCAGACCGTCTCGCTCACACCCTCCTGCCCGGCGCTATCTCGCTCTCTCTCGCGCGCGCACTCTCTTGCTCGCTCTCGCTCTCTCTCGCGTTGGCTCCACCCCCCACAGTGGCGGCGGCAGCAGACGACGGCAGCTTCGCTCTTATTTCGTTTTGATGAGCTCTTTGACACGCCCTTTCCTTCCGTCGCCGGTATTTTGTCGCGAGCGAAGGAACGACTTTGTAATCATCTCGTTACTCAGACAGGCGCTGGCGAGCAACAGAGAGAGAGAGAGAGAGAGAGAGAGAGAGAGAGAGAGAGAGAGGCCATATGTTAAATCCATGCGCGTCTCGCCGCCGTAACTATGAAAAACTAGACGACCATTTGGGGCAGTAGCGGCCCCCTCGCGCCGCTCCTCCAATCCGATCAGCTGACGCGCGCTATTTTTCGTGCCTGGCCGGCAGATGGGAAACGTGCGGTGAGCCTTTCTTGTCGCTCTAATATAGCCATAAAATTACCGGCGCACGTGGAATACGCTTTACCCGCGCGCCGCCTGGCGGCCGGGGCGGGAGCCAATCATAGAAGGTGCGGCAACACCGCTGTCTCTGCTCCTTCTCTGTCTCTCTCTCTCTCGCTCTCTCTCTCTCTCTCTCGCTCTCTCTCGCTCTCTCTCTCTCTCTCTCTCTCTCTCTCTCTCTCTCTCTCTCTCTCCCGCCTCGGGCTCGGGCTTGGCGCCGCGGTTGTACGGCTGCTCCGGTCGCCTCTTGTTAGTCAAAGAACGGAAACGAAATCGAAACTTGCCGCCGCCAGGCTGCGTGTTGTGTTATTTGCTGTGGGATAAAACCGTCATTCAGCGCTGTGCCGCGCTCACTGGCCCGGCCGCCCTGCTCCCAGTTTATGGCCCGGCCGCTCTCGAAAAGTCTGCCAATGGGTCATGTCGATTAAATAATTTGCCTTAACTTTTCTTTTCACTGGAATTGAAAAACGGCGTATGTCCAGATGTGGAGGTATTATGTTTCCGTTGGAAACCCGTTTGCCGCTGGTTTTATTGATGATGCCTACTCGTAATCGTTTTGGTAATTTTTGTCGGGATTTTGGTGGACATCTCTGTTCAATACCCTGAGGTTTCTCTGACCTCTTAGCGGCAACCTTAAACATTTTCTTAACTCAACCTTTTATGCCACCAAAATCACTAATCCTTCATGTATTTTCCGTATATGTGGAGAAAATAGTAAGTCTTCTTCTTTAGTATTCTATTCTGTTAGTTTTTTGTTTTGTTTTTTCAAAGCAGAAGCAGGAGCTGGGTAGGCCGGACGGCCCAGGCAGCTGCTCCTGCTCCTCAGCTGTTCGGGGCCCGTCCGTGAGCCACGTCACCCCACATTGCCCTACAGACTTACTATTCGGTGCAAAAGAAACTCTGTAAACCTGTTGTATACCCTGTGCCTGACCAATACTTTTTCTCGTCTGTCTCCAGGTAAGCCGATAGCATAATTAATGGACGACGGGTGATGCGTGCGAGACGCCATGCGGTGAGTGGTTTCATCGCCCACGTTTCTTTTTTTTATCAACGCTCCATGGTGCCCTTTGATGCGTTGTAACCCGTGCGCGAGCCCCCCGGAGCGCCAGTGGCAGTGGCAGCGGCAGCACCAGTCCGCCGAACCTCCCCGCGCGCCCGGCCCCGCCCGAGCGCCCCCCCCTCCCCCCTCCTCCCCCGGTCCCTCTCCCGCCCCCCAGACGGCCTCTTCCCAGGCCCTAAATCAATGGTGGTGGGCAGGCGCAGTAAATAGCACGCTGCGCTCGGCCCCTCTCTCTCGCACCCGCGGGCCGCGCCGGCCGCGCGCTGCTGTGCGAGAGAGAGAGAGGGAGGGCGGCAGTAGTGCATGCCCCTGCAGCCTCCCGAGCTGCTTCGCCCCTTGGCCTCCAGGGTGCAGCACTGGGCAGCAACGCTTTCGGGTGGCGCGGCCGGCGCGTCGCGATCAGCTGACGCGTGCTTTACAGCGGCCGCATTTGACTCGCCACTGCTTCTAGCCGCGCTGCGAGTACCAGCGAGCTTGTAAACCAGGGGGTATCACTTCAAAGTGACACATTTTATTTTTTCTAAACCGTAAATGGCTCAACGTGCTTTGCGGACGCCCCCCCGCCCCGCGCGACACCGAGGCTCTTTTGAACGCGCCTGTAGCAGCCCATTCCTCGCATGCTACTCTGCTCTCTTGCCCTTGCAGGAATTTGGGCGCCCGCTGGGGGCCGCCGGGGGCCGTGGCGTGCTCGGGGCGGCGAGCAGCGGGGGTCCAGCCGGGGCCCGCTCGTAAATTAGACGCGGGAAGACAACCGAATAACAAGATGAGAGTTTAACCCGCCGTTTTTGTTTCCAAAGAGTATGCGTTCCTGCTTTAGTAGTAAAAAAAAATTATACTTAGATTTTTTGGTATGAAATTGGTGAGAGTATTTGCCGCACACTTGTAAGTGAGAAGATTGTCATTCGTACACCTGTCCCAGTGTGAAGTACCTAAAAAATAAATACTCATTTATGTGGTGGAAGGGAACGAAGAGAAATTTGACACACCTACAAGTGTGAGACTGTCACACTCTTGGGTGTGTAGCGGAAGGCGTCTGGTGTCGGCGGGGAGGGCGCGGGCGCGGGGGCGTGCGGAGCGAGATGGGGTGCGGGATGGCGGCCATGATTGATTGCGGTCACGTGGCCCGGCTCGACCAATGAGGAACGACCGCCAGCCGGCAGCTCAGCGGGGCAGGATGCAGAGTTATTGAACGAGCAAGAAAAGAAGGACGGCCTGTGGGTGGCGGGCGGGCCGGGCGGACGCCACCCCCTCCCCCGCGCCCTGCCGCCGCTCGGCTCCGCGCTCGGCTCCGCTTCGGCCGCGCCCGCCCGCCCGGCCGGTCGGCTGTGCGGCGGTCGCCCGCCGGCTGGCCCAAGCCACGTGCGTCCACCCGGGTCACCGCCTGCCAACACCAGCCACCACGACCGGCCTCTTCTTCGCCTCCAACTGCGAGCGCAAGGAATGCCCCGTGCCCCTCTCGAAACTACCTTGACTTTGGGCGCGACTGACGTCACCCTGTTGGGCAGGTACGCCCTGAGCTACTGGCGTTCCGTGCTCCGCCGGACGCGCAGGTGTTTGGCGGCCGAACGGACACCTGGGCAGACAGGCAGACAGACGGACGGACGGGAGGGCGACCCGGCAGCTGGCTCCGCCGGAGGACGGTGGAACGGGCCTCCGGCGCAACTCGATCGCACTTCATCAGGCCGCCTCTTGTTTCTGTAAATTCAACGCCGCCTTCTTTTTTTCTCGCTCTCACTTTCATCGCGACGCCCTCGACGGGCCAAATGTCGCTCGCGCAGCAGGCCGGGGCGGGGGCGGTGGAGACGTCGTGATAGGGTCACTCGCACTACTCCTCTCCCACAGCGGCCACAAAATGCATTTTCTTGGTCCTACTCGCTTGCCCCGGGCTTTGTGTGCTTGTGTCTGTGTGAGTGTGTGTGTTGAGAGAGAGAGAGAGAGAGAGAGAGAGAGAGGCCCTTAATTAAACCGCAGGGACTCGGACGCGCGGCCCAAGCTCTCAGGGAGTTGGTCTGACAGGCCCCTCTCTCCTCCTCCTCCTCCTCCTCCTCCTCCTCCTCCTCCCCCACGGTAGCGGGAGCCTCTTCCCTTAGCGGGCCGCAGCCCTATGGGCGCGCTCGTTTCTTTGATGGCGTAACCAGCGCCACCTCATAATGGGCGTTTCAGATGTTGGCAGGCCCGACCCGGCCCGGCCCGGCCCGCGCACCCCCTGCCGCCCTCAACGAGCTTCACAGGGCTGCCACCATACGCGTCAAAAGTCTTATATTTTTTCCCCGCTGTTTCGCGCAATTGTTGCTGACGTTGGAAAAGTTTGCGTTATTTAAAGTTGTTTTTTCTCATTTTCGCGCGGGAAGGTTTTAAAGGTTAGCCCGTGGATCTTAGCGAGGGATGATTTGTTGGTGAAAGTCTGTGCAGGCCCCTAGGTCTAAGGCAGGATTTACGCAGTTTGGTCGGGGCGGGGCGGCGGCGGTAGAGCGCGCAAAGCGAGGATGCTGTCGGACCTCGCCAAAGCCCTCTCCACTAATCCGGGCGGTGTTGGTGCCCCTGTGCTGTCTTGCCAACCTATCCTCTGCCTCGGCCACAAGTCATGGCCGCGCGCGCGCCCGCCCCTCCAAGTTGGCCAACCGCACGCCACTACAGTAAAGCAAACTTGGGCCGTTGTGCGGTGGTGGTGGTGGCAACACTGACATGCCCGCCCTGCTCCGCGCGCTGCTCAAGCAGATGTCCGAATTCTTTCAGCAGCACAAACTGCAGTGCGTGTTCGGGACTGGGGAGGGGGGGTCTCCGGTGGCTATACGCGCTCAGAGGCCAGGCCGGGGGTTATCTGGTGGAAAATGATGAAGTCATTATGGTGATAAACGGAACCTCATAACCTCACCTGACACGTGATGCTACGTAAGTAGAGACCTCGCCCTGCGCCCCTGTGTGTGTGTGTGTGTGTGTGCATGTGAGAGACACCGTGGCACTAGAGGTAGGCACCCCCTGTATTATGCGACACACGCTTGCAAATTGGTCAGGATGCCGTGATTTAGGGGCCCTCCGGAGCCGGACCCCGGTCCCGCCCTCATACGCCTCACCTCTCTCTCTCTCTCTCTCTCTCTCTCTCTCTCTCTCTCTCTCTCTCTCTCTCTCTCTCTCTCTCTCTCTGCTTGCCGCTGGAAGCCCCAATTAGCGACAAACGACGTGGTAACACACTAGTCGAAGCGGCGCTCCGCTGCTGCAACTTTATTCGTGCACGCTTATAAAGAAGGAGAAAGTCGTCGCAAAGTAAGATGGATTCGTCCGGCGCGCATTTAGGCTTCTGCAGCGCGGCCTCCGGGACCGGAGGGGCACCCGGAGGGGGAGGGAGAAAGAAGAAAAGTAGTTGGTTCATAGGCTTAGCCCTAGCAGGACGCAGATGTAAATGTAAATGCGGTGTCCGGGGGCGCGGCGCTTGGGGGCGGCCTTCTGGGGCGGCGGGCGTGATGAAGGACCCGGGGGCGGTGCGCGGGGGCGGTGCGGGGGCGGGTCGGGGGCGGGCCGGGCGGCAGCGCTGGCGGCGGCGCAAGCAATTCGCGGGGAGCCACGGAGCTTTAACTTGTAATGCCGACGCCGCCGTCCAGCGGCAACACGACAAACTGCCGCCGCCGCCGCCCTGCCCCGCCGGCCAAGGAAGCCGAGGAGATGAAGCGGCAGGAATCAAGGGGGCTGTGCGGAGCCGGCAAGATGGATGCGCGACCACGGCCGGCTAGATTAGTGGCGGTGGCTGCTGCGCGCGAGCCCCCAGGCCGGCCTCGGAGTTGCGCTGGATTTGAGGAGGCTTGCACGTCATCGTCCATGTACATTTCTTTTTGTACTGTGGGACACTATGTTTCATAGGTTCGACTCTGTTTCTCGCGGGTGCGTGTCGGACCCGCAGCGCGCACGCGTACGCACTTTTCGTCGGCTGCGGTGGGCGTGGCGTGGAGAGAAATATAAAGTCGCTCCTGAATTATACACGGTTGCGGCGCAAGTTTTTTGTCGCTATATTTATGAAGTGTGGACATGACAGGGCGGTGCTCCTCCTCCTCCTCGAGCGCGGGGATGCAGGCGGCGGTGTTGCCGTCTTTGTAAGGTAGTTGCGGCTGACGGCAGGCAGAGAAGTTCGAAAAGATTTGTGACTTTCTGTTCGCGACAGAAACGCGGCCAAGAGTTTCTTTGCGCCGTTTTATTAGTATTCATTTTAAGCGCAACTCTGTAACAGTGACTTTAAAAGAAAATCGTAACTTTTTCTCGGGGCGTCCTCTGTGTACGGCCAGGCGTTAGCGCGCGTGTATGCAAGTCTCGTGTGATCCCCCCGGGGCGGGAGGGGCGCGGGCGGGCCCCTGTGGCCGAGCCGTATGGAACTTGGACGGTGGCAAGCCGCGGGGGACCCCAAAAGTTCATGGCGAGCGCATGCGTCTGAGAGTGTGTCTAATGAAAGTATATCATAAGGTTAGGCTAAGAAGGAGAACCGTGCAAGCTCTTCTGTCGGGGCGTCTCTACACCCCGCGGGGCCGAGAGGGGTAGTTCCCTGTGCGGCGATACCCCGCGAGACTCGATGACTTTTTTTAGGAGGGTGCAATGTCGCTGTCTAAGATTACCACGTTTTTCCTCCGAATGTCATTCTTGTCCCGTTGAAACGTATCGCCGAGAGGTCCGCGTGAGGGAGAGAGATCGATATCTCGCTGAGAGCGAGCGAGACGGATGGCTGTCGGTCGGGACGCTATGGCCCACCGGCCTCTAACGAGCCGGGCGGACGAGTTTTCGGGCGCCGGCTCGGCAACACCTGTTCTGCCAATTATGCTCTTCTCGCGAACTCGAGATCCTGAGCCGTGAGGTGGTCAAAATATGTCCGTAAAATGTGACATTCCGACACACAACTTTGCGGTACAAACCATAAAATTCCTGTGCTCATCATTAAGCCTTTCCAAGCGGTTAGTCAATACTCCAAAGCAACATATTTGTGAACCGAAACCATAAAATTATGTTTTTAATTCTCTCCCCTTTTTTAATTCGTTTTCAAAATTTTGGTCTTGAAAATATAAACTAAATAGTATTCTGGAGAAGGTGAAGCCCAGACACGTGTGAGTGTGTGTGTGTGTGTACATACGTGCCATGCGCCGCAGGGACACTTAACGTGACAAGCGATTGCGTGAACGGAATCACAACGCACGATCAGAGGGCGCGCTGTGCGTGAGAGTGAGAGAGAGAGAGCGAGAGAGAGAGAGAGAGAAAGAGAGAGAGAAAGAGAGAGGGGGGAGGGGAGTCCTCTATCGCACCGGTAGCCGGTCGGATTGGTCGCACTGGGTCGAGTCCAGTCGCGATAGCCTAATCTCCTGCGCCGCGCTCGTGTGAAGTCCTGCTGCTAAAAGCCACGACACGAGAGAAGGAGAGAGCCGGGGAGGGGAGGGGGGCTGCATTTCCAGAAGGCCGTGACTCGTTACGTCCATTTACACGCGTTTAGACTCGTGCGGCGTTAATAGTCGGCTGATGGTATCTTTGGCGTTACGCAAGCTGGCGACCGCGTGGCCGTCTCCGGAGGAAGCCTACACTGTCGCATGTGTTTGCATCGGTAGCTCCGCTGACCTGTTTGACTGCCGGACAGTTTAGAACCTGCTGCCAGGCCGAGCTTTGTCGGGTCGGACTGTCGCGTGGAGGCGCGGGGGTGGCGGGACCGGCGCGGGCCGCTGGACCCAGGTGGTTTGTCGCCGAAAGGTTAGGGTAACATTTGAAAAGGCTGCGCTGTCCCCACCCCCAGGCCTCTGGCTCCCCCGCGCCGTTGTTGTAGTCGTCCCCGCGCCCGGCGCGCATTTCTCATTAGAGCCTGATGCTTTTTATTGCCGTTGAGGGTGGTGGGATTTAGCGGGATGGGGCCTTACGGTATGTTTGAACTGTTCGTCTTGCCGAAGCGTGGATTAGACGCCCGGAATGGTCGACGGAGCGCGTTGACGTCGACAGGAACCCAAGGGTGGCAACAGGAAGACGCCGCTGTAAAAAAATAAAAAGGGCATTCGTGTTTTAGGCGGATCCTGAGGGATTAACCGGTGCTTGACGACGTTTACACTGCGTCTCTGGTCAAATTGGGCCGTTAGTTTTTCTTGGTAAGCCGGAGGACGGATAATGTTCATCACCGGCGGGCAGGCCGACGACGACGGATGGTCGCGGGGTGTGCTGTGCGCCGCCGCGCCGCCGGTCACCCCCTCTACCGGCGCGCGCGTGAAGCGCGCAGCTTCGGGCGTCGGCCGCTGGGTGGCGCCGCCCACCGCCCCGCCCGGCCCGGCCCGCCGCTCGCTCCAACCCTACCGCGCCGGGCCCGGCCGGCTCAGTCGGGTCCTGGCGGCGGTCGCTGACGCTGGTGCCCTCTCGCGGGTGCTCTCGGAACTCGTACGCGCGGCGGCATACCCCCCTCTCGCGCGGCGATACCCCGCGCGTGCGCGACGCTACGCCGTGGGGCGGGCGGGGAGCCGGAGCGCGGCCCGCGTCGGATTTCCCGCCAAAGCCCTCAGCAGTGCGGTGCGAGGCGTGCGGTCGGGATGACGGGCGGAGGCCGTCGCAGCCACGTGAGACTCGCGGCGGACTCGGCGGACCAGCTGTGAACTTGCGGCGTCTGTTTCTCGAGTCGCCTGCGGACGTCGTCTGTGTGAACCTGCGACTTGCCGGGGACTTCCCCAGAGTGTTTGTGGAAACAGAAATTTGTGTTCCTGTGTGGATTATACCGCCTATACTTGTGTGTTGTTGTCGGTGCCGGAGTGATAACTACTGAAGGGGTGAGTCGTAATGTAGATCGATTACTAACGAAAGGGTTCAATGGCTTCTGTGATGCGCTGACATTGGCCAAACCTCGTGTTTTATCGAGGCCGAAATATTAACAGATGTTATCTGTTTCTTTGCTCTAATTTTTGTTTGATAAACTGTACCAAAATTTACGAGGCAGTTCCACTCTTTACTCTTTTTTCTGGGTACTGCGCCTTATATTTCCTCAACGCCAATTGCAGAAATAAACGGAAATTTTTGAGACTCTCCGAATCTCTTTGACGCTTAAGAGGTATTCAATTTGAGTTGAGAAGAGTGAAATCAAGTGTGTGTCGGCGCATCTCCGAACAGTGTTATAGTGCACCCAGGCCCATCTTCTTATCTTTAAAAAAAATCCCCCTCAGTTTTCTCTTTGCTGCCTCGCGGTGCGTGGTCCGATTACGGACAGTAATTGACGTCGGTGCTGCTCTTTTTTTGCCGACAAGTTGTTAACGCGCATTCTAACGCCAGGCATACCGCCTTTATACACGCCGCCAGAAGCGACGCTCGCCTTGTTCGTTTGGTTTTTTTCACTCGCAGCTCATTTCTGAAATATGCGCCGCGGGACTGTGTCCCTCTGATACATCCAAGCACGGGCTAATGCATTGTTCCGCTCACACGTGGATGTTGCGGTCGCCAAAGAAGAGCGAATACTGACAAAATAAATAGCTCAAAATTTTAAATAGATTTTTTTGTTTTTACTTTCCGGTTGTAGATTGTCATTAAAAAACTAAATTATAGACTGATTCAGTTTCGCTAGCGTCGCGCGCAGTGCGCTGAGCGTAAATAGCAGATTAAAATTTTCTCTGGCCTTCAAATGAATGCGTCGTCCGCTCCGATGTCGTCTGCACCAATGTCAATGGCAGCGCACCCCGAGGGTTGCTCGTCGATATCCCCCGTCCCCCGCCCTCCCTCCTCCGGCGCGCGGGGTATATTCGGATGCCCCAGCATCCCGCGCCGGTCCTCGGTGGACCAGAGTATCGACGGTGCCCAATTTGACATCCGTCGCGCCGGAGCACATGCCTCATAGTGAGTGTCCGTGGTGCGTCGCTTATCTCCCGAGCCTCGAGTGACCGCGGCCGGCGCTCAGGTGACGCACCGGTCTGCTGCCCTCCTGGTCTTCTTCTCCTCCTCCGGGGCCGGTCCGCCTGCCAGCCCTGGCTGCCGGCACGTCGAGCGTCATTCACGGCCCCACATGCAACCAACCATTAGCTTATAAATCACCCCATCCGTATGAGTGATTTACGACCGAGAGAGACGGAGCGAGGAGGGGGCGGAGGCGCGGTCCCGCGTGCTTGGCCGGCCGGCCGGCTCGGAGGTGCTGCCGCCTTCCTCGCGCCAGAGCGAGAAGGATGAGAAATTAAAAAAGTCTTTGGGTGCATTAGGTGCTCGGGTGCGGGTGAGAGAGAGAGAGAGAGAGAGAGAGAGAGAGAGAGAGAGAGAGAGAGAGAGAACGCGTTGAACCTGTCTCTGTGCGTCTTGCTTTGTATCACTATGAGCCCGTGAGTGGCTAATACAACCCCGAGGTTACTCATTATCAAATCGGTCCGGCTTCGCTTTGTGTGGTCGGGAGGGCGGGGCGATATCGCCCGCCACGCCGTCGCGCCCGCCGGGGAGCGACCCTATCGATAGCCTAGACGACTTGAAGCATATTCCTCAACGCAAAATATCGCGGCGATGGATCGATTGTCGTGTGTCGCATACCTGTTCAAGTGTGCGGCGACGGTAATAGGTCACCCGAGCGCCATTTAGCGCGCTCGGTTATCGTGATTTACATCTGACAATGAGGCCATAAACACACACGTGCGGTTTATTTATGAGCCGGTAGCGGCGCCCAGGATTACCTGTCATTAGTCGGACGCTCATTGGCATTATTCATTGTTTAACCTCCAAGCTGTCGCGTCCATTGAAATTGGTCACATCAGTTTGGTTATAAGCCCGGAGATTTTGGTAAAACCGCAGGCCCGAGTCGACCTCGTCTCTCTCTCTCTCTCTCTCTCTCTCTCTCTCTCTCTCTCTCTCTCTCTCTCTCTCTCTCTCTCACCATCTCCCCCTCTCTCTCTTCGTAACCCACTAATTTAACGGGCGGCAGTTAATCATTGTCCGATTTTGATGTCCCGCCATACCTCTTCATCAAAAGTTGAGGTGCCGGCGATAGACGCTTCGAATCAAAGCGAGTTGGTATTTGGTTCGATAAACGTTCCGTCGGTCGAGGGATGACTCAGAAGTGCCTCGCCTGCTGACTGACAACGGCTGAGTTTAAGCGTTTTATCGATTACGTGGAGGGGGAGCCTGGGAGACTTCGACGCAAGGCGAACGTCGTGATCGACCAGATCCTCAAGATGAGGTGTAAAAATATTTACAGCATATTAGCGGGGTCCAGATTTAAAAATGCGTCATTAGTGACCTCTACGTGGTATCTTTTATCTATTTCGGAAGCTTTACCTGGTCTTGTGAATGGCGGGACTTGCCAAAGCGCTCCCCCAGCAGCAGCGGGCGGCCACTCGGACGGTTGCTTTAATGTGTCCACAACTTTGAAATCCTGTTGTTCTCCTCTTTTGCTCGGGCATTGTCTTGTCACTTAAGCCCCGTGGAGGGGCTGGCCGGGGAGGAGACCGCACTGGACCGGGGCCGGCCTGCCTGCCTGCGCACGCACCTTGCACGCGGGTACACCGAAAAATGTGAGAGAATTTCTAATTTTTTTCCATAAAAATTTTTGGTTTTGTTTTATTTGGTTGTGACATTGGTGCCAAGCTCCATTGTGATCGCTCATCGAGGGTTTTCGCAGCGTGTCCCAAGGGAAAAGAAAAAAAAAATCAGCGAACCCGTCTGGTCTATAAGAGACCGTGGAGGATGGCGTTTGCGAATGTAATCCAGCCGGCGCCTCTGGGGTGGTCCTGCTGGCGCCCCGTGCGAGCGAAATCTGTTTAAATACAATAGTGGCGCGCTGTCATGAAGACCGGTAGCAGCCGCCGCCGCCGCGCTGACGTGAGTGTGTGCGCGCGCGCGCGTGTGTGAAACGTTTAACGCACTACAAAGGGGGAATTTGCATCCGAGCCCAGCTGTCAATGTGTATCTCGGACCCGCATCTGTCTGCCCGTTGCCCGGGGGTCTAGCGCGGCTCGGCCCCAACCTGCTGATTTCAATACCCTGAATTCGCCGTGTTTCTTCACTGAGGTGGTGCGGAATATCTGGCGCGGATAAAGGACGGTGTATTTACTCTGGTTTGCGCGCAGGTTGCGCGGAGCGGCGGTAGCGGTTGGCACCCCTGGTAGCGGTGTAATTGGCTCGGGCGCGCGGTGTTGGTACCGCCGTTTTCACACCGGCTCGCCGCGGGGATTCACACGGGCGCGGCGATAAATCCTCCATCCTCTTCCCACCGCCCTCTCTGATTGTCTCTAAACTGTCTCGCAATACCGTTATGGGGCGCTATTTCCTTATTGGAAGGCGGCGGTGGGTGGTGCCTCCGCAGCGGCCAGAACATGAGCGTGTTACTCGCGTGAACCGAGTCGCGTTACGTAACGCAAGCGTGACACCCACCCACGACGGATGCGCTGTCCTCATGGCGCTATCGTAGGATGCTGTCAGAGAGAGAGAGAGAGAGAGAGAGTGAGTAGGACGGACTCTGTTGCCATCTCATTTGGAATAAAAAGAATGCGCCCAGTGACATGTTTCGCTTTGTGTGGACCGTCCCGCCCGCTCCAGTGTGGGTGGTGCTGTACCTGTCGGCGGTAGGTGGGCCGGAAGAGAGAGAGCGAGAGCGAGAGAGAGAGAGAGAGAGAGAGAGAGAGAGAGAGAGAGAGAGAGAGAGAGAGAGAGAGGTGAGAGAGGGAACCTTGTGATGGGCGGTAAATGATATGTGCGGTAGTTTTCTGGTCGTTCGTGTTGCCGGCTACATCTCGGTTTGATAGTGAGTGTCCAGCGCGCGCTGACAGCACGCGCCGCCACGCCACACGGCTATCGGCCGATCAATCAGGCGGTGGCGGCGCGTAGTGCGGCGTGGCGTGGCGTGGCGTGGCGTGGCGCGGCAGAGGTGCGGAGCCTTGCTAATCGTGTCAAGTGGAGCTTGGTGGTGTGGCTGGCGATGGCACTGTGGTGATAGCGGGGACTGCGGGGACGCCCGACGGTCGCACTGGAAACCCGTGTGTGTGTGAATGTGTTTGTGTGAGCGTCGCACACTTTTATAGCTGTGTGAATATCCGTTCGTACACCTGTGCCGTCAAGTGTGCGAAACTTTTCGCAAAATTTGCACTTTACGGGGTACGAATGGAAAGTCAGTCACCCCCACGTGTGCGGCATTCACACGTTTGGGTTAGGTTAGGTTAGGTGGCGACAAAAAGAAGGAGGAAGACGCTTTGAAGAAGCTGAGATGCATATTTTAAAATATTAATTATGCTTAGTTTTCAATGAGATATTTTAACAGGATTTTTCCTCTCGACTTGGCTGACACGGACGCCTTGATTGGCCCGGCCGGCGTGGGCGCCGAGCTGCGCGGCCAATGGGAGAGCGCGGCGCGCACGCGATGTAGACAGCTGATTGATGTGGGACGCGCTGGGCAGACGGGCCGGCCGGGCGGGCGGGGCCTCGGAGCTGAGCCTCTGGCTGTTGGTCCAAATAAACTCTTACCCCGTGCTCAGAAAGTTAGTCAGCTACATTTCGTATTAGCTTTTTTAAAAATAATATAAATCCTTTTTATCGATTCTGGTGACTTTTTCATCAGCCCAAAAAATTAAAATTTTCATGTAAAAATTAAGTAGTATTTTTGAAAGAAAATCGGATTTTAGTGAAAGAAATGTTTTATGTCAGGCATAAGGGATAAATTAGATTAGATTTTTCGTTTTTTTGGGAGTGTGCTCGGATTTGGACATATGATAAGAGACATGCGATAATGTGCCGCGCGGCGCCACGCGGCCCCAATCAGCGCCACCGGCGGCCCTGCCCGGCCCTGGGCCCTGTCCGGCCCGGCCGGCCCTTCCCGCTGACGTTGGCGGACGTTCCCTGCCCGTGCCGGGCGCTGACGTCCGCTGGGCGGTGCGCCCCGCCCCGCCACGCCCCACCTCACCCCACCCCGCCCCGCCCCGCCCCGCCCCAACCGCACGCCGGAGGGGAGGAAGTCGAGAAAATTAGAGGCACCTTGGCTGAAGGACGGGGGAGGCGGTAGGTGGGGAGGAGGAGGAGGAAAAACGGAGGGGGGGGGGAGGGGGAGCGGCGGCGCAGGGCAAGGAACCGTACGGAACATCTGCCTAAACGGCCACATGTTCCCTGTAATATCGCCGCACATATCATATCCGACCGCCCCGCCCCGCCCCGCCCCGCCACGCCCCGCCACGCCCCGCCACGCCCCCGCACGCGCGGAGACAATTTGAGAAGCGGGCTGGTAGGGAATGATGAGATAGAGACGCAAGTTGATGTCGCTGTGTCGCAGGTGCGCGCGGGACCGCGACCCCCTGTTCATGTCTTCTGTCGGTAACGAGGTATTCCTGGACTCAATCGGAGCTGGTAATGCCTCACTCAAAGGTGTTAGGCCAGTAAAAGTCAGGCCGAGGTTTTAGACGTGTTTGCGCCAAGATCGGCGCGGCGTGTACGCGGAGATACCCCGCGCGCCAGGGCGCACGGTAGCGCACGCGCCCTGACGCGTGGAGTATCGCCGGCGCGAATCTCCAGGCGCGCGCGCGCGCGTGCGCTGGCCGGCTAATTGGCCCTCATATTAGTATACTGTTTGTTCAACCCCAGCCTGCTGCTTATTCCACCTCGTTTTAATAATGTTAATGTTCGCGGGGCGGATGTGAGAGGACGCAGCCACGGTGATGCGCTTCTTGGCGTGTAAAACGCGAAAAATGTGTGAGAATGCAAAGAATGCTGTTGGCGTTACTCCATACACTGATATTCGCAGCCCGTTTGTCTGTTCCAAAATTATGGAATCTCTCACCTTTTTTCGCGTTTATCGTTGGATCGTCGACGTCCGATGATAATTATCGTGATTACAATGCGGGCCAGGTGGGGGGCGTGTGGCGCTTTTTCAATGAATTTTGGCATCGGGAGTCATTCATTAAGCAAACCTCTCATTACCGGCGTTATCGGGAACACGATGTCGGCCGTAATTGTGGAGGTGAGTGCCGGCCCTGCCCTCCGGTAGGGGGGCGCTCGGCGGGGTCGGCGGGGCGTCCGGGCTGCGCGCGAGTGCGAGACTGACGCTTCCTATCTGTTCCATGTTCACAACGTTCTGGTTTATATTTTTCTTAGACCGTTCTATCACGGAATTTTTGTTTTTTTTTAATTAATACTTCTGCGGTGTCTGAGGAGGCAAAAGAGAGCACAAAATAAGAGTCTGAGGATGAGCCAGCCGGACAGCTGCTGTTTCATTGTTTTGGAAGGACAAGAGAGAGGCCTCCTCAAGGTCGTCTCCCGATCATTGCACAAAAATGTTTCGCAGAGAGAGAGAGAGAGAGAGAGAGAGAGAGAGAGAGAGAGAGAGAGAGAGAGAGAGAGAGAGAGAGAGAAGGGTCCTCAGGCTGGCTTGTTTTTGTATAAGTTATTGTCTCTGCAATGCTTTCGGGGGACCCTCACCGTGTTTCTTCCTTTTTGATCGGGAGGTCGCTGCTCGGTAAGCAGGGCAGACGGGCAGACAGCTGTAAGGCTTATTGAGGCAAGCACTCGGAAGGTACGTGTACGAATGTACCTTGCGGAGTACTTCCCTATTCGGTCCGCGCTCTGCTGCAGGTCAACGAGTGCGTGGAGCAGGACAGCGACCGGGGGCGCATGGGGTGGTCACCCTGCCCTACAACATGCGCGCGATCCCGTCCCGCTCCGCCCACAGGCGCCGGCGAGTGCGTGGGGCACGTTTACTTCAAGGGCGACCGGAATAGAATTTTCTAGGCCGCACCGGAAAATGTGTCCCCGCTTTGGAGGCGGAGTGGCTGCGGCCGTGGGAAATCTCAGCAGGTGTGACGGCCTCGTCACGCTAGTGTGACGGTGTACGACAGAAACGTTATTTGTGAACTTCGTGCCGCGACCCGCCGGGTCGAAGTCTGCCCCCGAGACCCGAGGCCCAGAGGGGGCGGAGCCCTGGGGGCGGGGCGCGAGGGGGTGGCAGGGCCGTGCACTGGGCGTCTTTGGCGGCGGGGGAGGGAGGCGGGGGACGGGGAGGGGGCGCCCTGACGGGGCCCGCCACCCGCCGCCGCCGTCGCAGATATATTGCCACAAATCACGCAAATCATGTAGCCACCTCCGTGAGCCGGGCCCTGCCCCCCACCGCCCCGGTAACCTCCACGACCACCACGGCGGACCTCTCACATCCACAGCGAGTCGGACGCATCCGCGCGCGCTGTCGACATGTCACGTGACATTTGACACATGATGAAAAGTAAGCTGAAAGCACAGGTCACGCTTGTGTGAACTCCTAGTCTTGTACAATTAAAGTTATAAATTTTCACACACTTCAGTGGGACAAGTTTCGAGATGAATTTCTCCGCACACCTACAACTGTGTTTCGTCTACACGTTTGTGTTTCCGGTGGCCTGCTGTAGCCCCCCTCTATCTTCTTCGGGGGAGGTTCCTGCGTGGGTGTCGCCCGGTGAGCGGCTCGAGGGCGGGGCGGGGTGGGGCGGCTCCCCTCTATGACGTGATGCGTGGCGGGGCGGGGCGTGGCGGGGCGGGCGGGGCGCTGCGCGGTGTGCGTGTCTGGCGCAGGAAGCTAATTTTGATGGCGGTCGGTAATCGGGCGCCCCAGCCAGGCAAACAGAGGGGCGAGCGGTCGGGAGGGGCGGGGCGGGGCGGGGCGGGGTGCGGGCGGGGTGGAAGGGCGTTCGGACGGACCGACGGAAGGATAGTCTCTCTGATGATATGAAAAAGGGGCGGTTCGAAAAGGGGGCGCGCGCGCGCGTGTGTGTGTGTGTGGCCAACGCACGCGGTGAACAACGCGAGAAAATTTTTATTTTTCATATCGAAACGTACTAGCACTCGCAAAAGCAGAGTTATTATTGTCAACTTGCATTTTTTTTTTAAATGGCGTCGGTTGCAGGCGCGCAAACAAAACAAGTGACGTGCGAGTCTGTAATAAGCGAGGCTCACATCCGCTAATTGTCGCCTTGCCGCCCCGGCGGCCGGCGGCAGCATGGCGGGAGGGCTTCTTCATTGGGCTTTAATTACCAAGTCATTCAGCGAGCCCCTCTCAATTGCTCTATCATCGAGATAACCGCCAAGCAAATGGTTGTCAATCTCTCTCGTAAATCAATCCGCTAGTGTTTGTAAAATATTCGTATCCTTTTTAGGTGTAAGGGGAAAAAAATACAAAAAAAATTCTCGAATTTCAAGACCCGGTCTTGGATGCCATTGGCGTTCACTATAAGATCCAAGACCGGGTTTTGAAATTTAAGAAACGTATTTTACCATGCTTTAGTTTTGGTATGGTTTTTTAAACGGCTGGATTCGCGCTGAGGTAGTCACGCGAATGCGCGGTTCGTGTTTTTAATCCATCGTGTAAATTAGAGGCCCGAGTGCATGTAACGCGTAACGCTGCTGCGCGCCGCTGACTCGAGGCGGATCTGCTTGTAACGCCGGTACATGCGTCGCGCGCCGGCCGAGCGTGACGGACTGGGCGTTACCCGGCTGGAGATTCATCAGGCGTCACCCTGTTGTGCGCCTGGCCGGCTGAATTTGACCGCCCTGTTGTGCGCCTGGCCGGCTGAATTTGACCGCCCTGTTGTGCGCCTGGCCGGCTGAATTTGACCGCCCTGTTGTGCGCCTGGCCGGCTGAATTTGACCGCCCTGTTGTGCGCCTGGCCGGCTGAATTTGACCGCCCTGTTGTGCGCCCGGCCGGCTGAATTTGACCGCGCTGTGTGACGGTTGTCTCAGAATGGAACAAACTCCCTGTATGCGTAAGTTCCCCATAGCCGGTGCGGTGCCTGGCGGTGTTTATGCAACCCGGTTTCTAAGTTAGATTTCGAAACGGGCTAGCCTCTAATGGCCGATGTTCATAGAGGGCCCCTTGGCACTCATTATGGCGGGGCGAGCGGACAGGGGGCGGGCAGGCGGACAGACTGACAGCGCGGGAGACGGGCACAGCCGTGTCGGCCCGGCCGGCCGGCGAGCCCAGCCCCGTGGCAGCCCACGGACTGACAAGCAGCAGTTGCCTGGTTGGTTGGTCGGCTCTGGAAAGGTGCTGCTCTCTCTCTCTCTCTCTCTCTCTCTCTCTCTCTCTCTCTCTCTCTCTCTCTCTCTCTCTCGTGCTATCTTGCGGGATCAAATTATTATTCCAAGCCGAGTTGTTGTTTTTCTCACTCCCGCCTGCTCGAGCGAGGGGACCGAGTGCGAGAGAGAAGGAGAGCTCGGGGTGCGCGGCTCACCGCGGAGGCAGACCCTTCAGGAACGAAGCGGGTCAAACCGCTCCACGACCAACACCGGAGGGCACGCGGGAACCGCGTGTCGTTTTAGCGAGCAAAGCGAACATTAATCACCCATTTTTATCATTTATATTCATTCTCATGGTTATCATCTCTAACTTGCTTCCCTGTTCTTGTTTGTTGCAGGTGAGTGCTTGCGGTGCTGTACGGAGCAGAGGTGTTGGGGTGGGGTGAGTCCTCCTGCTAAGAAGTATATAATGCCTAATGGCACAATCAGCTGAGGCTGCAAATTCGGTCCCTCCGACGTCTCTGGTCTATGATTTATGGCCTGCTAGAACAGGTGTGGTGGTTCAAACACCTACGAAATGAGATGGTCATTATAACGTAACTCGCTAGAATAGCTAAAATTAGGCTTCCCTCAACCTTGAGTCAATTGTGACCTGGTTCTCTCAAGTCAAGTCAAGTCGGCTGTGAGGGCGAGGGCTTGGATAAGATTTGAGTTCGCTGGAGCATAGCACGGGCATTTGGTTGACTCGGGGGCGTGGTCCAATCAGCTGCGACACGACAATGAGAGAGGATGCTCTGCAAGGCCATATAGGCCGAGGGGGAGCACGCGGGGACAGCACGGCGCTGTCGTCGAGCTGCTGCAGGGCGAGGATGAGGAGGAGGAGGAGGAGGGAGAGGAGGAAGAGGAGGACGAGGAGGCTGACACGTGGCTATCCGAAAGCACCCCGTCTTATCCCGTTGGGTCGCTTGTCAGACCGGCGCGCCACGCCGCGCCACGCCCCGCGTAACGCTCTGCGGCCTTGCAGCGTGACAGGCGGCGGCCCCGGGCCCCGCCGGCCCCCGCCGGGATGCTGACACGCTGACGGGCCCGACTGACAGCGGACCGGCCAAGATGGCTGCGGCCGCGGGGGGACCACCCCTAAACGTCGTTGTCAGTCCAGGTCGCCGTCGTCCTAGATGGAGACATCGCCATGCGCGGATGCCGACGGACGCTGCGGCGACGTGAGGGACAGGCGACGGATGGGCCGTCGCTCGGCGTCGCGACGCGGCCGTGCCGTCGTCCGCCATGAGAGCGACGCGCGGGGACGACGCCCTCCGGCCCAAGTGTGTGAATGGAGTACACTTGCAAATGTTCGAATATCCATTCGAACTCATGCGTGTTTGATACCCGAGAAAATTGACACTTTTACTTTGCCAAGTGTCAACACGTACAAGTGAGTGACATTCTGACATTACGCTTTCCTCAGGGAAAATGTGGTCCGTGTCAATGAGGACGCTAATGACGTCAAGTGCAGCCGTGGGCGTGACACGACACGGGTCAGCGTCCTGCGGGAGGACCCCGCCACGCAGCCCGCATGGTAGGCAGACCAGGGTGCGTGGCGCGAGGTGCCGGCAGGCCGCGGCAAAACTCTGTCAAATGGGCCCATTTCCAAAGTGTTGTAGAATGCGCTATGATTTCGATTCGGACACACCAGCAGTGCCGTGCGTTTATATAGAATAGAAGGATAGAGAGAGATAGGCGTAGGGCAAGGGGGAGGTCGCCGCGGCGTGTCTCAATTTGAGCAGAGAGATGGATTTGGTGTCACGGCGGACGAGTGCTGACGTCTCTCTCGCGCACTCCACATGGCGCGTAATGTCGATTCATGAGGTGCGCTGCTACTGCGGCGAGAGAGAGAGAGAGAGAGAGAGAGAGAGAGAGAGAGAGAGAGAGAGAGAGAGAGAGACGCGTGTACAACTGGAAACATTGACCAAGCAGAACGGCTTATTCGATCCGTCTGCGCGCCATTCGCGGCAGCAGACGACATTTATGTTGTGAAAACGCCGCGCTCTATTCGCGTTTGGTCGTGGCAGCCGCACGAGTCTCTCTCTCTCTCTCTCTCTCTCTCTCTCTCTCTCTCTCTCTCTCTCTCTCGCTCTCATTTGAGATTCGCCGAGCGGCAGATAATGAGTGCCGACGCCTTTGCTTGACACGAGTTTGCTTCTCGCTCCAGCGCCCGAAGGTCTTCACTTTTAAAAAGATTAGTGTACTTTTACATTTTTAGTGTGCTAATGTTTGAGCTGAAAAATGTTGCAATATTTGCCTGACCCAGTCAGTCAAAGACGATTGCGGTCTTTCCCTCCAGCTTGACTTACGGGGTTCTTCTTCCTCTTTCTCTCTCTTACAAAAACGAATTTCAACCGGCGCGTTTCTGTATTCCGTCGACCGCTTCAAATCATCAGACTTTATAATCCCTTCTGCTGGCCGGGAATAAATGTCGAACAAAAGAGCGACATCAAAGAGAGCTGCGTGTCCGTCACGTCGCTTGTACGGGTGAGGACGGCTCACTCGCTCCGCTCCAGAGGCCAGAGGCCCAATGCTTATTGCAATGTTTTTTATTTATTTTTGTGTATGAAAAATTTTGCCCAGCTCCCTTTCCCAGTTCCGTTTGCAGCCCTCTCTCCCTCACGTCTCTCTTACTCTATCTGTGCAAAGTACAGAGAGGAGCAGCGGGCGCACACTCAGCTTGCTCCCTCCCCCTCCCCCCTCCGCCAGGCCCGCTCCCCTGCACAGGGGCTTATCTGGCCACGCATGGTGTCCGGCTGGCGTACGCTGGCGTCGCCCGCAAAGAGCTGATTCTGTGAAAGTCGCTCGCTCGAACCAATTGATACCGGCCTGTTGGCACATGTGTATGAGGGGCTGTGTGTGAGTGTGTGTGTGTGTGTGTAGGAGAGGGACGAGGGAGAATAAGAGATGACGAGGAGCAGGGTGGGCAAGGGGGAAAAGAGGCCTGTGCAGAGGGAGAGAGAAAGAGATGGGGGAGAGAGAGAGGTGGAGAGAGAGAGAAGCTGGAATAAAATAGCGTGCAACAGAGACAGTCGAGGAAGCGGGAGAGATGAAGAAGGACAGAGTGAGTCGCAGCGGAGAGTATAGGGGCAAATTTTTGGCCGTCGTCGTGATGTCCAGTGTCAATTCCATCTCCTTTTTTCCCTTTTGCCCTTCATGTATACCGCTGCGCTCCTGGCGGAGAGGAGGGGGGAGGGGGGCTGGAGGGGCCCCGGAGACAGCCAGACAGACTGTTGAATCGTTTTGTGCCGAGGGGACGGCAGGGGAATAGGGTATGTATGGGGGGCTTTTTTATTTGCAGTTGGTTTCTTCAACTTTTCTTATTCAGAAAATAATTTTAGCAGAAAATTAGTCATTTCGAAAATAGTAAATCGAATGATACGGGCTGTAGACTATGTGACGTGTATATTCATATGTAATAATACAGACATGGCGTTGTTTGCATTTTTGTTTTTCCCGTGAAGGTGTTTTTTTTTTCCTTATCTAGTGTCTTACTTTCAGCCCCACCCCTTCCGTAGGCGCCACGCTCTGTGTGTGTGTGTGTGCGCGCGCGCGTGTAAATGAAAATATAGTGCGCATCGGGCGTGGCCGCCACACACGCTCACTACGCTCAGCCAAATAAGAATAATTGCCCGTCCAGTCAGAAACGCATAGATAAAGCATTAGCGGCCTGTAAATCAGTAAAGGGTGGCGGTGGCTGAGGGGGCCGGCAGGGGCGGCGGGCTGGCTGGGGCGGTCGCACGCACCCACGATAACACGTATATACGTGTCGGAAAATTAAAAATAAAATTTTTAAATGCACTTTGGTATTAAGTTTAAAAGTTCCAAAGTATTTGACAAATAGAATGGCCATTAAAAGTAAAGAATTTGTGGTTTGACTCAGAGGTAAAATAGAAGTGAAACTATGGACTGTGAAACTTGTGTATAAAACGTACTACGTTTCGTGTGAAAGGTGCCATTTTTATTGGTACCGTGCGTAACACAGAAGTAAGGCGAGCGTAGCGGGCGACGCACTCGCTCGCTGCGAGGTGGACCATCACTCACCTGCGTGCGCTCAATTTGTCGGTTGATGGATATCAGGTGACTGGGCCGGGGTATAACAATCGCCATTATCACCACGTTATAAATCGGCTCCGAGCCCCGAGCCGGCCGGACCCTGGCAGCGCCCGGTGTGGATTTTATGGAGTACTCTGGAGTCGGGCTCGTCTTGGCCGGTAGTTAATGTGCCCGCTTGGCCGGCTCGTGCGGCGGGGCGTGGCGGGGCGGGGCGTTGCGGTAGGTTAGGGCCGCTATCCTGTTTGTAATCTCGTCCCCTTCCCCTCTCTCTCTCGCAGCTGGGCGCTTGTAATAACAGTCATTCCTATTACCGTATGTGTGACCTTGCGTGCGGAGTGGTGCGGGGTAGCGCCGCGGGGCCCGCGCGAGGGGTAGTGTCGCCCGGGGGTGGTGGGGTGGTAGCCTGCAGGGGGATGTGACGCTAGGGGCGAGCCCTGAGCGGATATACCCCGCGCGTCCGCTGCGTAGTTGCCGTCTACGCCGCTAGGCGGCGCGCCCGCCGCCGGGCGCATGGCGGCGGGGAGCGGTGGCTGGTGGTGGTGGTGGGGGTGTTGGCGCGGGAGGGGAGGGGAGGGCGGGCGCGCTGAGGTGTCACTCTGGCTGCGCTCACACGAGCCCGGCCCCGGCGCGGCCCGGGCGGGTTTGTAATGGGCGGGAAGACTTGGAACCGTTGCGAATAGAAAGGGATACAATGTGATGCGGAGGCTGACGTCTCAATCCACGGCATGCATAATCACATGTCTTGCGCTAGTACTGTACTAATCGTTTTCTTCTCTGATTCCAGGTAAGTGTCACGGGACCACATTCCAGAATGGAGCCGAATGTTTTTGGTAACGTAGATAAGAGAAGCATATTTTGAGGAAGATATGTAGCACTATTGTTACTACTATTTTATTTGTTTTTGGGTAACAAAATCGAACACTTACAAAGGCTGCGTTTGTGCCGGGAAGGCTTCTGCAGAGATAAAACTCCGGGGCTGTCGGGGCGCTGCGGTGGCCGGGGCCTTCTCGCGACACGCCGTATATATATGTATACAGCCAGCAAATTATCAGGGGGTCACGCAAACACGCAATTTCCTGCGCAGTGACTTTAATTGGTCGGCTCTCCGTCAGGGCAAAATAAGGAGGGCGAGGAGGGGGTGGGGGCGGTAGGGGTGGTGGGGTAGAGAAAGGGGTGGAGGGGAGGGGAAAGAGAGACGCCGCGGAGCCAACGTATTCTTCTGCTTCCGACTCGAATCTAATTCCAGAGTTTGAGAAGCGCCAGGGAGAGGCGGGAAGAGATGGGAAAGGGAGGGGGTAGCAGGGGAAGGGGGTGAGAGGGGCTGAAACTTACTTCGCAAGTTCGCAAGTCTGCGGGGAATCCGTCCTGTTTTCTCCAGGCTGTACCAGCCGCCCGGCCGAGTCAGGGGCGCATGGGTGCGAGCGGGACACACTGTGTTAGGCCCCCCGGTGACATGGGGCGGGGGGCGGGGCGGGGCGGGGGCGGGCGGGCGCGGCCAGGTGGTGGGGGCGGGGCGCTGCAGCGGCGGGGGTGTTCCCACTGAGTGCATCCCACCTGCCAAGCCCGCCCCAAACGTCTTCATCCTCTTGCAAAAAAAAAATGTGAAAAGAAAAAAGGTGCGTCTTTGCACTGTGCCCCGCCTACCGCTTTTCAGGGCCGACTGCCCTGCCCTTCCGTCCGCCGACGCAGCACCCCCAGATACACCATTACATTCGATATGGCGAAAAACTGCCGACCGTCGCAGATAGGAGTCGTCGCAATCCGAGCGGTGCCGCCTGGCCGGCCGGCCCGGCACCACCCTCCCCCCAGCCAGGGCCGCCAACCTAAATAATCAAACTTTGGCCCATATATGCGACCCGCGGGTGTGATGGCTGGTCGGCCGGCCCTATTTGACTGGATGTAAACAAAGGACAGTTTTCTGGGCCAGGGGGTGCGTCGTGTCCCATACGCTCGGCGGCGCGGCGTCCTTCCGGTGGCGGCCGCGTCCCACCTCGCGAAAATGTAGTAAAGTTTGGGCCGACAAACTTGTTGTTTCTGGGAAAGTTTCCCTGCCTGACGCTGCGCCGTTTGACACGCAGGGTGGCCAACCGAGCCGACCCCGGCCCCCACGCGCGTGAATACATCCTAGCGTGCGGAAGCCCGATGCCGACCTTTTGCAAACAAACGAACAACCCAGGAAAAAAAAATTGTACATAGTCGGAGAAAAGAAGTAGAGCAGAAAAAAAACACGGTTGGAAAAAAAAATTGGAATAGAGAGACAGGGCAAAAGTTACGCGTCCCCTACTCTGAGGAGGGGGCCTGGTGGTTCGGCTTTGGCGACATCCTTGACGACGACTGTGGGGCTCGACCAATGTTCCGGTGACCTTGGCTCTCCCTCTCTCTCTCTCTCTCTCTCTCTCTCTGTCATCTCTCTCTTTTTCTGCTTTGCTCTCCATCCCGGGCCAGCCTCCTTGCAAAAAGAGCCGTACCACGCAAGGGGCTCACGAAAAGTGACCCTCTTGGCTCCCGGCCGCTCCGTGGCGAGGAGGGTCCCCGCCAGCCCCTTCCCCCCGGGCTCCGCACAACCGAACGGTCTGCCAAACGACCAAACGATAACGTTTTCATGTTGTCTGCGATATCGCGCACACCGGCCGGTCTGCGGATAGGGGAGCGAGAAGGGTTGAGGAGTTTAGTGTTAGCTCGGTTGGACACTCATTTAATTTCATGCGCACAGCACTGCTCTCCCCCGTTGCTCTCTCTCTCTCTCTCTCTCTCTCTCTCTCTCTCTCTCTCTCTCTCTCTCTCTCTCTCTCTCTCTCTCTCTCTCAGCGTGTGCAATTTTCGGCGAAGCTGTCGCCCTAAGTGATTATCGGGAACACGCGACCGAGATCTCACTCATTATTTTCCCGAAAAGTCAGCGGGCGGCGCCCCCAGCAGCCGAGAGAGAGAGAGAGAGAGAGAGAGAGAGAGAGAGAGAGAGAGAGAGAGAGAGAGAGGACGAGCCGCAGACCTCTGACCGCTGGCCACGCATTCTTAGGTGAAAGTAGGCCAGCGGGCATTGTGTCACCTGGCCGTGCACTTTTCGGTGCGTCCGCTCTGCCTCCCCTCCTGCAGCGAGGTATGCACCTGACGACGGGAGGTACACAGCCAAATAAAACCCCCTGCGAGCTACCGCGCGCTCCTAGGCGTGTTGCGAGAGGAAATTGCTTGATTTATTGCGCGTTCTCATACGGGGGCCGTATTCATGGTGGTGCGTGGCGCCCTCTGTTGTGTCTTGTGCACACACACACACACAGTGCGGGGAGGTTTCTGCCGATGACAAGTCGAGGGGCGGAGGGGAGGGGGGATGGGAGAGGAAGTCACCGGACGCTCTCCCACAATGCCATTGGGTGTCACGCGGGTCCTGTGCCTGGAGCGTGACATGGGCCTTATTTTGCGCGCATCCGCGCTGTCGCTGTATCCGGCCCGGGGCGAGGTGACAGTTACGGGGTTCTTGCTGGTGATGGGCGTGTTGCACTGCGCGACTGTTAGCCTGCGCAGCGCACTGTGACCGCGCCGTCATCAGTGAACAGTGAATGCTGTGTTGTTTCGTTTTATTTTTGTTTCCGTCTGGTGCAGGATCGTGCAATAGTTCAATCCCGGTCTTTGCTTTGCTTTTCCGGCAAAGTATTTTTCTTTCATTTTTTTTTTTTTTTTAAATAATTTGAAGGCCGAAACTACCATACTTACAACCGGCATAAAAAAATTTCAAAGTTTGCTAATTTTGCACTATTTCGGGTGGCAACGCGACGTTTCGGCCCTCCCTGCCCCTCTCCACCCCCGCCCGCCGCCGCAGCTCTCTCATTGTCCCTTTGCTATCTTTTGCAAGCGGAGCGTGGACCTCCTTCCACCTCCTCCCTCCCCACCCCCAAACCCCCGTCCAACCCCCACCCACACCGTCGCCTCCTGTCCCTCCGTGCGATGAGTAATACTATTGGTGGTGAGTGAACCGAAAAGCCATAAATCAATTAGCAGAAAACTTTAACTGCTTTGCTAGAGAAAAGGAGACGGTAAGAGAAGGAGAGATATAGAAGGGGAGAGAGAGGGAGAGAGAAATGGATAAGAGAGAGAGAGGGAGGGGGTGGGGGTGCGAGCTACGCAATGAGGACACCGGGAATGTGAAGGGTAGGGAAGCGGCAGGGTGGCCCAGCCGAGATTCTTTATATATTTTTTTCCTCCCCGCGCCTCGCGAACAGACCGGCCGGGCCTCCTCGACGCGCCGCCCCGACCCGCCGGCGGTTGGCAAGCGTCGTCGCCACCGTCCCGCGCGAGCGCGCCCACCGCCACTCTTCATTCAATTCCTTCCGTCTGAAAATATTTATTTCCTCGTCCGTATCTGATCAGACGGCGCCGAGATTTGAAATGAATTGGACGAAGGGACCACCCACCCAGCTGCTGGTGCTAGCTGGAGAACGTGACGAGGACCGAAGTCATTTCCGCTTCGGAGATCATAGAGTTCATGGAAATGGTGTGAGATTGGCGAGGGAGGTGGAAGGGGTGTCGTGCAATACTTGAAATTTTTACTTTTAGTCCTAATCGATGACGGTGCACAGTTTGACCCAGGCCCGCCGTGGGTTTCCAGCGCCCCCCTGTGCACCTGCACGTCCCGATGTCTGTATAATGCCAGTTCAACGTCTCACCCATTGGATAATTTATGTCTTGTAGCCCGGCGCGAGCCCGGGCCGGGCCCGGGCGGCGCTTTTGACGCTCAGCACAGGGACCGAATCTCGGTTTATTTTTTTCCCGTGTCGATGTTTATCTCGTTATTATTGTGGTTTTCTGAAGACCGGGCTAGAGCCCGACGTGTGTGTTTGTGTGTGATGCGCGCCGCTCTCGCGGGGAGATGCGCGGCCGGCGCGAGTGGCGCGGTTAAAATTGATAGTAAATTCGCCCGGCGGTCCGTGGTATATGGGCCGCGGTGACCGACCACCCCCCGGAAAACAAAAGGAAAAGACAAACATCGGCGAAAGGAGGGCAATTTTTCATTCGGCGTAGGACGGCTGGCATATGATCCCTCCGCTGCTATCAGAGAATTTTCTAATTAATTATTGTAGGCTATAGCGCTGCCTTCTTCTTTTCTCTGCGAGCGCGTCTTTTGTTATTAGCCTTTTTTTTTACTCTCTCTCTCTCTCTCTCTCTCTCTCTCTCTCCTCTCCCGTCCCATACCCCTCCACGCCCTGCTCATCCCATTTAATCTCTCCTGATTCTCCTCTTCCGGAAATGATAAGATTGTTTTAGCTGTGCTTTTCGGGATTTTTCTCTCTGTCTCGCTCTTTTGCCAAGCCTGTACTACACCCCGTCCCTCCCCATTCTTTTCAAAAACAAAAATAGCTCCGACATGGAAGTTCCGGTAAATTTGCCATTTTTTTCTATCGGCGGTTTTCCTTATAAAATGTGCTGTTGGTACGAAACAATATCACCTGGCGTGCGAGCTATGCGCCCCTTCCCCCTCCCCTACACGCGGGCGTACGCAGACGACGAGCGCGCAGTTTTGGCGTGGCGTGGCGCGGTGCGGCGCGGTGCGGCGTGGCGCGGCGTGGCGCGGCGTGGCGCGGCGTGGCGCGGCGTGGCGTGGCGTGGCGCGGCGACAAGCTATAAATCCCACGACCAATCAATTGCGGCGACGTCGGCGGGCGTCCTGCGCATACGTCTCCTGCGTCGCCTCCTCCCCCACCCCTCCGCCGCCGCCACCGCCGCGACGCCACCCACGTCCCCGCTACGCCACGCCACGCCACGCCGTGCTCACCGTATCGCGTTATTTTTCCGGTCGACTGAACTTAGGCCGGCCCTGGTGCTGAGCTATGGCGGACGCAGGCGCTCCACTCCCCGCCTACCCGCTGGCGGGAAACAACTTCTGTATCCTCCCAATGTGCATTTAATTCAAAGTTTCTCAATTTTAACCGAGTTATCAATAACCACACAGTTAAAAAAAAATGGAGAGATTTTACAGAAAAAGTCTTGGAATAGTTAGTCTTGCAAGACTCCTAATACGGGACTTGCCTAGATTATTGCTATAAAGTGATTTGCGTTACTCAAAGCATAAAAATGGATTTTTATCTCTGTTTTTCTTGGTATGCTTGTCGTGTCATGTGGGGTTTAAAAAAAAATTAGGGCGTTGTTTCCCCCTTATGGTTTGGCCCGATGAGTCCAGCAAGGCGGTGGCATTCCCCCTGACGCTGAGCATGACGCGTCCAGGGGCGGCTGCGGCTGCTGCTGCTGGGTCGCTGATGTGATTCATGGCGTCCACGAGGAGGCTGGGGGTCGCAGGGGGCGCCACTGCGCCGCTTACAGCACGCGCACGGCCGTAATGGACTCGCCATTTCGCGATGAGGAGTGCTCGCGATGAGATCTGAGTGCAAGTATGATGAGTGAAAGACCGAAGAAGTTCATAGGGAGGTTTTCAATCAATTCGTAACTCTAGAAAAATATGAAAAAAAGATTTCTCATCGGACGTTTGGCAAGTGCATGCTGCGTGGGCTGTGGTGTATCACAGGGTCCAATCTTTTGAAATCGGCGACCCGATCCCCACAAACCCATGCCCCTTTCTCCCCCTCCCCACCCCGGTGCCGGCCGGCCGGCCGGGGTCCGGACTGGCCTAGGGGGTCGGCGAACGGGAAAACAGCTGTCCACCCCGTGAACGGCAGGAAGTGAAAAGCGGCCCTGGCGGTCGGTCCGGTCTGGTCCGGCTGGGGGTGGCTGCGGCTGCGGCGGCGGCTGCGGCGGCTGCAGTGCGAGTTTGATACATCGCTTCCTGACCGCTTCAAAGACTCCATATCAGCCAATCGGTGAACCCTCGCCGCCCCACCGCCGGGCCGCCGGTCGCACACGCGGCCTCCATGGGGGCGGCCCCGGGGGCGGGCTGGGGGCGGGCCAGGGGCAGCCACCCCTGAAAATGTCCCCGCTTCTCACATGATGACGACGGCGCGGTGGCGGTGGACTGGGTGCGCACGACGCCAGGCGGCCACCCTCGCGGAGAGCGGCTGTGCAAAGAACCACCGGCGCTGGTGGATTTAGACGTCACGGCGCAGAAAAATGCAAAGGGGGCTGCTTCTGTTTTTTTAACGTCCCGTTACGTTTTTGTTTTTTACTTTTTCTCCCTCCCTTGGCCCGGTTATTTTCTTTATTTGATTTTCGTTGTGCAGGTGGCACCACTGGTGGCACCGGTACGGCACAAACAAGCAAACAAGATTAGGGCAGGGCGGCACATGACGGCCCCGGATTAGTCTTGATAAGCCGCTCAGTGCTCTCTTGGAGGGCGTGGCGGGGCGTGGTGGGGCGGGGCGGGGCGGGCGGGGCGGGGCGGGGCGGGGCGGGGCGGGGGCGCGGCGCACGGTCTGATACGCCCCGTGTTCCGTTATTCGATCCAATTTTCCGTTATTTTTCGCATCCGTTATTTTTAATTTGGCCTTTTCTAGATTGTTACTTAAACATCTATTTTAAATCTTATGATATTAAAAGACCTTCAAAGTGTGTAGACAATAGGGCTCTGTCTTTGTGTAAAACTTCTCCCTTCTCGCCCTTCTCCCGAGGTCTCTATAGTGCTTGATCTCGCGGGGTGCGTAAGGTGGTGCTGCAATAGACGCCCCCACCAAAGTTCAACCTGGCATTTCAATATAAAAAGACGCAAACGCTCCCGGCCCCTCCTCGAGACAAGCGCCACTGCTGCTCCTACCCCACCCTCTCCTTGTCTGTGCACCCCTCCCCCCTCTCCCTCAAGCAGCAGCTTTCTCGGGGCTCAGACCATGTGGCCTTTTCCACCTCATCCGGGAGATTTTCCTAGATTAAAATCCTCTCGGAGAGGCCTGGGCAGCGGAGCTGCTCGTTTTATTTTTCATCCGTATTGTGTGTTGGTATAAAGGGCAGTCGCGATAAGGAATTCCCTGTCATAACCTCGCTGTGCAAACCTTGGACGGGCTGTTTATTTCGCTCCAGTGATTCCTTTTCATTTTCGTTTTTCTCGCGTTATTTGTGAGAAACCACTTCTAACTTTGGACCGTACAGTTAGTTTTAGCCTAGCTCCCGGATATTCTCTTGGGCGCTCGATGCACTTACCTAAGCCAAATCGATTTGGGTGGCTTTCTGCTACCTAGTTTTATCTCTGCGCTGTGCAGCATTGTCTGTTAGCGAGGGGAAACGGCTCACGTAAGTCGCGCAGGTGTAGACGTCGGTGTCGCAGATCACATCAGCGCGGAATTAGGCTCACGGCTCATGTGCGTTGTGGCAAACCGGTTTGGAACGGGTTGCGATGTTGGGTACTGGGCCAGGGACTGGCTGGCTTCTCTGCTCCATTTTGCACTGAATAAAGCCACTACATATCGCTTTGGTAAATTCGTCCCCCGATTTTTAATTGGCACTTCGCACACGCATTAAGGCGGATTACCAAGCGTTAACCAGGAGTGGAATTTCACACGTGCTATTGTCACCGTGAAGAAAAAGAAAACAAAAGACAGTTGTCGCCGGCTCGCGACATCTACCGGAAAGTCCCGGCGTCGAAACGGGCGATTTGACGATGTGAGTACATACGTCACCCGGTGCCGGGCGCGCGTGCCCGCCGCCGCGGCGCGCCACGAACACGATTTGGCGTCAGTTACCGTGCTACCTGACCATAAATTCTCGAGGACGATCGAGTCAGAGAGGTGGGGGGCGAGGGGAACGCTACGCTTTCGTCGCCCACATTGTGCTGCGTCCACATCGGTCCGCACTTTGTCCACACTCTTCGCCCCTTGGGTTTCCTGAAATAATTATTTTCTTTGCGGTCCTGCTTGTAAGCACCTGTTATTGACGTTAATTAGATGTATGGTTTATAAAGAAATATATGAGAATTTTAAAAAACCAAAATTGATTTTAAAGTTTTTGAAAAGGCTGGGTTGATGGCGACTTGGTGAAGCGGCCTGGTGCGACATGGCGCGAGCAAGTTTTATGATAAATATGAAATAGGACAGGGCAGAGGGTAGGTTTCCGCGCAACGTGTTATGTTGGCAAAACTGGGAGATAAGGCCATGCTGATGGGGGACGCTGTAGTTGGTAGCACTGACCGGTGGGCGGGAGGGCGGGGGCTGGACGCGCAGGATGTCCGTGTTAGCCGCCCCCTCCCCCCTCCATCGCAACTCTGTCGGTGCTGATAGCATCAGAAGTCTGCGAAAAAAAAGTGGGAGGGAGGGTGACCAAATTGGCGAATTTTAAATTAAAATGGGTGGACAATTGTAAGGTAGCGTAATGTTTTGTTTTTTTTAATTATCAAAAGAATAGGGAAAGTGGTTTCTTCAACTTTTAGAGAGCCGTCTGAAAGAGTGTGGTGGTTGCCTGCACGTACCGATTCCCGTCACGTACCGCCAACACCTGATCAAGGACCCCCAGGGGCCGCCACGCCGCGCCGGCACCAGCTGCCACGCACCAAGACCTGCTGTCACCAAGCGGCCGATAACACATCTGCAACAACAGCAAATTACTGTGGGGGTATAAAATCAGTTGGTTATTAAAAAATCGACCAAGCATCATTTTTTTTGTTGCTCCCACAACGATCGGGGTGGACAGTGTCCGGAGCAGGCCATGTAATTTCCTTGGAACAACAACGAGTCAAATTACTGGTGGTCGGCCTGCATATTGGCAGGTGAGCCACTACACCCGTGTTACACGGACTCCATTATTATATTTCCTCCCACACTATCCTTCCTAACGTCAGAATTATTTTTTTTATTTTTATTTTTTTTTTATTACGAAGAAGTGTCAGTGTTTTCGGAAGATTGTTGCAAATCTTCATTTCTTTTCGCTGGTGTACAAGCCTGAATGGTATGGCGTGGTGAACCCGTTGAAGGTGACACGTCGGGCACACACACAGTGGCGTGCTGGGCGCCCCACCAGAATAGAGCGCCCTCTGATAGAGAGCGATAGATAGGAGATAGAAGTTTTGTTTGTGTATGGCTGGCGGGCTGGTCACGCGAGCGGGCTGCCGCTGATTGGCCCACACGGCGCCGCTCGCACGCACGCGCACCCCGCTACACGCCCTCTAACGTGCGACTGCTGTCTGGCGTTTGGCTTATGCCCTGCGATTTACGTTCACATTTTTATCTTTGAATTTGCCTGACCCTTCCTCTATCCTTAAAAAAAATTCACTTTGTTTTCGAGTGCCATATCAAGTAGCGCAGTTTTTCGTTTATTTTTTCCCCGTTCCGAACGGGATTTGGTCAGAGGGGTTGTTTGTCTCATTGGAGGAATCCTCTACAACAACTCAGTGCCACCAATTAGCATTGAGCGTTCCTCAAATACCGATTGGAGAATTTGAACTACTCTCCTCTCTCTCTCCCCCTCTCTCTTTCTTTCCCGTCCTGGTATGCGCTCCTCACACGACGCGCGCCGACCCCCTCTGTGCCCCACGCTTTGGCCTTCTATTTGTTTTTTTCCTCCCACGAAATTTTCCGAGAACAATTACTTTACTTTTCAGAAAATCTGAAAAACAATTATGTGAGGTGGCTAAGCGGGAAACAATAACAATTTTCACACCTCACAATTTAGGAAATTTGGGAAAAATAAGCATAGTTCCATATAAGTCGAAATTGGAAAAATTTTCAAATACATGAAAAACACAAAGAAATTTTAATAAACTTGAACGCTAAAATTCAGTTGTTTAGGGCCGGTGGTTTTGTAAGATGCGCCTGTCGCAACGGGAGAACTTTTCGAATCCGTTTGGCGTACGTATCCTCCCGTCTGCTCCTCTTGCGGTCGGGGCGGTTCGGTCTGTCGACCGTTCGTCTGACACTTCGGAATGCGCCGGTGGGCTTCCGCCGCTCACAGCATTTCCTCCCGTCTGCAGCGGCGACACCGCCAAGGGAGAGGGGGGGAAGGCCCAGGGAGATGTCGCGGTGGCACCGGGGAGAACTCTGCGGGCCACGTGATACACACCAAACTGTGTGTACTTTTATTCGTACACTAAAAAGAGCAAATGTGTGAGTTTTCCTCGGGATATTACACGCGCTTTTTAGGTGATACTGCAGAGGGGTCGAATCTGTTTCGCAGGCCTACCACCGTCGCCGCAACAACAGGGGCGAGTAACAACAATAACAATAACAACAACAATAACAAAGTCCACGCCACCACCCCCACCACGCGCACACACGCACGCACGCACGCGCCCGGGCGCCCGACAATGCTGCCGCTAACAATGACGCCGGCGCAGCGCCACGCCGCGCCCCGCCCCGCCCCGCCCCGCCCCGCCCCGCCCGTCACGAGCGGCTGAAGACGTCCGTTGTTATTGTCGGGGGTCATTGTTGTTCCCCGGCGCCCTCCCTTAATTTCCTTTGTAGACGCCCTGGGCCCGGCCTCACCCTCCCCCGCCGTAGGGCGGCGGCGCTACCCTTCGGCCCGCCCCACCCCGCCCCGCCTCACCTCACCCCACCCCGCCCCGCCCCGCCCCGCCACGCACCCTATGACTACTCCATGTTTCCCGGGGGAACCCCATACCGTGACGGGTGTAAGGGTGCGGCTCCAGAGAAGGAGAGAGAGAGAGGGAGAGAGAGAGAGAGAGAGAGAGAGAGAGAGAGAGAGAGGGTGAGAGGGGGTGGGGCGTGGGGATGGCCGCGGCGCTGTGGATCATAGACTCGGGCCCAGGCCACGCGTTTGATTTGGCGAGATATTATGATGTGGTCCCCGGCTCCCCAATATGCATTACGGTTCGATCGCGCCGCCATCGCCGCCTACAGCAGCAGGAAATTATCACCGTATATATATGTATTGATATGTGGGAGCCGCACTCTGCGCTGGCTCCGGACCGTTAATGGGGCTTTTCTTTTAACGTCTCTCTCTCTCTCTCTCTCTCTCTCTCTCTCTCTCTCCCACCCTCTCTCTCTCTCCCGCCCTCTCTGCTGATGACAAAAGGAGCCAGGAAGGTCAAGGCCTGCTGTCCTGGCGAATGTGGTGTGACGGCGCGCGCGCGTGTGTGTGTGTGTGTGTGTGTGTGTTGGGAAACGTCGTGCTGGACCACGAGGAGGACTACTTGCAATAACCTTGAGTGGTTTCTGCCCGGCGTCGCCAGGCAGCGCTCGCGAGGTGCCAAGGGCGCCGCAGCGCTAATCACCGCCCAGGGCTAACGACGGAAAAATATCCTTGTACTCATATTTCTATTTTCTTTTCCGATTTGTGAAATCAAACTCCCTATGAATTTTTGTAAATTGTTGATGCTCGGTTGACACGCTGTGGCCTCGCTCGCTAACACTCGGCGCGACTTTCGCGCCCCCCGGGGGGTCTAAATGGGCGGTTCATTTAAGATCTCAGTAAGTGGCGGGAGGTTTGAATTTTTAAAGAGGTTAGTCGGCAGCGGGGTGCAGCCGTGGCGAGCGCGCGGGGAGTGGTAATGGCGCCTGGGGGAGCGGCGCCAACGTGAATCTGAATGTGGCGGCGCCGCGGGATCACGACGCCTGCCTGATCGCCCGTTTCGCGCACCTCGCACCTTCCACTTCTCCTCCTTCTCCTCCTCGGCGCCGTACTTTTCCGTCTGCAATTCTGTCCAGGGCTCCCAGGCTGCCGCGCCACCGCCTTCTCAAAGCCCCGAAACCCCAGGGGGCCTTTCTCAAGATTGAGGGTTTGCGTGGCGTGGCGTTGTGTGGCGTGGCGTGGCGAGGGCGCTGTTGTTGCAATACCCCTCGACAGGGTGGGATAGCGGCTGACGGCAGGGGCGGGACATACGCAAGTAGAGCAGGGGCCGGAAGGAGGGATCGCCCGGGGAAGGGTGTATGGGAGAGAGAGAGAGAGGGAGAGAAAGAGAGAGCGAGATAGGGGGTAGAGAAAGAGGTTGTGGAAAACTGTTTTACTGAACCCCGTGTTCAAGTCAAGCAGTCCTCAGCGAAAATAAATTCTCTTAAACGTGTGGTACAGTACACTTTTACAAGGTTTCTGGATTGAGCAGGACACGAACCCCCAGGACCTGCCGCCCTACTAGTCGCTCCCATACGCGGGAGAGGCGTCGGCCGCTGAATTAAGAGATCTATCCATGACTCGAATCCGTAGCGGAGCGAGGGAGCGGTGGGTCTGAATGTAAATGACTATAGGAGCCGGCCGGGGCGGGCCGGGGCGGGCCGGGGCACCGTGGGCTCAGCAGAGGCGGCGGCGGCGGCGTGGGGCCGGAGGGATTCTGACAAGGGGGTGGGGCTTGCCGACGGTCGTCTGCGGCGCGCTGCCCGGTATGGGGGTTATGCTGACGTTATATGGCGTGCCTGTCCCTTCTCTCACTCTCCCTCTTTCTCGCTCTCTCACTCTCTCTCTTTCTCGCTCTCTCTCTCTCTCTCTCTCTCACTCTCTCTCACTCTCTCTCTTTCTCTCACTCGCTCGCTCTGACTCTCTCACGCATACACACACACACGCGTGCGCGAACAACACGCACTCCTGCTAACAACAACAACACACACACACCCACCAGGGGCGGGCGCCCGCGCGAAAAGTTTCCCTCCCCATCAGCCTAATGCACGGAGGGCACCCCGGGGCGCCGATGTCACACACCCCCACCTCCACGACGCGGCCCTACCCGCCCGCGCCCTACCCGCCCCGCCCGGCCCCAATTTGGGCGGCCGTTGTAATGAAGCCACTGCCGCACGCCCGAAACACTTCCGACACAGCGGTGATCATGAACGTATTTGAATGACGAACACTCTTAAGCCAAGTGTGTGAAAGTCGACAACTTTAAGGTGTCTAAATTTTCACTAACAACCCTTAAGAAAGTTTTTATATTCACTTGTTGAAGTGCATGAATAAAATTCACACACCTCAAAGTGTGTGACATTCACACACCTAAAAGTGTGTGACATTCAAACACCCAAAAGTGTGTGATATTCACACACCTAAAAGTGTGTGACATTCACACACTTTCGGGTTTCCAGCGAAGGATCTGAATAAGGGCGACGAAGGCCCGCTCTGTGTGAAGGATTGAGGAGGCGGTCCTCTTCAGCCTCCAGGACGCCAAGCTCTCTCGTTCTACTCAGGCCGTTGTCCAACCGAAACTCAATATCCACCGTCTCTCTCTCTCTCTCTCTCTCTCTCTCTCTCTCTCTCTCTCTCTCTCTCTCTCTCTCTCTCTCTCTCTCTCTGCTGGACGTGCGTGCCTGCCGCCGGCCCGCTCCGCCCCGCCCGGGCGAATACCGCCCCAGTGAAACAATGGTGGTGGCAGGACCTCCCCGCCTCCTCCTCCCCGCCCCCGCTGCCTCCCCCCCCGCCAAGACCGCCGCCGCCGCCCCCGAGCCACCACCCCCCGCCGCCCCCTCCCCCGACGCGTCACTATGCTCCTCACTCCGGTGCTAAATCAATATTGCTCCCCCTCTCCGCCCCCGCCCCGCCCCCGCCCCGCCCGCCACCCCCTCCCGCGCCGTCTCCTCCCCCTACATCGGGGAGCTTTCCTTGCCGCTTGAAGGGCTTCCGTCGACACCGCCGCTGGGTTCTCCTCTGCGGGCGTGGGCGGGGGGTGGGGGCGGACAGGGGCGGATCCAGCTGAGGACGTCGCCTTCCTCCCCCGCCCCCGCCCCGCGCCGCCCCCGGGGGCGTAGCTGTGCCTGGCAGTGCCCACCCTGGGGGCCGTGACGTGGCGCGGTGCGGCGTGACGGGCCCCGGGGCGCATCCAGCACGCCATGGGGTAACTGCGGCCCCGGCTGCGGCCCACGCTGGAAAATCAAGTGTGCCAATGTCACTCACCTGGATGCGGGTTAATTTTTTTCACACCTTTGCAAGTGGGTGAATCTACACACTTGGAGTGAAGACACTACTACTTACGTGTATGGCGGCGGCGGCGGCCTGCAATGTCACGGCTCCCCCTTCACGATTATTGTTAATATTAATATTAGCACGGCGGCGGCGCACAGGCGCGTCCGCGCCCAGTCTTGCTTGCGCTGATTTATGAGGCGAGTTGTGAGCGGCACAATGCGTCGTGTTGATCTTGCTCCCGTGCGCGCGCCGCGGCCGCTGCTGCTGCTGGTCCGGCCGGTCGCGCGCTGGACGCGTCCCCTCGAGGTCACGGAGCACGCCGAGTGGAACTTGTACTGGAAACGCAAGTGTGTGAATGCTGCACTCTTATACGCGCGTCGTGAGAATGTTATGCATAGCCGCCAGGTCTGCGGCGGCGCGGCTCCGACCCGGCCGCCCGCCGCCATGTCTGACTGTGATTGGCAGCCGTCTGCCGCGGCGGCGGGCGTGGTAGGGGGAGGCGAGCGGGGCGGGCGCCTCACCATTGGGGCCCAGGTCGTAAAGCGAGGCGCGCCGCGCGCGCCGGGCGGCCCGCCAGCGCCGGCACTGTTTCGAGTCAAGATCCAGTCGACGTCCGTCAAATGGGGCCATTTTCGAATGATTCTTTTTTACTTCAACCGTTGACGGTATCTTTTTTATTTATTTTTTATTTGTTATTGAGGTTTTTGGTGATTGCTTCTTTTAATATCCCGCGCGGTTGCCGGGGCCCGTGCGCGTGGGCCGTGCCTCGGCGCAGCGTGATTTGCATCTAAGTGACTGAAGGAAGGCCCGATCCAATGCGCGCCGCGGGCCATGGGGCGGCGTGATGGCCGGCCTCTGACAGGTGACAAGTGGACGGACACGCTGAGAGAGAGAGAGAGAGAGAGAGAGAGAGAGAGAGAGAGAGAGAGAGAGAGAGGCATGATATTAAATTAATAACAATCTGGAATGAAAAACTACCGCAATTTTCCTGTCAATCAAAAGGATCGTATACGCACGGAAATGCGTCGATATCTCACAGGCTTACCGTTTATGAGCTCGGACGTAGGCCCTTTTCTCGGTCTTTTCTTTTCTCGCTATGTTTATAGCAGTCCTCTTGTGCTCATGGCGGATTTGCACATTTTTTTATCGACCACACGATGCCCGCTGTGGTCGAAAACAAGGACAAAACGGTGGCAGTTGGGTCGCAATGCTGGTCCCCGGCGTCACCGTCGGCAGCGACAGAGCGGGCGGGGCGGGGTGGGGCGGGGTGGGGCGGGGCGGGGTGGGGCGGGGCGCGGGTCTTGCGGTGGGGCTGCGGCGCCCCCCGGGCGGGCCTCCTGCCGGCCAAACTTATAATATGTGTCGCCCTGTTTGACGGCGAAATGGCACTCAGCGGGATCCCCAGCGTAACCCTCGCATAAGCCAGGGACTTCCCCTCTCCGCTGGCGTTATCTGCCCCTCTCTTCTCCTCCTCCTCCTCCTCCCTCTCCCACCCCTCAGCCTCCTCCCTCGCCTCTGCCTGTCTGGTTCTCCGTCCCTCCCAGCTACGCCCAGCCACTTGCTCCTCCACACTCCTTTTGGCGCAGAATCTTTTCGCATGTAAATTATCTTGAGCCAGAAAATAATGCCCTGCGACGTTCTTACTTCTTGTGTCCTTAGCGCGTCCCTTCGCTCCCTCTCACTCTCACCTCCTCTGATTTCCTCCTTTTTTGCTGTCTGAGTATTCCCCAACGACGCCCACGCAGAAGTATCACAGTGATTATTTTCTTCAACAATTTTCTTTTTCATTATTTTGTCTACCTCTTTTTTTAATTCCTAATGTGTTTTCGCTATTCGAAAAAATAAAAACGAAAGAGGAGGGAGGATGAAAATTTCCGTGATTGTGACCTGAGAGTGGTTGTTTGGACGGGCTAGACATAAATTACGGAGCTCGAGGAGGAAACAGTGTTTAGCCCTAAAAGGATCAAGAAAAATAGAAGAAGGAAAGTTTGCGGATCAGGAAACGCTTGGCTTAGCGCGGCTTGTACACCCCCCAGCAGACGAAGAGGGGAGGAGTGAGTGGAAGGAGTGAAGGAGAGGAAAGACTGGGAGCGGCTCGGGTGGAGTTAGGTGTCTGGGGTCAGAAGCGCAGAGGGGCATGTTTGTCCTCCTCTTTTTTATGTCCACACACCAATCTGTGATGGCGGGAAGGGGGCGCTCCCTAGCGGAGCAGCGAGCGGAATACACAGGGGTTTCTTCCCTGTTTCACCACTCTAGTTTCTGCTGAAAGGGGGTTGAGGTGCTATTTTCCATGGATGACCCGGATGAATGGGATAGTTCGAAGAATGTTGGAGTCAAGCCCTATCCCTTCTCCCCCACCCTTCTCCCTCTTCGTCCAGGTCCAAACAACTGGAATTCTCCTGGAAGAGGCACCGGGTATAGAGATAGCTTAGCAAGGTGCGGGGCAAGGGCAGGGGTGGAGGAGCCGGGGGGACGAGGCTCTAAGTTTGCTGGAGTAGAGACAGAAAGGGGGAGGGGAGGAAGACTGCGGGGGCTCGGGGTATGAGAAGGATCGGAGGCAGCCAGAGAAGAAGGATGAGGAGTTTAGCAAGACGGGAGGGGGAGGGGGAGGGGCCCCTTGCAGGGGAGGGCTGGGGACCTTAGTTGGCGGTCACAACGCTAAGTTAGCATACCATGACATGCCACTACTGCTGCCTGCAATGCTTCATCCCCACTCCCCGCGCCCTTGAATGCAGTACAAATGTTTGTTTGGAGATGAAGGGTGACGCATTTGACGCCGCGAGGAATGTGGACCAGGACCATCCACGGCACAGACTCTCCAAGACTTTTCCCTGCCGTTTTCTTTAAAGTTTCTTACATTTTATTCCATTTCCCTCTCTCCTTGGCCAAGTACAGCAGTACTTCATTTTCAAATCCGACGGTTCTCATCCAGGGGCGTGGCGCAAATCCACCCCTGGTGCCCCTCCCTCCCCACCCCACTTCCGCCTCCCCCGTCCGTTTCCGGTTGATATCCGGCCCTGTGATTCGTCCATCGCGAGTCACCGGAGGCGGGCGCTGCCCCCGGGGGTGGAAGACGCCGGCGGCGCTGCGGGGGATGGAGGGGGAGGGATGGAGGGGAGATATTTTCGGGGGTTGTTCGGTAGGCCGGCCCGGGCTAGATTGAAATTTGGGGTCGGAAATGGTGCCTGGATGCCTGCCAATGCAGGGGTCCCTCCGAACCTGCGCCGCTCGGATTATGCGTTTATAGAGAGGAGACGGCCGGGGTGGGGTAGGCGGTGCCGCATTTGGAAGTCTTATACGAAGACAACAAAATACTCCTTGCTCTGGTATTAATTGCTGTTTCCTCTCGTGTTTCAGGTGAGTTGCTGTGACTGACATCGCATAACCGTGGAACGGATACCTTTTCTTCTGTGAGTACCAACTTGTTTTTCTGTTTTTGTTTTTTTTTTTTTGTGTGTTTTTTTATGATTTTATGTTTGCGGGTTTCGTTTTCCTCCGCGACAGGTTATTTCAGCTCGAAAATGGTAAAAGGCGCGTTTACCGTCCCTTCCCTTCTCGCTCCCCATCCCCTTTGCTGCGCCGCCGCCCCGCCCCGCCGGGGGCAGACAGACAGTGAAGGAAGCCAGCTATTTGTGGCTGGGAAACAACACACTGCTGCGTGCAGGGCGGGTGGGTGCGCGTCCGAAGCGGCCCTCCCCAGTGTCGCGCCGAGGGGCGGGTGGCGGCGCTCGCCTCGCACGCAGCCGGCGATGCAGGCCGCGTTGCATGACGGCGACCGTACCGTGCCCCGGCGGCGGGCGGACAGGTAGACAGGCAGACAGACAGACGGACGGACGGTCGGGCGGGCGGGCGGGCCCTGAGGGTAGCGTAGTCAGGCGACGCATGGTCGCCCGGCCCGGCCTGGCCCGCCCGTCAGGGAGGATCAATCAACTGTCACTCTTTGTAATCGCCCGCTCGTATGGCGGGGCACGGCGCAGCCAATGGGAGCGAGCGACGTGTGTGAGGTCGCATCCCATTGGCTGAGTCCCGTCCGAAAGAAGGGGCCCTCTGAAACTTTTTTAGAAATTTCATCCCGAGTAGTTTTAAAAGTTCGTTTTCCGACCACCCCTGCGAGATGTTTGAACATAAGAGCTCGAAGTAACCCGTTTAGATCACTGAAAATCGCATGCTTTTTCCTGAGCCTCATGTTATATTTTTTACGTCAAATCGATGATGTGCTTTACTCGTCATTTCCATTTGATTATTTGGTAGAGCTAGGGGAAGGCAGCGTGCGCAAATGCTTGCAGTGTACCTTGTTACGGAAAGAGATGAGGAAAGATAAACCGCACTGAGTATAGCAGCCCTGATACACTGGGGGTCTGCCGGTTGGCATATGGCGCGCTGCTTTCTAATTGGTGTGAGGGGCAGCTGTCAAAGTGTGAGTAACTGCCAGGACGAGGGAGAGAGAGAGGAGGGAGAGCGATGCAAGAGAGACAATTTGTGACAGAGCCATGGGAAATGGAAAATAATTCGTTATCCGTCCTGTGGAGCCCCGACCCTGGTCACTTACAATTTCCTTGTTTTCCGCTAGTCCCCACCCTCCAGTAGCCCTCATTTCGACGACAATCATCCACGCCGGCTGCTGGACGAGCGAGTCCGGAAACAAATCGAAAGTTGTTTGAAAGGATGTGGGCGTTGGGTCGCTTCACGGTTCAGGGGTGCCCGCCCGCCCGCCGCTCGGAGCGGACAGCCATGAGGTTGATGCGCTCCGCTAGCTGTCTACACCCAATCCGGTTCCAATAATCTACCAACTTTTCAAGTCGCTCACGTGCATCCCGAAACGATCTGCGGAGTTATTTAACCTTTCCGAAACAAATGATAAAACTCTAAATTCCACACGGGCGAAATAACGATGGGAATATTTTCTTGGGCCAGACCAAGTTTCTCAAGGTCCGCCGGCAGCCTGCTGGGTGTCGGTCAGGGAGATGGAGGGTCCCGCACGACCCCCCACCCCAGCCTGGCCACCGGAAGAGGTCGGAAATGGCGTCTGTAAAATATGAAGCATTGTGGACAGCACCCACCAGTCCCTTCTGGTCACCCCGGGGGGATGGGGACGGAGCGTTTCCTACCCAGGACCACGACGGTACATCAGGGAAGGGAGAGCTGCTTACTGAAATCAAGACCTTTGGGGTAGACTACCATGATAGACCGCATACGGTTTCAGCCCAGAGAGACTGAGCCAGCGTTTTTGTGAGTGTAGAAAGTGCGAAAGGGGGCGGGGGATCAGTCTAGGCGGTCGCTGCGTGTTCCACGTCAGGGGGTGCTGACGGACTTGGCACGGCTCGTTGCCGATGCGTTTTACACAACTCAGCGCCCGGGAACTCGCCCGCACAATCCCCCCCCCCCCCTCAAATTGAAATTACGCTAATTTCACGTTGTCTGTTTTTTTTCTGCCCTACAGGTATGCGGGATCGCGGGTGGTGCTAACGTGACGCCTTTATTGGGTAAGAAAAGAGTACCTTGTTTCTTCGCGGGGGCCTTAATGCATAATATGGGTTGGTTGTTGTTTTTTCTTTTCTTCTTCTCTGGTGAGCACTTTCGATCTAACGCCGATGCAGGCGGGAGTGGTTGTCAGGGTGCTGCGTTCGCAGCCGTGCTCCCCTAATCCTCCAGAGCGTTTGTCCGGCGCGAGAGAGGGAGCGAGCGAGAAAGAGCGAGCGAGAGAGAGAGAGGGCGCGACCACCCTCGGTCCCTGTCGCTCCCACGGCTGGCGGGACCCCGCGCCATTGGCTGGCGCCCGGGAGCGAGGGAGAGGGGCTCAACGCAGCGCGAGGAGCGAGCGAGACGGGGCGCACGGTGGGTGGGTGGGGCGGCGAGGTGGAGCGAGCAAGAGAGAGCGAGAGAGAGGGAGGGAGAGAGGCCCCAGCGCGGCTGGCCCGCGCCGCTAGGTCCGCCAGTACGGCTTGGGTTGGCGCTCGGAACACTTTGGCCCGTCGCGACGCCGACGACGCGATCCTGACCGCCGCCTGGCCGGTGCGAGCACGGGAACGCGGACACGCTTCCGATGCAGGTCGCGCAGCGCTCCGCGTCCCGGACATCGACACCGCCACCCTCCTCGTCGTCGTCGTCCTGCCCCCGCTGCCCTCCCTCGACGCCGTCGTCCTGATGGCCGAGCCCGGGGGCCGCGGCGCCGGCCACGACGCCGAGCTCGTGCTGCCCGACGACACGGCGCCCACCCGGTAGCGACAGTATGAGGACTTTACGACCACGGTGTGTGAACCAGCGTGTGTGTGTGTGTGTGGTGCAAGTTCATTACTTTGAATAAGTATCCTGTTTTATCATTTTGTCCGTGAGAGTGCGCGCCGTGTATTTTTTGTGAGGTATTGACCGGTTTCTCGACGCACCCCTCCAGAGGAGTGTCTAATGCGGGCCCAAAAGTGCACGACGGACAGCCCCCTGGGACTATAATTAAAAGGGGTTGCAGCCAAAAATGGTTATGGAAAAAAAACACCCTTAACACAAAAGAACAAAAATAATATAAAAGTGGTCCTGGGCCGTGCCTAAATGCTAAGCAGCGGTGCGGTGCGGCAGGCTGCGGCAGGCTCCGGGGGTCCGAGGAGCAGTAGAGGTCGATGATAAACACAGACATCAAAGCTGACGGCTACCTCGCTCACCCGGCCGCCCGCCCTCCCCCCACCACGCGCCCATAGACCACTCCTCCGCCCGCTCCGCCGCGCAGCCCGCCCGCCCGCCCGCCGGCCCGGCGTGGCCTCCATGCCACAGTGCACCTAACCAGCGACGGGCGAGCGGACGCGGGCCAACGGACGGACGGCCAACGCGCGCGAGTGAGAGAGAGAGAGAGAGACGTATGCAAATCAGAGCAGAAGGGTTGTGCGATGGAGACATCAGTGAGGTGACAGTGCAGTGAGTGTCGGCTGGTCGGCTGGCGCGCGGTGCGGTGTCGGCGACCTAAACGCAGCGCTCTGACGGCGACCGCGTGAGGTGGCTCGCCGCGGATCGCTGTGGCGTCCCCGGCCAGGACCGTCGTCGCCAGCGTCAGGGTGCGGTGTGAGCCGGGCGGCGCGCCCCTGGAGCCGCCGACACCGCCGGCCTGCTGCAGACCCGCGCCAGCGCACAGGCCGCGCCTCGGCCCGCGCCGCAGGAAGAGACGGAAGAAGGAGGTACGTGTGCCATCACGGCCGACCACGTGACATGTGACATTATTCGCGCGCCAAAAATTATTTTCAAAATAAGACTGAGCCACCAGTATTGCTACGGATAAAGACATATTGAGAAGCGACAAATATTAAATTTTAAACTAAATTTTAAACAATTTATTTTCAAAAAACACAAAAGTCCTGTGTTATCAGAAGTGACATTGAAAAGCATGCATTTCGAAGTCTTCCGCCATTTGACGTTTTGACGAGTGGTTCTCTGGCGTCGCAGTGAAAACAAAATGGAAATTTTAGAAGAAATATTTTTTGAAAGTTATGTATTGTGCTCATCAGAAGTGACATTGAAGTGCCTCCGAGTCAGCCGCCATTTGACGTTCTGATGAATGTTGCGCGCCTTCGTTCGTTGAGTCAGAAAGGGTCGCCGTCGAACCTCCCCATCGGAGGTCAATGGTCGTCTTCTGGGGATCCGATGACAAATCTGATAAGGTCGTACGAAGTCCGCCAGAGGAAGTTCATCCGTATGTGTGCGCGCGCGCGCGTGTGTGTGTGTGTGTGGAGGGTATAGGCAGTGAAAAGAATGACGAACGCGGAGTGCGTTCTGACCATTTCAATAAAATAAAACGACAGGGGAGTGCGTGAGCGCGCGAGAAATCGTGTGAGGGACCGAGCGATGACGTTCGGCCGGCGCTCGCCTTGAAATCTGCGCCGCATTAAATATTTGGAATATGGCGACAAGCGGCCGCTGCAGTGAGAAGGGGGTGGAGGCGGGCGCGCGGGCGGCGGGGGGGGGGGGGGCGGGGCGGGGCGGGGGCGGCGGTGGGGGCGGCGTGAGTTATCGATTGTAAGGCGGGGGTTGAGGGGCGGGGCGGGGCGGGGGCTCGGGGCCGGGGCGAGGCGAAGGGCCCCGTGATGTACGAGCGGCGGCCACGGGCCGGGGGGCTGGCCAGGCTAAGGCCGCCGGGCGGGCGGGCGCACTTGTGGAGCCAGCGTGTAGTGTGCAGAGCTTCGTGCAAATGGACGACGTGTTGAAGGTGGCCACTTTACCTAGAAAAAAAATTACCGTGATGAAATACAGGCACAATTAAAAATATAGATTATGGTAAATTTTTCGTAGTGCTAGCGCGGAGGATTTATCGAAAACATTTCACGTCTTGTTTAAGACTAGGAATACACACCTTCGAGTGTGTGACATTCGTTGGGCTTCTATATAGTAGAGTGAGTGAAGGGTTGACCGCCGCCATGTCTGAAGCGGTCCGTCCCAGGCGCTGCCTCTCCCGTCTCTCTCGCACACCTGCCGCCTCTCTCACATTGGGAGAAGTGAACCGTGAAATGAGAACAGGGTATTGATGACGTTATCTTCGTGCAGGCTGTAATACCTGTGACGCGTTCCCCTTTGACACGTTATTACTTCACAGCGGGTCGAGGAGGCCGCCACCTTTTACACGTTGTAGGGATGCTACTCGTTTTATTTTTTATTTCTTTATCGCTGGTCGCCCTTTGAGGTCGGGCTGCGTGGGTGGGTGGGTGGGTGGGTCGGTGGGTGGGTGGGACGGGTAGGCGCACACGTGATGGCCCGGGGCGATAGCGGGCCCACGATGAAGTAGTCAGAGCTCCAGGTAAACGCATGTCGCCGCGCTCGCACTGAAAACACCTGTTCAATCCAGTTGTCAGCGCAGTATAAATTGAGACAAGTAAACGAGCATTTTTATTTTACCCTTTTTTTAATTTTACTTGCGTATTTTTTTAACGAAGGCGAAAACCTGAAAAAAGGCTTTTTCTTTTAAAAATAATTCCAAACATTTTAAAGAAAACCTGCAATTTTTTTTTTCAAACCACTCAGCTTTTCTGAAGGTGCCATAAGTCCAGGGCCAGTCTCTGCTTTTCCGCAGTGTGACGTTGGTTTGACCTCGACTCCTGCAGAAGCATAGTGCATTCGGTCTAAGAGTGCGACGATAATCCAGAGGCTGACGCCAAATAAATCAGCAGGCCTCAGCCACGGCCTCAGCAGTAGAGTGTGCCGAGCCGAGCCGTCTGATAGCGTGAGGGTGGACCGCCCCCACCTCTGTCTTGCTCCTTCTCTCTCTCTCTTTCCACCTCGTGAGAGAGAGAGAGAGAGAGAGAGAGAGCATAATGCCGGCAGGAAAGTGAACCCTCCTCCCCCGTCCCTTTAGCCTGCCCCGCCCGCTTGGGTCGAATGTGCAGAATTCGACCAAAATAGGCCTCGGGTGCGGCGTGGGCTGACCTGGACAAGGGAATTCACTGCGTCTTCTTTTCTCCAAGTGGTCTTAAAAAGTTGTCGTCTCCTTCCAGCCACCCTCCCCCTCCCCCTTTCCGCTTGGTGTACCCACCCTTTATATTTTTTTCACAAGTCTGCGTCTTTATAGCAATATTCCTGGACATGCCCTTGACATTTCCGTTTCATAAAAAAAATTGAAATTTTTTATTGACATTTTATTGAAAGTAAGCCGAAGAAGTTTTCTGCTTTTTCAAGTATTATTGTCAAAATTATTTTTGCGATAAACTTAGGACTTACAGGCCGGCTTTTGTGATTGCGTTTCGTACTATGCACTGGCATTAGCTTTCTTGTGGCTGGCAGGTGAGAGAACGGGGGAGGGAGAGGGGCGGAGGGAGAGATAGAGAGAGTTAGGGGCAGGATTTTGGGATTTGGACGATGTGGGTCTCAAGGGGGTCTGAAACGCTTCCCCCCTCCCTGCCGCTGTAGGTTGTGGGTCGTGGCCGGTGTGGGTTCTCGCGCACGTGAAAGCACCGACCGTTTCACCAAAACCCAACAACTTTTCGCGTTACCTGAAATCTTTTCCATGCAGACGCATTTGGAATATTTTTTACGTCTCCGAAACTGGCACTTTCCGGTGGTTTTTCGCCGACAAAAGTCTTTAGCCCAGTGAGAAGTTTCAGCGCTCGGGCGCGGCTGCGGGGCGGGGCGTCCTCTCGTGACATCATGTGGGCGTGCGTGTTGGTGGGCATGTTAATTGGTGGGCGGGGCGGGGCGTGGCGGGGCGTGGCGGGGCGTGGCGGGGCGTGGCGGGGCGTGGCGGGGCGTGGCGGGGCGGGCCGACGCGTCTCCCGCCCGACGCGCCGGCGCCACCAGCATTCCGACTCATCACGGACAGGGATTGGCCAATTTTACGGTTGCCGCCGGGGAAATAGCTGCGGGACGGAGGAGAAGAAGAAGGAGAAGCAGAAGGAAAGGCGTCCTGCATTCTTCGGGGCCGGTAAAGGGCGCACGCGCAGAGGGCACCGAGATTATGAAGAGCGGCGGGCTCATTTAAATATCGAGGGAGGCGGTGCGGTGCGGTGGCGGCCCGAGGCGCTGCTGCTCGAGATTGAATTTGGCGCCTTAAATGCGCGGGAGAAACAAAGGCCGGTCTGCTGTTTGCGGGCGCGAGGTAATATGCATACAGAAGAGGAGATGAAAAGGCGTTTGTACATGCAGATGAGTCGGCGCGGCCGTCTCTCTCTCTCTCTCTCGCACTCGCGCGGCCGGCCGGGCCCCTGGTCAAGCGCTCCTTGTCGCTCCCATTGTGGACGCGGACACCTCCGCAGCTCATTTGAATGAGTGAGTAGGAATTAAGAGCGATTGCAGAACGCTTGCTACCGTAAGTGGCGAGAGGAATTTTTTTTTTTGAAGGGTTGAGTGCTTGAGAAAATTTCAGCGCACGGAGTTTAGTTTTTTTCGGATACGAAGTAAAATAAAGTACGGGTTTCAGAGAGGTCTTCTCTTATCCAGGAGGTTTTCCTCAATTTCCTCTCCCGCGCGACCCCCCGCCGTGACGTCACGTGCACCCCCCCACCCCCTCTCAACAGCTCTGCTCGCCTCCAATAACTCTCAACATGGCGGCGCGGCCCGGTGTTGCGCGGAGGGGTTGGGGAGGGGAGGGTGGCGCCGACGTGGCAACGCCGCCCGGCTAGGGGAGGAGGCGGGGGGGAGGCGCGCGGTGCGTAGAGCGGCTGCTCAGGAGGGCGAGGCTCAATAATAATAATAATAATAATAATAATAATAATAATAATAATAATAATAATAAGATTACAATTGAAATTTGAAACAAGTCGGGAAGTGGGGAAAGAAAATTTAAAATTTTCTATCTAGAATGTCATGCAATGCGAGAACCCTGATGTAGCAATTGAGGTGTGGCACGCTGTTCGGTTCCATCCGGCAGCAGGTTCTTGGGTCAGGCGCGAGCCCGCCAAATTTAAATACAATGAGCTTGTGAGGAGGAAATGGTTCCCTACCCGGCCGGGCTGGGCTATAGGGGCGGGCGGCGCGCGGTGCTGGGTGGGGCCAAGGCAAAACGGACTGGGGCGGCCCCCCAGCCCAGCCCAGCCCAGCCCGGAAATTGGAGTGGCTGCATCAACGATCAGAACAGAAGTTAATTCGGACGGAGACTGCTGGGTGGTGGGGGCGCATTTACAAGCGGGAGCTGACGCCGCTCGTGGGTGGCTCACGGGCGCCGACTTGTAAAGTTCTCATTCCCGTTCGGCTCAAGGACGGAGGAGGAAATTCTTGTATTATCAACGATGGATTATTTTTGGCTCTGTTCGCACCGCTGAGCAACGACCCTCGCAGTGGTTGATGCCTAACTCCCCCCCCCCCTCTCTCTCTCTCTCTCTCTCTCTCTCTCTCTCTCTCTCATGGGCGGGTGGTGCCAGAGAAAGTTTCGGGCGGCCAGAGAGCGAACTTTTCATCCCCGAGGGAGCCGGCTCGGCCTGTGCAAGGTAAACAGTCGACGCGCATTTGAAATGAGGATGAAATATTTTTGTGTTGTGGAGCAGCAAGGTGCCAGCGACCTCCGCGTCCTCCCCGAACGCTGCCGCGCGGAAAAAAAAAAAAAAAGAATAGATTTTGGAGAAGAGAAGGCGGTGGCGGGTCCAAGGACGGCCGCGCGCAACCCAGATTTGCATCACATGCAAATTACCGCAAAACACGTAAAGTGAACCTTACAGCACAAGTGTGTGTGTGTGTGCGCGCGCGCACCAAGGCCGACGCCCGTCACGGTCCATTGGGTGTCATCAACCCGGGAGAATTTTTTTTCCGCATCCAGCAGGGCCGAGGAGAGAAAAAACCGAAAAGGCATCTGCGCCGCCACGTGGTCTGGTAATATTAAAATAAATTTCTATCCGTTTATAGTGCGGCTCACCTCCCCTCCCCCCTGCTCCCCCGCCCCCGCTCGGCAGCACCTCCCCGCCGGCCAGCTGTTGGGCTGCCCAAAGGTGCGGCCAGCGGCACCAGCCGGCAGCATCCCCGGGGTTGTTGCACGGAACCAGACTTTCTCTCCTATTGTTATATACGCCAGTTCCGAAAAACAAAAACGGAAAAAAGGAAAGGTTTTCTTGCATAGACACCCCTCTGGCTCGGACGTGCACGCCTCTCTCTCTCTCTCTCGCCCTCTCGCTCTCTCTCTGTCTCTCTGTTTCTCGCCTCTCTCTTTTCTATCCTGCCTTTCCATCTCTCGGGTCCAGGCCGCCCGTCCGGCCTTGGGATTCGGGGGTGGAGCCGCTTTCAGCCGGCCGAGTGCGTGGTGCTTTTCAACTGACTCCCTCTCACACGCCCACCTTTCTCTCTCTCGTTCTCTCTCACTCTCGCTCTCTCTCTCTCTCTCTCTCTCTCTCTCTCTCTCTCTCGTTCTCTCTCACTCTCTCTCTCTCTCTCTTTCTCTCCAACGCACTGCATGTCTCATGCTCTCTCGTTTTTTCCATTCTCTTTATCGTACCGGATATGCTGCCGTCAAGCGAAAATGGCAAACATGGCCATCTTTTTTATCATATCAAAGAGAAACAGCCCTCTATTCCTGCGATTTTACCCTCTCGCTTCCTCGCGCCGTCCGCTCCTCTCTCCCTCTCCCGTCTCTCCTCTCTCCCATTTTCTCTGTGTTCGCCTCCCTTCATTGTCAGGATGGCTCTCCCTCTCGCCGGGCCGCCACCTCCCCCCTCCTCCCCTCCCCCTCCTCCCCTCTCAGGCTGTCTAACCGTCTCCTCTCATCCTTTCTAACATGTCTGCTGGCAGCGGCGGGCCCACGAGGGGATAGAAGGAGCGAGAGAGAGAGAGAGAGAGAGAGAGAGAGAGAGAGAGAGAGAGAGAGAGAGAGAGAGAGAGGTCAGAGGCAGCACAGAGGAAGCACCGTGGCAGCCATCCCAGGGCATGCCCGTGCCCCGTTTGATTTATAGCGATGGAAAATGCGAGAAATGAAGGGCAGGCGAAGCAGACAGCCGGAGAGGAGGGAGAGAGAGAGGAAGAGGGAGAGAGGATAAAGAGCGTGTGTGAGAGAGAGTGCGAGGAGGGAGGCAAGGCGGGCTACAGATTCCGGGGCACTCGTGTCTTCACACACACGGGCGGGTGGGTACCCTGCACAGGGTATGCTTACCAGATTACATTATTACAACGTCACTAAGCTCGTGTTTCATATCCGCACCCGCCCCTCGGACACTGAATTTCGTTTTATTTCAATTTTTATCTTTCATTGCTCTGCTGCAAAGTAATGAATAATTTTTTTTAACTTTGAATGGAACAAGAAATTTTGTACTGAAGTGGCCGATTTTGACCAGCGTAGCGTGGCTAGGTGTGTCAGAGCAGCGTGTGGTGGGGCAGGGCGGGGCGGGGCGGGGCGGGGCGGGGCGGGGCGGGGCGGGGTCCCGCAGCACAAGGCGTGCCACTGGTCTGTTGGTCCCGGCGCTGAGGACGGAGTCGGAACTTTTTCTGAACCGTGCCAACGGAGCGAGGCGAGTCTGACACTTGAAATCCTTGGCCTCGTGGGCCGTACCCTGCGAATCACATCTGGCTAAAAATAGGAAAACTTTCAAAAGAATAATAATATTTTTTTTTAAATGCTTATAGTAATTTTATAAATAATAATTTTCACTGTTAGTTTTTGACGTTCATCACTACTGCAACCCAGGAGAGTTTCGGGTTGCGCTGTCGCATAAATATCTCCTGCCCGGGGATCGAATTATTTTTCCCGCGTTGGGTGTCGATGGACAATTTCTCTGGCCCTGTGTATATAAGGTCTACTTGCCCGCCTCGCCCCGCCCTGCCCCGCCCCACCACACCCCACCACCCACTCGGAGGTGACGTCATCTGGCGTGCGACGGCGCAGTGTGCGGCCCGCGTGGCGTGATCGAAGCGATTTAAATTAACTCGCGGGATGCACTTCTCATATACGCACCTGGACCCAACGCGTGAACGGTGGACGCCGTGAACAGGAGGAGCACCCAGAGAGAGAGAGAGAGAGAGAGAGAGAGAGAGAGAGAGAGAGGGGGGGAGGGGAAGGCGTCAGGGTCGGCTCGTCCCTTGCGCACCTCATACATCACATCGTGTTTCATTAGCGGTATTCCCGATCACAACAGCGACACAACAGTCGACGCCACCACGCCACGCCACGCCGCGCCACGCCACGGTTTTCGCGAGGGGGTTGCTGCTGCTGTATCACCGGCGCACGGAGGCCGGCCCATAAGTCACCCCGCCGTCGAAAAGCGGGAGCGACAGTCGGCTGTACTGTACCCCCTTCTTCCCGTGTCACCCCCTCCTCCCACCCCTACCCCTCCGTTGTCACCCCCAACGCCACCCCCCGCCGCCACGCCACGGCGAAATATAACGCCGCGCGAAATACGCGGGCGGGCGGGCGGGCGTCGCGGAGAAAAGAGCGCGCACTATTAAATTCGCAAATTGTGCGCGCTGCCGACCTGGTGGAACGCGTCATTGTTGCGTACTTGCTCCCAATGGCGTCGGTACACCCCTTCTCTCTCTCTCTCTCTCTCTCTCTCTCTCTCTCTCTCTCTCTCTCTCTCTGTGCGAATATACAGTGCGCTGCGTCGCGGTGCGATGCGGGGCGGCGCGGCGCGCCTAAAAGATTTATTGCATTTTTGCAGTAGTGGCGGCGGCGCGACAGCCGATAGCAATATAATGGAGGATGCGCTGAAGCCTGCCGTATCGACACCACCGGGCACGCGACAAACGCTGAGCGAGAGAGAGAGCGAGAGCGAGAGCGATAGAGAGAGAGAGAGAGAGAGAGAGAGAGAGAGAGAGAGAGAGAGAGAGAGCAGGGGAATAATTCAAAGCGGAGGTGAGCTCGACGAAAACCTGTAAAGAGTTCTCCAAGGCAAATGAAATACGCGCCGAGATAAAGCGAAATAGTTGCCATTTTATTTTTTATTCGGCTGGTCGGTAACAGTGTCACGCGCGTGCGGTCGTGCCGCCCCGCGGTCACGCCTTGTCACGAAACGGGACCGCGAGGCGAAATGATTTATCGCAAGCCAATCACTTTGGAATGGCCAGGGGTGGGGGAAATGAGAGTGCAACTGGATTGGGGGACGGAGAGAGAGAGAGAGAGAGAGAGAGAGAGAGAGAGAGAGAGAGAGAGAGAGAGAGAGAGAGGACCATGCCATGCCGCACTCAAAACCACCCGACGCGCAGGCGAATTCGGTAACGTTTCAAGTCCTGTGGTATATTTTTAGTAAAGTTACTAAAGCCTTTTTCTATTGTGGTTATAGGGAACCACCCGGGTTAAATACAGACCTATAATTATTTCTTGTAACTATTATTTCGATGTATATCAGAGTCCGCCACTCGAATCGTAGCTCCCACTACACTACTGTGTGTCTGTGGGCACACACACATTCACATCGAAATCGATCTTTCTGTCACTCGTTGGGAGACGCGTCGAGCATAGGGGAGGGGTAGCGGGCCGTCTGGAGGCTGGTGGGGCGGCCGGGGGAGTGGGGTGGGGAGGGATGGAGGCGGGGCAGGGGAGGGGGAGGAGGGCGCAATCGGGGAGATGCTGCCGGAGTGGAATGTAACAGTTCGAAACGTGGAGGCTGAAATTAAAATAGGGCCCTTCGATCGACCTACCGCGCTTGTAGCTTGTATGTGTGTGTATGTGTGTGAGCGGGCGCGTTGGGATTGACAGGCAATTGTAATCGAAATAGAAATCTCCTTCTCCTAGAGAGAGAGAGGCGGCGGGATATTAAAAGAGAGAGAGAAGGAGGGAGGGGCACTTTTGTCGGGGTGTAATTGAAACGAAAAGCGATTAATGAAATTACATTTTTGCTCGCAGTCGCTCGATGGCCGCCGCGGCCCCGCAGCCCCACCCCCTTCCCCTCCCACCAAAACTTCCACCCCTCCACCATCACTACGCTGCGCCACCCCCAGTGCCGGCGTGGCGCGGCTCGTCGTCGCAACTTGTTTTTGCAGCGCCGACGCCAAGCTTGTGCGGAACTGTTACTCTCAGCATGGCTCCTAACTTCTTGGAGATGAAGGAGGTGTGGTGATAATGACGATTACAGTCGTATACGAGGGTCTTCTACTTCTCTATGAAGTCTGGATACGGTCAAGCGAGTTTCTTTCACAGTGCAAAAGTATTTTTTCCTAACTTTATCCTGTTTATTTAGATTTGTGCGTGACTTCTGCTGATGTTCCCCTTCCCTCTTTTACACTGTTATAAATCCCAGCTAATTTATCGCCCGGCTCGCGTGACTAATACCGTGTTGCCCTTCCTGTTACAGGTACGTATGTCGGTGGAGACGTCTCTTGCGGTGGCGTTTGGCCGTGCCCCAGCAGCAGCGGCCGCGCCTGCCTGTGTGAGTCTTAAATAACAAAACGCGACATAAATTTAGAACGGGCATAAATTTGCCCGTCACCGGTAGCTGTTGGTGGCACGGGGCTGTTTGACAGCTGCCCCTTTTGTCTGCGGGGGGAGTGCGGGTCGCCTCCCGCCTCTAGGGTGCGCTGACGTACTCATGGGAAGTTAAACGCCAGGCAAAAAGCATCCCAACGACGGCATCTCGCGTCAGTTCTCTTTGAAAACTTGAGCAATGAAATGCGAGTGGTCAGAAAACTTTTTTCGGGCTTCGTCAGCAGATCAAAAAAAAATATATATATTGCATCCATTTAAAGCTTGGTTCTACCTATTCTTTGCTCAATAACTGCGTGCGCAAACGGATAAAATGCGGCCCAGAAATTAAAATAGCAGAATGTATTTCATCTCAGCAGTCGGCTGCTACTGACGATCCTACGTGCGGGAGAGGGCGGCCATATTGGAAAAAGCGACAGCGCGTTCTTGTGCGACTGACAGCAGTGGGCATCCCCGCCTTCTTTTTCTCTTCCTGCCGCCCTCTTTCTCCCTCTCTGTCTCTCTCGCTTCTATTTGCACCCAGACTCGCCCCCTCTCGCTCCCTCCTCTTTCGGGTGCTATTTCAAGCTCGGAACAAACACGTGTCCTGGTGTGCAGCCCCGCCCCGCCCGCCAGTGCGACCTCCCTCCACCTCCCGCTCGGTTCCCGCCCCCTTCCCGTCCGTCTCTCTCCGCCCCTCTCGCTCTCCCACGTGTTCCGCGGCCCCCTTTCTCTCTCCTGATCCCAACCCGTCTCGCGCTAATTGTGAGAAGGCAGCGCCTTGTGCTCTGGCTGATTATAGACTGTCAACTTCAAGAGCCAGAAAATTACAGTACGGAAAACACAGTAGCCGGAGCATGTTTTACCGCGCCGGTAATACTTTTCACCTCCCTATTGAGTCATTTTACCTCCGGAAACAAGGCGGATATCGGTGCACTTTGCCCACCATAACCTGACCTACCGTCCAGGTAAACGCCGTTGGCGTGGTCAGGGAGAGAGTGAGGGAATCCCATTCACGAAAACGGGTTGCATGAATGGGGCGTGCTGTAGTACTACTACTACTACTCCCGCCACGCTTACGATGGCCGTATATCGTCGGGAGCGGCGGCCGTGAGGCGGCCACAGCCCATAAAATACGGCTGCAGCGCGCGGCGCGGCGGGGCGGTGGAGGGGCTAACGGCCGGGCCCGTCCGTAAGCGCGCGCGCCCCGCGTCTGCGCGCGGGACTGCGGTCTCTCCCTGTTCTATATTTCAATGTTTTTCGTCTTTTCGCGCTTTTTTGGTCACGTTTTCAAAATTGGTTTTATTCAAGTCAATCGGTAAGAAATTTCCCTCGTTGATTGTTGGGTAACCCGTTCTCTTGGCGGTATTCTGGGGACTTGGCATGAGAGTTTGCCGGCGCAGTGTACCACCCCACGCCGGCGGTGGAGGGGGGGAGCCTGCGGGCGCGGTGGCGCGCGCTCCGGGACGGGCCCCCATCTGCTACCGCGCGATGGGAGATAACTTTTATTACCGTGTTGAACACTTTATTTTAACGGCGTGCGGGGCGCACGCGCGGCCTTTGGGGCAGGTCGGCAGAGTTTATGTCCCACTTGTTGTACGGGAGGGGCGTGGCGTGGTGGGGCGTGGCGCAGCGTAGCGCCAGGTCCCCCGATTGGCCATGCTGTCGTAAACGATATCGACGACCGCGTGGGCGCGGCAACTTTCCGCGCGCGGTTTTTTGAAATACTTCCGCAAGTCTTTCGGATACGATAAAATTGATATTTTTTTCTCGGCGCTTTTTGTTTGAAGCTGGTCCGGGGACGGTGACCTGTCCTTGAACTCTGTAACAAGATGGCGAGGGAGGGCTCACCTCATTATAATTTTTTTCTCGCCCTTCAGAGAAAAAGCGAGAAACGACAAAGCAAAAGACGAAAACAAGAAATCCGGCGTGAAACTCATACTCGCTGGGACCTTGAGGTGTCTTCTTGCCCGACGCCCAGAAGCGCATGCCTGCCACATGGGCACATGGGAGGGCCGGGGTGGGGCGGGGCGGGGCCTCGCGAACACTGAGGAGGCAGCTCGCTGCCCGAATGAATTCGGCCTTGAACTTGCCCGATGGGAGGTGGACCCCCTCTCGGACCGTAAACGCTCTGAGATGGCTGGGCTGCAGTACGTTCATGCCACCAATCTCACCTCGACTTACTGTACATGTCTTCGTTATATGTAGCAAACCGATCGAATAAAACTATGAAATTCTCTAAAAAGTTTTGAGACGGCAGTGCGGGTATCGCAACGTTGTCAGACCTGCGCTCTGCATTGATGCAACACAAAGCGGAGGCTACTTTTCTCGACCTTGACACAGAAGTGAAAGCTGCCCGTATTGTCGCTCAATGCAGGTCTTCACGCTGCCCCGGCGATCGTGTCTTTTCGTCGCAATCCCCGGGACTTCGGTCATTGATCCGGGGCTCTCTATTGAGTGCGAGAAGGACAGACAGAGAGAGAGTCTTACTCCGTCTCGCTCGCACACCGCCGCCACTACGCCACTGTTCGCCTTTTGTCAGCCGCTGCGCCGGGGAGATGTCTGTTGCCACGTCGCTTCCGTCTCGGGTCATTTTTACTCGGCCGTGTCAAAGCAGGTCTCGGACAGGCCCGAATATATTCCGGGACAGTCCGTCAGGAGCCCGAGTCCGACTGAGGACTGCCCGATTCAAGCCCGAATTAGCGAGGGCAGTCCGAATGAAGTCCGGTGGCACCGGTCAGCCCGAGAGCAGTCCGTCGAACATGTCGCAAAGCAGGGTGGGTCCTACCTAGGGGTCGGCCGGGTATTTCCCTTCCCGGAATTCCACCGGCCAGCGCGCTGGACGGAGGGAGCGGAGGGGAGCCTGGGGGTTTTCCGTGTGCCCGGCCCGCTCCCCCAGGGCCAGGAGACGACGGCTACCTGGTCCTGGTCACTCACTTGAGCTCGGCGAGGGCCAGCCGTAGCACTGCTCGCCTCACTCGTCGTCGCTCGCTCGCCCAGTCAGCTGGTGACAGCCGTGGTGCACGGACGTACATGTACACAGCAGGAGCAGAACCATGCATACGCTTTGCAAGTACTGCGCCCTGTGACCTTGTGCAGGTCAAGTTATTAGCGCAGTTCAGGTGGCAGCTTTTCGGAGGGAGTACGCATCGGGGCGCCGCGACGGACTGCCGCAGTTTGCCGCCGAGAACGCTTCGCGGCATACGACAGTGTCGCGGTCTGAGAGGATGGCGCGGTGTTCCGCCCTGCCCTAGAGTCCTATACACTCTTCCTGCCGCCCCAATCGCCCAAACCGCTACTAGTTATGCCAATACTTTTTCTGTAACACCTCCATTTTTTTTACCAGTGTCTCTTTAAATGATTTTATGCAGAGTTAAAGTGCTGAAATTGTAATAAATTATAATGGATTAGATTCTATTTAGCATGAATAATTCGGTCTCCACTTGAGGGCTAAGTTGGGTATCGATAGATTCGGAAATAAAGGAAAGGTTTGGGTGCATGTTTAGTCATACTAGCTGTTGCTGAAAGGGGCAGTGGGGAGGGGAAAAGGGGTGGGGAGGGTAGGGGGAGGGGAAGGGGGGGAGGAGTAGGGGAGGAAGGGGCAGGTTGGTACGGGGGTAAGCCGAAAGCTCGGGTTCAGGATCGGACTCCTACCGGGCTGTCCGTCGCTCGGACTACTACGCCCGGTCAGGCGTTTCGACAGTTCAGATCTCGAATTTCGGACTCCTCGGTATGAAACCTTATATCAAGGTCGCAAGGTTTCGCCTGATTAGTGCAGCTCTACTGCGCCGAACTTCTGAACTGCCTCTTCCTTTCGTCCCCCCCTCTCTCTCTCTCTCTCTCTCTCTCTCTCTCTCTCTCTCTCTCTCTCTCGCTTCTTCAGCCGCTCTGACGGGGAGGAGCGCGCCAAGTTCAAGCGGTTACGGCGGCAGCTGAAGAAAAGAGGAAACTTGGCAACAGCGCCTCTCGCTGCTGTTTCACTCCGGGCCCAGTGAGTGTGATGCTGCCTCCTCCCCTCGTCTCTCTCTCTCTCTCTCTCTCTCTCATTCTCTCTCTCTCTCTCTCTCTCTCTCTCTCTCTCTCTCTCTCTCTCTCTCTCCACCCAGTTTATTCGCGCTGGGAGGCCGCTTTAGCCCCTGGTCCGCCCCTCTCTCCCCGCCGCACTTACGGCATGGAGTATTTACGAGGGGGTGGGGTACGTATGCATGTGCCTCTGCGCGTTGGCTGGGTCAGGGCGCCGCCCCGCGCCGGCTTGTGTGGGTCACGGTCACCAGGTGAATCTGCGCCAGTCTGGAAAACAAAAATTTTAAAATTTAAAAACAAAAAAAATTGTAACGATTTAAAAGTTCCAGATGCTATGTAAGCTGTTCGTATATTCTTCGTATGAAAAAGTGTGTTTTGCACCAGACTGCGGTACGAGAGTCGGCCCCGGCCCGTCGGCCCCGGCCAGTCGGCCAGTCGGCCTCGCTCCGTGGGTTCGACCCCGCCGACCTCTGCCCGCCCAGGAGCCGCCGCCGGGCCGGGCCGGCCTCCTCGGCCGACGCGGTGCGTCCTTCCCCGCCACGCCACGCCACGCCACGCCACGCCACGCCACGCCACGCCACGCCACGCCACGCCTCGGCGGTGCGAGCAGCAGGACGCGAGGCGACGTGTTCTCTCATTGTTGTTATATTTATCCGCGAGATTTATCGTAATTTTATGCGTGTCGGGCTCGTCTCCGGGCGCCAGCCAGGGGCTGCTGCTGCCACCCGCTATACGCATACGTCAGGCGCACGCGTCGTGGCGTGCGTGCGTGCGTGCGTGCGCGGCGGCCATTGTGTTTGTGCACACCGGCGTCGTGAATGAGAAGAGCGCAATGCAGAAATATTAAGGCAACGGGCCAAATTCGTTGGACGAGTTTATGAACGTATATTTAAATAACCGGGTAAACATTTTTTTTTTTTTTGCCTCAGAAATTATTAGCGTTGAAACGTCAAGTATCTGTTAAGAAAATATTGACTGTTGTTACGGGGCCGCCGCACGCCACCCCCACCAACCCTTTTTTTCTCCCGACGCGTTATTCACATTTTTGTGTATTTGATTTATGCACGCACTGATGATTTTTGCTTTTAAATCGAGATGGAAAGGGGAGAGAGAGAGAGAGAGAGAGAGAGAGAGAGAGAGAGAGAGAGAGAGAGAGAGAGAGAGAGAGAAGAGACTCCATAGAGCGGGCCTCTGTGTGTGTGTGTGTGAGCGGGCGCCCTGTTCGGGCGTCGCGTATTTGAGCGGCCTTGTTTTCTTTTGTGTTGCCCCCCACCCCGTGGCGGTGGTGGCGGGGCGAGCCACTCGTGTGTGCGTGTGTGTGTGTGTACGTGTATGACGTTTCATTTGAATTTTTGTCGCCGTAATGAACGTATTTTAGCGCGCGGCAGCCGTGCGCGGGATGCCGCACGCACATACATATTCATAAAGGAGGCCGTGTCCAAATTAATAAAATAGTATGATAATAAAAAAATGGCGGGTCCTGAGTGTGTGTGTGTGGACGGCAAGTGATCGTGTGCGGGTGTGTCGAGGCAAGGGCTTCGTCCGCGCTAAGGTCTCCCTGTAAATGTGCCCGTGACAACATCAGATTAAAAAAAAATAAAAAAAATATTCCAGTTGAAAATAACACGGTCTCCTCTGACCATAGCAAAGTCTGCGAATTTCAGTGTATCAGGCGTTTCCGATCCGCTGCACGGGACAGTCCGCGTGTCCTGTTATCAAAAATGTGACATCGCGTTGGGGGAAAAGGGTGCCGTGTCGGGCGGACAGCGCTAGGCCAGCTTGGCAGAGGTGTTTTTTTTGTTGTTTTTTTTTCATTTTTTTGACCGACGACCATCTCTCCCACCTCATCGAGGTCACAGTACTCGCTGCATATGAGCGTAATTTAAAACGCCGCGCCGCCGGAGCCACGCCACGATGCGCCACGCCACGACGCGCCACGCTATCACGTTCCTACGCTCCGCTGGACGCCGCCAGCCCCCGGGCCTTATCCCAGGGAGGTTATCGTTCCAAGGTTAAGGACCGCGCCGCGATTGGGGCGGAATTGTTTTCGGGGCTTGAATAACAAGTGTCGGTTTATTTTCACACGCAGTATTACGCTTGCTTATCGGTCGTTTCGAAAAGTATTGATTCTAAAATAGATCCAATTTTTAACTATGTTTTGTCAGCCTCGGACTTGAACCTCACCCGCCTGGTTCGAGTGCTACCCCCCCCCCCCTCTCCCCTTTACTGGGCTGTGTATTTTGCACCAAACCTGAAAGACCGGCACCCTGTCCGTGTGGCGCTGAATGTGTCTAAAATAAAGATGATTTATGACACCCGAATAGAAAGCAGCCCTTTTCACAAACTTTTTAGAGTTTTAAATTTGCTGTATTCTGACGAGAGGACAATGCGTGTACGCAACGAAGAAGTAGAAGAGAGAAATCACGAAGGTGTGTGTGTGTGAAAGAGGGAGAGGGGGGAGGGGGAAGGGGGCGTGGAGGGAGGGACCGTGTCCAATCGTGTAATCGCCTTGGTGTGGAGTGCGTAGACGACGCGACACGAGTCTGCTGCGTGATCTCTTATGCAACACTCTCGGCAGATTCCAGCTCCGAAAGCTATGCGCCGCTAGCGGAGTGAATAATATAAAATAAATAATAAAAAAGAAGAGACCTTCTACCGTGCTAACCGCTCGCGCGAGCGCTCGCTGCATGGCGGTGGAACGAAAAGGAGAAATATTCGAGCGATGCGGGGGTGGGTGGAAAAAGCGAGGGAGCAGGGCGCATCGATTTTCGTGAACGCACAAAGGGTATTTTCAATAAACCGCGCGAGCGAGGAACCGAGGCCGTGTTTGACGGCGGAGGACGCAGTAAATATCTCTTGGCAGTCCGCACCCCTCCACTCTCTTTCTCTCTCTCTCTCCTGTCTACTACAAGCTCTTCCTCTCTTTCTCCTCCAGAAGCCGCCCCTGATGTATAGAGCGCGCCAGTGGCAGACAGCTTCAATTAGAAACCGCCAATGTGGAAGTAACGCGAGCGGGGGGCTGGGGGTAGGGGTAGAGGGTGCACCCGTCGCGACCAAAATTGAATTAAAATGTGTGCCATCGGCGAAAAGAATTGCGCTCGGTGGTGGTTGGCTGGTTGGAATCGAATCGAAGGAGGAGGAAGCAGCAGTAAGAAAGTAGGGTGCAGATAGGAGGGGGAGGGCAAAACACAATACAATTAAATGACGGCGCAAGTCGACAAAGAAGAATGTGGTGAAGGGATGTTTTGTTTGTGTTTCGGTTGGCGCCCCTGCAGGTCCAGCCCGCCGCCGGGGGGATGCGGAACAGCCGCGCGAGCTAGGCTGCCGGAGGAGGGAGGCAGCATAGACACGACTGTTGAGTTTCGCTTGGATTTATTTTCGTTTTCGAGACGCCCTCCGGCGGCGCTCGACGCTTGGTCGAATTCTTCGCTGTCAGGGCGGGTCGCGAGTCGGGGATTGGCGCAAGCCCGATATTGTCTGCATTCTTCCGTTGGCAGCCCTGACGCCGCTGCTTGTTTCGGTTGGTACGCGCCGCCGGCCCGATTTGACCGTAAAGTGTAAATTCCCCGCGCGGCGCCGCCATGTTGGCCGCCGCTGCGTGGCTCGGCTCGGCCCTCCAGCGGCCGCCAACCCCGCGGCGACTGGCAGATGGCTGTCATCACTCAAGCTGACAGCGGAGGGGCGCGTCCGGGGCGCGGCGCGGCGCGCACGCAGCCCGGCCAATCACAGCGCGCCTGGGGAGCGAGCGGAGGGGGCCCGGCCGACGGGGTCGGGTCGGGTCGCGTCACACGTCAATCACACACGCACACACACACAGGGGAGCCGCTACCTTCATTTTTCACTCCTCTAGGCATGGCGGCCGGGCCGCGCGCCCAGTGTGGGAAACTGTTGGAGCGGCGACTCTCTCGGCGGGAGAGGTGGTGTCACGTGGTGCTGTTATCAGCTCCAGGGCCCTGGGAGGAAAGGGCTTCTGCGGCTACTGGAGCCTGCTGCAGCCTCTTAGAGGGTCTCTGGCTAGTGTCGCTGTCACTTCTGGCTGCAGCGGGAGTCAGTCAACTCTCGTGGGAGGAGATGGAGGACGAGGAGGATGAGGATGGAGAAGGAGAGAAAAGAGGAAAAAGCGGACGAGAAAATCGGTTGACTTTTGAAACTGGAGCCGGACAGAGGGGCGGAGGTGAGGGCGGGTGGGGAGTCGAGGTTGTCGAGGCGGAGGAGCTGTCGGAGTTCTTTCTTGGAATCGGTGGGTGAGGGAGACTTCAGGTTCACGTGTCCGCCCGGCACCCTGCGAGCCGAAATATTTATCTGGACCATTTTCTCTCTCTCTATCTCTCTCTCTCTCTCTCTCTCTCTCTCTCTCTCTCTCTCTCTCTCTCTCTCTCTCCTTCCTCAGCTCCTCCCTCCGGACGGTTCGGGGGTTGACGCGACCCCGCGGTGCGTAATGCATTTCGAATGAGAAGCCGCCGCCGCCGACCCTTCGACGCTCGCGGGCCGCGCGGTGCGAGATTTCGAGAGATCGATAGGGCGATGGAGCGTTCGAGACGTGGATGGTGACTGACCTCGCGACGCCGGGGCTGACCCTGCCCCATGTTGTGGACGCCATGGCGCGGGTCAATCAGTCAGAAGGGGCGGGCACGGGGGAGGAACAGGGGAGGGGCGGGCACGGGGGAGGAACAGAGGGGGTGGGAGGTAGAGCGCTTCCCGGGCGGATGTCGCGCTGCCGCCCAGCAGGAGGCCGCCTCCCCAGCAGGCCAGCCAGCAGGATACAGCAGGGAGCGCGCGCGGCAGCAGCAGGGCTTTCTTCTCGCGAAACAGGAAAGAGCTTCGGGGTTGAGAAGGCGGTGGGCAGGGATAACGCAGATTTATACAGAGTGAAGCGCCACCCCCTTAACACCCAGCGCTAGCCTCGCCGCGGGCCCGGCGGCGTCGCGTCCTGACGAACACGTGCGTGTCTAGAGTGGTTATGAATACGAATAGGAGGGTGCCAACCGCGTGGCCCGGCCCGCCAGCCGCCCCAGCCGCCAGAAAACGCTCGGAAATAAGTTCCCGGACGTCGACGGATGCACGGTGGCAGTCTCGAACCCCACCAAAAAGTCCTCTCTCCCTCTCTCTGTCTCTGTCTCTCTCTCTCTCTCTCTCTCTCTCTCTCTCTCTCTCTCTCTCTCTCTGTCGCCTGCAAATTGGCTCTGTACTAAGGCGTACCTCGTTACTTTTTTCTACCAATGCGCTCCCTTGGTTCGTCGCCCCCCGCCCCTCCCCCCTTTTTCCCCCCACCGCTGTTCGGGGAGGGGGGGGGGGGGGTGAGACAGTGAAGCCCCGACGTGTACTGCCGAGAAGTGAAAAGAATTCCTGCTCAACGAACGGCAGACCCCCTGACTGACGAGCTTTTCTTCTCATTGTGACTTGACGTAATCGGAAACACAGCTTGCCCCCGCCGCTGCCTGCAGGGGCCGGGCCGGGGGCGAGCGACAGCCAGGCGACAGCCACCACCCGGTGGCACACTGCTTCGCCCGAAACCGGTGGGCAAACTATCAGCCCCCTGTACCCTTATCCGTCAGTGTCGATTCTCCCCCAGCCGCCACCTCCCGCGGGGTGTGGGGCCGAGAGAGAAAGTCTCTGTTGGCACTGGCGAGGCTGGCGCGGCCGGGGCGGGGCGGGGCGGGGCGGGGCGGGGTGGCCAGCGGTCAGCCGGCCGGCCGCACAGGTATTAGGGGGGCATTGTGAGGCGCGACCTGAAGAGAGCAGAACGAAAGACTCTTTAATGACATGCATAGGAGCGGGTCGCCAGAAGCGGATAAAAGTCGGCCGCTCGGCAATCATTGCATTTTCACGCGGTATTCAGATTTGTGTGATCAGGGATCAGAATAGTGTTAAGATAAAATTTCACTTTTCAAAAAAGAATTCTTTGTGCACATCAGAATACCGTTATGTGATACTCTTTTATTAAAAAAACAAAAAGCAAATGCAAAAATTTTGACAATTTGAAAAAAATGAAGTAAAGCATTTTGGGGTAGTATTCCGGGTGTACCTCCTCCTGCACGCCGGCTGGGCTAATCCCCCGCGCACGCGCGTGCACGCACGCTAGACTGCACCCCGTCAGCCATGTTCCCCCACCCCGGCCCACAATCACATTTTCATCCCCACCGTCCCTCTCTCCCCCTCCCCTCCGTCCCTCACGCACCCCTATATACTACAGTGTGTTCCTGCTCCTCCTCCATTGCAAAGCGTGTCCTCCCCCAGCGACCCTCCCCCCCCCCCTCATTTTGACAGCTGGTTAGACGCTGCAGCGCGCCGGGCCGGGCCCACAGCCGGCTGACATCGGCGCGGCGGGCGCAGCCTCCCCCTCCACCTCCCCCTCCTCCGTGCCGCTGCAGCAGCGCACGCCAGTCGTCCTCCGTCAGTCACCGGGTCCGGGTCCCGCCGTCGCGTTCCGTCTGCCATCCCGTCGACGATGTCGTCGACGAAGGTACCGACGAAGCCGTACTAAACGCCGTCATAGTGTTCGGGGCCGATGACGTTCTCGTAGTGGAATCATGTGGCAGTGCAGTGAATGGTGTTGTTGTGTTTTGAGGATACCTTCTCCACGTCGGCCCTGCACCAAAGTGATTTCCCCGAAAGGAGTACCGATAGTGCCGTCAAGACAGCCGAGATAGAAAATGGTGAGCGGGTATTCTTTCATCAAGCGTTAAGCCAATCATCATGACACCCACTTAACTTGACAGCTGTCAGCTGTACACTTGCAAGTGTTCAACAAGGGAAATGTTGCACGGGGAAGTTGAACACATGCAAGTGCACAAATGTCGAGTTCAACACTTACAAGTGCACAACTGGCCAGTTTGACACTTGGAATTGCACAAATACCGAGTTGTACACTTGGACGTGTAAGACTGGAAGTTGCACACATGCAAGTGTTGAACAGTTGCACACTTGGTTCAGCAGTGTGAGGTTTGATAGTGATGAAAAGAATGATTACGCGTGTCGTGGTTTTTGCAGTCCAGCCGTGCAGCCCTCGTGGACGGGACACGGCCTATGACCCATTGGCGGGCCGGCCCCATGGGCGGGGCCCACAGGCTCGCCCACAGGCTCGCCCACAGGCGAGGGCAGAGCTGGCTGACGGCTTCCTGCCGCGACCCGTTACGTGTCTGTCTCCCTTTCATAGCCTCAATGATCCGCAGTGGAGAGGATCTTTTTCCGTCGCGCTAAAGGCGTCCGCTCGCGTCGGGCGGAGGAGTGGGGGGGGGGGGACTGGTTTATTAGCTGCGATCGGGACGGGGCTCACGATCCAGCCGGGCTGGTCAGGCCTTTTTCAGTTACCGACACATCAGTGTGTTATTTCCGCAAGGTGTTGCCCCGCCCGGCAGGTGGCCCCGGGAGAGAGAGGGAGAGAGAGAGAGAGAGAGAGAGAGAGAGAGAGAGAGAGAGAGAGAGAAGGGGGCAGGTCTCGCATACTGAGCGGGCGGGCGGTACTGGTGGTACGGGCGTCGTGTCATTACGTGATGCTGATCGCTGTGGCCCCGGGGCTTTGATGACGGCGTCTCTCTCTCTCTCTCTCTCTCTCTCTCTCTCTCTCTCTCTCTCTCTCTCTCTCTCTCTCTCTCTCCGTGTGTGTGTCCATGCGCAAGCACGTGCAGCTGGTATGAGAAATCTGTCTCCCGGTGGATGTTGTAGTTCGGCAGGTGCATGGCAGCAGGACTTGGCGGCAGGCGGGCAGATGGTACTGCACCTGGATCATATCACAGACTGATCGCCCGCATTTCCATGTATTTAAAAAAAATTAGGAGGGAGGAAAAAAAATGAACGAGAGGGTCGATCGATAATTATTGTTATCCTGCATGCTCGACCCAGGAATGTAAATAATTAGCTTCGTAAAAAAATGGATTGCGGGAGGAAAATTTTGGAGTAACGCAGGCGAGAGGTGGGCGCCGGACGAGGTGGCCCACCGTGGCCGGCCCCTGCGCTGACCCTTTGGTGCTGATTGCTGGCGAAATAATGCAATCTAGATTTTCAGGGGCCCTTGTAATTCGTTTTTAATACAATTTCGTTGGGACCGCGCGGTGCTCGTACTCGGCTGCAGCCGGAAGGGTGGGTGGAGGAACTGGAATGGCTTATCAGGGTGGCTCCATGGCCACCTCCCTCCCCCGCACTGACACACGGCTCGCGTGACTCCTCCACTCACAAGAGTTGTGAAAGGGCGAGCGGCGACAAGGTGGCAACATTCTACCTCCATTGATCACGTCCGCGCTGCAGCCATGACGACGATGCAAATTGCAACAAGACGGCAAGGTTTGCGAAAGAGGGGTCGCGGCGACCAACGAACCGTGCATTTTTTGCCGCTCCTGCGCGTGCATGCAGAAGAAGGAGAAGAAGGAGGAGGAAGGCGACGATCAAAGGAGGAAGCGATGGGGAGGGAGATGAGATACGCGACCAGGAGGAGGACCCCTTTAGAAGGGAAGGAACAGCTTATTATTAGCGAGCATATTTTTACCGGGGTAAAATAGCCGAAGAAAAATGCATGAGGCTGACGATACAATTTTTTTTATTCATACAGTCCCCTGTGGCTGACTTTATCCGAAGGTAAAATTTATTGGAAAAGTTAAAGGAAACTTTATTTCTTTTTCGCCCTGTCGTGCGCGCGTCTGTTGTCCGTCGTGCATCCTGGTGTCATGCAATTGATCGCGATTGGCTGTTACTGCTGGCTGGTCATTCAGTTCAGCACAGTAGCCCTCTGCTGCCCGTCTCTCCCTCTCACTCTCTCTCTCTCCATCTCTCTATCTCTACCTCTCTCTCTCTCCCTCTCTCCGCATTGTACCGCCCACTCTCACGTCAGCGCAATTGTCCGGAGTGTGGTGCGCGCCGCGCCCGACCCCGCCCCGTGACAGCGCGGCATATGCCACACGTGTACGTCATACATGGAAAGCCACTCGGGGTGTGGCCCTTCGTCCACCCGGCCCCCGCCCGGCACCCGGCCCACGTGCTCACCCCACCGAGTAGTCTGTGGCACCCAGTCATTAGAAAAGCACCAAGTATGGAGATCACCATAGGTTCATTATTAAACAAGAAAAAAATATATTGAGCACGTGCTGCAGTCCCCACTGCATGCGCTCGGAAATTTTGATAAATATGTGGAATCTATTTAGCTGGTCAAGGTTAGAAGGACGCAAGCAGCAGCGCTAATCTGCTCGCAACCCTTTCGCTCCGTCTCTCTCGCGCCCCGCTGGAATTCGGCACATTGGGGTGAATGCTAACAACCCTTTAGCAGTGCAGGCGCGTCTGGAATGCAAAGCGGGCTGCCTAACAACCCGGGGCGTCACATTCCTGAGGAGGAGTAGCCGGCCAGCTCTGTGAATTGTGCGAGAACACCAGCCGGCACCACTGCCACCGCCACCACCACCACAAACGCCGCCCCCAACAACAAATAATGAAACTTATTCGCAGAAAAAAACTAATTCATTAGAGAATGATTTGAAGGATTTTTTTTTGTCAGTGTCAACAAGCACGACTACTGCACTAGAAGCGAAGGTCTGTCGCGTCGGGCGACTGAAAGAAGAAATGCACAACACTCGCTCTGATGGCGGCAGGCAAAAGCTCGTGATGGCTGGGTAATGATGATGAATGTTCTCACGCCATCTCTCTCTCTCTCTCTCTCTCTCTCTCTCTCTCTCTCTCTCTCTCTCTCTCTCTTGCTCTCGCTCTCCTTATTTGTTCATATGCATTAGCCGCTGTGCTATTTCATTGGAGCGGGCGTGTCGGCGCCACCAAGCATTTTGCCTACCGACCTCCGCGAATTGTTCCCACTCTTAAACATCACGCATTTTTCTCAACAAATTATAAGAAGAGTATTAAAACCTGCGAACTTCGTGTTCAGTCGCCTCTCCGATCACATGACCGAAATTGTCCCGAATTAGATGATGGGGCCCGGCGCCCCGAGAGGGTCCCATGTCGCGCGCGCGCGCGTGTGTGTGTGTGTGTGTGTGTGCCGCCAGCTGACTGCGGGTGTCGCATAATACATGAGTTATGACTCTGGGGGTGAAAATATTTTTTTCATCGTCACCCTGTGTTCCCTCTCTGTCCCTCTCTCTCTCTAGATCAATCTCCACACACTACTCCACTCTCTCTGTTTATCCCTCTCTCTTTCTCTCGCGCTTATCTTTCCGCCGGTGTTTATTGGCGATGGAGAGGAAGGATATGACGCGTCAATGGAAAACGCAGTCCCCTTTTATTTATGGCGCGATGTTTGATTTTACTTTCGTTTGATCGGATGCGCTCTGCTCCCCGGTCGCGCATTCCAGGTCCCCGAATCTATCGCCATGACGCGGGAATGTGCATCCCTTTCTCTCTCTCTCTCTCTCTCTCTCTCTCTCTCTCTCTCTCTCTCTCTCTCTCTCTCTCTCTCTCTCTCTCTCTCTCTCTCTCTCTCTCTACCGCGAATAATAATAATATTCCCCAGCGTGGCCTCTCTAAAAGTCTGCGCTGCAGTGATTGATACGGCAATTATTTAGTGAAAGTGATTAGATAACGCATATCGGGGAGGCCACACCGGACTCAGCAGCCCTCGGTCCATTCATTCGTTTTGGGGCAAATCAAGATAACCTCGCCGAGTTTAGTCACCTCTCGCATTAATTCATTCCTGATAAGTCCGACCTCTTTTTTTTTGTTCTTCTTTTTTCACTTTGACCGAAGTTTTCCTCCCATACGCGATGAGCCCGACCTTTCCCTTCAGACCGGGGCCGGGGCCGGGGCCGGGCCGGCGGGCGCAGCCTCTGGCTTGTATCGCGTCTGCTTATTGTTACACATTTTCGGCCACGGAGCCTTTGAGGAGGAGGCCTGTCAAGATGATTTAGAGGTTTGTAATGGCAGACTCTCCTGCCATGGAGCCTCGTCCTTCTCCCCCTCCCCCGCCCGGCCGCGCTGGCCGGACATTTTCGGGGTACGGACTAACGGCAATTAAAATAATTGGAGCTGAGCGTTACTCGGCGCCTGTCCGAGAGCAGTCCTACCAACCAGCCCTCGACGCGCCGCGTTCGGCCGCGCCCTTCCGAGTTGCCAACGTAACAAATCATCTGTGGCAGGTCGACTGGCCCCGGCCCGGCCGACCACGTCGGGGTGCTGCTTGGAAAAGAGTCAATTTCGGGTGATTACAACATCGGACTACTTTTTAGCTCGTCATAAATTATAAAATGGTCCCGTGGGCCGCGAAATATCCCGATTCCTGGTACGAACTTCAGGGTTCTACCTCAAACCGAAGCCCCCTTATAATGTTTCCGTCTCTGCGGTTACGATAGGAACCTGTGGTATTATGTGCAAAATGTAGCTAATCACAGTACTAATTTTTACTTTCTTTTGTTACAGGTAACTTTTCCGAACTCCAACGGGATGAAACAGAGCGGCTTCCGTGAGTTTTTTACCAGAAAAATATGTAAACAATATCTTACACGCGCTTTTTGGGATGAATAATTTCATGTTTTGTTTTAAAATTTCGCTTTAGGGCTAAATTACATTGCAGCGCGGTTAGGAAAATTAAAAAATACGAATGGCAAAAGAGATTACAATAAGCGAGTTTGGTGTGGGAAAAGCAGAGGTGAATGAAATAATAAAATGAATAAAATAAAAAGTGTGTGGGTGCGCATCCGTGTGTGATTGGAGCGCCATTCATCACGGCCGCGCGGACGGGGACGCGTCCGCGGCGGGCGCTGTAGTGCAGTCCACAGTAGTCCGCCTGCCCCGCTCGCCCCGCCATAAATCCAGTCCAACTCGTCGTTCGTTTTTCGAGTACAATCGTGTTGTGTGTATGAAAATAGGCTGCGCAGCGCCCGCCCGCCGGCGCGTCCGGGCGAGACAGAGAAAGGGAGTGAGAGAGAGAGAGAGAGGGGGGGATCAGACACACGGGCATATATAGGCCCTCTTCTGACAATAACCCACCTCCGCGTCGCGAAAAAGAAAGAAACGAACATCAACAACAAAAAATACATGCAGTAAAAGAAAGTAAACTAAAATTTGTATAACATAACTTGTTTTTATTAAAAGTCAAGTGTGCGTGTGTGTTTGTTTGGCGTGGGGGCGTCAAATTAAACGGCAATCAGTGGCACGACCTTGTAAACGGCCGCAGCGGCGGCAGTAACCATTTGGCCTACCTCAACAACACCGTCGACGTCCCCACTAACGGCCCATAAATGTCTTCATAAAGCGAGGAGCGGAGAGGGGCGTGGGAGAGAGAGAGAGCAGGCCACTTCATTAAATGTTACTGCCGAGAGCGACGCTGGCGCACCCTACATCTTTCCCTCGCAAACACTCTGTGTCGGTCGTTCCCAGAAATCGACCTCTGAACTGAGCGGTGCGGTGCTAGCCCCTCCCCCCTCCTACTCCTTCCCCTCCTCCCGCTCCCCTTCCCCTCTTCCCCGCTTTCAATCAAACTGACGGGCGGCGCGCCCGGCCGGTCCGGCCGGCTCCTCCAATCCCCTCCCTCCCGCCGGCTATCCCCCCTCCCCTCCCCTCCGCTCCCCCCGCCCCGCCGAACATGGCTCCTTATGCACGGGGTTCACGGCCCGGCCGGCAGGAGCGCTAGTCGGTGGCAGAGTATAGCGCGCTCGCCGGTACATCATCTGGAGCGGGCCGGCGCGGCGGGAAAATTCAAATACGACGAAGCATGTACTTTACAGTTTCTTTTCATATTTGCGTTCGCTTATAGAATTTTATGAAATTTGGTTGTGCCACGTGACTCTTAAACCTATATGCCGCGCTCCCAACGCCACGAACCAAAGTGTGTGAATTTCATGAACTCGTGGGGGCGTGTTCCAACACACTTTTGTGAGTTCCTATTCGCACATCAGTCCGGTTAATTATGGTAAATTCTTAGGAAATTTTATCGTTTTACCTGTCCATGTGTGTGCAGACATTTCCAAGTGTGTGATATTCACACACTTGGATTTTAACTCGGATTTGAAATACGGACCGCTGATCACGGAGGGCCGCACGAAATAGTGGTGACGCTCGCGACGGGTGGGCGATAGTCTGGAACTAATGTATGCGGCCGTGGTGACCGCGCAACCCCTTCCCTTCACCGCCCGCCGGGCCGGGCCGGGCTGATCCGTGTAAACCGGCGGACAATACATGGCAACTAATTGCAAATGTATGCCAATCTGAGTGATTGTCTGCGGGGGGCCGCCGCGGGGGTGGGTGTGCCCAGGCATTTACATACGACAGAGACGCGCAGGCTCGTGGCGCCGAGAGAGGCAGAGAGAGAGAGAGAGAGAGAGAGAGAGAGAGAGAGAGAGACGCTGGGGGAAGGGGAGGGCATGGTTAGTTCGCGCACAACTATGGGTGCCAGAGCGAGGAACACAGGCAATATGCTGATTTACGGTGCCGGGGGCAATAGTGGCCGTAACAAGCAGGCGACGACATGGCGGATTAGCTCCCCGCTAATCCAGTCGGGCGCCGCAAACTGCAATTGAAAATCGAATTATCCTGCAGCGCGCGTAAGGGCGGGCCCTTGCTACTTTGGGTGGCCGTGCGTGGCGCGGGCCCCCGGCGGGTAGGCAACACTTTGTGCAGCAGTGCCGGAGGGCTTGCCTACCCACCGGCGCGCCGCCGGCTCTCGGTCACGCTCACTTTCCATATGCTCAGTATTCATTTTCGAACGAAATGTCACTGCTGTATCTTAAAAAATTGCGATTTACTCAGGGGCATAAAACCTCAATTATAAAAGTTTGAAATTCCAGCGATCAAAATTACATTAGATTTGGACAGCACTAGTGACGCTAGTCGCTCCGGCGATCAAGTTTGGCGTCTAGCCGATAGGTTTCGCTGCAGTCGCCCGGCTACTGCCACCACCACCACCACCTCCCGGAGGTTATGAAAACACGTGTGGGGTTACCATGACGACAGGGGTGCAGAATGATGGCCGTCGGAGCGGGAGTTTTCAAATACTTTCAAATTTATAATTGCGTACAATAAGCGAAAATAAGTTCTTACCAATGTCAAGATGAAAATCCTTCTCCGTTTGGCTCCTCGTCGTCGTGGTGCTGTCGATTTGTAGTGGCAAAATTGCGCATTTTCACCGGGTCCTTGGCACTTAAAGCTTTTCAAATCTTCGTTTACGTATAGTTAAATCCAGCGAAGTGTCGTGATATTAAAGTCGCGTCTCGCGTAGCTCAGCTCCGCGATGTCTCCGGTCCCGACGACGGCGCGCTGCAGACTGACCGCCGGCACGCCCTCCACACCTGAATCGCACCTACCACCCCGATGCGACAAAACTCGTCCGATCGCCTTCAGACTCTCTCTCTCTCCCTCTCACTGTTTCGTTCTCTCGTTCTCTGTCTCTCCGGTATGAAAGGTTGTGGCACGCTGGACGTAAACAAAGCACGGCGAGCGAAAGGCGTGCAAATGCGCAGCTTTTGTCGGCCTGATCGGCCGTGACCGGACCTGGTCGGGCCGGGCGGTGGCCCCGGGGCTGGACGCTGTCCACGACCCCTGACCTGAGGAGAAAGGCCCCGACAGACAGACGGACAGACAGACAGACAGGCAGACAGCGGCGGGCGGACCCTGCTCTGCTTTTGTCTTTCGGCACGGCGGAGACAGGGCCGCCCTCTGTCGGACAACAATGACCCGGAAAAATAATTCGCGGACACGATTTTGAAAAATCGCCCTTTTAGTGGGTCTGCCGGCACACAAGGGGCGCGCGTATATATGTGTGTGCGTGTGTGTGTGTGTGTTGCCGTTGGGTGTATTATGGGATCGGCGGCGAGGTGTGTGGTCCCCGCCCCGCCCGGGCGCGCCGCGCCCCCTCCCTCCACCGAGGGGCCCTACAGGAGGGCGGCCCTGGCGGCCCTTTGCGCGCGCCGGCCGCGCCCGGCTGGCTGGCAGCCGCTCCACCGGTGGGCCCTGCACTAGAGATGAACGGGTTTGACCGGAGGCGCTTGGTCCACCGTGCGGACAACGCCCTCACTCACACCTGCCGGCGCTGTCACATAGTACAGGATGAATAGCGGATCGCCTCCGGGGAGTCCGGTCTGGTCGGGCCCCGGAAACAATACCGCGATCCTCCGGGGGGGTCAGGCTTTTGCATGTCATTGCCCTGGTCGCCGGCCGGTGAGGCCGCCCGCCCCCGCTGCCCCGCTTGTTGTCCGTCTCCCGGTGACACGGACGGTCAGTCTTCGCGAATAGCCGGACCCGGTCGGACGCGGGTGCTCCGGGCGGCTCCGGACACCGGCTCCGGGTGGCCCCGGACACCGAGTCCGGGTGACTCCGGGTGACTCCAGGTGACTCCGGACACCGGCTCCGGGTGGCCCCGGACACCGAGTCCGGGCGGCTCCGGGTGACTCCGGACACCGAGTCCGGGCGGCTCCGGGTGACTCCGGACACCGAGTCCGGGTGACTCCGGGTGACTCCGGACACCGGGTCCGGGGGGCTCCGACAACTAGCGTACGGCTCCGGGTGGCTCCGGGTGACCCCGGACACCGTGCGTGGGCCGGTAAGCGCCGTGCGAGGGCGCTGCGTGTAAGGGGTTGGTGGTTGAATTAAGATACAGAACAGCCCGAGGAGGGATGTGACTCTGGATTATAGTGTTAAAACTCCGTGAATTTTACTTAAATAATCCCAGATTGCGATTTTTAATTTTTTTTTTACCGCGGTAGTGTTGTACATTTCCAGAGTTGTGACCCCAGCCGCGCTGTCGCGCCGACGCTCATGCCCGCCTTTGTGTTCCAGGGGCGGATGCGACGTAGCCCCCGCATCCCCGCCGTCCTCCTTCTGCCCGCCGACGACCCCGGCAGCGCCGGATCTCCGTGTCGGACCGTCGTCTGCCTGCCGAGGCCGCCGTCGGCGTCGTGACCACCACCAGCACCACCACCGGCCGCGAGGCGACAGCCATGGAAGTGCGCGAGTGCCCCTGGGAGTGAGTGCGTTAGCGTGATGCGAGCGTGAGCGTGCAGTGCGTCGTGCCCCTGACCCCACCCCCCGCTCGCAGTGCGGCCGCCCGCCGGCCCGCGCACCACCCGCCGCCACCATTGCGGAGCTGCAGTACTTCCCCGTGGACGAGCCCCACGGCGCCCCCGCCAAGATCGAGTCCCAGAGCGTGTGCGACTCGGTGGCGGAGGGCATGAGCTCGTACTTCGCCAACGCCTACATGCCTCCCCACGCCGACATGAGGAACGGGGGTGCGGAGCACCCCCACCAGCACCAGCACTACGGCGCGGCCGTGGCCGGCCCGCCCATGGACCCCAGCGTGTGCGTCAACGGCGACATGCGGCAGGGCGTGGTGCCGCCCCACGGGCCCCCGCACCACTACCCGACCTCGGGCGGCACGCAGATGCCGTACCCGAGGTTCCCGCCCTACGACCGCATGGACATCCGGCACGCGGCGTACTACAACGCCCAGGGCGGCGGCATGATGGACGACACCGGCTACCGGCCCAACTCGCCCATCCAGCACATGACCCACGCCGCGCACGGGCCGCCCAACGGCCACAACGCGCCCGCGCCCGTCGTGTACGCCAGCTGCAAGCTGCAGGCGGCCGCCGTCGGCCCCGGACACGTGATCGGCGGCCCCGTCAGCCCGCCGCTGGACGCCGGGATGAACTCGCACCCGACGCACCACCAGCAGGCGCAGCAGGTTCACCACATGGTGAACCACCAGCAGGCGCCTGTAGCGCCGCCGCACCAGCAGGCGCAGCAGGCGCCCCCGCAGGCGCAGCAGCCCCACCACCAGCAGGCGCCGCCGCAGGCGCAGCCCCACCCGCAGCAGACGCCGCCCCACCACATGATGTACAACAACGTGAACCCGGCGGTGAACGGCGGCGGCATGCCCCCGCACCCCCACCACCAGCAGGTCATGTCCCCTCACCAGGCGCCCCCTCAGGGGCCGCCGCCCTCCGCGCAGCAGCAGCAGCAGCAGAACAACAACAACAGCTCGCTGCCGTCGCCGCTCTACCCCTGGATGAGGAGTCAATTCGGTGAGTGTGCTGCGCCGAGGGTCCTCCGGGAACACCCTGAGGGGCGCCCGCCTCCGGGAGACGGGGGCGGTGTCTGCGGCCCGGAAACATCGGCCAGCGTCGCGCAGACACCGCCCCGTTCTCTCAAGCAACACGAACACGTCTTCGGCAATTTTGTTCAAATTATAACTAAATTTAAATCCTTCCGTTTCGTGTTGCTCGAGGCGGGCGTCCGCCGCGGAGCCTGGCGGGCTGGGCCGATGCACGGCAGCTGTTAGCCGCATCGGCACAGCCCGGATGCAGGCTCTGCGGCCGCCGAAAGGCTGTACGTTAAACTATCTTAAGTCATTATGCTCAATTATGTGCATCTTGCGCTAGCTTGGTTTTGCTTTTATTTCGTAAAGTCATTTTAAAACTTCACAATTTCAAAGTCATTATTTAGCTGCACTAGATGTTACCCTTTGAAAATTAATTATCATTTGGTTATGATTGATTCATTACGTTGAAGGGTAATGTGTATTATATTATCATACTTTTCTTTCTTAGCATCATCGCTTTTTATTTTATTTCACATTTTGCCACCATACTTATGACTCTTTTTTATAAAATGTCATAACAATCGTCTCATTATTTTTGTTCATTAATGTTTATTTATTTTATTCTTATTATTTGTTTTGTGGACAGAAACGCATTTGCATTGCATGCTGACCATACCTAACATGAAGTTTGCAGTGTGCAGTTTTCGCTACTGACCCACAGGCCATAGGGGCTATGCCAGGCGCGTTGGGGGCGACGGGTGGGGTCGGTTGGGGTAGGCTGAAGTGGGGCGTAAAAGACCGGGGAAGGGTGGGGCCTGGCCGCCGGCCAACAAGTAGTGCACCAGCCAGGTGGCGAGGCGAGTGTCCCCCGCCGGGACCACAAGTTAAAAGATATAAACGTTTCGGACCTTTTCTTTCCCTCTCCCCTGAATCGGTCCCCGACCTGAGGCAACCGGCCCCGGGGGTGCGAGGTCGGGACGATGATGAAGCGGTATCCCTGATGGATGCTCTCTCTCCGCCAGACACTTGTCCGTCATTTGTCAGTCGGGATCTCCACGGGGCGGCATATCTTCATCTGGGGGGACGCACGCTGGGCCCTGATTGGTTCGTGTGTGTGTCGGGCCCGGCGGAAGGGCTGGCAGCAGCTGACTGACAGACGCGTGGGGCGGATGCGGGCCGGGCCCCTGCCGCCAATAGCAACGCTCCCAATTAGTCCCGGAAGTCACGTGACAACGCGTGCCACCCGTATGAGTCGTCTCTCCAAATCCCACCAAATCGTGTGAAATTTCATCCCATTCTTCTCCGCGCTCAAATGCCGCTTGCCCACGGGAAAACAAAGTGCGTGAGTGTCGCACACTTGTAGGTGTTTAAATTAACATTCGTATTCTCGCCCAGTCAAATGTGTGATTTTTTTTTAAATCACATATTTGATTGCTTAATAGAGTAGGAATGGTTCATCCGCCTGCAAGTGTGAGGCAGTCACACAGTTGGGTTCTCAATGCATTAACCGTCGTGGCCGATCCGAATGGGTTAATCCGTGACACGCCGCCAGTTTGAGATGAAAAGTCGCTGTCGGGAGGGGGGAGGGGGAGACGCTGGATTTTTCTACGGCATCCGTCCGTCACAAAGGGGCTTCGCCTTTGTCGTCGGGCGTTATCCGACCGCTCCTCCACGGGGCCCCGCGATGAAGCCGTCTTCAGCCGACACCACTTTAAAAACTTACTGCTCAAGAAAATTTAGTGGGATTTTTTTCTTTTCTGCGAAATAGTTTGTGATGCAAATATCGTGCACACAGATGTTGGCACTTTCTCCGTGCGCACGCACAGGGGCGTTCACTCTTGGCACATGCGATATGGCATGCCAATCAGTACGGGGGCAGACAGAGGAGGGGGGGGGGTGTTCCCGGAAGGCCTCGCTAACCTGTAGTGTTGCGGAAGTTCGGATCTGTTTGCTCGGCCCAGCGGGGCAGCGGCTGCAACATGACAGGGCGACCTAGTTTCACGAATTTTTGCATATCGTCTTTTCCCACAAGGCACCCCCTCCCCCCCTAAACCGCCCCCACTCCTACTCGTCAACCTCGGCAGCGTGTTACCCACTCCAGTCGATTTTCTTTAAATAATTAATGTAAATTCAGAAAAAAATTTTGAAAGATTGTGAAATCACTGGAAGCGCCCCGTGTGGCCCCCGGTGAGTGAGCCGGCAGCCCGGAGCTCGGCCTTGGCCGGGGCCAACGTCCCCGCTGACCAGTGTCCTCACCTGTCCAGGTGTAGCAGTGGGTGCAGCAGTGGGTGCAGCAATGGGTGCAGCCCGCAGTGACTGACCGGAGCACCGTTAGCTCTCGCGGGGAGAATAAAAGCCGGGGCGAAGGTCACCGCCGCACCGGGGTGGCTGGACATTGTCGACCGTCTCATTCGCATCAGGACCGAGTCCGTCCTGGGCGCCGCCCGCGCCCGCCCGGGTCGCCGCGTTAAAATGACGTTACGACACCGCGGCCACCGCGTTCAAACGACTCGGCGGAATCCCCTTGTTTACCCACGCGTTGCGGGGCGGGGCGGGGCGGGGCGGGGCGGGGCGGGGGTCGCATCCCCGCAGACTTGTTGCTGCTCCCCGCGTGCCCCAGAGTGGCCGGGCCGTACGATTTATGGCCAGTTCATCCACCGCCCCTCTCACCCTCCCACCTCCCTCTCCCTCGCGGCCTCCCGCGCGGCCCCGCGCGGCACTGCAGGGGCTTCGCGGCCAACGTATGGGGAAATAATTTCACAACGTTTTGAATTTTTCGCGCGGTAGAGGGTGTAGACGTGACGGAGCTTAGTGATTAAAAAAGTCAAATTTTACAAACAAAAATTTTTATGGGAATTTTTGATTATTTTTTTGGCGGTGTAGAGGTGCCCACGTGGGGGCGCCCCACGCTCGAATCTATAATCAAATCGGGCCAGCGCTGCACCTCCACTATTTTAAGCGTGCAGCCCGCTGCTTCGACGTTTGGCCGTCGCGATGGCCGGCGGCGCTGGCGTCGCCCCGATCGGTTCTGCCACCTGCCGGAGACCCGGGGAAGCATATCACCGGCGGGGCCGTCCCGCGCCACGCCATTGGCTGGACGCGACGCGGGAGGTTTGAATCGTGAGGGACGGCCGTCGCGCACATCCAGCGTGTGGCGACATCTGACGGACGGCCCGGGAAGTACCGCCGGGAGGGGCGGGGGAGGGCGGGTGGCAGGCTCGGCTCGCACTCCAGCTCTTCCTTCACGTTACTTTTTCGCAGGATGAAAATAATGGGGAAGTGTCTGTTAAAACGAAAGAGGGGAAGAGGGGCATGAAAATAACGAAGGAAGCGAGCGGAAGTTCGTCTCCGGATGGAACAGAGGGCGAGAGGGAAGGAGACGGGGAAAAAAAGAGGAACTGCAGAGAGATAGGAAGGCTGGTGCCTCGGTGATGGGAATAAAAGACGAAAATAATAAGAAAATCGCCGCCGCTGCAATATTTCACTCGTCAGATTTCTTTACAAGAGGGAAACAGGGATATCTTGGCACATCCTCCTTGTGTCCTTTGCTCTCGGTGCAGAAGGACGTAGTACTGATTTAAAGGAAAAGCAATTAGGGGTATTGAAAACTTCATGTGGCATATTGTTGGTCTGCTTTGTCAAAATGCGCTTCACGTCTTCTAATTATGTGCTAGGCCAGGTTTTTTTGCCGTGTACACTGCAGCTCGTGTCCATAAAATACCGACCGTACTTTGTTCAAATAAGAGTTTTGAAGACCAAGTGAAATTGCTTAAGTTAATAACTCTTGAAATTTTCAGAATTGTAGACTAAATCTATACAATACGCTTTTGCGTTTTCTTGCAGATAAACACAACGGCTCCGGAGACTATGGTAAGCCAAAGAAATTTTAATTTTCCAGTATTCTCCTGTGCAAAGTCTGTCTGATTTTCAAAATTTCGCACACGCTGTGTAAGGGAGGTTCGGGCTTAGTTTGTGCTCTGAATTGTAAAGAGTTTTCTGGAATTGTGAGTGGTAACGGTTTAAAGTCTCTGCCTCTTCTTTGGTATTTTGGATTTTGAACTTGTCTGTCGAGTGGCCCGAAAGTCTCCAACACAGAGTTCTTTTCTTGGTTTTGGAGGAAAGTAGATCCACTTCAGTTGTGCGATTGTAGTTGTAATTTTAAGTCTCACTTGGTTGAAGGTGTCGGTGTTGGTCAAAATAACTCACGTAGAAATATTTCACTCACATTAGTCGTAAATAAATCATGAAGAGTTGAAGTCAGCTCTCAGCCACATGACAAGTATTGAACCAAATATTCATAAGGATAGACAATTAACAAATGTCATGAGGTAAGTGCTTGTGGCTGAGCAGCTCCTTGTTTCTCTGTCAGGGCGCCATGGACACGGGCTGCATGAATTAACCATGGGCTTTTTCTGCCAATGGATTCCTTGTGTTGATTTTATTTATTTTGCTCCAGTTTTACTTGATTATTTTTACTCTTTTTTTTTTTTGGCTGGCTGTCTCTATCAGATTGACTTTCAGAGTTGCGAGCGGACAGCTAAGTATTGTACGATGTATTTTTGGTTCATGCTTTCTCGTATCGGTGTGTGGTTTTATAGTGGTTGGTGTTTGTGTGTGAATGCGTGTGTGTGGGTTACTGCAATAAGACAGTTTGAATCAAGTGTTGGTTCGCCATTCTCCCTCCAAACTCCCCCCCCCTCCCCCCTCTCTTCCTCCATAGCGTGTTACTTGTGATGTTGGTAATTATCGAAGCAGGCTAAGCGTTGCTAATCGAAAAGTTTCCTCCTCCTCTCCCTTCTTCTCCCTCTACTCGCAAGGAGCGAGACGGAACAACTTTTTGGGGGCGTCAGTTCTCTCCGGAGCCACCGCTGCCGCCGCCGCCGCCCACTCGCCGCGCCACCCCCGAGCCGCCGCCCGCCACGCCACGCCACGCCGCTGTCTAGAAGGGCGCCAAAGGGAGGAGGGGGAGGGGGAAACAGGGGAGTTTGGTTTTGGCAGCTGCTAGCCCAGAGGGGCTGGGAGAAAGGCGGGCTTGGGAGGGGCGGTGGAGGAGGGGGCGGGGAGGGGGCACCCGTCGAAAACAGAGGAGACTCAGTTTGGCGGCGTCATCACAAGGAGTAGGGGGCGGAGGCGGGGCGGGGTGGGGTAGGGGGCGGGGCGGGGGCAGCTGACTTTTTGGCCTGGACGGGGCGTAGCAGCAGCCGCCAGGGCCCCACAGAGACTTGGGGAAAAAATGTGAACGTGTTCCGGTGGCTGAGCAGCGTGGCGGGGCGTGGCGGGGCGGGGCGGGGCGGGGCGGGGCGGGGCGGGGCGGGGCGGGGCGGAGCGCCCCTCCCGGGACCCGCAGGGGGGCGCGCCGCGAGTGGGGAGGCCACCCCCACGTTGTAGCAGCGCAGGGGCAGAATGAAGCTAAATGAATTCGAACCGCTCGGTCCCGCGGCAAGGCACTTGTTCAGAGATTCGCATAGCCTAGTTGTGTAACGCGAGTCTCAAAACTACGGCATTTTTCTTGACTCCTCATTTCGTTTTCAACACGAATTCGGCCAGAAATGCCGTGGACATAACGATAACAGAATTAATAAAATGGCCTGGCTCGCGCCCGAGACGCGCGGGGAGGCGGCCCTCAGCCGTCCATCCAGTAAACGTGGCAACATGGCGGCCCAGACAGACATGTGGGGAACGTTAGGGTGGGGCGTAGTGCCGATGTTGAGCGAGTGAGACAGAGAGAGAGAGAGAGAGAGAGAGAGAGAGAGAGAGAGAGAGAGAGAGAGAGAGAGAGAGGGAGGAGCACGAGAAAAAAATCGGGGTGATTTAAAAAAGTAAGAAAAACGTAGTCACCCAGGGCACTACAAAACAAGCGCATTTATGGAGCTGTTAAAATTGGCGCAGCGTCAATTTTTATTATTTTTTAATGCAATCATTGGTCTTTAAGATGATGTATTTGGAGCGTGCGCGGCCGGGCAGTGAGGTGGGAAGTGCGGGGCGGACCAGGGCGGGCCGCGGGGGGCGCTATCAGCAACAACAGCGATCATACCGTCCACGTGAGACCACCGCCGCCTCTCCCACGGCCCGCCACCCCAGCCCGCGCGCGGGCTTGCTCACTCCCCCTCCTCTCTCTCTCTCTCTCTCTCTCTCTCTCTCTCTCTCTCTCTCTCTCGCTCTCTATCTCTCCCTCTTCCTCACTCCGTCCCGCGGGCGAGGCTCTCTGACAGTTTGGAAATGGAACGTAGTGATGCGAAATCCCGCAGCGACCCCATTCTTATTATTCGGCGCCCGGCCTAGAGTACGCCTTCCCTCCCTCCTCTCTCTCTCTCTCTCTCTCTCTCTCTCTCTCTCTCTCTCTCTCTCTCTCTCTCTCTCTCTCTCATATCGTTTCGGTTGCCGCGGCGGCGCTTTGCTCCTTTGCGCGACATGCCGTGGCGGCCCCGAGCCTTCCCCAGAGGATTGGCGTGGTGCGCCCCGCCCCACCGCACCTCACCCCGCCCCACCGCACCCCGCCCCGCCCCGCCACGCCCCCGTGGCTGCTTCGAAAAGGAATTATTTTTCACTGGGTCGGGCTGGCAGCAGGCGTGGCCCGGCGGCGCCCCCCGCCCCGGCCCTCGCTCCAGCGGTGCTCTGGAGAGAGCATGAGGGCCCAGGCCCCGCCCGGGCCCCGCCGGGGGCGCGCCGGGGCCCCGCCCGGGGTCGCCGAGCCCCTCCTATTTTCGGGAGGTCCCCTGTCTGTCGCCTTCTCGTCCGACGCGGCCCGGTGCGCCGCCGCACCTCCACGTGACTTTTTCCACGTCCCCCTAATTAAACTTTTGGGTGTGTTCAATTAACTGGCTGGCTGACGCCCGGGCACTTGCGCGCGGCGTGCCGTACGGCCCCGTTTGACGGCGCGCGGTTTGTACTTGTGTTTTGATTGGTTCTCGCGATGAGCGCGCGACAGCTGCGCCGCCTGGTCGCTCTGAGATGACCCATTGTATGAGATACGTGTGTGCCAGCCAGGAGGGCCGCCCCGCCCCGCCCCGCCCCGCCGCGCCCCGCCGCGCCCCGCCGCGCCCCGCCGCTCGCGGGCCTGAGGAAGACAGATAGAGGGAAAGGACTCCTAGGAATCTGACCCCACCACGCCCCACCCCGCCCCACCTCACCCCGCCCCGACGTCGCTGAGCCGCCGCGGCCGCCCCGTCTCTGCCGATTCGGAGACGGCCGAGGCCCCCGGGCGCACCGCTCGGGCCCCACAACCCGTAATTTAATATGCGCTGCACATCCAGAACAATTATTATTTTTCAGCCCGGTAGCTCGGCAGACGCTAGACCCCCGGCCCCAGGTCGACCCGACTGCCGACCGGTTCGGGCGACGCCGGACGACGCCGGGCGTAGAAAGTCGAACGCATACCTCTGAACACCATTCACAAGCGGGCACGCAGGGCGCCGCGGTACCTGGCAAATAATAGCCGGGGAGATGTGTTCGCAGTTGTGATCTACTCTGGATTGATGCGACTCTCAGGGTTTCGAACAATCCGAACAAGTAACGCCCAGTGGTAGGGCGAGTCCCTCCCTCACCTGAAGGCTGGCGTCCTGGGCCGCGTCCGGATGGACAGACGGGAGCGAGACGGTCGGACTCTAAATCATCATCGGGGGCCTCTCTCTCTCTCTCTCTCTCTCTCTCTCTCTCTCTCTCTCTCTCTCTCTCTCTCTCTCTCTCTCGCTCTCTCTGTCTGCTCCCTCATCTAGTCAACGTGAACCTCCTTCAAATTAATTGCCTGCTGCTCTGCCGGGCGGCCGTAGCGCCGGGGCGGCCTGCCGTGTCTCCCGCCTCTCTCTCTCTCTCTCTCTCTCTCTCTCTCTCTCACTCTCTCTCTCTCTCTCTGAGTGGGGCCTAGCCAGCCTGCCTGCCCGTCGGCTGCGTCGTGTTCGAGGACCCCGACGAATCGCTCGCCAAGATACAGTATCCTTTACATCGCCCGGTCGGCCGGGACTACGGAAAGAAAAAGGATTTGGTGTGGCTCTCCAACATGAAATATACCAGAGGTCCACAGGTGAATAACCAGTAGACCATGTGTTTGGGGGCAGCCGGATTCGAAAAGATAATATTATGTTAATTTCCAGTAACGCCCGATTTTTGTGCTCCTGACACTGAGCACGCCAGTTTCGTGCCTCACAGGGTGACAACCCTGCCGAGTCCAGGGGGCGGTTCTCCTGCCCCAGCTGCTGGTGTTGCCACAATCGAATCTGAATCCGAATCCGGACAATGTAAGCCATTGTGCGTGCATCACAACCCCTTTTGGGACGGAGCGGAGGTCTCAATCTCGCCTGGTCTACGCCGGACCTCGCGATGCTGCGCGCCGATGCTGCTCGCGTTCAGACATTAGCATATTGTGAGGTTGCGTTCCCATGTCTCATATTGATTATTCCGAGTGCCACGGGGGCAGGCGGCTGCCTAGACCTAGCGGCAGCGGTATTAAAAATTTGCTCCCGACTGCGATTAATCAGTGACGAAAATTATTTCCAGACGGACGACCGCTCTCCGTGGTCGGTTCGGTTCCTTTCGTCCCGCTTCACTTTTGTTCTCTCTCTTTCTTTATCTTTCTGTCGTTCTCTCTCTCTCTCTCCTTCCCCACCTCACTGTTGTTGACCGGCGGCGTTTTCGCGACCACCCCACACCAGAGGCAGCGCCAAACCCTCCTCCCTATCCCTCTCTCGCAGCGGTTGTTTTTCTCACCTGTCCTGAAACGGACTAGCACTCTAAGGGCCCTGTCCTAAAGAAAAAAAAAACGTTAAAGCAAGACCGCAATGCGAAAATTGTATCACGTTTCTGAGTGTATTTCACAACATAAAAATTATCGTAACGCCTTGCAAATATTTATGCATGAGTTTGCTTTCGTTAAAATGGGTGTAAATAGAGGAGAAGGAGAGATAGAGGGAGACAAGGGGAGGGACGGCGGGTCGGAAAGAGAGGGGGAGGACTTAGAAAGAAGATCATCATGCTGGAAAAAAAGTCGAAGGATAGGACGGGAGTTAAAAAAAAAAGACTAGTCTGCCCTCCTCCGGGTTGTGTGGGGATAAGGTAGACGAACAGAGAGAGAGAGAGAGAGAGAGAGAGAGAGAGAGAGAGAGAGAGAGAGAGAGAGAGGGGGGGGGGGACGTGAGGAACGAATAGGGGAGAGGAGCAGATCCCGTCATCCGTCTTCGCCCCATGTGAAGTGAGCCCGCCTCCCCCTCTTTTTCTCCCCCCTCCCCCCCCCCCCCCCTCTCTCTCTCTCTCTCTCTCTCTCTCTCTCTCTCTCTCTCTCTCTCTCTCTCTCTCTCTCTCTCCTGGGCACTCCTCCACCACGCCAGACGGGAGCCGCGCCACGCCACGCACCGTTGCCCTCCCCCCTCCCTCTCTCTCTCTCTTTCTCTCTCCTCTCGCTGTACCGCCACCGCCCTCGTGCGACGCGGGCAAGAGCGCGCCTTTTACAAGAAAGACAGAGAGAGAGAGAGAGAGAGAGAGAGAGAGAGAGAGAGAGATGTGCAGTGTGCTGAAGGCAATAGTTTTGACTGTTTATAGTGTGGTCTAATGGATCGGTGCGGGTCCGTATTGGCTCTCGGCCGCGCGCGGTGGGAGGCGGCGGCCGCCACACCATTAGCGGCCCATCATTAGGGCAGACGCCATTTTAAAGGGGAGAGCGGCCCCCTGCTTATCACCATGGCGGTCACTTACAGACACGTTTGGGGACCGATAACGCGACGGGCCTACTGCCTTACCATTACACCTGGCCGTGGGGCGACGCCCTAACTGTACACACACTCTTGGGAGCTTCCGACACTAATGCGGATGTAAGTGGGGGTGGGGACGAAAATTGGCGAGGCGATGAATGTTGTGATGGTCGGCTGATGGGGGCGTACGAAGCAGATGGGTGGATCCGCGCGGGCAGAGCCTGGTTATTACAAACCGGAAGCTGCTCGTGACAATAGTCCACGGGCGACGCCCCAGGCCCCTTCCGGTACGCGTTCTATGCCACCTCTCTTCTGCCAAACGGGAAAATCACTAAGTGATTATTTTATTTTGTTTTTGATACATTGTCGTTTGTGGTCTGTTTAAAACCTTGCACGACCTGTGGGTATATTCCGTTTCGAACAGAATACAAACAGAAAACAAAATCGGTGTTTCAGAGAGCTAGATAAAAGTAATCCTGGTTTCTGCAAGCGAGGGCTGTGAGAATAGCGTGCTTCCCTTCTTCCCCTATTTTTTTATTCCATTTGCTTTCTTTCTTGCAAGCCCTCCCAACGATAGTCGCAATTAGGAGCCAGTCTAGAAATTTCATTCCGAGCGAAAATCATTTGTACAGGCGCCGGTTCAATTAAAAACAGTCTTCTCTCTGCGACTTTAATTTCCTTGGGTCCATCAAGTCTTTTCCTTTTTTTCGTTTTTGTGAAACAGAAGTTCAGATATTAGTCTCTTCAAAGTATTGCATGAACCCGGCATTCCTATAATGAAAAGAAGAGACACTTCTGTTTAGTAAAATATTTTTACAACTTCTATAATAGGCATAAAAATGTAGAAAAAATAGTGACGGAGTACGCTGCCAGGTATAGACACAGCGTGTGTCCCTCTCTCTTTACCTTTGCCGCCTCTCGCTCTCTCTCCCTCCCCCTCCCTCCCTCCCTCTCGGCCTCTTGCACCCTTTTCCCTGAGGAGAAGGCGTCAGCCATGATCAATTGCTTCCGAAATGAGAATCCAAAGTATAATTTCCTGAGGGGCGTCCGTCAGGCCATCACGCCTTGACCCGCTGGAGGTGAGCTCAAGTACTCTGCGAGGAAAACAGAAATAGTAGACATTTACATTTTTGCGAGCTGCTGGTATCAGGTTCATAAGAACCCCATCCTGAGAGCTTACTTGTTTCCTGGAAGTCTTAATTTCTTCTTATTCACTGTCAGTTTTTAAATTACATTAAATTTATTAATGCGCATACTTTTCTTTGTGGCACAGTGTAATTATGGCGGGTGAGGCATTTGATTTTTTGATGGATGTGTTATGAGTGTACACTGTTAATTACACTCCAATCAAGCTGCAGGGCGCTTATGACTGCAGAATTGGAGAGGGGTGAGTGTGTAAGTGTTAGAGCGGGGGAAGCTGCGTGCAGCCGCGTTCCCAACCACCATCCATCTCTGGGCCACGGCCCAACACACACTTTTGAATGGGGTAAAAATCAAATCGTACGTGTAAGCTGACTGTGCGTGAGCTCCTGTGTGTGTGACACGCCAAGTAGTTATGACGCGCTGGTATGAACGGGGCATAATTTACATGTTTATAAACACGGTTACGACTTAAATTATAGCGGGCGCGCATACCCCTTCCGAAGACGCACCGCCCCCTCCCCCTCCCATCTGGCAGTAGCATGACAGACGCAGAAGAGGTGGCCAGGTGGAGGGGGAGGGGGGGGGGCAGAAGTGGGTGCCAAATGCACGATGAGCACGTGCAGTCATACCCGCCTTTCGCCAAGATTTATCCTGTATTATAATTTATGACGGTAGATGATTTTTGGCAGGGTGCTTTAAAACATCGTGAGGAGCATTCTGTAGCAGATAAAGTTAAAAAATAAAATACGTATAAATATACACGACGTGAGGGCGCCCCCTCCGGGCCGGGGCCCCGCTAATCCTCACGCCGCCGGTGCAATTACCACGCGCTGTGATCATCTCTCGATTACGCGTTCGAGCTGGCGGTTCACGCTCACGTAAACACTTCGATACTATCGATTGCGTCGATCGGGTATGAATAAATGGAGCGTCGATTGCGCCTGTGTTGCGCTTTTTGGCATATGCGATGCAAGAGGGAGGGAGAGGGGGGTGTCTTGTTCCTGGGCCGCACGTACTAGTTGGCGGACAGCGCTCGCATGGCGTGGCTCTTGTGCTCGTGAGCTGTACTTATAAATGTATCCCGAAGCACCAGGGAACTGGTTGCGTCTCACCTTTTTTCTTCTTCTTCTTTGCCGGGTACTGTGTATAATCAAAATATCGTTAGCGCAATAGAGGTCGCTTCCTCAAGGACTCGTCGGGCAGTCCACGCCTCTAGCACTCGCCCGCTACAACAGAAAAAAAAGTTTTTTTCTCTTTTGAAAAATAAAAAAATACCAAAAGAGAGAAATATGCAGGTCTATTGGAAGATGTAGCCGCGTTACTCCTTTCGCCATGTTTATCCCGGCCATGCTGCTCTAGCCTGTCAGCGGGTTTGATGGATAATGTCAGATCCCCCTGCAGTCCCCTCCCCTCCCCCCTCGTCACTCCCGCTGCTGCCTGATGGTGGCCGTGGCTCGGGCGAAGAGATAGGCCCAACCTTAGATTCAAACTGTCCATGTTCTGGTATTCGACACTGTTTCTTTTCAATTTTATTTCAAACAAAATATGCATGTCTGTGCGTGCGGTGTGAGACAATTATACGGTGGCTGGTTGAAATTATTTCCTCGACGCAGACTGATGTATCGTGGTTTTTTTTTCGTGTTGCAGAGAGGAAGCGAGGGCGGCAGACCTACACCAGGTACCAAACCCTGGAGCTGGAGAAGGAGTTCCACTTCAACCGCTACCTGACTCGTCGCAGGCGAATCGAGATCGCCCACGCGCTGTGCCTCACGGAGCGGCAGATCAAGATCTGGTTCCAGAACAGGAGGATGAAGTGGAAGAAGGAGAACAAGACCAAGGGTGAACCTGGCTCCGGTGACGGTGACGGGTCAGGCGAACTCAGTCCACAGACTTCGCCTCAGTGAGATGAGGCCCCGGAAGAGCATACGTTGTTCTTCCATCACTTTTAGTCATTCTTCATGATAGTCACGCGACGACATTCAGTGCAAAGTGTGTTTGTGTGTGTGTGTCTCGCCCCAGTGGCTACGAGGACAGACCTTTCGGGTTGCCATGGCAACCCAGCTGCCTTTTATCACTGCTATTTTGTGTACATACCGTAGGGATAAAGAGAGAAAGAGCGAGGACGAATGGAGTATGAGTGAGTGAGCGAATGAGGGAGTAAAAGGGTGCAGAGGCGTAATGATCGCTGCAAAACAAAGTGATATTTCTATTTCTTTTTCGAGTTAAGGGTAGACCGGGTCAAGCGCGTCAGCCTGTTTTTGGACCAGCGCTTTGTTATTTTGAACTATTTCGATTTGTGGAAACTATGGATGTGTTCTCTTTTATCCAAGTCGACTGCAGCCCTAGTTTTGTTTTAAATGTGAAAAACACAAAAATGCTCGTGTCACCATACGTAGTGACGGGAGTTTGCAAGAGTCTCTTATAGAGCTGTTTGGCAGTAATTTAATTTCGTAACGCCCCTTATATGGGTATTCAAAGGACTTATAAAAAGCGAAATTTCAAACGGCCTTCCTTTACTGCAATCGTAAGAACTTTTACAGGGCTGTTCAATCAACATGAGTTTTGCTGAATATTCAGGAAAAATCAGAACACAATCATTCGTGTGTAGTATTAACGGTTTGAAGCCTGACATTTAGAATCAAAGTACTTGACTTAATGGTACCCTCCTTGCTCTACACTACCTCCCTTAACTTACAACCAAAGAAAAAATATTATAGTGTAGTGGACAGGTGAGCACACTGTGATTTAATACAGAATGTGATGTGCAAAGTATCCTGTGCGCAATGAGTGAATTGGTGTTCAATTCTCCTAAAACGGGTGTTTGTGTTAAAACATGTAAGTGAAGTGAAAACTGACGTCAAAGCGGTTGGTGGCAGCCTGGATTAGCCGCCAACTCAGTGATGAAAGTATTACGCAAGCTGCAACAAGTGATAACGTTACCTATAGTGAAATTGTGTCACACTATAACTTGGATTACGCCTGCGCTTCCTGGCTGGACAAACCATGTGAGTATTACGTTCAACGTGCTCTATGTAGAGACTCTTGCAAGTAGCTCTCGGCTTTCATTGTGTTTCATTCATACTATACATCAAAATTTTTGTAACCCGATGGACATGGGTCTAAGCTAGGAATTAAAGTCATTAGTACAGCTTTGGCTGTAGAAATAACCTCAAATACGTAAACGTTTGACCGCTGAATACGTAATTTCTGACCGCTGTCTAAAAGTCGTGTATGGAACAGATAAATGTATGATGTATTTTTTTCAGTGCTTTAAATTTGTCATTTAAGTCTACAAGTAAATGTGTTATTTGCGTAAATAAGAATAGTTATTCTACGTGTTGTAGTAAATTTTTTTAAAAAATCGAGAAAAAGAAATCGCTATTACAAGTTAGCAAATTATTTGGTTCTCACAAGTAACTCAATTGAGGGTGCTTTTGGCGCAGGGAAAATAATGTGATACCAAACATTTTAGAACACAGTTAAAAAAGAAATGGCCTCTGCACTGCATATGGTTGGCAGTAGCAGGGAAAAGTGCAATATTTCGAAAGAGTGCCAAAACTGCTGATCAGTTGAGTTATCTGTGTTTTTGTTGATGCCCCTTTTACGGCGGCAAACACACCACAGTTCCTAGGACTCGCAAAGTGTCAACATTATTCTTTATGCATACAAAGATCCTTACATTAAATCATGTTGTCCTGCGCATCCTTAAGAGGGCATATTTCTGTTGTTTGTTAAGTGTTGCCTGTTTTCCCTCCACAATGTTTCGTTGAGTCCAGTGTATCGTATACCATTATATTTTACGTCGTTTAAGAATCATTGCTGCGTGCAACACTGTTTAATTGTAATTTGAGTCACACTCTTTCGGCCTAGTTGGATTTGCCCAAATACCCGAGCCGGAGAAAGTAATGTTCAAAATTAATATCGTTCTTGCGTAAGCTGGAAAGACTGACCTCTATAGTCTAAAGTATGCCATATTAGGGTATATGATGTGTAACACTCGGTACCAGTTAATACATTATACAGAGCCATGTGATATTTTATGTCGTACAAATAGTGTCGGAGGGCACCCTACCGACGGTTTTCTCCTACTCTATGCACTCTGTACTCTTTGATCGTCTTTCAATCGACAGCACTAGTTTTATGGTTTGAAGTTTTGGGGAACGGTCCGCAGTAACATCCCACGGCGGTTAGTGTGGACTGAGCTCTTTTATTTTCACAATCGTTAGAGTAAATTTTTTTGCTGTCACATTCTTTTGAGATACAACACACAATAATGTGCTTCTAGTCCTACTTTGTAAATATGTAGCGTTTATACTTACTTAGGTGTTAAATTGTACCACAGGGTGTACAAAACTTATTACTGTGTATATGTCCGTTTTTATTTTTTATATTAAATTGAGCTTTTGGAACACCCTGTCTGTTTTGTTTCCGAATGGTACATAGTGCATAGGAGCAGAGGAAATGTGGAAGTCAGGTTCGTTTCCAGAAATGTCACGTTATGTATACGAACGCTTCTGTCGTAAACCTATTAAATTGCAACCGGTTTGTAGGTGTCCTGATTTATACTTTATGCTCAATAACTTTAACGCCAGAATGGATATTTTTTAATTAAATCGAGTATTATTGACGTGCTTCAACCCCCTCTACATACCTCAATACGATGTATATTAGTTTTATTTATGTTGTAGCATATTATTAATGGGGTTGCAATACTCATGGCGTTTAAAAGTGCAAACTTGTTTTAAAATTGTTTTGTTTTCAAACACTCTGATAGAAACACACCTATAACTCATTAATTTATTATCGTAGACGTGTATTGTACATTTAGGATATATTTAGTGTCCGGTTTTAATAAATAAATATATATAAATATATGCAAATTCTATATATATATAGCGATGATGCGTGTATGTAAAGAGAGTATGTCCCGATGCGAAAGCCTTGATTGTGTTTGAGATCAAAGTGAAACAATAAAATATGGTTGAATATGAAGGCGCTTTATCAGTAACGAGATTTTTTCCTTGCGCAGGACATGACCGCAGCACGTTAATGGAATCGAACCGCACTTGTGCATGTCACCGTAGTTTCTCCGAAAAGGCTGCAGATTACCTCACGCATAGCGAAATAGAAAGCACGGCTGGGAGCAGGGACGAGCAGCGGGCCTGATAAGATTAATGGCCTTTCAGGCCGAGGAGCTGGGGAGCGCGGAGTGAGGCAACGTCAAAAGGATCCCGACGCTGCTGCCGCTGGGGTCAGATGCGGCGGCCCCGTGAACTACGAGTCCGACGAGGAATGGCACGAACCCCGCCGGAGATGCTCTGTGAGTGTGACTTGAATGTACCCCCCCCCCCCCCCTCCCTCTCCCATCTCCCCTCGGTTGTTCCACTACCTCGCGCCTGCCGTGGGAAACCGTCGATGATTTAAGATTACGGTCCTGGTTCAGGTGGCACGCGCCCTGTTTATAAAATGTAGCACCATTCAATTATGGGCGTTTTATGAGGTGTTTACGGGCTTTATCGTTCGGCCATAAACAAGAGTTATGGGTGCCGGGGAGCCGACCATTGAGGCGGTGGGCCAGGTGATTTGTCGTTGAGGTGGTAGCGGGCGAGGCGTCTCGAGTTGATGAGATGACCGGTGTGCAAATTATTTCACTAGACATTTTAACTTTTCTTTTTCTTGCGACCTGAGTGTCTAGATGTGCGTGTTTAAAGTTGACTATTACTTTGATAGCTCTTCTGTACTGCCTTTGTTAGCTTTGACTTGTTTCCTGACTGTATCCTTGTAAATAATTTTTTTTTCAAGTAGCTTCGAGTCCGTTTTTTAAAAACTTCGTCGTACACGAACGGAATTTTAATTCGATCACTTCCGTTAACTGGGAGCAGAGTTAAACTTTGGTCGTTCACTTGCCGCCTGTTTTGAATTTTGCCGCCTTTTCCGTGGTTCATAGATTGGCTGGAGGGGAAGTGTGTTGGAGTCAAGGTGGGGATGGCGACCCCGGTGGAGGGGGTAGGCCGGGCCCGCGGGGAGGTGGGGGGACGGGTGGGGGTCCCGCGGCGGGGGGCTGGCTCCTCCCTCTTCAGCTTAGTATCTGTCAGTCTCCGGTCTTTCACATTTGTCGGACGGCTGTCGGCCCGCCCACCACGCCTAGCAGGCTTGAGACGCGCCACCTGATTGGCCAGCCCCCACCCTCGAGCAGCACCTTATAAATTGGGCTCATTTGTTATTTTGGCAAACAACAACAACATGAACTGGGCGCCATATTAGCCTCGGCTCTATGCAGTGCTGCGCTCTTGGCGGCGGATACGGAAACTACTGGGGAGGACTACAAAAAATGGTAGGGAAAATGCGATCAATACGAGTGAGAGTGCACGATGTTACTCAAACAAATATTATCTGCCTCCATGAAAATTTTTTTGTAGGAGCGCAGCGCAATGTAGAATAATTAGTTTGAAGTTCATGACTGGTTACCAGCCTCTCAAGTTCTGCGCCTCTCGTGAAATTTTCGTCAAAATCAGGTAAATCTCCCCGCGGAACATAAAAACTAATGGTTACCAGCTAGTGCACTGACATTCAACACGGGGACCTCTGCGTTCATAATTCAAAAGGGGCCGAGCAAGCGTCTCGGATATTATTCAAATGTTTGTGCCGTGAGTCACAAGGCTCCTAATAATTAAATGATACAAGTAGAGCATCTCATCGGCGGTCCCCGTCCCATCCATCTTTGTTCTGATCGCCCGCTGCACGGGCCGTGGCCTGGCACTGCCCGCCCGAAACGTCATGTTCGAACAGCTGAAGCGCGGCCCGGCTCAAACCTCCGCGCCATCAGCTGTGGCGTGGCGTGGCGTGGCGTGGCGTGGCGTGGCGTGGCGTGAGCGCGCGGCACGTAATTCAACCATCAGCAAAACGACCAAATGAATGGTGGAAGGGAAAGGTTTGGGAGGGATGGTGCTGCAGGGAGGAGGGGGGGGGGGGGGGAATCTCTAGGCCTGCTCGTTGGCTGGACTTCATCTAATGCTAGGTATTTATGACTTTTTAAATATACATTTACATATGAGTGTGTCGATACGATCTGGCCGTCTAATGATGATGGCGGCACTCATAGGGGCTGGGAGGGAGAGGGGGCGGGGGGTATGCCCGGGGGTGCCAGCCGTGCATTTAGCAGGCGACGACGGTGACTGCAAACTTTGTAAGTTTCCCACACCGACGCCACTAGGTGGATCAAGGGACTCATCTGGCTCCACGTAGCCTCGCAGATTCTGCTAGAGCTTTGCTGGTAAGCCTTGTAAAAATTAATTTCAAAGCATGTCATAAGTACCCCAAAACAAACGGGTCCCACTTTTTTAGTCTTCGGTCGATTGGTTGCTCGCCACACACTTGCTCAGTGACGACTCAGTGACGGCTGCCCGCCGCTGGAGTGCGATGCGTCGCGAGGAAAGAAGGACGGACGTCGCGACGGCAGCGCAGCAAAAGAAGCAGTGTTGCGATAGCCTATTTCCCTCACATTTACGAGAAAAATCGTTCCCTGCCGACGCGCGCGCGCGCCTCGCTTTGTAACCCGCGACAACTTTCAGACCCTTTTCTTTTTGCGATTTTCAGCGAGTCGTTTAGCACGGGCAGATGTCCGCGCTGCTCGAAGCAGAGAGTAGAAGTCAAGGGAAGATATTTTATTTCAGTTTAAAGGTCCGGAATAAAAGGATGCTGGGATGGGGAGGGGGGAGGGGTGACAGATGAAGAAATTAATAAAAACGTTCTCGTTCGGGGGGTGTACGCCACGGGGTTGTGTCCGACTGCCCTTCCTACGGAGCCTTCGGACTGTTTTCACTTTGCCGTCCGCAACAAAAAAGGGGGCCGTAGGAAAACACTAAAGCGCCGCAGCACAAGTTTGCCGTAAGTTGTGCCGGCCCTTGGTTGGGCTGGTCCAGCGGGTCCGGCATAGGGTCCCGCGCACCGCGGGGAGCCCGGACCGGCGCGGCCACCAGCCAGCACTTCTCCAGTCTGCTGGGCGTACACGGCTGAAAATGGGGAAATATCTGCAGCGGAGGGCAGGGGCCGAAAGTGACAGTGTGCGAACAACCACACACACACACACACACACACTGGGGACACGCGCGAGCTCACATACGGGTGTCAGCACTGACATACACACATACACATACGCGCTATTTATTTTGCTTGACGTGCTTTTCAGAGGGAGTTTGAAGTCATAAATTTCGCCCTTTTTTTCATCTCGGTCTCGCTCTCGGTCGCTTGTCCGTCTCGCTCCCACTGTATCATCCCGTCGCTCCTCTTCCTCCCCCCCCCCCCCCTTTATTTTTTCTATATCCACAAGGCATCAAGCAATGTCATCCCGCGGGCGGGGGGAGGGGGGGGGGGGCAGTGAGAGGGCGGAGCAGCCCGACCGGAGCCCTTCGCCTGGTGACACCATGGCGCGCCGAGGGCTCCGGGCGGCATTCAGCGCCAAGTAGGAAAAGTCGAATAGCGTCCGCGGCGCGGATAAGGGGTGCGGTCTGCACTGGGTAGCCCCCGATACGTTGATGCCGCTCACTTGTCGCCTTGGGAATTTTTATTCGTTCACTTGTACATTCACACACTTGGCACAGCTGTGGTACAGAGCAAGAGAATTTCCCTTTAGGTCAGGAGTTAAGGAAAGGTTCTCCATAGTGGTGAACTTTTCTAAATATAAATACCTTGCGGTACCAGAGATGCCACGGTGCGTCGGCGGATGCTGTTATTATTCAGGTTTGTGATAAAGCAGCACAGCACTGTGTCCCCCACGACCCCTCCCTGCCCCCACCTCAGCCGGGCTGTGCTCAGCACGCTCTCAGCGGGGTTGTTACGCCTTTGATAAGTCAAGGGAATTCCACACAATCCTCCCCCGTCCTTTGCGAGGTCCTCCCGTGCCATTTACATAGAATAATTGCATCGGTTACATAACAGGTCGACAGCGCATACGCAGACAGCACTGGCGAGCGCCCGCAGGACAGACAAAATTTCTTAGTCTCTAGAGAGACAGAGGCCAAAATCAGGTCAGTTCAAAAATCTCCTGGGGTTAGGTTAGGTTAAATTTTAAACTTAGGTTAGGTTAGGTTAGGTTAAAGAGGTCACGTGACTCGGTCCATTTTCTTAACTTTGGTTAGGTTAGGTTAAATTTTTTAAATTAGGTTAGGTTCAATTTTAAACTTAGGTTAGGTTAGGTTAAAGAGGTCACGTGACTCGGTCCATTTTCTTAACTTAGGTTAGGTTAAGGAGGTCACGTGACTCGGTCTATTTTCTTAACTTAGGTTAGGTTAAATTTTAAACTTAGTTTACGTTAGGTTAGGTTAAGCTAGTCACGTGACTCGGTCCATTTTCTTAACTCTAGGTTCGGGCGGTCACTCGTCTGTGTCCGGCTCGGCACTGTAGACGCTGTTCCCTCTGCACTTCTGTTGTCCTGGTCACGGTCGCCGAGGTCAAGCCTCTCGTCCGTGGTACACCTGTGCAGGTCTCGGCCGCCCAGCGTGCGCCCGGGGCGCCCCGGGTAGGCTGGCCCGGTCCTGGTCAGACCCCGGTGGTGCGGCTCGCATAGCGGTGTGCGACCGCCGAGGCCTCATGCCACATTATTCGCACAGAAGAGCAGTCCGTTTCTGGCGACAGACAAAAGCGGAGCGAGGGCCAGTGACCTGCTGCTCGACCTTTACCTTTCTGAGGGTGGGAGTGGGGGCCATCACTGAACTTCGGTCACGTAGCGCGGCGGGCTGCCTATCCCGGATCTGAACCAACGGTGGCTTATCTACAAGGTCATCAAATTGCCTTTTTAAGAAGAGCCACCGCCGGCCCAAATCCGGGATAGGCAGGCTACACTATGTGCCGCGATGTCGTTCCGGAGGTGCGAAGGCTAATGGCAATCGTTTCGTTACTTCTGCTTGGGTATTATTAGTTTACTCGCTGAGAGTGCGTGAATGCTGCAAACATGCGATAGTGCACAATGGAGGTGGGCGAACCGTGCACAGTATTTGGGAATTCACGCCTGAGTTTCCCGCGTAGTGCACCCCCCCCCTTCTCTCTCTCTCTCTCTCTCTCTCTCTCTCTCTCTCTCTCTCTCTCTCTCTCTCTCTCTCTCTGCTCCGTGCTGCCCGACTTTCACCCCCGCATCCTTTCCCTTTCCGCCCCTCTGTCGCTTCTGCTGCGGACCCAGAGGAGAATTCGGTATTACTCACGTCTCTCATGACACGGGGTCTCTCCCGAGAGACGGAGGCGCGGGACACGTTCTGCGGAGCGTCCAAGCCCGCGCGCACTCTTCATTTGCAAGTCCGATACGCGGGAGGAAGGAGGGCGGGAGAGACGGGGCGGACGGGGGCGCGGCGGCGCGGGGGAGATATCCAGGTGGGACGGCAGACCCAAAAGGTTTGTGTACTTTGGAGCGTCGCAATGAGTAGCCCTTCTCGGGCTTCGATCTGCAGCCGATCAAAGAATGGAAACGGAACTGTCGTCATTGCCGCTTCGGGTGGCATCGGCAAGTGAGAGAGAGAGAGAGAGAGAGAGAGAGAGAGAGAGAGAGAGAGAGAGAGAGAGAGAGAGAGAGAGAGAGAGAGACTTCACGCTGAAACCTCTCCGGGGCGCGCTTAGAGTGGCCGCCCTTCTCACTCTGATCAGGGTTGGACGAAACTTCCAGCAGCGAGAGGCGCGGCGGCGGGCACCCCGGGCGTGGCGGGGCGTGGCGGGGCGAGGCGGGCCAGGCTCCACCCCCGCCCGGCCCCTTCCCTTTTTGCTCTGTGCCTCGCTCCCCCTTTCCATCCTATCTCTGTGTGAGTGCAGCAAAACTGATTGCAGTCATTACTCCTCCGACAACATTGACATTTTTATTAATGCGTGTGTGCTTCGCCCCCTCTCCCCTCTCGCCCTCCGCGCCGCTCTCTCGCTTGCCTTCCCTCTCACCACCCCTGTTCTCCTCGTCTCTCTCTTTCCTCCGGACCACGGCTACCACCACCGCCTCCACCGCCTCCTTCCCCGGACGCGCGTCTTTGGCGGTGGCAGCGGTAGCGCTTCGCGGTGGGCGCCGCTACTGAAATGCTACTGAAGCTACCACCCCACAGCTGCTACCGATACCAGTGCGAGCCTTGTACGGAAGGAAGTGACGGGAGACAACGCCGTGTTCCTCGCGTGTGACCCTGCGAGTCGTGCGCGGCCCGGCAGCCGCTGTACTGCTGGGACCCACCCGGGCCGCATGACCTATGGCACGCGGGACGTCGCCGGCCGGGCGCAGCAAGACGCTTGGGAGAAACAAATGGACGGCCATTTGGCGTTTTCAAAAGGAAACCTTGAGCGATACGGACTCTAAGCGAAAATGATACCTTTTGTGGCCTCTCCCCCTTTTTCCTTCGCCGTGCACTCTCTCCCTTTCTCCACCACCCTTTTCAGAGAGCATTTTCATCAGCGTCTCCACCACCGTATTCCAACAGAAATGTTTACCAGTCTCTTTCTTTAGTAGGCCTCCCTCCCCCTCGGCCTCCGCGCTCACCCAAGCTTGCCGGTTCTTTTTTTCTCTTTCTCCCTCTTCCTTTCTTTTCCTCTATTTCCCGTCCCTGCTCCAGTCGCCGTGGACGTGAAAAATTTCCTATAGACGTTTGAAAAATTGCGTTTAGGGGATGATTCTATTCCAAGGTTCATTTTTGTCTCCACACGGCATTTTTCGCTCCTCCGTCCCCGCCGGTTTAAGATTCTTTAACATCAAACGCTTCTGGGTTCTGGGGGCAACCCTACGATAAGTACCTCTATCTCGAAACTTGTTTAGCCCCATTTAAAAAAAAAAGCTATTTTTTTGTTTTGGTTTTGCGCTTGTGCTAGGAAAATGTAATGAGAATAATGTGAAAAAAGAGCGCATGATGTATATGAGCTGATATGAGGGAGTCACCGCACCGTACTGTGAGGCGCCACGCCTCGGATGGCTATGGCTGTGTCGCTATGGTTTTATAAATGCGTCTGAATCGATCACGCGGCATTGTGTAATGTGCGCGCCGGGCGTGGCGTGGCGGGGCGTGGCGGGGCGGGGAGGAGTGGGGGTTGGGTGGCGTGCGGGCTAGCAGTGAGCACCAGGGGGAGTGGGGTACCTCCACCCCCCTCCCTATCGCGGCCGTCGTGTTTGGGGCTCCGGGAGCTGACGTGACAACACGACTCCAGTCCCTATCAATTCGCAACAAAAAAAGGATACAACGTCACATCCTACTGTAAATTGAGAACTAGTTGCCATACGTATACATTTTTATTTTACCAAATAAATTAAAACAAAAATATGTGTTTGTTTTAAAAAGAGAAAACAGTTTCAAATAACAGAAATTCGTGCACGTCTCGAACGCACAGAAACAGGGGTAGAAGAGCGTGGAGGAGACAGGGGTGGCGTCCGTTGTCGCGTCAGTCCGACGGGAGGCTGCCGAGCATGGTGAGGAGGGGCAAAGGGGTAGCGGAGGGGGGGAGGCGTGGGACCGCGCCATTCCATTATACGTCGACTGCGGCGTCATTCGTCTTGGACAGCGCCATGTCAGCAACACACACACACACACACACACACACACACAGACTATGCACACAAACACAACCGACGAGTGTCGTGGGTGGATCCAAGGCGCGCCGCCGCGACCAACCTGTCGGAGCGAGTATGCCCGCATGTACTGATTCGAGTAAATTGGAAACTGTTGCCAGAAATAAGAAAGAGTTAAGTAAGCTACTTTTTTCTTCGCTTGTAATAAAAATGTATGCTGCGCGCGCGGGCAGAGTCGTCCTGTCAGGCCGGACCGGCCACTGGCGCGAGCGACGGCGGCGGCAGACACACCTTGCCTCTCATTATTCTACATTTCAAATTTAATTAAGACAAAGTTAGTACATGCGCGGGTTGTCGCCGCGGCCGCCGCACCCTGCCTGCAGTCCCCTCCCCTCACTCCCCTTCCTGTGGAAGGTGTGCGACCCCGCCTCCTGGACTTACGCGCGCTGCTTGCCTCCGCGCGCAAGCAAGCACCACGCCTACCGCGTGGTCCCCCCACCTCCACCACTGGACGCTCAACAACCTGTTAGTTAGGCCAGCACGGCTCTCTGGTAATTTGAACAAACGCAGGAGGTGTGCTCTGGTCTCCCGGGGCAGTGGAGTGAAGCAGAGAGTGAGGGTGAGAGATGGAGGGAGGGAGAGGAGAAGATGAGAGGGAAAGAGAGAGAGAGAAAGAGCGAGAGAGACAGAGAGAGAGAGAGAGAGAGAGAGAGAGAGAGAGAGAGAGAGAGAGAGGAGAGAGGGAGAGGGAGAGGGAGAGGGAGAGGAAGAGGAAGAGAGTTTAGTTTATTACAGGATTTATTGGAGTGATTTTAAAAATACAACGGGCTAATAAAAGGGATGTGCGCGCTATCAGAAATATAGCAATTTCTCGCAGATAAACCCGCTTTTCGGACAAAGTGACCCCTGAATTTTGATCTGGGGGTACATCGATTTCGACAAAACTCACAGGCTACCCTCGGGGATTGGTCTAAGGGTGCGTAAGAGTCCCCCTGCACAGCCCCCGTCATTTTGGAGCAAATTAGTTTTTGACCGAAAATCGTAAAAAATGCCAAGGCTATAGCCTTTGCATTTTTGCGATTTCCGGCCGGAAAAAAATTGTCTCCGATTTCGACCAAACTCACAGGCTACCCTCAGGGGTTGGTCTAAGGGTGCGTAACAGTCCACCTGCACAGCCCCCGTCATTTTGGAGCAAATTAGTTTTTGACCGAAAATCGTAAAAAATGCCAAGGCTAAAGCCTTTGCCTTTTTGCGATTTCCGGCCGGAAAAAATTGTCTCCGATTTCGACCAAATTCACAAGCTACCCTCGGGGGTTTATCTAAGGGTGCGTAAGAGTCCCCCTGCACAGCGCGCGTAATTTTAGTGCAAATTAGTTTTTGACCGAAAATCGTAAAAAATGCAAAGGCTATAGCCTTTGCATTTTTGCGATTTCCAGCCGGAAAAAAATTGTCTCCGATTTCGACCAAACTCACAGGCTACCCTCGAGGGTTGGTCTAAGGGTGCGTTACAGTCCCCCTGCACAGCCCGCGTCATTTTGGAGCAAATTAGTTTTTGACCGAAAATCGTAAAAAATGCCAAGGCTTTAGCCTTTGCATTTTTGCGATTTCCGGCCGGAAAAAAATTGTCTCCGATTTCGACCAATGTCACAGGCTACCCTCGAGGGTTGGTCTTAGGGTGCGTTACAGTCCCCCTGCACAGCCCGCGTCATTTTGGAGCAAATTAGTTTTTGACCGAAAATCGTAAAAAATGCCAAGGCTTTAGCCTTTGCATTTTTGCGATTTCCGGCCGGAAAAAATTTGTCTCCGATTTCGACCAAACTCACAGGCTACCCTCGGGGGTTGATCTAAGGGTGCGTAAGAGTCCCCCTGCAAAGCCCCCATCATTTTAGAGCAAATTAGTATGTGACCGAAAATCGTAAAAAATTCCAAGGCTATAGCCTTTGCATTTCTGCGATTTCCGGCCGGAAAAAAATTGTCTCCGATTTCGACCAAACTCACAGGCGACCCTCGGGGGTTGGCGTAAGGGTGCGTAAGAGTCCCCCCGCACAGCCCCAGTCATTTTGGAGCAAACTAGTTTTTGACCGAAAATCGTAAAAAATGCCAAGGCTATAGCCTTTGCATTTTTGCGTTTTCTGGCCGGAAAAAAAATGTCTCCGATTTCGACCAAACTCACAGGCTACCCTCGGGGGTTGGTCTAAGGGTGCGTAAGAGTCCCCCTGCACAGCCCGCGTCATTTTGGAGCAAATTAGTTCTTGACCGAAAATCGTAAAAAATGCCAAGGCTTTAGCCTTTGCATTTTTGCGTTTTCTGGACGGAAAAAAAAATGTCTCCGATTTCGACCAAACTCACAGGCTACCCTCGGGGGTTCATCTAAGGGTGCGTAAGAGTCCCCCTGCACAGCCCCCGTCATTTTGGAGCAAATTAGTTTTTGACCGAAAATCGTAAAAAATGCCAAGGCTATAGCCTTTCCATTTTTGCGATTTCCGGCCGGAAAAAATTGTCTCTTAATTCGACCAAAGTCACAGGCTACCCTCGGGGGTTGCTCTAAGGGTGAGTAAGAGTCCCCCTGCACAGCCCCCGTCATTTTGGAGCAAATAAGTTTTTGACCGAAAATCGTAAAAAATGCAAAGGCTATAATAGCCTTTGCATTTTTGCAATTTCCGGCCGGAAAAAAATTGTCTCTGATTTCGACCAATGTCACAGGCTACCCTCGAGGGTTGGTCTAAGGGTGCGTTACAGTCCCCCTGCACAGCCCGCGTCATTTTGGAGCAAATTAGTTTTTGACCGAAAATCATAAATAATGCCAAGGCTATAGCCTTTGCATTTTTGCGATTTCCGGCCGGAAAAAATTGTCTCCGATTTCGACCAAACTCACAGGCTACCCTCGGGGGTTGGCGTAAGGGTGCGTAAGATTCCCCCCGCACAGCCCCAGTCATTTTGGAGCAAACTAGTTTCTGACCGAAAATCGTAAAAAATGCCAAGGCTATAGCCTTGGCATTTTTGCGATTTCCGGCCGGAAAAAAATTGTCTCCGATTTCGACCAAACTCACAGGCTACCCTCGGGGGTTGATCTAAGGGTGCGTAAGAGTCCCTCTGCAAAGCCCCCATCATTTTAGAGCAAATTAGTTTTTGACCGAAAATCGTAAAGAATGCCAAGGCTATAGCCTTTGCATTTTTGCGTTTTCTGGACGAAAAAAAAATGTCTCCGATTTCGACCAAACTCACAGGCTACCCTCGGGGGTTCATCTAAGGGTGCGTAAGAGTCCCCCTGCACAGCCCCCGTCATTTTGGAGCAAATTAGTTTTTGACCGAAAATCGTAAAAAATGCCAAGGCTATAGCCTTTCCATTTTTGCGATTTCCGGCCGGAAAAAATTGTCTCTTAATTCGACCAAAGTCACAGGCTACCCTCGGGGGTTGCTCTAAGGGTGAGTAAGAGTCCCCCTGCACAGCCCCCGTCATTTTGGAGCAAATAAGTTTTTGACCGAAAATCGTAAAAAATGCAAAGGCTATAATAGCCTTTGCATTTTTGCAATTTCCGGCCGGAAAAAAATTGTCTCTGATTTCGACCAATGTCACAGGCTACCCTCGAGGGTTGGTCTAAGGGTGCGTTACAGTCCCCTGCACAGCCCGCGTCATTTTTAGCAAATTAGTTTTTGACCGAAAATCATAAATAATGCCAAGGCTATAGCCTTTGCATTTTTACGATTTTCGGTCAAAAAACTAATTTGCTCCAAAATGACGGGGCTGTGCAGGGTGACTCTTACGCACCCTTAGACCAACCCCCGAGGGTAGCCTGTGAGTTTGGTCGAAATCGGAGACAATTTTTTTCCGGCCGGAAATCGCAAAAATGCAAAGGCTATAGCCTTGGCATTTTTTACGATTTTCGGTCAAAAACTAATTTGCTCCAAAATGACGGGGGCTGTGCAGGAGGACTCTTACGCACCCTTAGACCAACCCCCGAGGGTAGCCTGTGAGTTTGGTCGAAATCGGAGACAATTTTTTTCCGGCCTGAAATCACAAAAATGCAAAGGCTATAGCCTTGGCATTTTTTACGATTTTTGGTCAAAAACTAATTTGCTCCAAAATGACGGGGGCTGTGCAGGGTGTATCTTACGCACCCTTAGACCAACCCCCGAGGGTAGCCTGTGAGTTTGGTCGAAATCGGAGACAATTTTTTTCCGGTCTGAAATCACTAAAATGCAAAGGCTATAGCCTTGGCATTTTTTACGATTTTCGGTCAAAAACTAATTTGCTCCAAAATGACGGGGGCTGTGCAGGGTGACTCTTACGCACCCTTAGACCAACCCCCGAGGGTAGCCTGTGAGTTTGGTCGAAATCGGAGACAATTTTTTTCCGGCCGGAAATCGCAAAACTGCAAAGGCTATAGCCTTGGCATTTACGATTTTCGGTCAAAAACTAATTTGCTCCAAAATGACGGGGGCTGTGCAGGGTGTCTCTTACGCACCCTTAGACCAACCTCCGAGGGTAGCCTGTGAGTTTGGTCGAAATCGGAGACAATTTTTTTCCGGCCGGAAATCGCAAAAATGCAAAGGCTATAGCCTTGGCATTTTTTACGATTTTCGGTCAAAAACTAATTTGCTCCAAAATGACGGGGGCTGTGCAGGGTGACTCTTACGCACCCTTAGACCAACCCCCGAGGGTAGCCTGTGAGTTTGGTCGAAATCGGAGACAATTTTTTTCCGGCCAGAAATCACAAAAATGCAAAGGCTATAGCCTTGGCATTTTTTACGATTTTCGGTCAAAAACTAATTTGCTCCAAAATGACGGGGGTTGTGCAGGGGACTCTTACGCACCTCCAGACCAACCCCAGAGGTAGCCTGTGAGTTTGGTCTAAATCGGAGACAATTATTTTTTCGGCCGAAAATCACAAAAACGCAAAGGCTATAGCCTTTGCATTTTTCCGATATTCGGCCGAAAAATAATGTTGCTCCAATGTGACGGGGGTTGTGCAGGGGACTCTTACGCACCCTTAGACCAACCCCGAGGGTAGCCTGTGAGTTTGGTCGAAATCGGAGACGTTTTTTTTCCGGCCGGAAACCGCAAAAATGCAAAGGCTATAGCCTTTGCATTTTTAACGATTTTCGGTCAAAAACTAATTTCGTCCAAAAAGACGGGGGCTGAGCAGGGGGACTCTTACGCACCCTAAGACCAACCCCGAGGGTAGCCTGTGAGTTTGGTCGAAATCGGAGACAATTTTTTCGGCCAGAAATCGCAAAAATGCAAAGGCTATAGCCTTGGCATTTTTACGATTTTCGGTCAAAACTAATTTGCTCCAAAATGACGGGGCTGTGCAGGGGACTCTTACGCACCCTTAGACCAACCCCGAGGGTAGCCTGTGAGTTTGGTCGAAATCGGAGACAATTTTTTCCGGCCGGAAATCGCAAAAATGCAAAGGCTATAGCCTTGGCATTTTACGATTTTCGGTCAAAATAATGTTGCTCCAAAGTGACGGGGGCTGTGCAGGGGGACTCTTACGCACCCTTAGAGCAACCCCCGAGGGTAGCCTGTTAGTTTGGTCGAAACCCGAGACAATTTTTTTCCGGCCGAAAATCGCATAAATGCAAAGGCTATAGCCTTGGCATTTTTTACGATTTTCGGCCCCAAACGAATTTGCTCCAAAATGACGGGGGTTGTGCAGGGTGACTCTTACGTTCCCTCAGACCAACCCCCGAGGGTAGCGTGTGAGTTTGATCGAAATCGGAGACAATTTTTTTCGGCCGAAAATCGCAAAAACGCAAAGGCTATAGCCTTTGCATTTTTACGATTTTCGGCAGAAAAAATATTTTGCTCCAAAGTGACGGGGGTTGTGCAGGGGACTCTTACGCACCCTTAGACCAACCCCGAGGGTAGCCTGTGAGTTTGGTCGAAATCGGAGACAATTTTTTTCGGCCGAAAATCGCAAAAACGCAAAGGCTATAGCCTTTGCATTTTTACGATTTTCGGCCGAAAAATTAATGTTGCTTCGAAGTGACGGGGGTTTTGCAAGGTGACTCTTACGCACCCTTAGACCAACCCCCGAGGGTAGCCTGTGAGTTTGGTCGAAATCGGAGACAATTTTTTTCGGCCGAAAATCGCAAAAACGCAAAGGCTATAGCCTTTGCATTTTTACGATTTTCGGCCGAAAAATAATGTTGCTCCAAAATGACGGGGGTTGTCCAGGGGGACTCTTACGCACCCTTAGACCAAACCCCGAGGGTAGCCTGTAAGTTTGGTCGAAATCGAAGACAATTTGTTTTCGGCCGAAAAACGCAAAAACGCAAAGGCTATAGCCTTTGCATTTTTACGATTTTCGGCCGAAAAATAATGTTGCTCCAAAGTGACGAGGGTTTTGCAGGGGGACTCTTACGCACCCTAAGACCAACCCCCGAGGGTAGCCTGTGAGTTTGGTCGAAATCGGAGACAATTTTTTTTCGCCCGAAAATCGCAAAAACGCAAAGGCTATAGCCTTTGCCTTTTGATTTTCGGCCGAAAAATAATGTTGCTCCAAAGTGACGGGGGTTGTCCAAAGGGGACTCTTACGCACCCTTAGACCACCCCCCGAGGGTAGCCTGTAAGTTTGGTCGAAATCGGAGACAATTTTTTTTCGGCCGAAAATCGCAAAAACGCAAAGGCTATAGCCTTTGCATTTTTAAGAGTGACGGGGGTTGTCCAGGGGGACTCTTTCGCACCCTTAGTTCAACCCCCGAGGGTAGCCTGTGAGTTTGGTCGAAATCGGAGACAATTTGTTTTCGGCCTAAAATCGCAAAAACGCAAAGGCTATAGCCTTTGCATTTTTACGATTTTCGGCCGAAAAATAATGTTGCTCCAAAGTGACGGGGGTTGTCCAGGGGGACTCTTACGCACCCTTAGACCAACCCCCGAGGGTAGCCTGTAAGTTTCATCAACAGCAATCCCACTACTTTTACTGATGCCTTCAAAATCCTTCCTCGAAAATAAAAATGCAAGTGACTCCTGTTAGGATGAAAAAAAGATAAAAAAAAATTTTGGGGCAGAAACACACTTTTTAGCGCTGACGAGTCATTAATAAATATGTTCGCTCGCCGAGTGAACAGAGATGCTATATCTAATTAAGAGTTGTTCGTTTCCACGTGTAGCGATCGTCTGCGCTCCCGCTACGATTTGAATTTCCCGCCTTCTGCTCTCCGGTTCTCATACCTTAGTTCCCGCCGCTTGTCATACGTCACACGGAACTACTTGCTGTCTTGTCACCTGGGACTACTTTGTCTGCTTCCGCTCTGTCTCGTCAGACATGTCTTGGCTCTGCCGTCGGGAGGTTCTGGAGTTATCCGCTTTTATCTGGGTAATCCTGAGTTTTAAGAAGAAAGTTTATAGAAGAGGATTTAATTAGTTACTGTTAAGGATTACTGTAAACTATGAATTTTGGTGAGTCGAGTGAAAGTCTGGTGATTGCGTGAAATTAACCTCTGAGCACATGGCCTAACCTCTGTCTTTCACATGTGTCTGCCCTAATAGGTTGAAGAACAGACCTGAAGAAATGGTTATATTATTTTAATGATTTTATCATTTCGATTTGTCTTTCGGTAAATATTCTTAGCTATTTTAATATGATCCATGGGTCCGCCCACTGTGTGTTTAATGCCCGTTGTCCATGTTTTCTGTTTGTTTATTTAGGGTCTTTAGTTACCCCTTTTGAGGTTATTGCTTTGGCTAGCTTCTGCTCTACCTGAACTTGGATTTCTTTGGATTTGCTCCTATACTTCATCACGACTCCAGAACTATTCTTTGTGGATCTCTCCGCGGCATTTTTATACTAAGTTGAGTATTTGATATTTTGTGATTTGCAGATTTGTTTGTTGTGAATCTTTATGATTCTTTATTGAGTTTATACTTGTTCTCTGTGCTGCTTTCGTATTGTGATTATCCCTGTTATGCTGGATTTGGATTATTATAATCCTTTGTTTTTATTTGGATTATTATTATTACTTTTGCATTTGGATTGTTTTGGTCAGGACAAGCATGATGCAATTTTAATATGACATCATCGCACTTAGTTTGAAACCTTCCACATACTGATTTAATGCTATTTTTGTTCTTCAGGATGCTGATTCCTTAGACAAGCCTCCACTACTGAAGAGCCTGCTGATGAATGCTGGATTATTTTGGCCAGCTTGTAATCCCTTCTCTGGTGTTCGATACTGCATTGCAACATGACAAGGTGTGTATTTCATTAATTGGTTAATGCTGTGATCCATTATCCATCCTAACTTTTGCTACCTTGCTTGTCCCTTTCTTGATAATTCCTGCCATGCTAATAGTTTTTTCTTATTTTTTTTTTCAGGTATCCACCTTCTTCTCCATGTATTAAAGCTGTCATGTTACTTCTTAGAAATCTATTGAGGTGCTTGGGGCTGTTTGCAGTGTTTGCTGTGATCATGCTATTGATTTGAAGGTAAGCAATGTTCAGAATTTAAGCATTGATTTTCAAATTGAAATGCCAGAGCAAGTAGTTAAACTTTAACACGTTATTACTTGTACCTACCATATTAAATTAAAGATAGATTAGAGAATATGTAATTTTATTTTATTTCACTTTTTCCATTTTGTGTCTTTCTATATAAATCAACCGAGTTGTGATGAAATGATACTCTTTTCTTGAACTGCTTCTGATACATATTTGCTTTTGCAGGTGACAAGACAGAGATGCACCAAATGTGAAGGCGTTGAAGATTCTTCAAATGAAGAAACCAACTCAAGACTCAGCATGAACAAATGAACTTACTTTGAACTTGCTTTGTATTTGGAATTACTTGAAACTGATTTTTTGATATGTGAGCATGAATTATTTGATGTGAAGAAGAGAATAGTCACAGTAGAACGCGTTTTGTTCTTATTCCAATAAAATTTGTATTTTTGTGTTTACTTTTTTCTTGTTGTTTTGCTTCCACTGCTCCGAGTCCCAAGCTCAGCTGCTGCGTATATGTAAGCACAGAAGCTGAGCTTGGGACACGAAGCATCAGAGAAGCGACAACAAAACAATTTTTCCCCTCCTTGGTTGTCGGCTTTGTCCTTCCTTGATTGCGCGACTCACTGGTGGAAACCAATGAGCCACTCGACCACGGAAGATCAAAGTTGACCACCAAGGAGAGGGAAAAAAACGTCCTTATCTATATCGGGGTAAAGTACTCGCCCTGGTACAAATTATTACCTCTCTGAGAGAGAGAGAGAGAGAGAGAGAGAGAGGGCGGAGAGGGGGGAGGGTGGAAACAGAGATAGGGACTGCTAAGTTAACAAAGGGGAGAGGGGGAGGGGTTGGAGACAGACAAGAAAAGAAGGTGGGGGATAAAGACACAGGCTAATAAAAGTGTTAAAAGAGTGGGGAGAGTAGGAGAGCGAAGAAAAGTAAGATGGAGGGGAGGAAATAAATAACACTAAAAAGAAGACAGAACCTTCCTAACCTAACCTAAACCCCACCTAAGTTTAAGAAAACTAACCTAACCTAACCTAACCTAACCTAACCTAACTAACAACCTAACCTAACCTAACTTAACCTAAGAAGAAAAGAAGAAGAAGAAAAAGAAGAAGAAGAAAAAAAGAAAGAAAGAAAAGAAGAAGAAAAAGAAGAAGAAAAAGAGAAGAAAAAAGAAGAAGAAAAAAAAGAAGAAGAAAGAAGAAGAAGAAGAAGAAAGAAGAAGAAGAAAGAAGAAGAAAGAAAGAAAAAGAAGAAAAAAAAGAAGAAAAAAAGAAGAAGAAAATTTTTCTTTTCTTCTTCTTTTTTTCTTCTTTTTTTCTTCTTCTCTTCTTCTTCTTTTCTTCTTCTCTTTCTTCTTCTTTTTTTCTTCTTCTTCCTTTCTTCTTCCTTTCTTCTTCTTCTTCTTTTTCTTCTTCTTTTTTCTTCTTCTTTTTCTTCTTCTTTTTCTTCTTCTTTTTTTCTTCTTCTTTTTCTTCTTCTTCTTTTTTCTTCTTTCTTTTTCTTCTTCTTTTTCTTCTTTCTTCTTCTTTTCTTCTTCTTTTTCTTCTTCTTTTTTTTCTTCTTCTTCTTTTTTTCTTCTTCTTTTTCTTCTTCTTTTTTTCTTCTTCTTTCTTAAGTTCTTAAGTTAGGTTAGGTTAAGTTAGGTTAGGTTAGGTTAGGTTAAGTTAGGTTAGGTTAGGTTAGGTTAGGTTAGGTTAGGTTAGGTTAGGTTAGGATAGGTTAGTTTTTTTCTTAAACTTGGGTGGGGTTAGGTTAGGTTAGGGATGTTCTGTCTTCTTTTTTAGTGTTATTTTTTTCCTTCCCCCCCCCCCTCCATCTTACTTTTCTTCGCTCTCCCTATTCTCCCCACCCTTTTCTTACACTTTTATTCGCCTGTGTCTTTATCCCCCCCCCTTCTTTTCTTGTCTGTCTCCAACCCCTCCCCCTCTCCCCTTTGTTAACTTTCCAGTCCCTATCTGTTTCCGCCTCCCCCTCTCCGCCCCGCCTCTCCCCTCTCTCTCTCTCTCTCTCTCTCAGAGAGGTAATAATTTGTACCAGGGCGAGTACTTTACTCCAATATAGATAAGGACGTTTTCCCTCTCCTTGGTGGTCAACTTTGATCTTCCGTGGTCGAGTGGCTCATTGGTTTCCACCAGTGAGTCGCGCAATCAAGGAAGGACAAAGCCGACAACCAAGGAGGAACAATTGTTTTGTTGTCGCTTCTCTGATGCTTCGTGTCCCAAGCTCAGCTTCTGTGCTTACATATACGCAGCAGCTGAGCTTGGGACTCGGAGCAGTGGAAGCAAAACAACAAGAAAAAGTAAACACAAAAATACAAATTTTATTGGAATAAGAACAAAACGCGTTCTACTGTGACTATTCTCTTCTTCACATCAAATAATTCATGCTCACATATCAAAAAATCAGTTTCAAGTAATTCCAAATACAAAGCAAGTTCAAAGTAAGTTCATTTGTTCATGCTGAGTCTTGAGTTGGTTTCTTCATTTGAAGAATCTTCAACGCCTTCACATTTAGTGCATCTCTGTCTTGTCACCTGCAAAAGCAAATATGTATCAGAAGCAGTTCAAGAAAAGAGTATCATTTCATCACAACTCGGCTGATTTATATAGAAAGACACAAAATGGAAAAAGTGAAATAAAATAAAATTACATATTCTCTAATCTATCTTTAATTTAATATGGTAGGTACAAGTGATAACGTGTTAAAGTTTAACTACTTGCTCTGGCATTTCAATTTGAAAATCAATGCTTAAATTCTGAACATTGCTCACCTTCAAATCAATAGCATGATCACAGCAAACACTGCAAACAGCCCCAAGCACCTCAATAGATTTCTAAGAAGTAACATGACAGCTTTAATACATGGAGAAGAAGGTGGATACCTGAAAAAAAAATAAGAAAAAACTATTAGCATGGCAGGAATTATCAAGAAAGGGACAAGCAAGGTAGCAAAAGTTAGGATGGATAATGGATCACAGCATTAACCAATTAATGAAATACACACCTTGTCATGTTGCAATGCAGTATCGAACACCAGAGAAGGGATTACAAGCTGGCCAAAATAATCCAGCATTCATCAGCAGGCTCTTCAGTAGTGGAGGCTTGTCTAAGGAATCAGCATCCTGAAGAACAAAAATAGCATTAAATCAGTATGTGGAAGGTTTCAAACTAAGTGCGATGATGTCATATTAAAATTGCATCATGCTTGTCCTGACCAAAACAATCCAAATGCAAAAGTAATAATAATAATCCAAATAAAAAAACAAAGGATTATAATAATCCAAATCCAGCATAACAGGGGATAATCACAATACGAAAGCAGCACAGAGAACAAGTATAAACTCAATAAAGAATCATAAAGATTCACAACAAACAAATCTGCAAATCACAAAATATCAAATACTCAACTTAGTATAAAAATGCCGCGGAGAGATCCACAAAGAATAGTTCTGGAGTCGTGATGAAGTATAGGAGCAAATCCAAAGAAATCCAAGTTCAGGTAGAGCAGAAGCTAGCCAAAGCAATAACCTCAAAAGGGGTAACTAAAGACCCTAAATAAACAAACAGAAAACATGGACAACGGGCATTAAACACACAGTGGGCGGACCCATGGATCATATTAAAATAGCTAAGAATATTTACCGAAAGACAAATCGAAATGATAAAATCATTAAAATAATATAACCATTTCTTCAGGTCTGTTCTTCAACCTATTAGGGCAGACACATGTGAAAGACAGAGGTTAGGCCATGTGCTCAGAGGTTAATTTCACGCAATCACCAGACTTTCACTCGACTCACCAAAATTCATAGTTTACAGTAATCCTTAACAGTAACTAATTAAATCCTCTTCTATAAACTTTCTTCTTAAAACTCAGGATTACCCAGATAAAAGCGGATAACTCCAGAACCTCCCGACGGCAGAGCCAAGACATGTCTGACGAGACAGAGCGGAAGCAGACAAAGTAGTCCCAGGTGACAAGACAGCAAGTAGTTCCGTGTGACGTATGACAAGCGGCGGGAACTAAGGTATGAGAACCGGAGAGCAGAAGGCGGGAAATTCAAATCGTAGCGGGAGCGCAGACGATCGCTACACGTGGAAACGAACAACTCTTAATTAGATATAGCATCTCTGTTCACTCGGCGAGCGAACATATTTATTAATGACTCGTCAGCGCTAAAAAGTGTGTTTCTGCCCAAAAAATTTTTTTATCTTTTTTTCATCCTAACAGGAGTCACTTGCATTTTTATTTTCGAGGAAGGATTTTGAAGGCATCAGTAAAAGTAGTGGGATTGCTGTTGATGAAACTTACAGGCTACCCTCGGGGGTTGGTCTAAGGGTGCGTAAGAGTCCCCCTGGACAACCCCCGTCACTTTGGAGCAACATTATTTTTCGGCCGAAAATCGTAAAAATGCAAAGGCTATAGCCTTTGCGTTTTTGCGATTTTCGGCCGAAAAAAAATTGTCTCCGATTTCGACCAAACTCACAGGCTACCCTCGGGGGTTGGTCTAAGGGTGCGTAAGAGTCCCCCTGGACAACCCCCGTCACTTTGGAGCAACATTATTTTCGGCCGAAAATCGTAAAAATGCAAAGGCTATAGCCTTTGCGTTTTTGCGATTTTCGGCCAAAATTGTCTCCGATTTCGACCAAACTCACAGGCTACCGTCGGGGGTTGGTCTAAGGGTGCGTAAGAGTCCCCCTGGACAACCCCCGTCACTTTGGAGCAACATTATTTTTCGGCCGAAAATCGTAAAAATGCAAAGGCTATAGCCTTTGCGTTTTTGGGATTTTCGGCCGAAACAAAATTGTCTCCGATTTCGACCAAACTCACAGGCTACCCTCGGGGTTGGTCTAAGGTGCGTAAGAGTCCCCTGGACAACCCCGTCACTTTGGAGCAACATTATTTTCGGCCGAAAATCGTAAAAATGCAAAGGCTATAGCCTTTGCGTTCAGGGAATTTCGGCCGAAAAAATTGTCTCCGATTTCGACCAAACTCACAGGCTACCCTCGGGGGTTGGTCTAAGGGTGCGTAAGAGTCCCCCTGGACAACCCCCGTCACTTTGGAGCAACATTATTTTTCGGCCGAAAATCGTAAAAATGCAAAGGCTATAGCCTTTGCGTTTTTGGGATTTTCGGCCGAAACAAAATTGTCTCCGATTTCGACCAAACTCACAGGCTACCCTCGGGGGTTGGTCTAAGGGTGCGTAAGAGTCCCCCTGGACAACCCCCGTCACTTTGGAGCAACATTATTTTTCGGCCGAAAATCGTAAAAATGCAAAGGCTATAGCCTTTGCGTTTTTGAATTTTCGGCCGAAAAAAAATTGTCTCCGATTTCGACCAAACTCACAGGCTACCCTCGGGGGTTGGTCTAAGGGTGCGTAAGAGTCCCCCTGGACAACCCCAGTCACTTTGGAGCAACATTATTTTTCGGCCGAAAATCGTAAAAATGCAAAGGCTATAGCCTTTGCGTTTTTCGGCCGAAAAAAAATGGCTCCGATTTCGACCAAACTCACAGGCTACCCTCGGTGGTTGCTCTAAGGGTGCGTAAGAGTCCCCCTCGACAACCCCCGTCACTTTGGAGCAACATTATTTTTCGTCCGAAAATCGTAAAAATGCAAAGGCTATAGCCTTTGCGTTTTTATGATTTTTGGCCGAAAATAAATTGTCTCCGATTTCGACCAAACTCACAGGACACCCTCGGGGGTTGGTCTAAGGGAAGTTAAGAGTGCCCCTGCACAACCCCCGTCACTTTGGAGCAAAATTTATTTTCGGCCCAAAATCGTAAAAATGCAAAGGCTATAGCCTTTGCGTTTTTATGATTTTCGGCCGAAAATAAATTGTCTCCGAATTCGACCAAACTCACGGGCTTCCCTCGCGGGTTGGTCTAAGGGTGCGTAAGAGTCCCCCGGAACAACCCCAGTCACTTTGGAGCAAAATTTATTTCCGGCCAAAAATCGTAAAAATGCAAAGGCTGTAGCCTTTGCGTTTTTGCGATTTTCGGCCGAAAAAAAATTGTCTCCGATTTCGACCAAACTCACAGGCTACTCTCGGGGGTTGGTCTAAGGGAAGTAAAGAGTGCCCTCGCACAACCCACGTCGCTTTGGAGCAACATATATTTTCGGCCCAAAATCGTAAAAATGCAAAGGCTATAGCCTTTGCGTTATTATGATTTTCGGCCGAAAATAAATTGTCTTCGAATTCGACCAAACTCACAGGCCCCCCCGGGGGTTGGTCTAGGGGAAGTTAAGAGTGCCCCTGCACAACCCCCGTCACTTTGGAGCAAAATTTATTTTCGGCCCAAAATCGTAAAAATGCAAAGGCTATAGCCTTTGCGTTTTTATGATTTTCGGCCGAAAATAAATTGTCTCCGAATTCGACCAAACTCACAGGACACCCTCGGGGGTTGGTCTAGAGGAAGTTAAGAGTGCCCCTGCACAACCCCCGTCACTTTGGAGCAACATTTATTTTCGGCCGAAAATCGTAAAAATGCAAAGGCTATAGCCTTTGCGTTATTATGATTTTCGGCCGAAAATAAATTGTCTTTGAATTCGACTTAACTTACAGGACACCCTCGGGGGTTGGTCTAGGGGAAGTTAAGAGTGCCCCTGCACAACCCCCGTCACTTTGGAGTAAAATTTATATTCGGCCCCGAAATCGTAAAAATGGCAAGGCTATAGCCTTTGCGTTTTTATGATTTTCGGCCGGAAATAAATTGTCTCGAATTCGACCAAACTCACAGGACACCCTCGGGGTTGGTCTAAGGGAAGTTAAGAGTGCCCTGCACAACCCCGTCACTTTGGAGCAAAATTTATTTCGGCCCAAAATCGTAAAAATGGCAAGGCTATAGCCTTTGCGTTTTTGCGATTTTCGGCCGAAAATAAATTGTCTCCGAATTCGACCAAACTCACACGACACCCTCAGGGGTTGGTCTAAGGAAGTGCGTAAGAGTGCCCCCGCACAACCCCGTCACTTTGGAGCAAAATTTATTTCCGGCCGAAAATCGTAAAAATGGCAAGGCTATAGCCTTTGCGTTTTTATGATTTTCGGCCGAAAATAAATTGTCTCGAATTCGACCAAACTCACAGGACACCCTCGGGGTTGGTCTAAGGGAAGTTAAGAGTGCCCCTGCACAACCCCGTCACTTTGGAGCAAAATTTATTTTCGGCCCAAAATCGTAAAAATGGCAAGGCTATAGCCTTTGCGTTTTATGATTTTCGGCCGAAAATAAATTGTCTCCGAATTCGACAAAACTCACGGGACACCTTTGGGGGTTTGTCTAAGGGAAGTTAAGCGTGCCCCGCACAACCCCCGTCACTTTTGAGCAAAATTTATTTTCGGCCCAAAATCGTAAAAATGCAAAGGCTATAGCCTTTGCGTTTTTATGATTTTCGGCCGAAAATAAATTGTCTCGAATTCGACCAAACTCACAGGACACCCTCGGGGGTTGGTCTAAGGAAGTTAAGAGTGCCCCCGCACAACCCCCGTCACTTTGGAGCAAAATTTATTTTCGGCCCAAAATCGTAAAAATGGCAAGGCTATAGCCTTTGCGTTTTATGATTTTCGGCCGAAAATAAATTGTCTCCGAATTCGACCAAACTCACAGGACACCCTCGGGGTTGGTCTAAGGAAGTTAAGAGTGCCCCTGCACAACCCCGTCAGTTTGGAGCAAAATTTATTTTCGGCCCAAAATCGTAAAAATTCAAAGGCTATAGCCTTTGCGTTTTTATGATTTTCGGCCGAAAATAAATTGTCTCCGAATTCGACCAAACTCACGGGACACCCTCGGGGTTGGTCTCAGGAAAGTTATGAGTGCCCTCGAGCAACCCCCGTCACTTTGGAGCAAAATTTATTTCTGGCCCAAAATCGTAAAAATGGCAAGGCTATAGCCTTTGCGTTTTTATGATTTTCGGCCGAAAATAAATTGTCTCCGAATTCGACCAAACTCACAGGACACCCTCGGGAGTTGGTCTAAGGAAGTTAAGAGTGCCCCCGCACAACCCCCGTCACTTTGGAGCAAAATTTATTTCCGGCCCAAAATCGTAAAAATGGCAAGGCTATAGCCTTTGCGTTTTTATGATTTTCGGCCGAAAATAAATTGTCTCCGAATTCGACAAAACTCACAGGACACCCTCGGGGGTTGGTCTAAGGGAAGTTAAGAGTGCCCCCGCACAACCCCCGTCACTTTGGAGCAAAATATATTTCCGGCCCAAAATCGTAAAAATGGCAAGGCTATAGCCTTTGCGTTTTTATGATTTTCGGCCGAAAATAAATTGTCTCCGAATTCGACCAGACTCACAGGACACCCTCGGGGGTTGGTCTAAAAGAAGTAAGGAGTGCCCCCGCACAACCCCCTTACTTTGGAGCAAAATTTATTTCTGGCCTAAAATCGTAAAAATGGCAAGGCTATAGCCTTTGCGTTTTATGATTTTCGGCCGAAAATTAATTGTCTCCGAATTCGACCAAACTCACAGGACACCCTCGGGGGTTGGTCTAAGGGAAGTTAAGAGTGCCCTCGAGCAAACCCCGTCACTTTGGAGCAAAATTTATTTCCGGCCCAAAATCGTAAAAATGGCAAGGCTATAGCCTTTGCGTTTTTATGATTTTCGGCCGAAAATAAATTGTCTCCGAATTCGACCAAACTCACAGGACAACCTCGGGGGTTGGTCTAAGGGAAGTTAAGAGTGCCCCGCACAACCCCGTCACTTTGGAGCAAAATTTATTTCCGGCCCAAAATCGTAAAAATGGCAAGGCTATAGCCTTTGCGTTTTTATGATTTTCGGCCGAAAATAAATTGTCTCCGAATTCGACCAAACTCACAGGACATCCTCGGGGTTGGTCTAAGGAAGTTAAGAGTGCCCCCGCACAACCCCGTCACTTTGGAGCAAAATTTATTTTCGGCCCAAAATCGTAAAAATGGCAAGGCTATAGCCTTTGCGTTTTTATGATTTTCGGCCGAAAATAAATTGTCTCCGAATTCGACCAAACTCACAGGACACCCTCGGGGGTTGGTCTAAAGGAAGTTAAGAGTGCCCCCGCACAACCCCCGTCACTTTGGAGCAAAATTAATTTTTGGCCCAAAATCGTAAAAATGGCAAGGCTATAGCCTTTGCGTTTTTATGATTTTCGGCCGAAAATAAATTGTCTCCGAATTCGACCAAACTCACAGGACACCCTCGGGGGTTGGTCTAAGGGAAGTTAAGAGTGCCTCCGCACAACCCCGTCACTTTGGAGCAAAATTTATTTTAGGCTCAAAATCGTAAAAATGGCAAGGCTATAGCCTTTGCGTTTTTATGATTTTCGGCTGAAAATAAATTGTCTCCGAATTCAACCAAACTCACAGGACACCCTCTGGGGTTGGTCTGAGGGAAGTTTTAAGTGCCCCCGCACAACCCCGTATCTTTGGAGCAAAATATATTTCGAGCTCAAAATCGTAAAAATGGCAAGGCTATAGCCTTTGCGTTCTTAAGATTTTCGGCCAAAAATGAATTGTCTTCGAATTCGACCTAACTCACAGGACACCCTCGGGGGTTGGTCTAAGGAAAGTTAAGAGTGCCCCCGCACAACCCCCCGTCACTTTGGAGCAAAATATATTTCCGGCCCAAAATCGTAAAAATGGCAAGGCTATAGCCTTTGCGTTTTTATGATTTTCGGCCGAAAATAAATTGTCTCGAATTCGACCAAACTCACAGGACACCCTCTGGGGTTGGTCTAAAGGGAAGTTAAGAGTGCCCCTGCACACCCCCGTCACTTTGGAGCAAAATTTATTTTCGGCCCAAAATCGTAAAAATGGCAAGGCTATAGCCTTTGCGTTTTAACGATTTCTGGCCGAAAAAAAAATTGTCTCGGATTTCGACCAAACTCACAGGAAACCCTCGGGGTTGGTCTAAGGGAAGTTAAGAGTGCCCCGCACAACCCCGTCACTTTGGAGCAAAATTTATTTTCGGCCCAAAATCGTAAAAATGGCAAGGCTATAGCCTTTGCGTTTTTATGATTTTCGGCCGAAAATAAATTGTCTCGAATTCGACCAAACTCACAGGACACCCTCGGGGTTGGTCTAAGGGAAGTTAAGAGTGCCCCGCACAACCCCCCGTCACTTTGGAGCAAAATTTATTTCCGGCCCAAAATCGTAAAAATGGCAAGGCTATAGCCTTTGCGTTTTATGATTTTCGGCCGAAAATAAATTGTCTCCGAATTCGACCAAACTCACAGGACACCCTCGGGGTTGGTCTAAGAGAAGTTAAAGAGTGCCCCGCACCCCCGTCACTTTGGAGCAAAATATATTTCCGGCCCAAAACCGTAAAAATGGCAAGGCTATAGCCTTTGCGTTTTTATGATTTTCGGCCAAAAATAAATTGTCTCGAATTCGACCAAACTCACAGGACACCCTCGGGGTTGGTCTAAGGGAAGTTAAGAGTGCCCCGCACAACCCCGTCACTTTGGAGCAAAATTTATTTCTGGCCCAAAATCGTAAAAATGGCAAGGCTATAGCCTTTGCGTTTTTATGATTTTCGGCCGAAAATAAATTGTCTCCGCATTCGACCAAACTCACAGGACACCCTCGGGGGTTGGTCTAAGGGGAGTTAAGAGTGCCCCCACACAACCCCGTCACTTTGGAGCGAAATTTATTCCCGGCCCAAAATCGTAAAAATGGCAAGGCTATAGCCTTTGCGTTTTTATGATTTTCGGCCGAAAATAAATTGTCTCCGAATTCGACCAAACTCACAGGACACCCTCGGGGGTTGGTCTAAGGGAAGTTAAGAGTGCCCCCGCACAACCCCGTCACTTTGGAGCAAAATTTATTTTTGGCCCAAAATCGTTAAAATGGCAAGGCTATAGCCTTTGCGTTTTTATGATTTTCGGCCGAAAATAAATTGTCTCTGAATTCGACCAAACTCACAGGACACCCTCGGGGGTTGGTCTAAGGGAAGTTAAGAGTGCCCCCGCACAACCCCCGTCACTTTGGAGCAAAATATATTTCCGGCCCAAAATCGTAAAAATGGCAAGGCTATAGCCTTTGCGTTTTTATGATTTTCGGCCGAAAATAAATTGTCTCCGAATTCGACCAAACTCACAGGACACCCTCGGGGGTTGGTCTAAGGGAAGTTAAGAGTGCCCCCGCACAACCCCCTCACTTTGGAGCAAAATTTATTTCTGGCCCAAAATCTCAAAAATGGCAAGGCTATAGCCTTTGCGTTTTTATGATTTTCGGCCGAAAATAAATTGTCTCCGAATTCGACCAAACTCACAGGACACCCTCGGGGGTTGGTCTAAGGGAAGTTAAGAGTGCCCCTGCACAACCCCCTCACTTTGGAGCAAAATTTATTTCCGGCCCAAAATCGTAAAAATGGCAAGGCTATAGCCTTTGCGTTTTAATGATTTTCGGCCGAAAATAAATTGTCTCCGAATTCGACTAAACTCACAGGACACCCTCAGGGGTTGGTCTAAGGGAAGTTAAGAGTGCCCCGCATAACCCCCGTCACTGTGGAGCAAGGCTATAGCCTTTGCGTTTTTATGATTTTCGGCCGAAAATAAATTGTGTCCGAATTCAACCAAACTCACAGGACACCCTCGGGGGTTTGGTCTAGGGGGGGGGTTAGAGTCCCCCTGCACAACCCCCGTCACTTTGGAGCAAAATTAATTTTCGGCCCAAAATCGTAAAAATGGCAAGGCTATAGCCTTTGCGTTTTTATGATTTTCGGCCGAAAATAAATTGTCTGCGAATTCGACCAAACTCACAGGACACCCTCGGTGGTTGGTCTAAGGAAGTTAAGAGTGCCCCTACAACCCGGTCACTTTGGAGCAAAATATATTTCCGGCCCAAAATCGTAAAAATGCCAAGGCTATAGCCTTTGCGTTTTTATGATTTTCGGCCGAAAATAAATTGTCTCCGAATTCGACCAAACTCACAGGACACCCTCGGGGGTTGGTCTAAGGGAAGTTAAGAGTGCCCCCGCACAACCCCGTCACTTTGGAGCAAAATTTATTTCTGGCCCAAAATCTCAAAAATGGCAAGGCTATAGCCTTTGCGTTTTTATGATTTTCGGCCGAAAATAAATTGTCTCCGAATTCGACCAAACTCACAGGACACCCTCGGGGGTGGGTCTAAGGGAAGTTAAGAGTGCCCCTGCACAGCCCCCCCCACTTTGGAGCAAAATTTATTTCCGGCCCAAAATCGTAAAAATGGCAAGGCTATAGCCTTTGCGTTTTTATGATTTTCGGCCGCAAATAAATTGTCTCCGAATTCGACCAAACTCACAGGACACCCTCGGGGGTTGGTCTAAGAGAAGTTAAGAGTGCCCTGCACAACCCCGTCACTTTGGAGCAAAATTTATTTTGGCCCAAAATCGTAAAAATGGCAAGGCTATAGCCTTTGCGTTTTTATGATTTTCGGCCGGAAAATAAATTGTCTCCGAATTCGAACAAACTCGCAGGACACCCTCTGGGGTTGGTCTTAGGGAAGTTAAGAGTGCCCCCGCACAGCCCCGTCACCTTGGAGCAAGATTTATTTTTGGCCCAAAATCGTTAAAATGGCAAGGCTATAGCCTTTGCGTTTTTATGATTTTCGGCCGAAAATAAATTGTCTCCGAATTCGACCAAACTCACAGGACACCCTCGGGGTTGGTCTAAAGAAGTCAAGAGTGCCCCCGCACAACCCCGTCACTTTGGAGCAAAATTTATTTTCGGCCCAAAATCGTAAAAATGGCAAGGCTATAGCCTTTGCGTTTTTATGATTTTCGGCCGAAAATAAATTGTCTCCGAATTCGACCAAACTCACAGGACACCCTCGGGGGTTGGTCTAAAGAAGTTAAGAGTGCCCCCGCACAACCCCCTCACTTTGGAGCAAAATTTATTTCTGGCCCAAAATCTCAAAAATGGCAAGGCTATAGCCTTTGCGTTTTTATGATTTTCGGCCGAAAATAAATTGTCTCCGAATTCGACCAAACTCACAGGACACCCTCGGGGTTGGTCTAAGAGTGCGTAAGAGTCCCCCTGCACAGCCCCCGTCATTTTGGAGCAAAATTTATTTCCGGCCCAAAATCGTAAAAATGGCAAGGCTATAGCCTTTGCGTTTTTATGATTTTCGGCCGAAAATAAATTGTCTCGAATTCGACCAAACTCACAGGACACCCTCGGGGTTGGTCTAAGGAAGTTAAGAGTGCCCCGCACACCCCCCGTCACTTTAGAGCAAAATTGATTTCCGGCCCAAAATCGTAAAAATGCAAAGGCTATAGCATTTGCGTTTTTATGTTTTTCGGCCGAAAAATAAATTGTCTCCGAATTCGACCAAACTCACAGGACACCCTCGGGGTTGGTCTAAGGGAAGTTAAGAGTGCCCTGCACAACCCCGTCACTTTGGAGCAAAATTTATTTCTGGCCCAAAATCGTAAAAATGCAAAGGCTATAGCCTTTGCGTTTTTATGAATTTCGGCCGAAAATAAATTGTCTCCGAATTCGACTAAACTCACAGGACACCCTCAGGGGTTGGTGTAGGGGAAGTTAAGAGTGCCCCGCACAACCCCGTCACTTTGGAGCAAAATTTATTTTCGGCCCAAAATCGTAAAAATGCCAAGGCTATAGCCTTTGCGTTTTTATGATTTTCGGCCGAAAATAAATTGTCTCGAATTCGACCAAACTCACAGGACACCCTCGGGGGTTGGTCTAAGGGAAGTTAAGAGTGCCCCGTCACTTTGGAGCAAAATTTATTTCCGGACCAAAATCGTAAAAAAAGCCAAGGCTATAACCTTTGCGTTTTATGATTTTCGGCCGAAAATAAATTGTCTCCGAATTCGACCAAACTCACAGGACACCCTCGGGGTTGGTCTAAGGGAAGTTAGAGTGCCCCCGCACAGCCCCGTCACTTTGGAGCAAAAATAATTTTTGCCCAAAATCGTAAAAATGGCAAGGCTATAGCCTTTGCGTTCTTATGATTTTCGGCCAAAACTAAATTGTCTCCGAATTCGACTGCCTCACACGACACCCTCGGGGGTTGGTCTAAGGGAAGTTAAGAGTGCCCCTGCACAGCCCCGTCACTTTGCAGAAAAATTTATTTTCGGCCCAAAATCGTAAAAATGCAAAGGCTATAGCCTTTGCGTTTTTATGATTTTCGGCCGAAAATAAAAGGTCTCCGAATTCGACCAAACTCACGGGCTTCCCTCGCGGGTTGGTCTAAGGTTGCGTAAGCGTCCCCCGGAACAACCCCAGTCACTTTGGAGCAAAATTTATTTCCGGCCCAAATTCGTAAAAATGCAAAGGCTATAGCCTTTGCGTTTTTATGATTTTCGGCCGAAAATAAAAGGTCTCCGAATTCGACCAAACTCACAGGACACCCTCGGGGGTTGGTCTAAGGGAAGTAAAGAGTGGCCCTGCACAACCCCCGTCTCTTTGGAGCAAAATTTAATTTCGGCCCAAAATCGTAAAAATGCAAAGGCTATAGCCTTTGCATTTTTATGATTTTCGGCCGAAAATAAATTGTCTCCGAATTCGACCAAACTCACAGGACACCCTCGGGGGTTGGTCTAAGGGAAGTTAAGAGTCACCCTGCACAGCCCCCGTCATTTTGGAGCAAATTAGTTTTTGACCGAAAATCTTAAAAAATGCCAAGGCTATAGCCTTTGCATTTTTGCGATTTCTGGCCGGAAAAATATTGTCTCCGAATTCGACCAAACTCACAGGACACCCTCGGGGTTGGTCTAAAGGGTGCGTAAGAGTCCCCTGCACAACCCCCGTCACTTGGGAGCAAAATTTATTTTCGGCCCAAAATCGTAAAAATGCCAAGGCTATAGCCTTTGCGTTTTTATGATTTTCGGCCGAAAATGAACTGTCTCCGAATTCGACCAAACGCACAGGACACCCTCAGGGGTTGGTCTAAGGGAAGTAAAGAGTGCCCCTGCACAACCCCCGTCACTTGGGAGCAAAATTTATTTCCGGCCCAAAATCGTAAAAATGCCAAGGCTATAGCCTTTGCGTTTTTATGATTTTCGGCCGAAAATTAACTGTCTCCGAATTCGACCAAACGCACAGGACACCCTCGGGGTTGGTCTAAGGGAAGTTAAGAGTGCCCCTGCACAGCCCCGTCATTTTGGAGCAAAATTTAGTTTTTGACCGAAAATCGTAAAAATGCCAAGGCTATAGCCTTTGCATTTTATGATTTTCGGCCGAAAATAAATTGTCTCCGATTTCGACCAAACTCACAGGACACCCTCGGGGTTGGTCTAAGGGAAGTTAAGAGTGCCCCTGCACAGCCCCGTCACTTTGGAGCAAATTAGTATTTGACCCAAAATCGTAAAAATGCCAAGGCTATAGCCTTTGCATTTTTGCGATTTTCGGCCGAAAATAATTGTCTCGATTTCGACCAAACTCACAGGCTACCCTCGGGGTTGGTCTAAGGGAAGTTAAGAGTGCCCCTGCACAACCCCGTCATTTTGGAGCAAATTAGTTTTTGACCCAAAATCGTAAAAATGCCAAGGCTATAGCCTTTGCGTTTTATGATTTTCGGCCGAAAATAAATTGTCTCCGAATTCGACCAAACTCACAGGACACCCTCGGGGTTGGTCTAAGGGAAGTTAAGAGTGCCCTGCACAGCCCCGTCATTTTGGAGCAAAATTATTTTTGACCAAAATCGTAAAAATGCAAAGGCTATAGCCTTTGCGTTTTTATGATTTCCGGCCGAAAAAAAAATTGTCTCCGAATTCGACCAAACTCAAAGGACACCCTCGGGGGTTGGTCTGAGGAAGTGCGTAAGAGTGCCCCCGCACAACCCCCGTCAGTTTGGAGCAAAATTTATTTTTGTCCCAAAATCGTAAAAATGCAAAGGCTATAGCCTTTGCATTTTTGTGATTTTCGGCCGAAAAAAAATTGTCTCCGATTTCGACCAAACTCACAGGCTACCCTCGGGGGTTGGTCTAAGGGTGCGTAAGAGTCCCCCTGCACAGCCCCCGTCATTTTGGAGCAAATTAGTTTTTGACCGAAAATCGTAAAAAATGCCAAGGCTATAGCCTTTGCATTTTTGCGATTTCCGGCCGGAAAAAAATTGTCTCCGAATTCGACTAAACTGACAGGCTACCCTCGGGGGTTGGTCTAAGGGTGCGTAAGAGTCCTCCTGCACAGCCCCCGTCATTTTGGAGCAAATTAGTTTTTGACCGAAAATCGTAAAAAATGCCAAGGCTATAGCCTTTGCATTTTTGCGATTTCCGGCCGGAAAAAAATTGTCTCCGAATTCGACTAAACTGACAGGCTACCCTCGGGGGTGGTCTAAGGGTGCGTAAGAGACCTCCTGCACAGCCCCGTCATTTTGGAGCAAAATTTATTTTGACCAAAAATCGTAAAAAATGCCAAGGCTATAGCCTTTGCATTTTTGTGATTTCAGGCCGGAAAAAAATTGTCTCCGATTTCGACCAAACTCACAGGCTACCCTCAGGGGTTGGTCTTAGGGTGCGTAAGAGTCCCCCTGCACACCCCCCGTCATTTTGGAGCAAATTAGTTTTTGACCGAAAATCGTAAAAAATGCCAAGGCTATAGCCTTTGCATTTTTGCGATTTCCAGCCGGAAAAAAATTGTCTCCGAATTCGTCTAAACTGACAGGCTACGCTCGGGGGTTGATCTAAGGGTGCGTAAGAGTCCCCCTGCACAGCCCGCGTCATTTTGGAGCAAATTAGTTTTTGACCAAAAATCGTAAAAAATGCCAAGGCTATAGCCTTTGCATTTTTGTGATTTCAGGCCGGAAAAAAATTGTCTCCGAATTCGACTAAACTCATAGGCTACCCTAGGATAATGGTATATGGGTGCGTAAGAGTCCCCTTGCACAGCCCCCGTCTGTTTGGAGCAAACTAGGTTTTGACCGAAAATCGTAAAAAATGCCAAGGCTATAGCCTTTGCATTTTTGCGATTTCCGGCTGGAAAAAAATTGTCTCCGAATTCGACCAAACTCACAGGCTTCCCCCGGGATGTTTGGTCTAAGGGTGCGTAAGAAACACCCTGCACAGCTCCCGTCATCTTGGAGCAAATTAGTTTATGACCGAAAATCGTAAAAAATGCCAAGGCTATAGCCTTTGCATTTTTGCGATTTCCGTCCGGAAAAAAATTGCCTCTGATTTCGACCAAACTCACAGACTACCCTCGGGGGTTGGTCTATGGGTGCGTAAGAGTCCCCTTGCACAGCCCCCGTCATTTTTGAGCAAATTAGTTTTTGATCGAAAATCGTAAAAAATGCCAAGGCTATAGCCTATGCATTTTTGCGATTTCCGGCCGGAAAAAAATTGTCTCCGATTTCGACCAAACTCACAGGCTACCCTCGGGGGTTGGTCTAAGGGTGCGTAAGAGTCACCCTGCACAGCCCCCGTCATTTTGGAGCAAATTAGTTTTTGACCAAAAATCTTAAATAATGCCAAGGCTATAGCCTTTACATTTTTGCGATTTCCGGCCGGAAAAAAATTGTCTCCAATTTCGACCAAACTCACAGGCTACCCTCGGGGGTTGGTCTAAGGGTGCGTAAGAGTCCCTCTGCACAGCCCCCGTCATTTTGGAGCAAATTAGTCTTTGACCGAAAATCGTAAAAAATGCCAAGGCTATAGCCTTTGCATTTTTGCGATTTCCGGCCGGAAAAAAATTGTCTCCGATTTCGACCAAACTCACAGGCTACCCTCGGGGGTTGGTCTAAGGGTGCGTAAGAGTCACCCTGCACAGCCCCCGTCATTTTGGAGCAAATTAGTTTTTGACCGAAAATCGTAAAAAATGCCAAGGCTATAGCCTTTGCATTTTTGCGATTTCCGGCCGGAAAAAAATTGTCTCCGATTTCGACCAAACTCACAGGCTACCCTCGGGGGTTGGTCTAAGGGTGCGTAAGAGTCCTCCTGCACAGCCCCCGTCATTTTGGAGCAAATTAGTTTTTGACCGAAAATCGTAAAAATGCCAAGGCTATAGCCTTTGCATTTTACGATTTCCGGCCGGAAAAAATTGTCTCCGATTTCGACCAAACTCACAGGCTACCCTCGGGGTTGGTCTAAGGGTGTAAGAGTCACCCTGCACAGCCCCGTCATTTTGGAGCAAATTAGTTTTTGACCGAAAATCGTAAAAATGCCAAGGCTATAGCCTTTGCATTTTTGCGATTTCCGGCCGGAAAAAATTGTCTCCGATTTCGACCAAACTCACAGGCTACCCTCGGGGTTGGTCTAAGGGTGCGTAAGAGTCCCCTGCACAGCCCCCGTCATTTTGAAGCAAATTAGTTTTTGACCGAAAATCGTAAAAAATGCCAAGGCTATAGCCTTTGCATTGTTGCGATTTTCAGCCGGAAAAAATTGTCTCCGATTTTGACCAAACTCACAGGCTACCCTCGGGGTTGGTCTAAGGGTGCGTAAGAGTCCTCCTGCACATCCCCTTCATTTTGGAGCAAATTAGTTTTTGACCGAAAATCGTAAAAAATGCCAAGGCTATAGCCTTTGCATTTTTGCGATTTCCGGCCGGAAAAAAATTGTCTCCGATTTCGACCAAACTCACAGGCTACCCTCGGGGGTTGGTCTAAGGGTGCGTAAGATTCACCCTGCACAGACCCCGTCATTTTGGAGCAAATTAGTTTTTGACCGAAAATCGTAAAAATGCCAAGGCTATAGCCTTTGCATTTTTGCGATTTCCGGCCGGAAAAAAATTGTCTCCGATTTCGACCAAACTCACAGGCTACCCTCGGAGGCTGGTCTAAGGGTGCGTAAGAGTCCACCTGCACAGCCCCCGTCATTTTGGAGCAAATTAGTTTTTGACCGAAAATCTTAAAAAATGCCAAGGCTATAGCCTTTGCATTTTTGCGATTTCCGGCCAGAAAAAATTGTCTCCGATTTCGACCAAACTCACAGGCTACCCTCGGGGGTTGGTCTAAGGGTGCGTAAGAGTCACCCTGCACAGCCCCGTCATTTTGGAGCAAATTAGTTTTTGACCGAAAATCGTAAAAAATGCCAAGGCTATAGCCTTTGCATTTTTGCGATTTCCGGCCGGAAAAAAATTGTCTCCGAATTCGACTAAACTGACAGGCTACCCTCGGGGGTTGGTCTAAGGGTGCGTAAGAGTCCTCCTGCACAGCCCCCGTCATTTTGGAGCAAATTAGTTTTTGACCGAAAATCGTAAAAAATGCCAAGGCTATAGCCTTTGCATTTTTGCGATTTCCGGCCGGAAAAAAATTGTCTCCGATTTCGACCAAACTCACAGGCTACCCTCGGGGGTTGGTCTATGGGTGCGTAAGAGTCCCCTTGCACAGCCCGTCATTTTGGAGCAAATTAGTTTTTGACCGAAAATCGTAAAAAATGCCAAGGCTATAGCCTTTGCATTTTTGCGATTACCGGCCGGAAAAAATTGTCTCCGATTTCGACCAAACTCACAGGCTACCCTCAGGGGTTGGTCTTAGGGTGCGTAAGAGTCCCCCTGCACACCCCCCGTCATTTTGGAGCAAATTAGTTTTTGACCGAAAATCGTAAAAAATGCCAAGGCTATAGCCTTTGCATTTTTGCGATTTCCGGCCGGAAAAAAATTGTCTCCGATTTCGACCAAACTCACAGGCTACCCTCGGGGGTTGGTCTAAGGGTGCGTAAGAGTCCTCCTGCACAGCCCCGTCATTTTGGAGGAAATTAGTTTCTGATCGAAAATCGTTAAAAATGCCAAGGCTATAGCCTTTGCATTTTTGCGATTTCCGGCCGGAAAAAAAATTGTCTCCGATTTCGACCAAACTCACAGGCTACCCTCGGGGGTTGCTCTAAGGGTGAGTAAGAGTCCTCCTGCACAGCCCCCATCATTTTGGAGCAAATTAGTTTTTGACCGAAAGTCGTAAAAATGCCAAGGCTATAGCCTTTGCATTGATGCAATTTCCGGCCGGAAAAAAATTGTCTCCGATTTCGACCAAACTCACAGGCTACCCTCGGTGGTTGGTCTAAGGGTGCGTAAGAGTCACCCTGCACAGCCCCGTCATTTTGGAGCAAATTAGTTTTTGACCAAAAATCGTAAAAAATGCCAAGGCTATAGCCTTTGCATTTTTGCGATTACCGGCCGGAAAAAATTGTCTCCGATTTCGACCAAACTCACAGGCTACCCTCGGGGGTTGGTCTAAGGGTGCGTAAGAGTCCTCCTGCACAGCCCCCGTCATTTTGGAGCAAATTAGTTTTTGACCGAAAATCGTAAAAAATGCCAAGGCTATAGCCTTTGCATTTTTGCGATTTCCGGCCGGAAAAAAATTGTCTCCGATTTCGACCAAACTCACAGGCTACCCTCGGGGGTTGGTCTAAGGGTGCGTAAGATTCACCCTGCACAGCCCCCGTCATTTTGGAGCAAATTAGTTTTTGACCGAAAATCGTAAAAAATGCCAAGGCTATAGCCTTTGCATTTTTGCGATTTCCGGCCGGAAAAAAATTGTCTCCGATTTCGACCAAACTCACAGGCTACCCTCGGGGGTTGGTCTAAGGGTGCGTAAGAGTCCCCCTGCACAGCCCCCGTCATTTTGGAGCAAATTAGTTTTTGACCGAAAATCGTAAAAAATGCCAAGGCTATAGCCTTTGCATTTTTGCGATTTCCGGCCGGAAAAAAATTGTCTCCGATTTCGACCAAACTCACAGGCTACCCTCGGGGGTTGGTCTAAGGGTGCGTAAGAGTCCCCCTGCACAGCCCCCGTCATTTTGGAGCAAATTAGTTTTTGACCGAAAATCGTAAAAATGCCAAGGCTATAGCCTTTGCATTTATGCGATTTCCGGCCGGAAAAAATTGTCTCCGGTTTCAACCAAACTCACAGGCTACCCTCGGGGGTTGGTCTAAGGGTGCGTAAGAGTCCCCTGCACAGCCCCGTCACTTTGGAGCAAATTAGTTTTGACCGAAAATCGTAAAAAATGCCAAGGCTATAGCCTTTGCATTTTTGCGATTTCCGTCCGGAAAAAAATTGCCTCTGATTTCGACCAAACTCACAGACTACCCTCCGTGTTTGGTCTAAGGGTGCGTTAGAGTCCTCCTGCACAGCCCCCGTCATTTTGGAGCAAATTAGTTTTTGACCGAAAATCGTAAAAAATGCCAAGGCTATAGCCTTTGCATTTTTGCGATTTTCGGCAGGAGAAAACTTGTCTCTGAATTCGACCAAACTCACAGGTAACCTTCTTCTTGGTCCAAAAAACACATAGCTAGTCCAAGCAGCACTATACCGGACTTCGTTTAGAGGGAGGGCGGGAGGGAGGGAGGGAAAGATAGAGAGAGAGAGAGAGAGAGAGAGAGAGAGAGAGAGAGAGAGAGGGAGGGGGGACTAAAGGGACGCATGCGATGATGTCGGGACCGCAGTGTGGACATTGCGGGGACAGGGTTGCCACCACCTCCACCGCCGCCTCCAGGAGCGGCTCCTGCTCGCTGCGTCAGACGGAGCAGATCCAGCCCCTCGTGGCGGCGGGGTGGCCCGGCCCGGCCGGACGGGGTTGTCGATCAGTTTCCACAGAAAGCCCGCCGGTTTGTCAACGTCAGGATTCGACGTGCATGCAGCTAGCTCCAAAGGTCGGGCCGGGGCGGGCTGGGGCGGGCCGGGACTCCCCCCGGGTGCAGCGCCGACGCCCCCCGCGGACACGCCGCTTTTTATGTCGCCAAGGACGGCGTCGTCGCCTAGCACGCTATCAGAACACCGCCGCGGCTGCTCCGCTGGAGCAGTCACAGTTTTTGTTGCAAATTAATTCGTGCGCTGGACTTGCCAAACCAGAACTAACTCTCAGCTCGTTACTGATTTTTCTGACTCGTTTTTCAGTATTCCTGCTGTTTAAAACACTTTTAAGCTGACAACTTTTTCCACTAGATTTACGAACCAATTCCTTGTTACCGAGGGGGTATTCACTTCCGTAATACACTGTACACCTGATCCATGTATTACGCCGTAATACACGTAGTGTAATACCGAAAAACACGAGAATGTGCCTTAAAGTGATAAAATCTTGTGTGTAATACAGGTGAAATACAGGTGTATACAGGTGTAATACCATGTAATACCGAGATATCTGTACAAGATTTTCCGATGTGAATTCCCCCTCGCTTGTTACATTGCTGACAATGTCTTCTTTTATCAGTAAGTTACATACAAAACTATACAGACTAGCTAACAAATCAGTTGGTAATCCTGATGCGTAAAAACTTGGGTATTTACTCAGAAAAAAAAATCAGTATAGGTCTGAGAGTGGACGGTTAAGCATTTTTAAACTAAGGTATGCCCCGCGGCAAGAAAAACTGTTACGTAACCTGGCGAAAACTGGGAATAAATCAGTACAGAAAAGTGTAAGTGCGGCACTGGACCTGCCGTGGAATCAGCGTTTCTCTCGCGAAGTCTCGTTAATGTCGCACAGGTACGCCCTCTTTTTTCCTCCTCTCTTTCCCGTTCCGGTTGATTATGCCGCGAAATCGGCCAGAAGTCCTCCTGCCTGCCGGTCTGGCGTCCGCCGGGCTCCGCCGGGCTCTGCCGGGGCGCTCCGTCTCTTTCCCGCGCACGCGTCGCGTCCGTCTCTGCCGTCTCCACGCGCGTAGCTCCGTCTCTGTCGCGCGCACGCGCGCCCCCCTTCCCCATTGTCTCACCCCCCTCCCCCTCCCCGTCGCACCTGCCGCCCGCCCGCCGCCCGCCTGCCGCCCGCCCTCCGGCCATCACTCATATTCACTTGTGTCTCCGCTCTACAAATGACGCATAAGTCCGTCTGTCTGTGCCACACAGGCACGGGGGCCGGCGTCGTCTGCTTCTAGCGGCAACGAAATTAATAACAGCTCTAAGGAGGGAATCCCGGGGGATCTAGAAACGGCACGAACTGCCGCTGTTCCGCGTGCGTGTCGCTCACTCAAACTATTTTCGTACATTTTTTATCCACACAGGCAGAGGCGGCTGGGATCATAGCACTGTAGCACTGGTCAGGGGTGTTTTTGAAAATTTTAACACCGTTAAGTTTAGCGTAATGTGGCTAGCCTACCCGCTCCGTCTCTCTCACTCTGGCGTTGTGTGCCGGGCGCTGTAAGACAAACGCGCTGCCCTGATGCCCGCCATGAGTCACAGGTCTTTTACTCGTTTGTTTTCAGCGAGTGCCACCAGCAATCGGCCCGGCGGAGTTTGCGCGCCCACACTGTGGCACAGCACTAGACCAGGTCAAGCACTGGCCTACTAATGTTTTTTATAAGCAACGAAAGTTTAATAATTTTAACATTTTAAAAACTTTATAAACTTGGTTCTTATTATTTATTGTAAAAGTTGTAATGATTCCACGTTAAGCCATAATGCGTGTGTAACACGAATTCCTTCAATGGATTAAATGTAAAGCCGCACCCTACCAAAAATAATGTCAACGCAAACGTCACGTGACACTAGTCGTTATTTTCCCCGTCATTTCCCTGAAAGGAGTGCGAGTAGAGAGACCAGGCTGCCGCGCGGAGCGCGACGTCACACGCCCGCGCTGGAGCCGTCAGCGTCCCAAAGATGGCGCCATCAAAAAGCCGTCACCCCGCGCGACCCCTGAGAGATAGGCAATCCACCGGAGGGCCCGTCGCGCCGTGCCGCGGCTGACACACCAGCAGCGCGCGCCTCCACAACTTATTTCCAGGGCTGCACATGGCGAACCCCTTGGGAACGGGAAGAAAAGTAAAGATCACGCCGGGAGAGGTTCGAGGACGGGGCTCTAGGGCTCCAGGCACCTGGCACAGCTTTTTTAAGTTTTCGTTTTTCTTTATAAGGAAAGAAGAGCAGGGAGCTCAAATGTTGGCAGGACAAATTCTAAAAGGTTTATCACAGAAAAATATTTTATTACTAAAAGGCAGGAGTCAGTCGGCGGCGAGCTCGTTAGGGGGATGGTGTTGGTGTATGACGGCTCGCGGCTGATTAAACTCGCAAATGAGTGCGGATCCATCACGGGGATGAGCGTGCCATTACACACGCAGCCTCCGAAGCGAAATCATGACTGGGAGCTCAACTGCTGGGAATATGCGCTAGTTTCAATTTTATTAAATGAACGGAAATTGAAGTGTTGTCACATTTGGAAACCATCCCTCAATTTTTTTATTTTTTTTTTTTAAGGAAAAATTTAATTTAGATTTTTTTAAGCCAATTAATCTTTGGTTCAAGGCAACGGATTGGTTGTCAGGGCGCGGAAGGAGGCGGGCCGCGCTGCGCGGAAACGCCCTGTCATTAACTGGTAATCGCTGCTTTTAAAACTTTTGGCGCGCTGTGCGCAGTGGGGCGCATCCGAGGCCGCATCCGGGAGATTCAAATTCCGCAGCGGTCTGTGCAAACGCAGCCGCGGTAGAAGAGCAGGGGAGGGTTTGGAAGAGGACAAGCCGCAGAGTTGCAACAAAAAAAAAAAAAAACCGCGAGGGATGTCCGAATATGTGTTTGAATGTCGGTAACAGTGAGCAGCGGAAGTGCACCGCGATAATATAAGGCAGTGGTGTGAGCACCATAACCTCTTCATTCACGAGACTGTATTCATTTCCCAGCGCGTTAATGAGCCAGAGATATGGAAAACGTAAGTCAGCTCGTCAAATGCTCACCGATGCCGACGAGGGAGGGAGAGAGAGAGAGAGGGAGAGAGAGAGAGAGAGAGAGAGAGAGAGAGAGAGAGAGAGAGAGAGAGAGAGAGAGAGAGGAGCAGGCCCTGAGAGATTATGGTGTAATGCACAAGGTGGGCTCCGCGCGGGGCTTATCGTAAGGGGCGCGGATCCTGGCGGGGGGAGCTTTTCATATTCTCCATGAAGATAAAGAGCGACGCTGGTGCGGTTTCAATTAAACGCCATCAAATGAGGGAAGCGAAGAAAAGCGACGAGCGAGATTAATCAGGGCTAATAAAACTTTCACAAGGTCCAATGAATAGAAGCAGGAGGAGGGGGAGGAGGGCTGGGGATTCGCGGTCCCACGTAAGTTGCGAAAAGTCGCGATTTGGCGCCGTCCCCCTATCTTTTAGCAGAAACAATCTGCCGTGCACGCAAACGAAAGATTGCTGTGATTTTTTTCTTTTTGTTTTAAAGTATACCCTTGTAATCTTTAACCACCTTCCAGCAGCTGAAAGGAACTAGAAAACATCAAACTATGCCAACCCTAGTCTCCTCTCCACCAGCGGTATGGCTTGTAACACCCCCGCGACCCTATTCCTCCCTCCTGCTACCGCAATGCAAATAACAAGAATTATAAAACAGCAGTGAGTGACACAATGGTAATGAAAAGGGAAGCGACTCCGGCTAAATGAATTAATCAAGGAGCCTGGCCCGCATGCGGCCAAAATTCGCGTCCATTTTTCTCTCTGTCAATATGCGCCGGGTGGGGCCAACCCTTCCACTATCGCAATGCCGGCCAGCCCGCTCGCGGCTTCCCTCTACCCCCCCCCCCCTCCCTCGCCTCTCCCTCATTTTTACTCGCGCTCTCTCTCTCTCTCTTTCTCGCGACTATCGCTTTCCATTGCGACGCTTTTCCGTGCTCTCCTCAACGCTTTTATCATTACTTTTTTGGCCCGCACGCGCCGAGCAGGGGGAAGCAAGGATGGAAAGCAGGTCGATGACGGCGCCTAGCACAAAAGGTCCTCATTGTCTGTCCCTTGAAAGGGAGGCGCCCGAAAGGCCACAAGACGCCGGGAGACAGCGGGGGAGGGAGTCGACTTCCTGCAGGACACAAAGGTACGCAAGATGACGGACGACGAGTTTTTCATAGCCACGTTCACATTATGAAGTTTTAAAATGCACGCAGCTTCTACCACCGCCGGTCCACTGAAAATTCGCACAATAAAAGAAAATTTTAAAATGCAATAAAAACACACATTTTGAATGGTGCTATAGTTAAATTAAATGTATTCCACATGGAACGCGGCTAGCAGACGTGCCCTCCCAATGGGCGGATGGCATCCACGACGACATTACCGCGGTGCCTGGGGGAGCGGGGGGCGAGTGACAAGCGCGCGCGGCGTCGAGATGCCGACTCCAGATTCACCAGCGAGACAAGGCCTCCGTCAACAGCACCAGGCTCCGTCTCCAGCTAGCGCGCCCTGCTCCGAGGACCCCGCCATGTCGGCCACGATGTCACAGCCAGCGCAGGCCCCTCCCGCAGCAGTGCGTCATTAATCACAAACGCGTAGGCTTGTCGTCATCGGCCGCGGAATGGCGGGCGAGGCGAGGCAGACAAGCCAAACCCGTGCAGCACAAACAGAAAAAGGACAGGAATCCGAGTTTAAGTTATTTTTTTTCTTTCTTGATACGGGGGAGTTGCCGTGTCCTCCTATGATTCACCCCCGCCGTGACCTCGCCTCTCGCTCCAGACACGCATCCGTCCGTCCAGCATCCCGGGTCCCATGGACCATCCATCAACATCACATCACATCGCATCGCGTGGCGACCATCGTCGGATCAGTCGGGGTCGCTTCGTTCCAGAGAGACGCGCCTCAAAAGGACATTTAACACAATCCGAAAACATTACACCGAAATAAAAATTTAAAAAAAAAATCTAAGGACGTTTGAATTCTGACAGTTTAAAAATTAGTAAATTAAAAAAAAAAAAAAAATAAAGCCTAACGCTATATTCATTTAAGGGTTTGCTCGGAGTTTGCTCGGCGTTTGCCCTGCGTTTGCTCGGCATCTGCTCTCTGTTCACTCGACGAGCGAACAGCGAGCAAATATGCCAAGGAAACGCAGAGAAAACGCCAAACAAACGTAGAGCAAACGCCCAGCAAATCCTTAACTGAATATAGCATAAAAGTCGTATTTAAATTTTTGGGATGAGTAATCCTGGCAGCCAGAGGGTCGAGGAAGCAGGAGGGTGCAGATACAAGTCAGATACACTCAATGAAAGGGAAGCCCCGCCCGGAGCGGCGAGCGGGCATGGGCGCCGGACAGAGGGGGGTGTCTGGAGGTGGCGGGGCGGGGCGGGGCGGGGTGGGGCGGGGCAGGGAAGGGGATGACGACATTTGTCTTCCTCAGACTACTGTCACCCCGACGTCCCTCTGTACACGGCGGAGGCTCACCCTCCAAAGACATCCCCACGACGACGGCTATCCCCTCCCCTCCCCTGCAGGCCAGCGCTGCGTGCTTGCCAAGCAGGAGCGCCCTGGAGGCCTGGCCTGGCCCAGCCCAGCCCAGCCCGGCCCCTGCTAGCGGAGCTCGGGTCAGCAGCAGGCCAGCGCACGGCAACTAAACCAAACCTGGCTGGCCGGCCGGCCGGCTGGACACAGCGCATGAAGATTTTCACATTATTCAAACTTTCCAAATTTAATCTCCAAAAAACCTTAATACTTTACTTTTACTTACTGTCTCTTCATTTACTATGGCTGACAGCATCATATCTAATAAAGTTTTAAAAAAAGAAAAAAAATTCTGGCCAATTATAAGGCGCACATAAAATAGATCTATAAATTCATGTATTGGTATTGACGCATCTCCGAGCGTGCGACATGCACTCGCTTGAGTTGCTAGTGTATGCTCGCCGTGAGGAAGCGCAGGGCAGGTCTTTGACGGGCGGGGCGGCCGGGCGCGCTGTACGCGCGGAGTGTCGCGGTGCGTCCTTGCTGTCGGGGAGGGACCAGGGGAGGGGTCACGCGGGGCGCCGCGAGAGGAATTCGGATGTTGTCCGCCATGCCTCTTACATGTGTGGCGTGTCAAGTGGTCCACACATCTCGGCGCGGGAAGGGAGGGAGCGGGAGAGAGGGGTGGAGGGAGTGAAAGAGAAGGGGAGGGAGGAAAGGAGGAGAGAGGAGAGAGAGAGAGAGAGAGAGAGAGAGAGAGAGAGAGAGAGAGAGAGAGAGAGAGAGAGAGAGAGAGAGGCCTGGCGAGCGCCACGCCAGCTGCCACTCAGAAAAAGGGGGAGGGGGTTGGGAGCGGGGAGGGGGTGGGAGGGCGCTTCGTGTGCTTCATTAATCATCTTCATAGGGGGTTAGCGGAGGGGTGGGGCGGCGCGGAGGCCGGGTGGGGGGAGGGAGGGAGGGAGTGTGTTTTCTGTCCCGCTTGTACGTGCGTGCGCGCTTGCGTGCGCGCCCGGGCTGTACTGTACCTCCAGATCAAAAGTGACGCGTGTCGGACCGCGTGTCGACGGCGCAGCGTGCTGTTTCCAGGCCACACTTTTTTAAAAAAATAAAAAATAATAATTTACTCACTTTACACATCCGGAGCAAAATCACAGGAGTTCGAGCCTCGTCACGAAGTAGCATGAGGCGGCCTCTTGATCAACAGCTATCCACCTGGAAAAGATAAGTTAGTAAAATTAATAAAAGGGTTTTTAAAAAAATCTGCGGCTATAATGCGCAGCGGTCAAGACCGTCAGCGCGGCGGCGACACCGAAGCGTCTCGACGCGTCGCCCGGGAGATAACGAAATACACGAAATTATCCTCCCTGACCAGGACAACCACGCCCAAGGTTGGGGCTGGCGTGGGCCCCGCCTGGCCGGTCCCCACCTGGGCACGTGCGCACCTGACGCGTGTCCCTACAGCAGTGGGGCACATTACACAACCGGAGGGGACTTCCCCCTGTCGGGGAATATGAATTTCAGAACTCGAGATATCGCCATCATCGGCATCATCCGTGGAAGTGACAGTGAGACGCACGATGTGTCACGCTGTTTCTGAAGCAGAATGTAGCGTAGTTTATGTCATCGCGTAGTGGATTTAACTTCAGTTTTTGCCTCACGAACGGCAGGGGTTACTGAGAGCAGCCACGTTCAGGGTCAGGCAGTCGATAAGCGTTATCAGTCCCGCGTTCGCATAACTCCAGGGTACTGGTAGGGTGCAGGTACCAGCTCCTCCATGAATTCAACCGGACGAATACACGACGAAATTATGTCCAACACGGGTGTGGACCCTGTGCATCATGCATAGCTGATGAATAAAGCCGCCCAAAGAATACCTCCATCAGCCATTCCGGCAGCAAAAAAAAAAATCAACATATTGAAACATTCAAAGTGGACGCCAGCGAGCAGACGCAAAGTGGCGTAGGGCCGGGGCAAAAACACGTCATTAGATAACCTCTGCGGTCAGAAACAGATCGACTTTCAGAGGTGATACGAATAGTTAAAGAATGACTTACATCTTCTGAAAAAGAAATCCGACTTATTTATGTAATTTACGAGCGTGCCAGCACCGCGGCCAGCAGCCTGTGCCTCCTTCATTCACAAAGACGGGGCCTGTCCTCCCTGCACGCACTAGATATGAATCTGTCAAATTAGGGGCAGACTGTCTTCACTCCATCGCTCTCGCCACTAACAAGGCCACGGCCGTGCTATATTTACCCGTTAGGCGGCAAAGGATTTCGGTAAAGCACTGTGCTCTGTGCGTCTCTGAGCAGCCCACAAGGACATCGGATCAACAGGCGATATGACTCCTAACGATGTCTGTACGATACACAGTCGGAAAAAATTACGAGGAATTTTTCTACCGTGGCTGTAGAGGCAGTGTGCGTCGGGTAACTCGGCTGGCATGCGGTCGTAGATGCGCTGTTTTCGACCGCTAACGTGGTGTGAAGAACAGCTGCCCGCCACGGCCCAGTCCCGCCCCACCTCGTTGTTGTGGTGGAAGCTGTCTATCGGCGGATGTTCGATTAGATTAATGATTTGCCTCCACGATGTTGGCCCTCGAGCGGTTTGCGCGCGCACACACACACACACCTCCCGGGCGGGACCCGACTGCTTCGAGAGCTCGCCGCGCCGAGCTGTGCGAAGTAGCAGCAGTGGACGATGTTGATTGATTGTTGTCATGTCTGCCCGGCGAGCGGCGCGTCGTTTTGCGTGATGTAGCCGGAGACTCGCTTTGAAGACTATTGATTCCGCCGTAGCCAACCGGTCAAAAGCAAACTACGGGCCCCGGCGAACCCGAGCCAACTACCCTCATGCGTGTGACGCGGTGACCGCGGGGCCGCGGGTAAGCACACATTCATTCGTACAAATGACGATTCGACGAGCGGGTAACCGGGTGCTTAATAAGCAATCTAGCGTCATCAAGCGTCCCTCGTAAACGCCCCAGCGTACAGGCAGACACAGGTCTCGTCTCAACTTCTTCCGAATAAAAAGTGTTTTCGGAGATGTAAATAATACACCGCAGTGGATTGAGTCAGAGGGAAACCCCTAACATGGTCGGGCGTAGCATCATCCATCGTCCGAGGGCGACTCCGGTGTCCCGAACGATGTCTGGGCACTGGGCGGTACAGAACACGGGCTATCTGCATTCCAAGTGCTGAGTCGATTTGATCCATTGTCAATAGGGTGAGGATATGACGGCAGAGGGAAGGGAGGGGTGACGGCAGAATGCGAGTAGAGATGAGGGGAGGGGGGCAGTGGGTAGTCTTCTGATATGAAAAATGCAGCGGGGCACTGGCAACAGTACGGCAGACAGGCTGTTTCCCTGCCCCGTCTCTTACGCTTCCCAATGAGATGTTCTCGTCGATTTATCGCATCACATCCCCGTCATAAGCCGCTGTTCAGCCTTCACCTCTTTCCAAGCCCGTCGCGTCGCCCCGGTGAGCCCGCCGCAGCCAGGCCGACGCCGGCACCTTGCTCGGCGGAGCCCCGAAATTCCAACGTTTGATGTGCCACAGTTTGCTGTGTTCCCTTCCCTTCCGCGCCCGGCAGCCATCTTTGGGCACATTTGTCTCTTCCGCCCGGGCGGAGCGCAGCGCGGGGCCGAGGCGGGCGGGCCGCTGCAGATGAAAGCCGTATTATGCCCCTTCGGTCTCCGCGGCCCCGGGGCCTCCCGCGCGCCATCAACCAAAACACGCTAACTGAACGGTAACAGCGCACGCCAAAATCACGATCAACCGCGTCAACCGGCGCCCGAGATTTATGCCCGGGTTGAATTTACTGGGAGCAAAGCTTATTGCTGGTCAATTTCCCACCCACGGCTCGGGGGCGCGGCCGGGCGGGGCGGCTTGAATATTGGGCGCGCGCGGGCGCACATGTCGACGTCGGGGTTGGGGGGAGGGGGGGGGGGTTGTGGTGCTTATGAAGGGGGACCCCCGCGGGGCGCCTCCGGCCGGGCCTAGGGGCCCCCCGCGGCCGTGGAGGGAGGCCACGCCCAAGGCCTGCGGGGTGGCGCCGGGCCCCTGCCCGGCCCGTGCTAGGGACCACGCCGAGGAAGAAGCAGCGCCCGCAAACGGCACGGCCACAGATTTTTTTTTTTTTTTTTTGCGAGGAAATCCGTAGTTGGTTCGGACATCTTCGGAGTGTTATTCGTCTTCGGCAATGACGCATGCATGACTTCATACGAATACAAAAGCCTCACTAACACTACATTTTAAATTCTGAAAACAAGGAAATGATGTAAAACATTAATGATGGCTCACACTTGTCCTTAAATTTTTAAATACAGTGCCTAGGGACCTCGCATTGACAGGGCCATTCGTCTCTTATAGCGTTACACGTGGAAAATCATGTACTTCCCGGTACCGTGGCGTCACAGCGGCCGCGCTACGGCCTACGTCCACGCTGCCGCGGCGTGCGCGTCGGGCAGCAGCGTCGGGACGCCGAGCCGCAGCGCAGCCGCCGCCACCGGAGCACAACCATGGTGGGATTTGGGGCGACGGCGAGCGTCGCGATGATCCCCGCGGCGCCCGGCCCCTCCCCGAGATGCGTCCAGGGTCATGATGAGGGGAGCGCGCTCGGACGCCTCCCGGCGCTCTGCGGAGGCGGCCGCCCCGCCCCGCCGCGGCGCTGTCCGAGAGCAAGGAGGGTGGGAGGGCTGAGGCCAGATTGGTGCTGATGAAACAGGAGGAGGCCCTCTCGCTGTACCGCCCGCCGCCGCCGAGGGTTGCTTTTAAGAGGGTGGGGCTGGCACGCGGCAGGGCTGCTGCTGCTGTTGTTATTGTTGTTGCTGTATGCGCCGGGGAAGCAATCAGGCCTGTTCGATTCAGCGACCCGACGTCCCATGAATGCAAAAGTAGGACGCAGTGAGGGCGCGCTGAAGGATATGAACGAATTAGAGGGTCGGCGCTTAACCTCGCACGCGTCACAAGGACCGCCCAGAGGAAAATGTTTTCTCGTCAAATCTCGCTAAGAACAGCCACGAGCACAGACAAAACGGAGTCTACATCGGTTGTCCGACTGTCAACCGCAGGGCCGGACTTCAATTCCCACCTACTTCATTTCTCTTTCATTCTCCAGCTTTCTAGCTTCGGTAAGAATTTTTTTGAGTGTCGGCTCGAAAAAAAAATTGTTCACACAAGATAAACTTTTGGGGGCGTTTTCAAGCCTGGGCAACAACATATCGAAAGCATCCAGACATTTTCGAGCTTCACTTAAAAAATTACGTACGTGCTGCTGCAAGTGAAAGGGTGGCGTGAAAACATGGAAAATTTTTGCGACAGTAAACCTCCCGAAGGAGGTTGCGGTTCCCGCCAGGCACAGGGCTTTTACCCCCCGTGGCAGCCAACTACTTCGGTGTTCTTATGGGAACCGGTGCTTTTCTGGCCGCGATCCTGTCGCGCAATTCGACAGATTTGATCCCCGTACTGTCAGATTTAGTCGTACGGTGGTTAACCGAACTGCCCTGTCCCCAGAGCATGGAATAGCTATTTTTGGAGCCAGATTCTAGGACTTATGACCCCACGACCGACCACCAGTCGTGGGCATGGGACGGAACTTCCTGGCAACCCGCTGTCGCTACCAGTGAAGAACCTACCTGGGTTTGAACCAGGCCCCATGTGCCGAGTCTCACAGACACCCCACGGCTTTCGCGGCACTAAGACCACTAGACCGTCGGCTATTCCACGAGGGAGGCCGGTTGAAATGGGGGGCTTGAATTCCACTCTCCAAATTGTTGTCCTCAGAAAAATTAATTTTTTTGGTAAGATTCGAACCTCCGTCCTGCGACTCTCCGCGCGGACACTATGGCGGCACGGCTACGACGCCACGGTACCTGATGCCGGACCACTAGGAGTCATGCTGCGCGAGAAGCCACAGTCACCGAAGAAACGAACCCGGTGTCATCTGTACGCCTGCTCTCCGTGCGCTGGTAGGCCGGCCGCGTAGCGTCATTGGTATCGACACTGCTCATAGCACCAGCTGGGCAGTGGTTCAAATACCGGGTAATTATTATTTATTTTTTTTAATTTTTTTTCCCTGTGGACTAATTTTTCTTTTCATTTATGCCATCCTTGTGGCTCGGACAACTTCAAAAAAGCAAACGCCAGTATCGTATCGACATGAAACCGTTGTGGCGTAGACTTGGCTTAGGGAAACTGCAGCAGACGCTTCCGTTCCGGATCGCGCCGGCCTCTGCCAATTACGAATATGACGAAGGGCCAGGGCGATTGACCACCGTGGCGAGGGTGGGACGCCTGCCGCACCGCGCCGAGCAGCCCCTCCGCACCCCGAGGAGGGGAGGGAGGACGGCAAAGTTTTCACAAGCGTCCACTGATCGCCATCAAACCGCAATTCTTACTTCCTCTGGGGGGCACAGGGCGCGGCGGCGGTGGCCGAGGGAAGGCCCGGCCGGGCCGGCCAGGCTCGGAGTTTCCGCGATAAATCTTGTTTACGGGGGAGGGGGTAGCCGAGCCCGTGGGCTGAGCCGCGTTTACAAGTGAAGTGTCAATTGGCAACACTACGACGACAGTGAGTGCGGTGGGGGAGGTGGGGGAGGAGGAGGGGGGGGGGGTCGTGCAGCGGTCACCGTCACATCGTCTGCCGAGAGCCCCCGGCGCGGCGCCGGCCGAGCACCGGCGGCGTCCCCCCGCGGCACCGGCCCACCACCGCCAAACCCCTTGGGCGGCCGTGTCTCTGAAAAATGGGTGCAGTCGGGGACGTCGCGGGGAGAGTGGGGGAGCACCGGAGAGGGGGAGGAAATGAAAGGAAAAGAAAGTTGCATGTGAAACGTAACGGAACGCTATAAGGAAGAGGAGCAAGGGAGGAAAAAGAAGGAAAGCGAACAGAGTGCGGGTTGAGGAAAAAAAAAAGCGCAAAAGGGTCTACGCGAAAGAATAGGGGTGGTATCGCCCCGTGTTCGCGGTAGCACAAAGAGCGAATAGCAGCATCGGGGCCTTTTCGCTAGCCGGCCGAATATCTGTACCGGGAGCCGGAAACCAAAAACCTACCCCTCCCCAACCCCCGTGACCACGACCACCCCTTTTACAAATGGCGCTGCGCGGGTGTGAGCGCAGAGATTGATGGCGGGCGACGAGTTTCGGTTATTTATTTCAGAGTTCGGGGGATCGGAATCTGACGCGAAGATTTCCGTCATCGAAGGGCGAAGTGTCGTGCCTGGTTTGTTTCTATACTTTTAACATAAATGTAAAAATATACTTAAAGAGAGTACTGAAAAGAAAAAAAAACGTCAGTTAATTGTACGAGAATTTGAATAAAACCAAGCGAAAGGTGTCGTACATTTTCTTCAAAATAAATATTACATCATTCAAGGTATGAGTATTAGTGGCAAAATGTACGAATTACTGTCAACAAGAAATAACCTTGCTTTTTCTCTCTCGAGAGGACAGTCCCGTGTGACACCTTAGCGGGCCGGGGCTAATTAAGGAGCGAGCGACTTTCAAAATAAAGAAATACAAAAGCGTGTGGCCTGGCCCGGGCGGAGAGGGGTGTATCCTAATTAAAAAATACAATTGGAGTAGTGAGCGCCTGCGGACTGAAATCCTCTGTCTGCCTCTCTTTTCTCTCTCTGTCTCGCTTCAATCGCCAGCGAGCGATTTGTACACGTCGCGAAGGGGGAGCTCTGCAGAGCCCCCCCCCCCTCCCCTCCTCCCGCCCCCGAGAGGGTGTCCCTGTCGCTCCCCCACCCCTTTTATCTCATTTTCGTTTGTTTATCTCTCACCTTCTTTCCATACTGATGTACTTTGGTGGCCGTGGCTGCAGAGGCGGGGCCGGACAGCGACGCCGGCAGGAAAATAAAAGTACACCGGGTTCTCTAAACAGAAGCGGTTTGCCAGAGTTTCTGCGTTGAAATGAAATAAAAATGAACGGAAGGAGAGACGCTAAAAGTAATTCCTCTTTCATTTTATAAAAAATTAGAGAGAGAATCTTGGGCGATGCGTCGGTTCGTTAGGTTCGCAACATGTCCAGGGGGCCGTGACATGGCCAGTAAAAGTGACCTGTGGGACATAAGAGGAGGGGATGGGGAAAGGGGTAAAAGTGACAGGGGATGAAGTGACCCCAGGGGAGGGAGTGGGTGTGTTCTGGAGGGGGACGGGCAGACGCAGCTGACCTGGCTGTCTGCTGCGGCGACCGCAGATAGCCCAGGCATCAGTACGGGGGTCGGCTGGGGCGGGAGGCTCTGAAGGGTCAAACAGGAAGCATCAACCATCACATGACTGAACCTTTGCGTCGAAAATTATTTTTCATGAGAGCAGAAAATTTTCAGACCCAGGTTTTAAACGTGACGCCAGATTTAGGTCAGATTGCATTATAATGTAATATAAATATTATTTAAATCTGCGGTCTTAAAAACTACGTCCCGATTTTTTTTTTGAAACCAGTATCTTATTTTCCAAACAGTTCGCAAAAATAAATTTTGGCGTGCTGTTTGAATGTTGAATGCCGATGGCGTTGTCGTGACGCGCTCTTGAGAGGGTAGAAGGGGCGGCAGCTGACTAGGGGAGGGGAGCGGGCTGCACAGGCTGTCAGGGAGCCGTCACAGTTTTTGGAGACTCCAACATGGCGGCTGCGGCAGCCCGGTGGGGTAGCGCGTACGACGCATTGCGCCTAGCGTGCATCCGAACAACATTCAAAACGATGGTTTAAAACACACAAGCATGAATGACAGTTGACCGCAAGGGTACCAATAGATAAATATATCACATAAAAAGAATTATCAAAAAAAGAGTTTGCTAGCAAATATATGTAAATGTACTTGAAATACAATTGGGTGATGGCTTCTGAGTTGCCATTGAATTAAAATATGCTCTTTCGGGCCGTCCCCTTCGCGCGCCCGACCTTGAGGCTCGAGGGGGTTGTCGCCACCGCAGCGCCGCCGTCGCGGGGATGGCCATAAATTACAAGAGACGCTTTGTGGCGTGGACAAGTAATGGCCAAATAATGGGCCAATAATAGAGTGTCAGAGCAGAAGCACAAGTGTTTTACACGCCGACCGTTCGTACAATTTTGTTTCTCAATTCGTTCCGCTGCGGGCAGGCAGGCGAGGAGAAGTGTAAGTAAGTACACTGTGAAAAACGGAAGATTATGTCATTGGAGTGGAAGAAAGCTCGGGCGCGTCACGGGCGTCTCAATCCGACTGAGGCCGCCGTCCTCTCTCACCGTCTCCGTCCCTCTCAGCGGAACAATAATAATTTGCTAGAGAGGGCCCACGGAATAAAGGTCGCCTGTGTCTCTCTTCCGGGCGCCGCGCGCCGCGCGTTCCCAGGTGACTTCCTCGTCCGGGGCGCGCGTGTGCGCGCGATCTCAAGGAACATTACCTCCGTAATGCAATGTGTAATTAGGGCGGCTCTAATTAAATTAATCAGGTTACTTTGAAAGCTATTTACAGAGTGATTATGATCGGGAGATTGCGTTATCGGGTTCTTTGTATCTTCTGCGCAGAGCGTTTTCACCAACACCCTCAGCCACAAACTCACCCAAAGCATGCCGGCCCGTGAAACATCATACTAAACTGTTTTCGTCGCCACCGAATAAATTTCCAAGTCTGTAAGAGCTGGCTGCCGCTACTCCCTGTCACCGTCAGCTCCCACCCCGTCCGACAAATTGTCGACAGTCGGAAAACATAGCGGCTTATGACAAGAGATGGCGTTCCAAACGGCGAACACCCCACAACAAACGAAAGATAAAGACACCTCAATCGCGACGGCGACAGGTGACTGCCGCGACAGCCCGGCGCGGCGGCTTGTCGGCGAGTGGTCAGAGGTAACGACCGTCTTCAATCAGCCCCTCACAGCACCGCGCTGCTGAATGGCGATCTGTCGCGCGAGTCGCATCTTCATTCCAGTTTCCGCCAGCGGCGTCACGCACGAATATAACGTGAACACGCAAAGGAGTAACGCGAATAAAGGATTCATTTTTCGACTTTCATAGTTTTAATATAATTGTACCTTAATACGACTGGGAGTCAGGCTGGGAGTTCGAGAAGGGCTTCATCGCCCCCGACGGATAGTACCCCTCAGCGTCCGTCCGACAGCGGAGTGGTTTGAAAAAGGGGGATGGAGGGGGGATCCCTCGGGATGATTCACGAGATGGATCATCCATTTACTTTCTGTCCCCACTGCGTGTCGTGTCGTGGGCCTCCATCTTGCTCGCTGCCGCGCACCTCCGCTGCTCGTCCTGCTCACTTCCTCCCGCTCCATCTCACAAGGGCCGGCAGGGCCAGGCAGCAGACAGGCTGCAGCCGCTGGATTCCCACGGCGTCTCCTCACGAGTTTCGGACGCAGCCCTATCACTTTCCTAGGCCCTTCAATGCTGAAAATTTCTTCTGTTACAAGAAAATTGGAACAACAAAACAGTCGTGACATTTCGGAGCAATTACGTATTTTGCAGAAGGAAATGGAAACATTTTTTTCCGGGCGCTCCGCTGTTTCCGAATGTGGCCGGCCGCTGCGGCCGCTCCCGCTCCTCTGCTCCTGATGTGGACAAATCATCATCCGCCTCCCAGTCATTTGGATCCAGCGCCCGCCGCGTCCCGGCCGGCCCGGCCGCCTGGCTGCAAAGGGCAGCAGAAATATCTACGGCGCGCGGCAGAAACAGCAGCAGCAGCAGCACAGGACACAAAGGGCCGGGGCTGACAATGAGATATCAAAACAAGTCGCCCGTTTGACGTCGCTCATTAATATGACGCAACAATACATGATGATGGCCGTTTCCTCACCTTGCCACTGTCTTTTCTCTCTCCGTGCTCCTCGACGGGGTGAAGAGAAGCCCCACTCACTTTTTTTTCTGGAGGCCAGCTAACCTGTTTTGTACCCCTTCTTTTTACCCTTTTTCGGGGGTCGAACATTCTCGTCGTGGGGTGCAAAATGCAAAATGAGGACCCCGCTGAGGAAAATCCGGCCGGCGTCAGGGCGCAAACTCAGACGGGTGAATTGCAATGATAGATGAATAACTCATGTGGTTGCTGGGCAATGTGTCTGCCATGCTTAGCAACACGTGCAGACGGCCAACGTGTTTCGTCGCGACGGAAAACTTCAAAATAATCAGCCGGTTTTCCATAATCATGAATACTATGCGTCGACTTCGGTTTCAGGGAGTCGTCGCAGGGCCTAGGTTGAGTTCAGGGTGGCCAGCGACTGGGCTTTCTTCCCCAGGCGTAGCGACTTAATCCCTTACGTGGGGGAGGGGCATCTCAAAAAAGCCGTGCCGTATGTACAACAAAATACACGAAAAATACGCTGTGGTGATAAGACCTCTATAATTAAATACAAATTATTTTAAATTAGTTAAGGAAGGGTATATCGAGCTATGTTTTCAGCACACAACAGCCAACACAAAGCTTGAAATTCTAGCTAATAAATTACTTTAGTCAGGACGAGTAGTAGAAATAACTGAACAAGTGAAACAGCAGTGTGATAGCGAGGTCCCCTGCCCGAGGGAAGGCACCGACAAGTCCAGGCGCTGCAGCGACCAGGCTGACGCGCCGGCCCTCGGGCGGTATAGCAACAGCAGCAGTAGCCTACACAATCTATTCCAGAAACTTCACCTCCGATATTGTCTGCAAGGGTCACAGCAGTCAATGCAGCGTTGCCGAATCGGAGGCTATGACGTGCACGCCAGGTGAGTCGTGCCTGCGACCTTGACTTGTCGACCGCAATGGCAGTCATCAATCCGCCTGCATCGCCCCCTCTGTCTGTCTCGCTCGCTCTCGCCCTCCGCCTCCCTCCCCCGGCAGCATGAGCGGTCCTCTTTGCCCGGCGGGGCCGGCACCGCACCGCAGCAGCGTAAGCATCTCGCTCACCCTCTTCCGCCTTGCCCCGCGAATCCTATGCCGCCCGCCCGTCTAGAAATAATGCAAGCAGCACTCACACACACTCACTTAGATAGGCGAAAGAAGCGGGCGGCCTGCGAGGCCACGGAGAAATTTGCGAGAATTTAGCGGCAAACCAGCGACACTGCTGCATAGCATGAGGCCCCGTAGCCTTGACCCGTCGGCCCTTAACGACCGGCGATCAATCTCGTTTCCCACCGTGCATGGGTGCATCAGGTGTTTCTAGGAAACGCAGTGGCAGGCTACGGCTGGAGGCGACGACCTGAGAGCGGCGACACCAACAGCAAGAATAAATGCAACAAAGTATTACAACGATTTTCAACAAAGAAAAAAAAATTGAGCTGCTTACAGATAGCATTGCAGTGCGACCTAACAAGCCGTTGTTGCATCTAGCCGGAAGTAAATGTGCATGCTTATCTGAAGAAGAACGCGAAGGAAATTCGCAGAGATACGGAGTAGCGGACGCGCAGGCGAAACAGGAACTGTTTTCGGCAAAGAGATTAGGTATTTAACAGCACAAGCATTAGTAGCGGCACCGCGCCACGATGCTTATCTGCCCTGTTCTCTTTTGTAATCAGCGGCGGCGTCTCCCACGAGTGCGCCACGCTGATGACGGTCCATTCATGTTATCCAGAGCGCGCAGACACACCCAAGGGGCTCCCGCCCGCGGACCCGGCGCGTCGGCTGTCTCTGCCTCTATACTGCCCCCAACAGGTACACGGGAATCCGAGAGAAATAAAGCGGAGAAAAAATAGAAAGTAATAAAGTGCTCCAGGGGCCTAACCTCGAATCGACGCGGGCAGCCCTGGCGGCGTGGCGGAGCGGCGGCGCGGTGCGGCTCAAGACAAATGGCGCCCTCTCTCCGATTGTGGGCGAAGAAAGGCCCTGACCGAGTTATCTCTCTTAACGGCCGGGTGCTTAGTGGCGGCTCCACGGCGCCGCACATTAGGCAAAACAATTCGACGATTTGAAGCAGGTGTCGCAGATTACGGCAGTGGGAGAAGTTTCCACGTCCTCAGGCAGCGGAGTGCGGTCCCGTTGCATTCAGGTCACCAATGGATGACTGACGGCAACGACGCGCGCTTCACGGAGGCTGCCACCGGTCCAGGCAGCATCCTTTTCTGAAAGAGTATCGAGGTCGTAACTTTCGGGTGAAAAGGAGAATTATTTTAAGTGGGCCGCCGGCACGTGGTTATTACGCATTTAACTCGCCATAAATAAGGTGGGGTTTCTGATGGAAGGGCCGACGCGTCTCAATCCACCTCACATTATTATCGTTATTCGATTTTTATCTCGTGCTGCCCCGGCCCGGCCGCTGCACCTTATAACGTTACAATGTGTGTTCAGCCCGATCGGCCGACGAGTTATGAGGTGGGAGGAAAGGGAGGGGGGACAGGCATTAGTGTCCAATTCGATAGCGATGAATAACACGAGCACAACACATAATAAAACAGGCGTCTTCGGAAGTCCGTCAGCCCTGGTAATAGAAGAGTGTTTACTTTTACGCAACAGCTGCATGCGAAGTCGAAAATTCATCGCTAAAAATTTTTCTTCGGTCTACAAATTTGGAGTGAGGCAACATGAGAGAAGGGCAGTGCCTGGAAGAGCCGTCCACCATTGTTGTTTGCAGAGCGGTTTCCAGATGCTACTTCTCCCACGCGAGCCTTTCTGCCGCCCCTTCGTTTCCCGCTACGTCCCCCTCCCCTTCTCCTCCCCTCTTTTTCTCCATCCTTCTCTTTCACATTCCCTATTTTTCTTGTACTTTTCAGTCATTTTGAACAACATACACATCAAATCTTAGCTATTTACACACGCATCTTCGTGTAAAAGTGATTAAAACATAGTACTTATTTACGCCATGGAGACAACATTCCCGTACCAGTTTCTTTTCTTTTTCTTTTTTGTTGTCTTTTTTTCGGAAACCTCTTTTTAATTTCCTTGCGATGCCCACGCCCTAGTCAGCCAAACGGTACTTGGGAATTAATTTTCCACGTGAATGGCTAAATTTCCATTAGTTCGCCTTCAGTGTCCCGCTCCCTTCGCCCGCCCTCCCGAAGTGTGACCGTCTTCAAACTCTTGCTCCCCCGACCTCCACTTCTTCCTACGATCGATCAAGCCCCCCTACCCCCACGCCCCACCCCCTTCGCTCCTGCCTACTTTTTTCCCTCCCTGGGCGCTGGAAATTGATAGGTCAGACGACGGGCCGATGCGAGGACGTCACCCAGGTCCCTCAACCCGCGCCCTAGCTCACATATTTCGTACAATCTTTCTGACATTTGCGTCGCCCAACGGAGCGTGGCGCAGCCGTGCGGTGGTGGTGGCGGCGGCGTAGTGGCGTCGCTTTCCCCTCCATTGGCCGCCATTTTGTTCCCCTCAGCCCCTTGGCCCGGAGTAAGGGAGAAGGATTCGAATCAATCACATTGTATCAACCCAACGATCCGCCATGAATTTATCCCGCCTTCCGTTCCGTGGGCTACTTCTGCTGCACTCGATCGTGCGGTAGCAGCAGGTCACGTGTGCTTGCTCTGATCGACAAAACTGTCCAGCGAGAAATTTAATAAAAGATTAACTTATGCTACACACAACAACAAAAAACTTTAAATAAATAATATTTGCAGAAAAATAAAAAGCTCCTTGCGGAAAGAAATATGTCGAAATAAAATTTTTAAAAAGATAGATATTGTTAACTACATACAGTATGTAATGTGTTTCCAATATCGAACATTTAAGTAAACTTCGCATCCTGCGTCATCAAAGTCTTTTCCTTTGCGCTGGCCGCTCTCCGGAACTGATAAATTCGGAAATCCTTGGCCTAGGCAGCGCCTTGTGGGGGGTTATGATCACGATGAGCCCCGTTTAGCATACGCTGCTGCTCCACGCTGCGCATTTGTTTTTCTGATGTCCTTGACGGTGTCGTCTGCTGGCGTCGTCTGCTAGCACGTTGCGTCGTCTGCTGGCGCTGCTCGTCGTTGACACTTTGAGCCTCATTTGAAAGCGAGATGCGGGCGCGCGCGCACCGCTGGGGGTCCCATCCGTGTAGCAAGGTGGTGCCGTCACTGGCCGCTGGATACGGTGCCGCGCAACGCCCACTAGATTATGCAAACAGTAGCGTCACAGACCGTAATCCTCCTCGCCTTGCCCGGAGGGGGCTCCGCCGGGCCGGCGGGCTCCACCCCACCCCAGACTAAGCCCCACGGAGCCCGGAGGGTGCGCCGCAGCCCTGATCCCGTGTCAATCAGCATGCAGTTGGCAAGCCCGCTCCTCAAATCCCCGTGGCGGCCGCCCACGCCCGGATACATTTTTTATTTCTTGTTTCTGCGCGCCCAAATTGAGTTTCTCTGGCGGCTCGGGAGTTTTTGCGGGCGGAATACTCCGCCAGTCTCCACTCCGTCTTCCTTTTGGTCGAGGTTCAACCCCAACGTCATCCCCTGACACACCACCCACAGCCTAGCCACGTCCGTACCCCGAATGGGGGCTTTCTCAGCACATTGTAGTTTCAAATATGTTTGTTTTCTTACACACGTGTAGAAATTTTTAAACCATTTTAGCCTGGTAAAATGGGCTCAGTAACACGGGCAGACCACAAGAAGATTATGCTGGGAGAGTACACCCGCAGCCTCATGGCGGTTTGGCAAACTGCGAAAGCCATACAATAAGAAAGAAGGGGGGGAGGGGGGTTGTGCAGAAGTTGAAGGGCGACGACGGGGAGCTCAAGTATGAAGGAGTTGGCAGCGGCAAACTGCAGTACGCCTGCATAATGCCCCCCTCCCCCCCCCTGCCCCGAGACAATGCCTCCTCTTGGCAAATGCTCGCTGCATGCAAGGATCAATCGCAATACTGTGTCCGCACTGTCCGCAGGCAGTGCGTGTTACACATTCAGATAAAATGATGAACAGCTTCAAAACTCAGCAGGTATAGTTATAAACGCGTTTATTTTCTTTTACATTTATAAATCATTTGAGTAAGGCGAAAAGAAAACTGTTTCCGAATTTTCCAAATAGACTGTGCACTGTGCCACAGCGGCCTGGTGGCCTATTCCGCTCTCTGATACCATTCGTCCGTCTCTCCTCTCTTTCTCTCCTCCTTACCGCCACGCGCTTTCTATCTTTCTCTCGTCGACTACGATTGATGTGCTGCTCGCAAGAAAAGCCCCTGTGTGCTGGAGGGAGCGAGACAGCACGACAGAGAGCGGAGAGAGAGAGAGAGAGAGAGAGGGGGGGAGGGGAGAGAGAGAGAGAGTGTAGGGGAGCGAGAGCAGCCTCTGGCAAAGACACTTCGCGCAAACACACACAAGTCCGTACGTTTTTCTAGCCGCTTTTTTTTCCGTCCTCTGGTTTAGTCGGTTTGTCGGACCTTATTACGATCGGAACGACACAAATCGCCACACTGCCCCGCGATTTCTTACCCCCTGACAAGGCGGCGCCTGTTGAACGGCGCCCGGCAAAACAAACAGCCGCGACGACGCGCACGTGGGAAGGCGCAGGGTGGGGGCGGGGGAGGCCCCGCGCTGACAACCACACCTCCGCGGCGCCGGCAGCGGCGGCTCCACGACCGCGGGGCCTCGGGGGCGATAGCCTAATTAAGACTATGCATCTCGCGGTGCGCGCCCGCGGGGGCCGTCACGGAGCCCGTCACGGGGCCCGTCACGGGGCGCGACAACTGCCAGGACTCGTCATCGCCGCCCACCCCTTCCACTCTGCATATTACTCACGCACTACCCTCCCCCTTCGGCGTCCTGGTCTCCTCCCAGCACGCATCGCTCACACCCTTTTTGTACTCGTGCGCTCGCAGTGTGGCCCGCAGGATTATTGATAATTCTACCTCCCGCGTACACACACACACGCACACGCAGGTTGCGCCATGAGGTATGAGTTGTTACCGCTAGCGTCGCTAGTGCGCCCGCCTCGCCCCATCTCGTAGCAGGGGAAAAAAGGCGCGGCGAGTGCCATCCTGGTATTACTACTTTTGACACGTGCGGTTGTCAGCAAACAAAGTGTGTGTCAATATTTCAGGCTCGCGATCAATCCCAATCAGACCCGTGCCGGCATGCGTTTCACGTGTATGTGGGCGAGGGGGGAAGTGGGGGCAGGACGGGGGTATACACGGGCTTCCGGGGGCCTGAGAATATGACGCCTGCCGGCCGGCCTCGTCCATTTTTGATGCGTTTGTGTTGTGCGGGGAAAAGGCTATGGATGCCGTGCGTGTGCGGGGAGGAGAAAGGCCAAGGGGTCAAAGGGGTGCAGCACGTGAGGGGTGGATTGCAGATCAGACAACGCACCGTCTCGCTCTGAACAATATTCAACAAATCCATTTCAGAAAAAAAAAGAACAATTAAAAAAATATAAATAAATACGCGGTATTTGAACCACTGCCCACCTGGTGCTATGAGCAGTGTCGATACCAATGACGCTACGCGGCCGGCCTAGCAGCGCACGGAGAGCAGGCGTACTGATGACACCGGGTTCGTTTCTTCGGTGACTGTGGCTTCTCGCGCAGCATGACTCCTAGTGGTCCGGCATTTGGTACCGTGGCGTCGTAGCCGTGCCGGCATAGTGTCCGCGCGGAGAGCCGCAGGACAGAGGTTCGAATCTTACCAAAAAATTTAATTTTTCTGAGGACAACAATTTGGAGAGTGGAATTCAAGCCCCCCATTTCAACCGGCCTCCCTCGTGGAATAGCCGACGGTCTAGTGGTCTTAGTGCCGCGAAAGCCGTGGGGTGTCTGTGAGACTCGGCACATGGGGCCTGGTTCAAACCCAGGTAGGTTCTTCACTGGTAGCGACAGCGGGTTGCCAGGAAGTTCCGTCCCATGCCCACGACTGGTGGTCGGTCGTGGGGTCATAAGTCCTAGAATCTGGCTCCAAAAATAGCTATTCCATGCTCTGGGGACAGGGCAGTTCGGTTAACCACCGTACGACTAAATCTGACAGTACGGGGATCAAATCTGTCGAATTGCGCGACAGGATCGCGGCCAGAAAAGCACCGGTTCCCATAAGAACACCGAAGTAGTTGGCTGCCACGGGGGGTAAAAGCCCTGTGCCTGGCGGGAACCGCAACCTCCTTCGGGAGGTTTACTGTCGCAAAAATTTTCCACGTTTTCACGCCACCCTTTCACTTGCAGAGAACGTACGTCATTTTTCACGTTTACTTTTAAAAACCAGACTTTTCATAAAAGGGATATTTTTTTAATTTTCCGCCGAAGCTTACTTTTAATTGCATAACATCGGTACAACGTAAACATAGTTCAGTACGTATTTTTCCGTTGATGTTTTGAACGGCCAGTGTGTCCCCCTGCCGCCCCACACCGCGCCTCGCTACGATATTAATGGCAGGAAACATGACAAATGACGGACGTCCACACGGCAAAGCAAGACGGATCGCGAGGCCGGCTCCGGAAAAGCAGAGCATCGCTCGTCTCTCTCCGTCGCTCTGGCCGCGGGGCGCAGGGAGCGACAGAGAGCGAGGGCGCACACCCACCCCCTGCCGCGGAGGCAGGCCTGCCAGCCAGCCCAGGACGGCGGCGGCGCGGCGGCAGCCAGCAATGCAGCCCGCCCCAACACACAAAACGCACTTTTCCCCATCCTACATTTCCCCGCTCCTCCTCCCCCTCCCCTCCCCGCACAGCGCGTTATTGTCTGTGTATGTTTAAAAAGCGCGTCACGCGTGTTGCCCGCGAGCCAGGGGCGCAACGAGAGACAAGGTTCAAACGCTCAAATTTGAAACGATTATAATCAAGTATATTTACTCACTAGAATCTTACGATTTAAGCCGGCTGCCTTCTACCACTTCAAAAACTGATATAATTTACTGTACCTAACTTCGGGGGTTGATTCAATTATGTATTATTTTTTATTTCTTTTAATTTTAAAAAACCAATGAAAATTTTGTAAATTTTCCTGAAAGCGAAAGAGGGCCGGTTTCGGGCCGCGCTCTGAGCCCAAACCCCAGTGGCAAGGCGGCAGCAGCGCAAGCGCCATTCACAGAGCTCATATTTGCGCGGGTAATATATTTCTCATATTAATGCGACGCAATCACTTACTCGCCATTGTTGGCGCCAAGTATGAAACTCGTCAGCGCACACGTACACGCACACTCACACGCCGCGTCCCCCGTCATTTTTCAGAAGCGGCCGGAGCGTTTTGCACTGAGAGGCGCAGCGAAAAAGGGCCAAGCGAAGCGCGATGTAACCGACGTAACTCGCATTTCGCAAAGGTGGATGGCCGCAAGAGCGCGAATTCTCCGAAACTCTGGGTCACGAACTTTGTGTTTGTTGCGACAAGCGCGCATTGTGGACTCGGCCAGTGTTCTGGTTAAACGGACATTAGCAGGCAATGCGTCCGCGTCCCGCTCCCGAACGTCCTTGAGGTGTCTGACCTTATTGATGATGGCCCAGGTAGGACGCCTCACCTGGTTGTCAGTCAGGCACCGCTGGGCCGGCCGGGCGCTGCATTGAGCTGGACCTGCAAGGTCAGCCGCCGTCGTGCGAATAGCGCCTAGCCTCACGCACATTCCGCTCAGGTTACGGACCCGCGGGGGAGAGAGAGGGCCAGCCCAGCGCGGTCCTGGGATCATTTCCATACCCACTGACAGTGCCCATGTGCCGACCACATTTCGCACTCACCGTCCTCTCTCTCTCTCTCTCTCTCTCTCTCTCTCTCTCTCTCTCTCTCTCTCTCTCTCTCTCTCTCTCTCACTGTGTCCCTCCTTTCTCCACTTGCCGCAGGCCACAAAACAAAAGCACTATGCAAAGTGAGACGCCGCACCGGCCAGTTTTCCTTTTTGTTTCCGGGATTTCCTATTATTATTCGCGGACGCCATGACAGAAAAATTGACACGAGGATCGCCACGTCGTCGCAATGCCGACAAAAGGCCACCCCCCGTCTCTGAAAAACAATAAGCCAGATGCGGAAACTGGGTCAGGCCCTTTTGTATTTTAAGGTCGAGGTCCTTCTGCGGCCGTCGAGGAAGTGGTTGTCATTACGACTCTGGCTTTGTCGCAGAAAGTCAACAGTCTGCCTGGGAGGGAGGAGGGGGCGGCAGATGCAGTGACGGTCTTTTGCAAAAACCGTCTTGCTGCCGAAGCATGGTTTCAGGCGGCGCTGTGTGTCTTGCCTTGCACGCCCTGCCAATGTAGCTCGGACCAGAGGGAGTTCTAATATCACGCCACCGCAGCGCGTGAGGCAAGTGACAATATCCCAGCTCTGTCTGATGCGAAAAATTTCGCATTTGTGACAGATGTTTCCGCATATATGTAAGAAGCTGGGGCCAGACAAACCACGTGTGATCGTGGCGGCATGCGCCCGGCAGGATAAAAACTGCAAGCAGGATGTCTTTATTCCGAGGCGGGGGCGGTAATATTGCCGAGGAGGGCGAGGCGCAGGGAAAAGTACATTTCCAGAGATAAGAATCCTGTGGAGCGCTTCAACTCGTTTCTGAACTCGTCTTCTATACAAAGACAAATGCGCGCGGATGCAGAGCCCGCGATAAGCTCAGCACGCCAGTTTCTTTTCGCGAACTAAATAAAAAATTATGCGCACGCGCCCGAGCCCACGTATTGGCCCAATTGGCCGGCGCAAAAAGGCAATGCGTGTAGGCGATTGGCAAGCCAAAGGGCTGTCAGCGACCTGTCCTGTCGACAAATGCCGTCCGGTGGCTGAGCCCATCTGTGTCCGTTTGGCACGGGCTGCAAAATTCATGCACTCCGTCTTGTACTGCGCCTTAGAGGAAATAGAACCTTTTGAAAACAGTGAGCAGGGTAGGAAAAATAATTTCAGTAGTGCACTGCTCCGTGTTTTCCGACGCGTCCTGCCGGAGGGCGGCGCTTCAGCGCGTGGGTGGCTGCTGATTGATATCCTGCCCCGGGCCGCGTCCGAAAGCGGCGCCTCCCCGCGAGGCACGTTGACATCCGGCGTCGTCGCGCACCCCGCACGCGGTCCCGGCGGCGCGGCGGGGCGCTCCAGCCTGCGGAGGACGCCGGCAGGGGGCGCGCGCGGCTCGTCCCGCGGCGCGGCGTCTCCACCCACGGGGGCGCCGCGGCGCCCTTCGGCGTGGCGTAGCGACGCCACATTACCGCCATCTCGAAAACGGCCGACTTTTACGGAGAACGAGAAGCGCGTTTTCGCGACCCAAAGCCGAAGACGTCGTCCATCACGGCTAACGAAGCTCGGCCGGCCGGGCGAGCACTCGCGCGCGCGTCCGAACGGAACACAAGCGACGTCTCTGTTCCAAACGGGGATGTGATTAATACAAAGCGGACAGTGTCCACCTCATTCAAGACCAGCGGCCATGCGGCGGCGCGCCGGCCGACCGGATGCCGTAATGGATCACTCCAGATAGCAGGCAGAAAAGCTGGGCGGCAGCGAGAGGCGTTTTTGATGCCATTAGTCAGGTTCGGCTCTGAGCCGTCAACGCACGCCGGCCAATGGGAGCGTCCGGGAGCCACGTACGGGGGCTCCCACATCCATTAGCGCGAGGAGGATTACGCTACTACGTAGCGATTCTCAATGGAAATTTGCTACAAACCATTCATAACTTGCGAAAATCTTTGAAGCAAACTGATGTTTAAACTAAAACGAGCGGCCAATATTTTGTCACAATTATTCAATGTCTACTGTACTGATATTCCCGCACATGCACTATTTTAAAGGTTTAGTACAAAGACTGACATTTATAATTAAGAGGTAAAAGTACTGGTAAACTATATGGATTTTCCGACACTTTGCGAACAGGCACATCATCAGGGGAAGTCCAAACCGAGGTCAAAACATGACGCTACTACAGGCGGCGGGAAATACAGAACTGATCCGTCTTCGGTTTTCGCGCGGCAGTGTGCACGCCTCACTCAGCCCAATGAGTTGCAGGAACAACTCGCACGACGACGGCGACGTGGATCATGCCGAGTTTTTACAGTCATCAGTCAGCCGCCTGCCTTCGGCCTGTCAGCGGGCCGACCAATGGCAGCGCGCGGAACGTCATTAGGACCCGGCAGGGGCGGACCAGGCGAGGGGGAGGGCCCCCGAGGGGCACGGGGCGAGGGGGCGGGGGGGACCCAAGGGGCACAGCCTTGGCCCGGCACCACCGGGCCGCCGGTATCCGATGGGATTTTCATACAATGTAATTACTGTAAGCCTACGGCGACGGCCGCACTATTTCCGGGAGGGCACGACAGCCGCGCATCGCGCGCACCGGAGCATATGAAAAATTGCGATTGACGTGAGCGTCATGCCCGCGCCCGCGTCAGAGGATGTAACGCCCGCAGCACGGACCGCGAGCGAGCTGTGGATAATTGCGGCCCGAGTCATCCGGGCGGCGCTGGCGTTGTGTTTCTTATCAGTCATATCCCCACGCGTCAGAAGCACGATGAGTGAAGCGGCGGCTCAGCGGCGCGAAGAATAGGGAGAGGGAAGCGGGCATCGCGGCTGGCTCGACGAAAAGGGATTTTTGATCACAAAAACGACCTCACTCATTTATCCAGTCGGACCGCCGCGTGAATTCTTGTAGAAAAATGAGCGATCGGGCGACGTGCGTGGCCCCTGCAGGGCTGGCAACACGATGGATTGCGTTTGCCATTGTGAGAGACAGACTCGGAATACGGTGGAAAGACGTGTGTGTGTGTGTGTTCTGAGAACGGGTGAGATCCGCTCCGACTCCATCCATCAGGACATCGGCGGGCTGTCAACCCGTCCGCTCCGTCAGCCAATGGCGTGCCCCGAGGACCGCGAGGCGTGGTCGGCCTGATCCACCCCTTCCTACTTCGACTTATGGCTGTTAGAGACCCATTTGCGAGACACCTCTTCCACACACGACGTAGTGTGTGATCGAGCAGGCATCTCTTGATGTTTTGTTTTGAAAGCAGAAAACGGCCTACCGATTAAAGCTGCATTACCAAGAAGTGAGGGTGAATGAGACCCTTGTGCCATCAGTGAGACTAGGGTCCTAGCGTTTCACAACGTTTTAGTTTTCCTCCTATATCCGCTCCATTTTTGTACAAACGTCACGTAATTTTGGAGGAAGGGCGGGAGTATTATAGAGGTTCGAGGCTGTGGTGCAGCTCGCCCGGCCGGCAGGTATTAATGCCAGCCAGGTGAGAGCGATGAACAACAGGTGCGACACACGCACTCACACACACACGCGCAGGGAGAGACAGCGCGTGCACAAATCCCATAACACCGACATAACACCTCCGCACCGCCCACAATAAGGCGCATGAAAATTAATAAATGTTCGCGGGCGAGCGCTCCGGGGTGCGTCCCGACAGAGACGCATTCCGACAGCTGTTGCCGTCTCACACCGCCGCGGTGTTGTCGCCGCTGCAGATGGATGTCGACGCTGACGAGAATCGCTTCGCCATGCTGTGCTGACGGGTCTGCAGCTCCTACCCGAGCGCCATCAGCGCCTCGCGAGATGTCCTACAAATACAGCGAGTTTTGAATATTTCCACGGGCGGTGAGGTCTGTTCTTCCTCGCTCCTACAGCTGTAGCGGACAATGGTCGCGCCGGCTCGGCGGGGCGTGGCGGGGCGCGGCGTACTTGAGAGTCCAGTCGGCTAAATGTGACTTTAACTACCCCTAAATGGTTCATCAGGGCTAGAGGGAGGGGTGTGCCCGGTGGTTATACCCCGTGACTCGTTTAGGTGGGCCTAGAGGGTCCCCACTCGCACGTATAGTTAACCACTGGGTAAAGCTAGTGCTTTTTCCCCGTCAGCGCGGGGCCTGACAAAAATTTCCCGACTGGTCCGTGCTTCCCGTGGTTCTCTCTGCTGCTGCCTGCCCCGCTGCTGCTGCTCCGCCGGCGATGCGGCCAAAGGCGAGATAAAAATGCGGCGTGTTGGTGGACATCCATCAGCCGTCACACACAAACACTTCTCTCCCTTTTACACGTTTTGAGGAACTTCTTCTCTTCCGTCTTTCTCTCCCTTTTCTCCCGGCAGCCGGAGCGGCCGCGGCAGCGGCGCGCTGGATGCTCTCGCTCACTAGTTTTCTTCTTTTTTTCTCCTCCCTGTCCGACGGGACGCTTTTTGGACGGAGAGCGGCTGTGCTGGTCGTTGTTGTGGTTCGCGCCACTCCCCTTTTTCTAGAGACATTTTCATAAGCCCTTCGTGCGTTTAAGTCACGAGCGGCGGCGCAGTGCGTGATGGGGGCCGCGCTGTGCAAGTCATCAATTAAAAAACCATTAAGGCGCCATCACAGTGCCGGCGCGCTCGGCCCCGCCCCGCCAGCGCCGCGGTGGAAAATGGCAATGGAGAACGTGTAGTGGGGAGCCGGGGCGTATATTTCTAGTGCCGAGCGCTCCCGAGGACATGAGTGAGTACCTGATGAAGCACAACGGGCGTATCCAGCCGGCATCCTCTTCTCATGATATCCTGCACGGCGCCGCCGTGTGCGGCACTGACAGCCAGGGGGACGGGACGGGCTGGAGAGAGGAAGTGGAGGAGTTAGGCTGCGCGCGGGTGCGTCTCGGATCAGGCCGCCATCTTGCCGCCGCCGAATCAAAGAATGAAAGAGAAACAAAGACATCAAGCGGTAATGGAGTTTATGCCGGCATTGGCTTCCCTCTTCCCTGACGTCTCCCTGACGGACAGCTGACTGATGACGGACCGGGACGAACACCTAACCTCACTCTGCTCCTGTGGGATTGAGAGGTCAATCTCGATCCCACAGCCGTTTGTTTCCCTGAATTAAAAGAGGGGAAGAAAAAGAGACGAAGCCGGCGAGGCGGCTCGCCCACGGCGCCGGGAGCGGGCTGGTGCGCGGGAGCCGGGGCGGGAGCGCCCTCGAGTCATCCTCGCTGAGCAATTCGTGCAATCCCCTTTTTTAATCAGTCTCCCGTGCCGGTCTGAATAACGACCAGGGAGACGCGTGTCGCTTCTGCTCAGCTCTCTCTCTTATTCGGAATTAATCCGATAACTGAGGACAAAAAAAAAATCTTGACGCTGAGTAATACCTTGACCAGAAATACCGTGAACCGCAACGTCAGAGCCGAACCTGTGGGGTCAAACCACGGCGGCGGGAAAACTATGCACCGCGTTCGAAATGCAAGACGAGCCGTGCTTTCTGCTTCGGTCCGACGCAAGAGAGTTTCGTACGCGGCCGCGGGCCGGCCCGCCCTCACCACCGAACTAATTATCCTGATTAGTTTTTAATGAGCGCGTTGGCGGCGCCTAGGCCAGCACCTCGGCCGCCATATTGGACCCGTGCGTGTTTGGATCGGCCTCTGGGGCTGGACGGGTGCCGCACGCAATGTACTGGCGGCCTAAAAAAAGGCCGAATCTTATGTCAAACATTTGAACAGGTGTATTTCTTTTTGATCAAAAATAAGCGTTGAAAGTACTAAAACATATGTACCAAAGTATAAAGCATCTCTCCATTTTTTAAGTATTTTTACGATCCCTTTCGTGCTCTCCTGTTTCGGTCGGAACGCTACTCGCTGCTGAAACATATGAAGACAGGCAAGGCCGCAACATTCCTCCTAAGACTCATTGCCACAGTGCGCGTGATAGAACGCAAGGTGTGATGCGATTTTGATGGTGAAGGGTTGGGGCAAAGCGTGACTCTGACGCTTTGAGCAAACGGCACACACAAGAAAAATAAATCTTGAGTTTTAAAACTTGTTTAAAAAAATAAGGGACTGGGAATCATTAAAAACTTCTCACTGGTACATAACCGATAGTAAAATGGCAATCAGGCAACGTTAGCAGAATTTCATACACCGAACCGCACACAGAAAAGGAAACCTGCAAACGTCCTGCAATCCCTCAGCAGCGAACCAGCAAACGGTCCGACAATCAACGACAACAAAAACAACAACGGCAACACGGGGCTGGCGTGCTCGCGTGCTCAGGGCACTAAAGTAAAAGCCTTTTGGAACGTGTATACACACAACCACAAAGCCGCAATTACATCGTTACCCAGGAGCATCTGCACCGTTTGATAAAATTAGCCTCGATGACACTGTGGTCGCATTCCCTCCTCCTCCCCCCCCCCCCTCTCTCTCTCTCTCTCTCTCTCTCTGAATTTTCTCAGCACTGAGATAATGTGACGGCGTACCTTTGTTCCACCTTTGTGGCACGTTACAAAAATACGTGCCCCGTGGCAATAATTTTTGCGACATTTCTGCTATTCTTCCAGATCAAATCCGACCGCAACTCATCCAAAATTCAAGTCGATTTGCTGCTCGCGCCACCCCCAGAGCTACCGCCCCCGAAGCCGGCCATCAGGAGCCTGCAAACTTTGAGTGCAGCTCCATCAGCAGGAGCGGGCTGAGGTGGGGGACGGGCGGGAGGCGAGGGCGAGGAGAGTGACACGGAATGATGGAACGTTGGGGAAAGGAAGCAGCAGGACCTCAGCACCGAGCGGAGGAGCAGGAAGAGGTCGCGGGGGGAGGCGCGGGGGTGGTGTTCAGCGGCGTGCGGGAACACCTTGCACACAAGTGGCTGCTCCATATTATTTTTTTATCAATGAAAAGTCTTCAAAAAATCGAAAATCCAGGATAAAATCACTCCGAAAGTGTAGCTGAATACGTTACATGTCTGTTACACACATAGTCTCGCAGCTGCACGTCGGCGACGCGGCGGTGGGCGTGCCGCGCCGCGGCGGGAAGCGATCGAGGCGGCCGCGGGAGTAAAAATCCCCTGCGATCCTATTCCTCAAACACAGTTGGTCTGTCCGCCATGACGGATGCGTGGGCAGTACCTGCCGGCGAGGGGCGTTCAGATAGCGCCCCCGGTCCAGCCCCGGAGAGGAGAGGGAGCGAGGGAGAGAGCGAAGGGGGAGAGTGAGAGGGGCGCAGCGTCGGAGAGCAAGAGAGAGGGAGTGCCACTTGTTGATGGATTACCCCTTCGCCCTCCCAGACGAGGAAGGAATTCCGTTTTCCTTCCCCCCGCCGACGCCCTTTCTTCTGCGGCCGCTATCGGTTTTAGTCCACAAGTTCGATTTTTTAACGTCATTCAAAGAATGAAAAATCCCTCCTCCCCGAGCAGCGGCGGGGTTCTGTTCGCGAGCGGTGCCAAGGGGTTCGGCCATGCGAGTCACGTGAAGGTCCGCGCCGCGTCCGCGCAGGCCACCATATCAGAGCGCGATTACGATTTCATTCATTCTTATCACAACTACGAGTGTGTGGCACGTGCCGCGCGCGTGTGTGAGTGAGAGGGGGCGGCGGGGGGAGGGGGGAAGGAACACGAACGACAACGGCCACTAACGCCGTGCTAACGCCGTACGGCTCCACGGGGTCATATTGATGGCAAGTCATTGAGGCTGGCTGCCAGCTGGGTCTGGGCGGCGCCGACACTGGGTCACCACGCCGCACAAGGGCAAGCGCCGAGGTCCCTCGCTTCTAGGGGGAACACACACCTTTTCAATGTCCAAAATTAGCTGTCACTACTATAAATATTTTTTTTCTTATTTTTCCACGCGTTTAGAATGTATACTTCATTGCACTAATAAAACTTTAAGTTGTAATCACATTGGGAATGCTTTTAAACGATCGCGAGGGTATCAGCGCTGGTATAACAGATGCATTACCTATATCCCTCGGCAGGTCCAGATGCCGCCGCCTCTGCTGCTGCAGCCGCGTGGAGGCGACAACGCCTCCTGCCCCCTCTCTCTTCCCCGCCTCCCCCTCCCACCCAGCGCCACCAACGGCATCAGACTGAGTGCTCTCACTTGTTCTTTGGAAAATGAAAAATGAGCGTTTGGTGACAGAACGCGATACAACACGGGTCCCCCTCCCCGCTCACTACCGCCCCTCTCGCCCCGCGTGCCTCTCTCGTGTTGTGTCTGCCCGTCCGCCTGCGCGGCCCGTGACCACACCACACCACACCTACCAGCCGGCAATTCTCTAATGTGCGCACTGGGAAACCAAGTGTCTGAATGTCGCACACTTGCAGGCGTGTGCATTCCCGTTCACACAAGTTTCCAGTGTAAGAATTTTTTTTTTCACGAGTTTAGCGCGACTAAAGTAAACAATGTTTGTGCTACGTTAACGCAGTCTCACTGCACACAGGAAATTAAAATTGCAAATAACACATCTCAATAAAATAGAATTTTCATGGTGTATGCAAAACCTGTGTGTACAAAACGCGTCAAATCCTCTCTACTTTGTCGCGACGAGCAGTGGGGTCTCCGGACGGACGGGAGGGCGTATTGCGGGTACCACAGAGGCACCGACGAGCCTTTTTCCCACCGCGGCGACGCGCATCAGCGGCCAAACAGAGAGATCAAAACGGCGGCCCGACATCAAAAGGCGCGGGAAGGCACGCTGTGACGAATCCCGCCACGCCGCGCCACCCTCGAATTGAGACACGGGACAGGTGCGGCCTGCTGCCGCGCCGCAGCCTACCTCGCTTCTTAGCGTCGGCAATTTCATCGTTACACATTTGAGAAGTTTTAATTGCGTTTTGAATGATTTCTTTGTTGCTATAGGCCTGCCGGAAATACAGACGGCAATTGAGTAAAGAAAAATTGCAACCAAGTTTTGACATTTTTAGTCAGTACGATGATTATTTTAAAACGATAGAAGATCTTACATGTTTGAGCATTTTATCCGCTCTCATTTGGGTGGTGTACCCAGAGCCAGAGGAACAAGTCGACGAACTCGTTCAACAGACACACAGACACGACACCCAGCAGCGGACGGACAGACGGACAGAGGAGCGGACTGCCAGACAGACACGCAGGCGGGCGGAAGGGCAGAGCAGTGAGGGAAGGAGAGAGAGAGAGGAAAAGAAAAATAGCTTGACGGGGATGACATATAGCCACTGATTCGTCAGTGTCACGGCCGTGGAGGGGAGCGCCAAGGGAGGGGAGGGGGCGCGGCCTCTGCAATGGAGGAGCGGGCGGGGAGGGCGGGGAGGGGGAGGGGAAGGCCCAAGCAGTCCGTGATGAGCGTTGCTGTGATATTATTACAGCCTCCACCGTCCTGCTGCATATACCCGATTCCAATTTACCTTGCCAGAGGGATCGCTAGTAAATGACATAGGAAAACTTAAATGAGTTTTTTTCCCGATATTGTGAATGTAATTCATTACAAGAATTAGACCGCTGTTTCGCTATTGTATATTCAGTTAGGTAGAAGAAATATCCTTTGCGATATAAAAGGGCACCCGTACAGAAGTAGTTTGGTCCAGAGCTATTCGCAGCACGGCGCGACAACTGGTATCGTTGGCTGTCGGACAGGTATACACCCACCTCAAATATCAGATCATGTTCCCGTCGGGCGACATCCGACTTTTCCTGATAACATTCCTCGCCCGCTGTAGATGTTTCGTTTCAGATCAAAGCCCACAACGCGCTGTCACGTGGGGCAGAACGGTAACCGACGACCACGTGACAATTTTCGGACCCAAATAACGGTGGAAAATAATCAGAATAAATGTGGAGCGTCCAATTCGAATTCCATGATCTGTTGGGCAACACCAGTAGTCGGGCCAGCTGGGCTGGGCTGGGCTGGGCCGGCAGGACCGCCCGTGGAGGCTAGCAGCCGCGCGGCGGGCTCCTGGAGACGGACGGACAGACAGACAGCGGGCAGGCGGACAGACGGGCGGGTGGTGGCGAGGCGGCGGCGGCAGCGGCGTCGGTCGCCTACGGAGCAGAGCCGAGCGCAGCCCAGGCGGCCTCAGAGCTCTCCTCTGATTGGTGGAGAACGCTTGACTAATGACATCTCCGGGACCCAAGCGGCGGCGGCGGCCCGCCCCGGCCGGGCCCCACCCGTGCTCGGCTCGGGCGCGGACCAAGCGCCACCGTTCGCAAGGCCCCTCTGCGCTGCCATGGCCGCGCCCAGCCCGCGCGCTCCCTGACGCCGAGGCGATCTCCAGGACCAGGGAGACGTGCAGTGTGACGGCCGGTCGGGTCAGCCTTCTTCGACTCGGGATGCAAATGTCGGGCAGTGCACGGGGCCGGGCCTCTCATTACCACAAAAGCCAGACGTTCCCTTTCACTCAAACTCCTCTTCATTAGTATGTAAAAAGCCACAACAATGTGCTCCGGTCGCTGATGGCTCCGATTTATTTTCCCCTCAAAGAAAAGCTGGGACACGCATCGTGACAATCACTAATGCTCCGCTATTCACTTTTGCGGCGAGCTCACCCACTTCAACCAAACGGCATTGAAATGCATTATTCCAGTTACATCTCCATTCCCTGCCGCAGGGGTTACCTCAGAGAAGTCTCAGATGTTTTTGATTATGTTATGATAAGAACAAAAACTGTTACCAGAAAGTTGCAGGCCTATGGCATCTACCCATATGTATAATTTTTCTTGTTGCACATTTGGGGTACTGCCTGCACATAAGATTACAAGCGCAACTACTTTTTATACAATAAATAATAGAAACTGAAGCTAATAGTTTTACGTGGATATTATTCATTTTTCTGGATTTTCCTGACAGTGCGCCCCTGCTGGCGTCGCCGCAGAGATTTGCAAGTTTAACAGCAGCATCTTGAAAATCAGGGATGAGGTCGTCGAAATGACAGCAGGTACGCGAGCCGGCGCGGCGGTGTCTTTAACCCAAAGTTATGCAGATGGGGTCATTCGGGAGCCACGACTCCCCAGCCTCAAGTTAGGAGAGCCTGCTCTGTGCTCCTCGCCTATCTCAAAGGCGGCGCCTTGATGTATTGAGAGAGCAAGAAAACAGGAAAGACAGTAGGAACTTAGGTGGGAGTGCTTGCTTTGTCTTTGGTCACTGCCATATCAGGTAAAAGAACTAAAATCTAGAAGTTCTGGGAGTGAAAATATGTATGGGTGTCCCAAGTTCTTGTATTAACTTTTGGCTATTCATTCAACTCCACATCTGATTTTCACTCGATTTCCGCACTACCCCTGGCTTACGAACGCTTGACGCCAGACCACAGTCGAGGCATCTCTAGCGGAAAAGGGACAATTTGGTTTAATCGCTAGCCACTAACCGCGGGAGAGTTTTACTCGCCCTCCCCGCCACCTCCCCCGTGTCCTTGATGAGTCTCAAGACGTGCCGGGCCAGGCCGGGGGTGCGACGGCGACGGCCGCCTCCCGTCCTCAAACTTTCCTCTCCGCTTTGGGGCCGATCTCGCATGCTCGCGAGCCCCATTTATTTTACCGCACAGTTTCCTAGCTAGTTCAGAATCGCTGCCTTGAAAACTGGCGCGTCGCGTCGACCGAGAGAGAGGGGACAGGGCGAGGGCACGGGAAAGAAACCAAACCAGTTTCGATATTTTAATTTCTCAGCGCAACGCCGAGGAAAGGGTGCTGCCGCGCAGTGGCGGACGGCTGCCCCGCCTGGCGGTATGCGCCTCGCAGTTATGCAACACGCACGGCCGGCAGGGCGAGCGGGACGGTCCACGCCGGAGGAGCGACGAGACGAGGCTGGGAGGATACCGGGCGTCTCGCACCTCAGCCGTATCAATGAATTTAAAATTGTGTGACTACTGAACTACCCACGTAAAAATGAGCCGATTTTATCTTCGTGTCGCTGTTTACAGTCACGCAACGGCAACAGATATTGAAAAATTATGTATGACGTTATCAGAAATGCTTTGCAAATACAGCATGTCGACGATAATTTATTTCACCTACTCGGTTTGCAGTCAAACCCCCGCAGCCAGCACTACACCGCGCGAGGATCCAGTCAGCAATACCCCGCAGTTCGCACAGGGGTTGGCGTGGAGGTTGCCGCTCCACCCGCCAGATGGCGACAGCGGTCCCGGCCGCAGGCGCGCACCCGGCCCCGTGCTGGGCCACCCCGCGCCACCCCGAGGGCCGCAGCGCTCCGGCCGCACGGTGCTGCCGCCGGCGGGAAAGCCGGCAACTACAGGCGGGCCGGGCGGGAAACGCGACTGCCGCGGGGTGCCTCCGGGGTGCGCGAGGAGTGGACAGCGAGTGCGACACGGACACGGCGCACTGTTGGTCGTTTCGGACACGTCCCGGACTCATCAGCTGATTCGGTACGGTCGAGTAGCGGGCCGGGCGGGGCCGGGCGGGGCGCAGCGCAACACGACGCAGCCCGGCGCACGGTGGTGGAGAAGTACCCCTGGCGTGTCTGTTGCGACGGGGCACTGCAAGAGCGATTGCCGAGAGCACCGGCGCTCTCGCGATTTTGCAATATTGCGGTGAAGAATGAGTCGCGAAGATGGTAAGGATGGCGACAGGGTTGAAAATCATAGTGCAGTGCGAAAAATACTTTTGCACCAATGCTGGGCATTTTTATTTTTTATTATTTTAATATTTTCTTTTTTTTTAGAATTTATAGTTCTGGACAAAATTATTTAAATTTTAAGCCGGTTAAAAATTGTGAAATCTACGCGCACCCGCAGGTACGTAAAAGGGCGTGAGCTGAGAGAGATCGCGAATGGCGGCGTGGCAGGGGGCCATGCGGCCAGCATGAGACAGCAGAACAGGGCAGAGGCGGGTGAGCGCGGCGGACCAATGGCGGACCGTCGCAGGATCTCCAGGATCATAGGCCGTGTGCCGAGTGCCTTTCACCTCACCTGGAGGATTCTTTCAAATTCAAGGTATGGCTAGTTTCTTGGATTTGAAAGCGAAAACACTTGCTGAATTCTTCACAGTGTCTGTTTCACTTTTCGTTTCACTGACGTGTTGCCACCAGCGGGCGAGCCATTCAAGAGTCCGGGGAGGATGCACGCCGATCAAGTCCAAGGTCAGCCTGCAAAAGGGTTGTTTGGTCACACCCATCCCGAGCAACAAGGCAGCCGGCCGCGTCCGGATCGGCGCCCCGGCCGGCGTGGAGCGTAGAGGCGGCGAGCGACGTATTCGGACGCGCGTGTTGGCACAGCATAGGGCGAACGGGGTTTGTTTTATGGTCGCGGTCCAACGTCAACATCAATAAGTCGAGGAACAGAGGGGCGGGGGTGAAAGTGGGCCGTGCAATTGTAGGCTGTGTTTCCCTACCTGCTAACACACGACACTGCAAACAAAAAAAAATCATCCTACCCACGGCCTTTTTGTAATGATATACAAATTTCAAAACTTTTTTTCATCAGTTTCTTGTCTCCGGTTCCTTCAGGCCGAAGATTTCTTCGAAGGTTCGGGGTCGATTAACAGAAAATCAATATCATCGAACGGTTTATCCAAACAGAAGCTCACGCCCGGGATCAATTCGACACGGGCGGGGGTGTGGGGAGGGCGCGAAGAGGGTAGGGGGGGAGGGGGCACGCGCAGCGAGCAACTACCCTCCGGCATTTAAAACGAAATAAATTTAAACATGAAACGAACGTTTGACGGGGTGCAGCTCCGGGACGTTGATGTAGGTATAGCTCGGGCCAGTGCGGGGATGGGGGTAAAGGGGCGGGTAGCGCGCTGCTGGTGGAAATATTCAGACTTGCACCGCACGTCTATCCTGACTGAAAGGAATGCAATGTCTGAGAGAAGGGAGCGGAGGGGGTGGGTGAGGGGGAACAACCCCCAACCTCCCTGTCTCTCTTTCTCTCTTCCCTCCCGTCCTCCCTAACCTCCCCTATACACAGGCACCGCGTCTGCCGGCGCGCTGGAAAACGTGAAACCTTCACCCAGAAATCCATTAATCACCAAATGTATCCAAAAACTTCGTGTCCTTATAGACGGGATCCATCTCCCTCTCTCGTTTCTCTTTCCATCCCCCTGGCCCCGCGTCACTCCCTCTCGCAGCCACCCTCCTCTGCAAGTGTGCGAATGTCACACATTTTCAAATGTGAGAATTTCCATTCGTGCACTTGGGCTTGGGCCTTCAAAAGAAAGTAGGCCTAATTCGTGAGAAAATTCACACACTTACTCAGCCAAGTGCACGAATGGAAATTTACACACCTGCAAGTGTGCGACACTCACACCTTTGGGCTTCTGGTGTTCACTCAACTGCAAAATAGCAGTACTCCAGGTGAAACAAATACAGCCCATAACAGTACAAAGCAGTAAAGCAACTCTCAGCAAATAATTCGATAATTCAATTTTGCGAAGTCCCTTTTTTTGTCGGTCTAAATGTCAGCCACCGCCTCCGCCGGACACACCTACTGACCCGCAAAACCATTAGTACGGCTGGATCGGGCGGCGAGCTGCGGCGAGCGGCGGCGGCCACCCCCAAGACATCTCTTTCATGCGTTTCATCAATTCTCGAGCAAATCATCAATTTCGCTTAGCGCGCTGAGGTAACCTGTCCGCCTCCTCCATACCGGGTAAGGTAGGTCGGTGCCGTCCCGCCTTGGTTTGATCCGTCCCCACATTATTTTTTGCTTGAAGTTTTTTTTTTAAACTTAAAACAAGTTTCTAGCATTTTGGTGTCTGGAAACGGAAGCGGCCTCTTCGCACAGGAATGCAAACGGCGGCGCACAAAGACTAAAAACACATTGTGTAAAACTTTACAACAGTTGACGGACGGGCGGGGCGGGGCGGGGCGGGGCGGGGCGGGGGCAGCGCAGCGACCTGCCGGGTCCGGCCCGGGCGCACAACAAAACGGGAAAAATATGACGGGCGCATGACCCAGATAACTCCTCTCTCTGTGCTGTGCCGCACTACGCTCGTCTCTCTCTCTCTCTCTCTCTCTCTCTCTCTCTCTCTCTCTTTCTCCTCCTCTTAGCGGCACTCTCTTTACTCGGGGTGTCTGGCTACCGTTTTACGGTAAACAAAGTATTCTTCTCTCTCAGAGAAAGAAATTAGGCGACCCAAAAAATCAATAAAATTCAGAAGTTGAACGAGGGTTAAAAAAACGGCACAGGTACTCCGCCGTAATAACAAGAAACCTATACATTTTTTTGATTTATTTTATTTTAACTATTTGACCAGATTCAATAAGAACGCAATTATAAAGAAAAGTACTGTAACTTCTTCACACAGGAGGACAGTATTTATTTTCAGGTGTGAAAAGCGCAGTCCGCTTCGGTGAGGCCGCCCCGCCCCAAACCAGCAGCAGGTCAGTTTTGGCGACCACTCGCTACATTTCGCACCCAAGCGACTTCATAAAGGCAGCACATCTGCTGTCCGAGCCTCGCGGGGCCGCGGCCGTGTCCTTCCGGGGTGCTCTCAGAGAGAGCGAGAGAGAGAGAGAGAGAGAGAGAGAGAGAGAGAGAGAGAGAGAGAGAGAGAGAGAGAGAGAGACTCACGCACACAATCACACAATCGCTCACAGACGCGCCCCGAAGATTAATTGAATTCGCTGCGGGTCGCGTCCGTGACCGGGTCTCGCTCTGACTCCGTCCTTGTCTCACACACCCGCAGCCTGCGTGAGTGCGAGAGAGACGGAGACATGGACTCCAGCTTCGGATGCAGAGAGTGGCAGGACATCCCGTGCGTTTCTTTCACGTATATGAAAGAGAGACGCAAGGCTCGCCCCTGCCTCTCTCTCTCTCTCTCTCTCTCTCTCTCTCTCTCTCTCTCTCTCTTCCTCTCACGAACTGACGCAGCGTGACGGAGAAATGACCACGGCCTCCTGCGAGTCACAGTGTTGGACAACCGTCAGATGGGAGGGACGAGATCATACGCCAGTTAGACATCTCGTGGTCTCAAGGTCTCCCAGCTCCCTGAATTTTCCTGTAATTTTTTCAATGTTTTTTTTTTTATTATTTTTATTTTTTGGTGCGTACAAAAATTGTAGAGTTGTTTCCCCTTTGCGTTGTCAAGTTAGGTGATCTGGAGAGAGAAATTGAAAATAAAAGGGTCTTATGAATCTTCTTACATAAGGATAAATGAATAAAGTCGAAAAAGGAACCTCCAGGGCCTGGCCTACCATGCGATTCTCGCAGCGAGATCCAAAAGGCGAAGCGAGAACCTAAAACGTCGGCTCTTCCTCAGGTGATACTCCCCTTTTTCTTCTATATACTCCTCTGCCGCCCTGCAGAGACCATCAATCTCCAGCCCTGACAAGGGGCTGAAAAGTGCGACGACCAAAAGATAATTGTTATTTTCTTGTCCGCACGTCTTCAGAGAAGTGGAGCGGGTTGGCGCCAGACGCGGGCGGAGTAGCGACGGAGCGCGAAACGGTGTCCATTATGAGAAATTAAGCGGTCGGGTGGGACCGCGCCTTCCGCGCGCTCAAATCCACCCGAGCTACAATAGATGAGCGTAAGCCAGCGCTGGAAAATGAGGTAATCCGCCGATCCGTGACCACCCTCAAGCATGGGGGCGGCGCGGCGCGGCGCGGCCCGGCCGGGAGTCGAACCGGGGGACAATGCGGAGCCAACAAAGGCCAAATAAGGCATAATGGCACACATGGCTCACGATATCAAAGGGACCGGGTGGTGGGGGGCGGAGGGAGGGGGAGGGTGTCGCGAAGGGGGAACGGTAAAGGGGAGACGCGCACACGGAAACAGGAAAGGGAATCGATCTCACAACGTCGCCCCATGGCTGATCCGGCCAGCGCAATTCTCAAAACCGCGTTCTACCAAGCAATGTACAAAATCATTCCAAGATAAATTTCTCAATCTTCAAAAAATAAAAGCATGGATTTTAATTTGAAAAAAAAAAGAAAAAAACTTTAATAGGGCATTTTTTCTTGAGAGGAACCATATTTTGATTTTTATGCAGTTGTAGTATTTTTTTTTATTTTCGTTCAGACTGGTGTAGAACAGGGCGTAGCTTCCACGTATATGCCAGCAAAACCAACTCATGGTCGCGGCCCCGCGGAGGGGGTGCGGAGGGGGTACGGAGCGCGGGGCCCGCTGATTGGCTGAGCGGAGCGCGTGTGTGTGATTGATGGCTGCCGCGAGCCAACCCCCGCCCCCCTCCCTCCCTCGCCGGCGGCCCAGCTTCCAGACCTGTGGCGCTGCGCTGCAGCTCGCCACCCCGCGCCGGCTACAGTACAGCCAACATAACAAAGTTGAGCTGGACTACAATCAAAGGTAGACGCATGTTGAAACCGTGCAAAGCTGAGCTGAGCAGTTCCATCTAAATACGTGCCGTTTCAATTATTCAGTTAGTTAAAGTTGGCCTATCTGATGCGGCTCCGCCAGGGATGAGCATTTAAATTTAAAGACAAATTTTGATTTAAATTTAGCTCCTAGCCACTTACCGCGACGTCGCAATAAGATTTCAGATATCAGAGAGGAAAATTATGAAGAAAAAAAATGTACAGTGTGAACACTGCGAGAACACGAAGCGTGCTGGAACTTTTGGCATCGGCAGATGGACGACACAAATCTTGCGGTAGACACTGCACACACGCTCGCACGCACACACACACACACGCACACATTCCCCCGCGAGTGTGCGCGGCTCGGCTCATAATTCTCGACACGTCTCTATTACACGGAGCACGGGAGCGTTCTCTACATTTTTTCCAAAAGGGGACACCCCTCCCCCTCCTCCTCGTATAATCATCATTTATGATGACGACCGCGGGGAACTAGCGATAATCACGAGGATTTCATTTCATTCGCCTTTTACAACTCTTTATCCACTCATTACAACTGGTGCAGCATGTTGGCTGTGAACTGACTGATCCGCTCCCATCAGACAAGACACATGACGGTGAGGGAAAACTGAAATGATTTACGCTCACCACAGCATATGTCAGTAGCCCGGGGAACTGAGAACTCTTTTCTAGACTGTCCTCAGTTTTAGTTTTGTTTGACACGGTAAAAACCGCGTCTTGGTTTTCAAGACCTTTTGGAAAAACCAAGACGCTGCAATGCATTTTCTCCATAAGAAAACGGTGGCGTCTTGAAAACCAAGACGCAGTTTTTCCCGTGAACGCTTTTTTTTAAGGTGCAAGGGTACAAATTAAATATCACACACCAACAAGTGTGTAACATTCACACACTTGTGTTTCCAGTGCAGCAGCCCCCGGACGAGCCAGATAACAATTACCCTCCATCGGTTCCGCTTCGCACGCGGCTGCGGCGAATCGAAAAGTGTAAACAAAAATTATAAGCGGGCGTTGCGGTGCGGCGCGCCGTGGCCCGCTCCGCTCCGCTCACTCGAGCTGGATGAATGACTTGCAAGACTCCGTTGTGAGCCGAGCCGAGAGAGTCGGTCATCACAACACAGCGGAGTACACATGTTTCTGTTGGCAAAACATAAAGGTTCGCTTGCAAGGGTGAGAACTCGATGGGAAATTATTAATATTTTTTTGCGTTATTTATGATTTAGGTTTTTTTTTTTTGTGATAATTCTAAGACATTTTTAAATTTCATGTTCTGGTAATAGTAAACAATAGGGTTTCAAAATTTAGCAGCGACAAACGTCAAGCAGAAGTGTTTTTGAGGTTAAAAACGGCTGCTCTTGTCAAAGTGTTGTCCGCGGCGTAGAGAGGCTTGACCCTAGAGTGACCTAGTTGCATGGGGGCGGCGGCGTGCACTGTGGATTTCACGGGCGATTTACACGGATGAGGAAACGGAGAGAGGGAGAATGAGAGGGAGGGAGAGGGAGAGGGGGAGAGAGAGAGAGAGAGAGAGAGAGAGAGAGAGAGAGAGAGAGAGAGAGAGAGACAGAGAGAGAGAGAGAGAGAGAGAGAGAGAGAGAGAGAGAGAGACGGATGCACCGGTTCTGAGCGGCGGCGAGGAGCGTTCGATTGGAGGTGATGCGAGACAGCAGCAGCAGAGCCGGTGGTGGCGGCACGGCGGCGATGCCCCAGACCCCTGCCAAAAGGTTTTATGGCCCCGCCTGACCCGGCCCGGCCCGGCCGGCAGGCTCCGGTGGCTCCGGGTGGCTCCGGCGGGCAGGCTGCGCTCCGGGCCGCGCTCCGGGCTGCACTCCGAGCCGCGCTCAACGCGGTGACAATAGGCGAGGAGAGTCGTAAAACCAACTCGCTGCAGCCTGCCCCGTCCCGCCCCGCACCGCCTCCCCGCCCCGCTCCGTGACCTAATTTCAACGGGGTGCGGATTTTCTTTCTTCAAGGCGACAAATTACCGAAACTTTTCTCGTATACGATTTTTAAGCTGTACAATAATTTGTGTTTTTTGGTCTGTAATCGTTGTAGTTTTAAGCAGAGTTGAGGGGCGTCCGTGAAATCTCGGGTGTCCGTGTATGTACAAGCAGCACGTGGGGGTGTATGTGTGCATGAGGCAACCGTTGCCTCACTGGCGCGGAATACCGAACGCGTTCGGCAACCATTGGCCAGAGGGAGGAGGGTGCAGGGCAGGGGAGGTGCAGGCAGACCGCTCTGCAAGGGAGGGTGGCTCTTTTGTCTGAGGCTGATCGGGGGCGGAGGGTGGGAGGGGGAGGGGGAGGCGGGTGGGGACGGTGTTAGTTCAGCGCGGCCGGATATGAAATGACTGTGTACGGCTCGATTTCAAATGTCTCGCAGTCGCGGTAGGCACGAGCCCGGCTGGCTTATGAATGAAAACAGCTATTTATCCCGTGCGACCTGATAGAGTTCTGGCGGCGTCGACGGTTCGCCACACACCAAGCACATGCGCGCAAACCGACTAGGTTTCGGAATAAAATGAAAGGGTGAAGTTTCATTCCCATTTACTAATTTTTTTCGGGGCACCAAATTGTGTATTTTGGAAATTTTTTCAAGCGCTCCGCGCCGAGATTTGAGCAGCCTCTGAGCGCAGCGGGGCGCGCGGGCCTTCCGGTCTGTCACGCTGCTGGTCACGTGTCCGTAACGCCGGGAGGGCGAGGACGCGGCCGCGATGGCGCGCGCGAGCTCACACACACACACACACACACACACACACACAGAGGCATGCACATGCCGTTTTGGGGTGTTTTCCGAGGGTGTCTTCCCCGCGACGCGCAGCGCGAGGCACGCGTTCCATTGTTCGCGATCGCACCCCCCGCAAAACCAAACGTCCCCTCGCCCCACCGCGTCGCCGGGCCCGCGCCGCCCCGCGCCTCCCCCGGGCGGGCGAGCGGACGGAGGCAGGCGGACAGACCGCCGGCCGGCCGGCCTGCCAGCCACCCCGGCACGGCACGGGGTGCAGCCGCCGCTGCCGCCGCGCTGCAGTCGGCCAGTGGGACAATTGCCCCCCAACAACAGTGGCACATTTCAATCCGAGCCGAGTCAGTACCGTCCCGTCCCCGGCCGATAGCAGACTGCAGCTCCGTGGAGCAGTGTGACGGGCGGCCATGGTCGGCCAGTGACCGTGGGTGACAGTGACCGAGTGTGACAGTGATCGTGTGTGACGGTGACCTATGTGAGAGTGATCGTATGTGACAGTGACCGCGTGTGAGAGTGACCGTGTGTGACAGTGATCGTGTGTGACCGCGACTGAGTGTGGCAGTGACGGTGTGTGACAGTGTTCAGTGACGAGTTAGTGATACCATGAGCGGATACTCGATGTACGAGACGGGCGGCCACCACGCGCCGACCTCGTCGTACTGGGGCAACGGCGGCGGCGGGTACGACCAGGGGTACCACCACCACCACCCCCACCACCAGCAGCAGCAGGGTGGGTACTACAACTACCAGGGCGGGTACTTCCCCGGTACGCCCGCGACGCCGCCGTCGCCGGGGACGCCGACGCACCAGCAGCAGCAGCAGTGCGTGTCCTGGGGGGAGAGCGGCGTCGAGGACGCCCCCTCCTCCTCCACCTCCGCCCCCGCCACCACCCACCACTACCCGCCCCACTCCCCCGTGGGGGCGCAGACGTTTCCCGCCAAGGAACAGGCAGCGCCAAATGGACATCAGGACTCCAACTACCTCCAGCAGTTGTACCAACAGATGTACCTGCAACAGCAGCAGCAGCAGAACTACCAACCCCTGCAACTTCACCATCAGCAGCAGCCAGAACACCAGGCGAGCCAACTTTTCCAGCACCTGCAAAAATCAGCAGTCCATCAGCAGCAGCAGCAGCAGCAGCAGCGGGTAGCGGCGCCGCAGGAGCACAAGGTGTCCACGACCCTGTCGCCCTTCAGCTCGCCCTGCGACGTGTTCGGGGACGTGCCCGGCCACCCGTTCGCGGAGGAGGCAGCGCCCGCGGTGGAGGACCTGGAGACCACCCTGACCTCGGCCACACCCCCGGGCTACTACCAGCAGCGCCGCCCCGCCCCCGCCCCCGCGGAGTCAGCGGCGCCGCCCCCCGCCCCCAGCCCGGAGAACACCAAGCCCAGCTCCCAGCTCCTCAAGCAGCTCCTCGAGCGGGGCATTTCAGTGGCCCGCAACCCCGGTCCGCCCCCGCCCAGGGCGTCCGCCCCCGTCCAGCCCATGGAGGTCAAGAAGCAGCCCCCGGCGAGGAGGTCGCCCTGCCCCGGGGACGAGGAGGGCTTCGCCAAGATGGTGGCCGACATGCGGAGGCCGTCGCCGACCCTCACGACCCTGGAGGCGCGCGGGCCTCCACCGCCGGCCGCGCCGAGGCCCGTGGAGGGCAGGCACCTGGGGCTGCCCATGGTCATCCAGCGCGCCCAGTCCGTGGCCAGCGCGCGCCCCGGCCGCTCCCCGGCCCTGGCCTCCCCGCCCCCCCAGGACCTGACCGTCGGCCAGTTCAGCGACCAGCACGAGCACCTCGCCGAGCTCGCGCCGCCGCCCGCACCGCAGCAGCACCTGCAGCCCCCGCAGCACGCCGTCAAGCACGAGGACGACGACGACAGCGAGGACGCGGCAGTCAACTTCAGCGGCATGGTCCATGTGGCCGTCGCCAAGGAGGACTTCCCCTGGATGAAGCAAGGTGAGCATCCCCCCCCCCCTCCCCCACTCCCCTATCCCTCTTTCTTGTCCTGTCTGACAGCACCCTTCCCTGTTGCAGCTCCACCGGGCGAGGGCAAGCAGGCCGGCAGCGAGACGGGCAGCAAGCGGACGCGGCAGACCTACACGCGCCAGCAGACCCTGGAGCTGGAGAAGGAGTTCCACTACAACAAGTACCTGACGCGGCGCCGGCGCGTGGAGATCGCCCACGCCCTGGGCCTCACCGACCGCCAGATCAAGATCTGGTTCCAGAACCGGCGCATGAAGGCCAAGAAGGACCTGCCCGTCAGGTGAGTAACCCTGGGGTGGCTCCAGGTAGCGGGTCGGCGGAGCACGGGGGGTCAGCTGGGGAAGCGGGGCCGGGTCATAAATCCTGGTCCGCTGGGACTGTCAACCCCCTCGGGGGCCGCGACCAGCCACGCCTCGCTAAGCGCGTGCGGTGCAGCGCCGCCTAACACGAAAACAACTCGGAATTTTGACGTACAAATGACTAGTGTTTTACTAAAATTATATAGTTATTTGTTGAAAAATTTTCTGTAAATAAAAAAAAATCACAAAATTTTCTTGATTATTTAAATTTTGAATTATTTTTTTCTTTCTTTCTTTCTTTATTTTGCTGAGCTTTTTTGAATTTTAAGTTGTACGAAAATTTAAGAATTGTTTCCCTTCGTTAACATTTTCTAACCGACGCGTCTCTCCACTCCAGGATACCGCCGGGCCCTTCCTCCGACGAGGACTCGACCATGGAGGGCGCGTCGGCGACGGGCGAGCTCCTGGACGCACCAAGCCTCCAGCAGTTCCAGCAGCTCCAGCAGCACCAGCGCCTGCACATGGAGAACCTCCAGTCCTACCAGCACTACCTGCAGCAGCAGCAGCTCCTCAGCCGCCAGCTCCACCACCAGCACGGCTTCGGGACGCCCCCCGCCTTCATGGACAAGAGCCGCCACATGCCGCTGGACGCGCTGTCCTAGTGAAGAGGACACAACCCAACGGTACCAAGTTCCTATGAGTTCACTAGTTTTACTTATATAGTATTTACTTGTTTAGTTTATTATTAGTTGGTTTTTTGCTATGGGCGCTTTGAACGTCCACAGTTTCCGAGTCTGTCCGTACTACTACTAACCGCAGATTTTAGAGTTAGGTATACTTTTATTTCCATTTCCGAGTTTACTCGTACTATTTTATATTTGGTGAAAAGACTTCCGTTCGGGAAGTCTTGATAGCCTTAAAGGTGGAGGGGGAGGGTGGGGGCTAGAGCTAAGGAACCAGACAGACAGCGCGTCAACTGAACCGTTACGCACCAGCCGGGGGTAGCTCTCTCCTCTCTGCTTACCTACGACGTCTGGGTTTTAATTTTCTTTCACGTCTGCACGGACAAGTGCCGCAGCCTCAAAGATTTCAGACAAGTAATTTACAAGAGTCTGTTGTGACCGTTAGGCTAAATCCCTCGAGACGAGCGAGCATGACATGCGCATGTGTTTGTTGTGCCGCCGCTGAAACAAAGCGGGACCGATTGGGCTCCGGCGCATGGCCCTCGCGGGGTTTCGAGAAGGCACGGGTGTCGGCGGTCCCGGGTACCTGCTCTCTCTCTCTCTCTCTCTCTCTCTCTCTCTCTCTCTCTCTCTCTCTCTCTCTCTCTCTCTCTCTCTCTCCAAAATTTAATCGCCGCTAAGAGCGAAAGGGATGGAAAAATTAAAAATCGCGATGAGAGAAAGGTAGCGGGAGAGAGAGAGTGAGAGAGAGAGAGAGAGAGAGAGAGAGAGAGACAGAGAGAGAGAGAGAGAGAGAGAGAGAGAGAGAGAGAGAGAGAGAGAGAGAGAGAGAGAGAGAGAGAGAGAGAGAGAGAGATGGAGGGAGAGAGAGAGCAAGGGGGCCATGCTTGCGCTCACATGCGGGGAGGGGAGGAGGGGTTACAGGACAAAAGAGGTCCCTTGCAGAGCCGGCGGCACCCCGCGCCGGTTGGCCAGCGTGTATAGCGCTGTGCAAGGATATTTTTGCTGCTCTTTTCTAAACGTTAGTTGGTAAGAAAAAAGTATAAGTTTCTTGTGATATATATTTAGCTAGTGTTTATATAGATAAATAGGTCCGATTTCCGTCTATTTGTAAGAAATTTTACTCCGCTTAAATGCAACCGATCAAGTGCCATTTCCAGCGGCTTGTGCGGCCACTGCTGCCTGGCCTGGAAAAGAAACCAAATTTTATCTAGTCCACGACTCCTATTTTTAAAGCAACCTCTGTAAAATACAATTGTATATTTTTATACGCGTGTTAAATGAAATATAAATGTAATATTACCTGCTTAACTATTTTTTTCTTTTTTTTCCGGCTGCATCTCTTTAAACCAACATTTTTAACCTTGACATCCATAAAACAGCACGCACCACACTTACACATTGGAATGCAATACAACTCCGCAGCAAAAGCGGAAGAGGTGGGAGGGAAGAGAAACGCGCAGAAACGGGGAAGAAATAGAGACAGAGGGAGAGGGAAAGAAGGAGGGTGGCCGCAGAAGGGTTGCCACCATCACCTCCACTTTGCCGACACCCCTCCGCCCGGCAGACACCTGCCAGCGGCTCCATTAGAAAGATGGTCCGAACCACAGCTTCCGGACGGCGCCCTTAGGACCGCTTACGCTTGGTCAAATACTCTGCAAAGCGCTTGCATATAAGCATATAGGCGATAACAAACACTAAATAATAAGAAAAAAAAATTTCCCGATTTTTGACTTTTTGACATTTATTGAAACGCGGAGCGATGGGAGAAGAGAGGGATGTCATGTTCGACTGTCACCTCGCCCGCAGCCCTCGCGCGCGGCAGGGCGCGGCGGCGGGGCGGGGAGTATCGCCAGTGCTATAATAAACCAGAAGCCGATATCGCACCGCGCGGACATACCCCGCGCGCGCAGAGACTCATCTCCCGGCGAGAGCGGACAGCTCCCCCACGAGGAAGCGATCGTTCACAAGAAGATTTCATACCGCATATTTACGACAGCGACTCGGTGAACTAATTCTACGCAGCCGGCACGGGGCTTACGACACAAAACTTTGACATTCCAGCAGCGCAGTGGCGAGGCGGGTGGCGGTATGTTAACTCATTTGCAGCCCCGAGGTCGGAATGCGCATACACTCACATACAGCGCGCAAAAAAAGAAACGCCCGCCGCCCCCCATCACTCTTTTCTCATTCGACACGTTCCTTCAGCTCCACTTGGGAAGTCAGGAAATCCATTAGGGCGCGAGGGCGCGTGGTGGCGGGGGCGGGGCGGGGGCGGGGGCGGGGCGGGGGCGGGGCGCACCGCTAGGGGCTGAGGGAGGGCGCCGCCACCGCCGTGGAGGCACGGCCCCCGGGGCCGGCGGGGGTATGGGCCTAAAACAAATACAGGCCGTCCGCAAAACTGGCGAATGCTCATTGGAGGGTGTCCCGCTGCCAACGGGAGACGCAAGTGTCGAAAGTAACCGGAAAAATTTTCAAAAAAATATTCCAGATCTTCAAATTTTTTAGTACGATTTTTCACACGCACTAGGCCAAAGCTTCTCGCGCAGCATGACTCCTAGTGGTCCGGCAGCTGGTACCGTGGCGTCGTAGCCGTGCCGGCATAGTGTCCGCGCGGAGAGTCGCAGGACAGAGGTTCGAATCTTACCAAAATATTAAATTTTTCTGAGGACAACAATTTGGAGAGTGGAATTCAAGCCCCCCATTTCAACCGAGCTCCCTCGTGGAATAGCCGACGGTCTAGTGGTCTAGTGGTGCCGCGAAAGCCGTGGGGTGTCTGTGAGACTCGGCACATGGGGCCTGGTTCAAACCCAGGTAGGTTCTTCACTGGTAGCGACAGCGGGTTGCCAGGAAGTTCCGTCCCATGCCCACGACTGGTGGTCGGTCGTGGGGTCATAAGTCCTAGAATCTGGCTCCAAAAATAGCTATTCCATGCTCTGGGGACAGGGCAGTTCGGTTAACCACCGTACGACTAAATCTGACAGTACGGGGATCAAATCTGTCGAATTGCGCGACAGGATCGCGGCCAGAAAAGCACCGGTTCCCATAAGAACACCGAAGTAGTTGGCTGCCACGGGGGTAAAAGCCCTGTGCCTGGCGGGAACCGCAACCTCCTCGGGAGGTTTACTGTCGCAAAATTTTCCATGTTTTCACGCCACGTGCGTAATTTTTCAAGGTTTAGCTCGGCTCGGCTCGGCTCCGCCTAACGCGCGGATTCTCGCTGTAGCGCTTGTGACCCGTAGCGCTACAGAGCTGTGGCGCTTGTGACTCGTAGCGCTTATTGCGACCCGTAGCGTTAGCGAGCTGTAGCGCTTGTGACCTGTAGCGGTTGTGATCTGTAGCGCTTGTGACCTACGTTCAACTTTTCAAGAACAAGGGAATTCCCTATGACCACAATGTGGACCAGGAAAAGAGTACTGTTTGAGTACAACTTCACGAAAAAAGAAAAGAAATGTTCCACAGAACAAGAAGTTTACACGCGCCCGCTCCTTCCGGGCGGCCGGCTTGCCTTTGCGCTTCGCTGCGCGGTATTTGCTGCCGGCTTGTCTTTGCGGTTGACAGCTGCTGCAGCGGCACAGGTCGGCAGCCAGCCACGCTCTCGCCACTCCGCGAGTCGGAAAACCATTAGTCAATCCATCAGGGAGGCAACCACTCTCTCTCTCTCTCTCTCTCTCTCTCTCTCTCTCTCTCTCTCTCCGTGTTCGCCCCTCTCTTTGTGCCCTTCAACCTCACCCTCTGACACTCCCCTCGGCAGAATTGTTGCAGACGTTGTTTTTGCTGCCGGCAACACTTTTAATTGTTTTCGGCACAACCGAGGCGCACTTCGCGTCGTGCTACCCTTCCCTTTTCCTCTTCGCCCCCACCACCTCTCCGTGCGCGCGACCAGGACGCTGAGCTAGCTTCCATCAAGAAAAAGAAATATCAAATAAGAACGACCCTGGAAGTCGAAGTATCGACAATTGGTCGTCCTCGTTTCACACCGTGATCAGGGGGTATCGACAGCAGCAGAAGCAGCAGCCGGCGGGCGGGGCGGGGCGGGCCCTGAATAACGGGGCAGTCAACAGGCCATCGCCATCGCCGAGGTGATCGCGCCGCGCCCCGATCCGGATCGGCAACGACGGATTTACAATCTCCCTTACGGACGCGCATCGTCGAATTAACGTCAAAACAACGCGGTGCTAACGCATGCGCGGGTGAGTTATCATGATTACACGGGCGGCTGGCGCGGGGCGCGGTGGTTCCGCTCCCCGCCGCGCGCAGCGCCACCGTCGCCGATTCATTAGCACCTATACATCAGGGGCCGCAGCATCGCCAGCGCACTGGTCAAACCAGTCCAAGTTCGGCGCTATGAATGGTCCTCGCGCGTATGCGACGCCGGTAACGAGAAATATGAAAGACGGCGGGAGGGGTTAGAAAAAAAACGGGAACGCGTCGCGGTGCGTGCGAATACCGCGTGTGCAAAAGCAGGGTGATAAATTATTCGCACAAGATGTAGCTGCGAATAGCAAACAGTCGAACGGGTCCCCGCGTGCGTGTGTGTGACCAGCGGCCGGCGGTCCGCGGGGTCGCGCGCAGTCAGGTCCCACCATACATCATCCCGGCTAGGCCCCTAATAAAGTCCCATTCACTAGGTCGGTAGTGGAGGAGAGGAGGGGGAGAGAGGTGAGAAGGGAGCGGAGGGGGCGGGGGCATCCCTGCTTGTCAGAAGCTTATCGCAGGTCGAACAAAACGAGTTCATAAGCAGCCAGTGTTATTACTATAAGGTAAAAAAAATTAACAAGGATGAAATTTGTCGAGTAAAACACGCGCCCGGTACAATGGCGAGAATGACCCACACAACCCTCTGCACCGGCCGCCGTATCCATGTCGCCCGCCCATAAATCCTTCCCCGGCAGCGCGCAGCCAAAATTATGGGGAAACAATTAGGAGCTGTTAGTAAAGCCACTTGGAAGAGCTCCACACGACCCGTGGGGCGTGGCGCGGGGCGGGGCGGGGCGGGGGCCCGCGTCCCGCAACAACAGGTGGTTCGAGAGCGGAGAGAGAGACAGAAAGAGAGGGGTGGTGGCGTGGGAGAGAGCGCGGAGTAGGGGAGCGAGCGGGGCATGCTTGCTGCCGATAAATTTCGCAATCGTTCGATAGAGGTTAGGACGTGAGACGCCGCTACTCCATGATATAGAGACATAGTGAAGCGCCCACCTGATGATGTATAGGAAAAAAATTACCTCTCTCCGCGGGTCTTTCTTCTTCTTCTTCTTCTTCTTCTCTCTTCCGTATCGAGCGCCCATGCCTCTCCATCTCTCCCGCGAGCCCTTTCTCCGCGCGCTTCTCACTCTGATATCTTCCTCTGGACTTACTGCCCAGCGCGGAGCGGAGCGGGGGTCCGGCCGGCCGGCAATAAATCCTCTCCGGGCCTCCCAACTTGTCCGCCGCGGCTTTTGTCGCCATAATTGTCGTGATTATGATTTGATTTCACGTCATTCAGTCGGAATGGGCGAGCCGCGATGCGACTTTTCAGCGCCGCGCGGTGTGTATAGAATGGGCGCGACTTGTCGGCGCGAAACTTTTTCCTGACAGTGTTCCAGCTGTTCTATTTCGGCACGCCGGCCGGTCTCTCTCTCTCTCTCTCTCTCTCTCTCTCTCTCTCTCTCTCTCTCTCTCTCTCTCTCTCTCGCTCACACGCTTCTCCGTGGGCCCGTCCCACAATGGGAGCAGAGTGCGGTCAGGTCAGGTCAGCCGGTTTCACGGAAGAGCAGGGCGGGCAGGACCTCCTCCGTGTCACCGGGGTCAAGAGACGCGCAACATACTCTGCAAAAAAATTTAAAAATACGAAACGCTGGAAGGCGCGCCCCCGAGCCTGTCCCATGCGTTGGCAGAGCATCCTGTGTGTATTTCTATGCCGGCGCAGACCTGCTGCTGCAGGGGCACGCCGCCGCGCCCAGAGAGAGAGAAAGAGAGAGAGCCTGGTTCTTGTCAGCCGCTCGAGCGCGCGTGTCAGCAGGTGGACGAGTGCTGACGAGCCGTCAGTGTCAGACCGGTACGAGATTGGCCAGAGCGTTGTCACTCGATGACGGCGCGGGGCGGCGCGGGGCGGGGCGGGGCGCGCTGCTTTCCATCTCGCGAGATGCAGAAGCAACATTTTTTTCCCATTCATCACCGCCGCCGCTGCATGCATCCTCTATCCACGGACGTTCTCTATCTTTCTTCTTCTTCTTCTTCTTCCTCCTCTATCCACCACCTAATGGTGTGACCGGCCCAACAAAAGGGTCAGGCCGGGGGAGGCAGACCGCATGCAAGGGGGTTGGAACAAAAGAGCGACGAAATCGAAAGTCTGCAGCGCGCGCGAAAAGCGTCCGCGTCAACCACCTCCTCGGCAGGCACCTGACAACTCCTGGAATAAATGACTCTGGCTGACGGACGCACCGCGCACCCTTTGGACCGGCACGTATTCAAATGAAGAAATAACGGAGACGAAGACGGTGCGCCGATGTAGCCTTCGAACCTTTCGCTTACCTCGATCATCACGAATAGAAAACGAATCAAAAAGCACTACTTTAATCCACTTCGTTCATTTTTATAAAAAAATATCATTTTAAGGCAATAATTCACCCGAGACCCACATCTTCCGGCCCCACGCGCGACACTGGCCGGCATGCGATACCGTCGTTTGCACCCCAAAATGGAAAAGCGGGCGACACCGCGAGATGCATTACGAGCCACGCCACTGTTCAAAATAAGTTTGAAAATGGTAAAACCCTCAACATATGTAGCCAACACCAGTGGCGCCATCTACAAGGTATCGCACAGTCGAGCAGCGGCTTTTGTCCCGCCGTCTAATTAATGATGGTCTTTCAATAAACACGCGTACGGCAGTCCCACCACCATTCATCATCAGCATCATTATCAATGTGCGACTCCACTTTTTTCCTCTACCTTTTCTTCATTGTTTTTGCTTGTGAATTGCAACACAAAATTTACTCTATGATCTATTACCTTTTGAAGACTGAACAAAATTAACTAAAGCTGCCAAAATAATATTTTTGAAAAGGTTCAAACTGAAGTATACAATTGGACACATGCATGGGCAATTACGGACTCACTGGGGCACAAAATAAAATCGAATGTGAGGTAGAGGCGAGTTAAGGTGAGCGAGCGAAAATAGAGAGAGAGAGAGAGAGAGAGAGAGAGAGAGAGAGAGAGAGAGAGAGAGAGAGAGAGAGAGAGAGAGCGCTCATCTCATTTCCTGATTACCGCTATCATTGACACGACTTTGCTCCGGGCGGCCGGTTCGGTTCTGTTCGGGCTGAGCCTCCTCGCCGCACCTCTCTGGCTCCGTCCTGACGTATCAGGGGGTTTGCGGTGTCAGCGCGACGGGCTCGCCCCGCCCCCGACCCGACGCTCGATCCGTGCTCGCGATTACTATTTTAAACAGACATGAGAGCCGCGCGAGAGCCTGGGAGAGCCTTGTCAATAAAATTATTTTTAATATAATACACAACTAAAATCCTCTTCAATTTCTAAATTTTTATTTTTTCTATTTAAAAAATCTGAAGAAACTTAAGCACAGTTTCCAAGCAATAATTTTATGTTCATTCAATGAAGCGCAACAATTAAGGACTGATACTCAAGCACACTCAATTTTGAGCACAGCTTTTTTCTAGCACAAGTTTTTTTCCAGTGCCTGAGCTGCGCACTACTCACACGTCCCACGGTCGTACGGGAGTAGCGGCTGCTCACATAAGCCCGTGAGGGTCGCGGCCGCGCCGGGCCGGGTCGGGCCAGGCCGGCCAGTGCCAACCTTTTGACCCCATAAATAACCGGCGCGCCGGGCGGACACTCCGGCCGCGCCAGCACGCACGTACGAATAAAACGCAGTCAAAAGCCTAAGTATGTGTGTACACATATCCGGTGACATCCCGTACGGAGTCGGCTGCCGTTCTCTCTCTCTCTCTCTCTCTCTCTCTCTCTCTCTCTCTCTCTCTCTCTCAGGGATATCAAGCCGATTCGAGTCGGATGAAAATAATCCGAGAAGCAGTTGACACGCGGTCAGCTGTGCGAGCTTTGGGGAGTCCGCAGCCGTGAGGATACCCCCTGTTCCGGACCGCCTGCCCCAGCCGCCTGCCTGCACGCACGCACGCACGAACGTCCCTCCGCCTACCATCCGCTAGCGAAACCGAAAAAAAAAAAAAAGAGCTGCTTTCAATATGTTTTCCAAATAGTAACTTGTGCGAAACGACCTACCTATGAGACCTAGTTAGTGGTTTTAACAACAGAGAAAAAAAAATAACAAATAAACTACAAGCAACCCTTCGTAGGCGGGGAGGCCGGCGGCGGCCTGGACAACTATAAATCATTCTCCATTTCCGATGCGATGCCACCAAACCGCAAGGAATGTGGGCGAGCGGGCAGCGCGTGCTATCGGCCCCTGGCTATCTTCGGACCATTAACGCTCGTCTTAATTAGGATAACAGCTGCTCACGACACGATTTTCGTTTTTTGTTTTTTTTTTCTACATTTTCCATTCGAAATGTCATTTTTAAAACTGTGAATGCTGTACACCCTAAATATCGCGTATTTATGAGTCACTTTTGATGGTATAAATTTGTCCTAAGCAGCTTCGGTAATTAGTTTTGAGGGCCCGCTACCGCTACAGCAACTGGTCAAAAATATTCAAAGCGGTCCCAAAAAAGAGAGAGTGATTCCGTCAAGAGCAGACGACGACAACTATTACAGGAGAGCTACCAACTACATAATGTCGAATTAATTTGCGTTTAGGAAGCCATTAACGAGGAGCAACAAATCTCGCGCCGCCGGGGCCGCCGGGCCCGGCCAGCACCCCCTACATCATAATAATAGCCAACGGGCGTCATAAATTCAAACCGCTCCGCGGAGGAAGCGCGGCGAGGTGGGGCGGGGCGGGGCGGGGCGGGGCGGGGCGGGGCGGGGCGGGGAGCCATCGGCGGATTGCTCGCCGCTACTAAATCGGAAACGGCGACATGCTGCATGACAGTATCACTTTTATCACGTCGTAAATTAAGGCGTTTGAACGATGATGAGGGCGTTTACAGGTGTTGGACCACCTCGGCGCGGTCAAACAGACTTGACTTATATTCGCCCGGGGCGTCGGAGGCCACGCCCACTCCAATACGAGGCTATTAAACCGCCATGTGACACACAAGTGTTTTATTTTTTATTTACTCTTTTTTGTCTGTTCCGTGCTCGCGTCGATTGACATTTTGCAATTTATGGTGATGTAATTGGTGGTCGGGGCGGGGCGGTGTCTCGGTGCGTCTCTCTCGCACCCGCAGTCTCCCCCACACACGCGCGCCCGGCCGTCTCTCTCGCACCGCCTTGCTCCTGCAGCCCTGGCTATAAATTACAGGCTCCCCCGAGCTGCTGCGGCCGCTACCAAAACAAACAGCGGTGTGATTGTGTGAAATATTTATGACGTGAGAATCGTCCGGCCCACCGCCACCTCGTCTTTGACCTGTTAATCGGCCGGGTTGTCGTGGCCAGATTATCAGATTAACGCGCTCAAATGGCCGGCCGAGGGATAGGTCGGGGAGAGCGCCGCGTCGGACTGGGGCGCCCGCTTAAATGTGCTCTAACCATTTAACGCGCAAATAACACCCAAAATATTATAGTTTAATCGCCCCAAAATTTAATACCCCCCTGTATACCGAGGGGGGTACAAGATACCTAGGCGTTCTATACCGAGGGGGTATTAATCGCCCAGAAAATTAATACCCCCCTGTATACCGAGGGGGGTACAAGATACCTACGCGTTCTATACCGGGGGGTATTAAGAAAAGTGATTTTTTTAAAAATATATGGAATTGTATTATGGCAACGAAGAAGTTTTGTAAAATACTTGATTTTGGGTTTCTTTTGGCTGTGCCGCAGACAACGGGAAGCTTTTGCTTTCTTGTATGGTCACTCCTTGCCCCCAGGCGGGGCACGGCCGGCACAAATCGTTTTTGGCGGTAGGGGTCGCCGGTCAGGTGCCAATCACCCGAGGAGTCAAGGTCCCGCAACGGTCCGGCGGTCATACGCATATTGTCCGGCAAGAACAATGCCGCACTGCTCTACTTGGCGTGTGGCCGTGGCTGTCAATGAGCACTGGGTACTTGGTTAAAAGTAAAATGTGTGAGTACAGTGTGCGAATTTTCATTCGTGCACTTGAACAAGTATAGCTAAGAATTTTACATTGAATTTCACACACCTTTAAAGTGTACGAATATTTAGCCACACGGACGAGTGTGCGATATTCACACACTTGGGTTTCCAACGTTATTGCAACAAGTAGTTAGAGGTGAATGAAATGTTGATGTCCCACGGTTCTCGTGTCGTTATCGGCTCACCATGAGTAACCCGTCTGCCCCATTCAAACGCAGCCGGAGCGAGGGGCCCAAGCGACACGGTTAGTGTGACACCCGTGGAAATGGGGGTTTGCCCTCGATTTCAGGGGCGTTAGCGGGGCGACACTCGGGGAGACGGACCACTTCATCAAACGCCCTTTCAAGCGCGATATGCATGTGAAACGGAGGTTGGGAGGTAGTTGAACGGGTGGCCAGGCATAAGGCGCTATTGTTGAGATACTAAGTAACACTTCCCTGCTGCAACACCACGTGTAAAGTCGACCACACAGTATCCATTTTCACAGTTTTCGTGCTGAAAGAGTAGCAATTTTCAATTGAAATATTCGAGAAAAGTCACGCAAAGCGCAGTTGTAGAAATTCCCTACAATTTGGCGCCGTGATCAATCACTAGGCTTGTACAGATGAGGGAACATACTTCAGATTATTTTAATAGACTTCAAACGCATCTCGTCCACCGCACTTCCTATTAGCGCAAATTGTTGTCTTCAGGGCGTGCTTTAACCTTCCGCACAGCGAGCTGCTGAACATTTGCATCGGCACAGTAAAACGGCGCACCGGCTGCGTTCTCAGGAGTGTCACCGAACTCGAGCGCGCTCCGCCCACCAGCTCGCATGGGCCGGGCCGGCCGGCGGGCTGGCCGCAGTGCGGTCCGCGTGGCCGGGCGGGCCGCGCTCAGAGCCTCTCTGCAGGCCGCGCCGCCTGGCCCGGGACCCTCCCCTCCTAGCCAGCGCGGGCCGGGCCGGGCCCCCCTCCCCTCCGGCCGCGCTCGCCTCCCCCCACCACGCGCAGCGCGCCTCCCCGCCGCCGCCGGCTAGACCCCTCCCCACCAGCCCGGTGCCCAATCAACGGTTGACGGACTCGGGGCACCGCCGCGCAGCCGTCAGAGCGAGCGAGACCGGCGGCCGGCCGCGGCGGGAGCGAGCGAGACGCCGACACGAGCGAGCGAGAGCGGCCGGGCCGTCGCGAGAGAGCGAGAGAGAGCGGGCGAGCGGGCTGCTGGCATGGGGCAGGGCCGAGGCGCACTCCGTGTCTCGTCGTCGAGGACGTCGCAGGTCCCCGTCGTTGCGCGCGCGCCCGTCCCGTCCCGTCCGCCCGCGAGTGCACCTGTTGGGGCTTAGGCGGGGCGCCGCGAGCAGCCCGAGATGGGGCCCTTCGTGTGATCAGTGCTGTGTGTGTGTGTTCTCAGTGTGATATGGTGGATATGCAGTGCAGTGTCTGTGAGTGATACCCGTGAAACACAGTCAGTGACACCATGAGCTCGTACCAGTTCGTCAACTCGCTAGCCTCGTGCTACGCGAACCAGTCGCAGCAGCAGCAGCAGCAGCCGGGGCCGCAGGCGCGCGCGGGGCCGTCCCCGGTGGACAGCCACCACCAGCAGCACCCGACCACGGCCACCTCGCCCGGCGGCGACTACTACAATGGCAACGGGAGCTACAGCGCGTCGCCGACGTGCTACTCGCCCCAGGGCTACCCGCAGCAGGGCTACGGACACATGTCCGCCAGCGACATGATGGACTACACGCAGCTGCACCCGGCGCAGCGGTCGCACCTCCAGCACCACATGCCGTCGTCGCCGGGGCCCGGGCCGGCGCCGCAGACCCCGAGCGGCCTGCTCAGCCCCGTGGGCGGCGGCAGCTGCAAGTACGAGGCCATGGGTGGCGGCGGCATGACGCCGTCCGTCAGCTCCCCGCAGGACCTCAGCAGCTCGGCGTCCGCGGGCGCCAAGGGCGCGTCGTCGTCGGCCAGCAAGTCGGCCGCCTCGTCGTCCGTCACGTCGCCCGTGACCGTCAGCACGCGGCCGACGCCGTCGGCCTCGCCGGGGCTCAACGAGGCGTCGCCGTCGCCCGCCTCGTCGACGTCGTCCACCTCGAGCGGCAACAACAACAACGGATCGTCCAAGTCGGGGGGCGGATCGTCGAGCGCGTCCGGCAACCCGCCGCAGATCTACCCCTGGATGAAGCGCGTCCACCTCGGACAGAGTAAGTGCACCTTGGCCGCATCGTTTTCATAGCTTTTCGCCACCAGTTGATAGCCGGTCGGGGGATCATTAGCGGAAGGGGGCTGGTCGTCGCCCAGAGAGCGTCATCGGCCTAATTTATGGATTCGTCATGGAAATGAGGTGGACTAGCGAAGCCGCGCCCCTCCTGGCAAACTTGTTAAAAGCACTTCGACAAGGAGTTGTCATGTTGAAGCAGTTTGCAAAGCCACGGCACTAAAGGTTGGCCCTATCCGATGGGGCCGCCTGTCACTGGAGGAGGTGGCGCAAGCACCCTGGGCAATGAGCCCTCACCACCTCACTCCATGGCCACAAGACTGTAGGTGCCGTAGCGCTCGCTTACAATCAGGTCGTAGACTGAGTAGCAGATTGTAGTTGTTCGACTCACCGCATGTCGCGCAGCTTCCAGCTCCAGCCGGGACTCGGCCCGCATGGCCGGGCTCCAGTTTCAATGAGGACGTGGGCCGCTCTTTGGGTCGAGAAGCTCCTATGGCACGGAGGGGACGGGGCGGAGGCCGGGTCATCACGTGGTTGCTCTCATCTGAAGCACAAAAAAGCCAGAGGCGTCATTTTAGGGTCTTTTGCGCCTGACGGCACATTTTGAAATTGGAGAATAAGCCCCTGCTTCCTAAGAAATGCATTATGCACGTGCTCAAGGCATTTCAATGTTCACATGTGCAGTACGTTATGATTCTAGTTCACTCGGTATTACATGTGAAGGTGGTGTCCCTGTTCGAAGCCCAGACATGCAGTTTTTCGAAGGCTGACGCAGAACCGAGACACGGAGCATGGACAAGTAACGTACGTCCCCTCGGAGGAGGCCTGACAAATGACTGTAACCGAAGGAGGTGTGTCCGATGCGGTGCATCACCTTCGCGCCGCTCGCTCCCGTTTCCGAATCTTTCGGCGCCAAATTCAAAACCCGAGAGGGGGGTGACCCTCTCCTGCGGCGAGGCAAAACAGACGCGCCGCCGGCGGGTCAGCCAGACGGAATCACTATTAATCAAAATGAAGGACCCTTTCAGCGGGGAGGAGGCAGCAGCGGCGGCGGCAGCGGGGCGCGAGCCTCAAAAGAGAATGCTTCGCGCGACGAATCCCGCGCCCAGCTCAGCACCACTCTAATTCAACTTGAAGCAAAAGTTCATTGCTTCCCAACTTGCAAAGTGTCCGCGCTCCAAAGTCATTAATTTACTTTGGAAAGTATGTTTGGCGGGGCGGAATCTGCTGCGCCGCTGATCGAATAGGAGAGTGACTACCACCTCGACGGTATTGTGACCTCTCTCTCTCTCTCTCTCTCTCTCTCTCTCTCTCTCTCTCTCTCTCTCTCTCTCTCTCTCTCTCTCTTCACGACTATTTGGGAAAGTGGGCCAAAATGCAGGAAGGGCTGAAGAAAGGGCTGGTGCATACACGTGCGATGCAGTATCGGCCCGAGCGTGACTCTGAGGCCGGGCAATAAATAACACGTGCCAAATTACTGAGATTTTATCTAGTGGGAAGCCCTGCTGGTGAGCGCTCCCCCAACAGGACTATTTGATGTAATGACTAAATTTTATTTTAACTTTTGAAATTTTACCATTTTTCATCCTTAAAAATAGAGATCTTTAAAACCAAAATTTCAACCGCGTACTGCTTTATTTTTGTGTAAAGATTTTTAAAAAGTATATAAAGAAACTCACGCCTCGTAACTGTGTTGGCCGCAATGTGGCAATCCCAACAACAGCTTCTCCTGCAGTGTGGACTGCATGGTATGGAAATTATTTTTTGCGGTGTAAGCAGATGAAGAAGAACCTGCTGTCCGGGGCGAGTGAGCAGGGATGCCACCCCAGCGCGGAGACCCGCTGAGATAGTGCATGTTACACCCGGGTGTCACTTCTCTGCCTCTTTTTATCCCCGCCCCTCCTCCCCTGCCTTTCCAATCGAACAGACACACACACACATGGATCTTTTCTTTTCGTTCAAACATTCTAATAAGGGTATTTGGGGTTAGGGCGGGTGCAGGCATGACACGTATATAATTTACGGCCGGTCAGGTGACAAAACACCTACGTTCTCTGTCTCTCTCTTTCTTCCGTGTTTGGGTAGCAGACAAGGCGCGTACCCGTCCAAAAAAAATGTTATATACTATTTTAAATAAGAGAGTTTTATCGGACAGGGCGCACCTTGTGGGCCCCCCAGACAAGTTGCCCGGCTTCAGGAAGCTGATGAGAGGTGCCCACTTTCCATCGCGCCAGCGGGGGGGCCCCGGCCAAAAACTACAACCTCATAAATATACGCTCCAGATATTAATTTACGACTTATCAAACGTTAAATAAAAAGCATCTCCGGGCGGAGGTCACCGCGGGGGTCACGGGAGGGCGCGTGGCCGTACGGCGGATGTGCCTCTGCGCGGCGCCCCGCCCCCTTACCTCTGAGTGGCGTCGCTTGCCGCACCGACGCGTCAGGACGCCCCTGCCAAAGGCGGCTAGGAAACCTGACACGCCGGAAGGTCCGTCCCCCCGCCAGCTGCAGCCTTCACAAGAATGGTGGACGCAGAAAAAAATGTGCTGCCCTCCATTTGAGAAATGTTCGAGTGATGTAACCATTCGGTTTGATTAAAATTTTTATAAAAACTTCTAGTAAGGAAAAACGTTGTAGTAATTTTTGCCGATATAAGAATGAATTAAAAAAACCGAAGACTGGCGACGTGGTGCTGGGCGACGTCTTGGTCGGGAAAAGCTCAAACCAGGAAGCAGCATTCTCCTGTCTCATCCAGGATCCCCTGCAGCCGTCTCTCTCTCTCTCTCTCTCTCTCTCTCTCTCTCTCTCTCTCTCTCTCTCTCTCTCTCTCGCTGGCAGGCTGGACAGCAGCGGGCTCCAGGTACGCCGTGCCGCTGCCGCTGCTGCTCAGGCAAAGATTTATTGGAATCACGTCGCACCACGAATGCTAAATAAACTCTCATTCAAATCTTGAAAGTCCCACAGCGGGCCTGGCGCGGGGCCGTACGGGCCGTGCGGGGGGACTCCATATACACCGAACAAAACGGCCCAATCAGATACAGCCGTCCAGATATCATAGCACACGGCATAGCACGGCGTGCAGCGCGCACCACGCAACCGGGCGACTCAAAATTTTTGACGCGAATGGGGGTTCGAGAATAGGACCTTTTTTTTCACAATGGGCTTTCGTCTCCCCGGCGTCAGGGTGGTTCGAGGAGTCTCTAACGGGACGGTACCGGAACCAATCCTCATTGATCAGGGATCGATCACTCTGCAGCATCGATGGCAGAGGATTATTGGGTGGAAAAGGGAGGGTACCAGCTGGGAAGCAAGGGCGCGCTGGAAATACAAGTGTGTGAGTGTCAAACACTTTTCGGTGTGCGAATTGTAATTCGTTCACTTGCACCCTCAAGTGTGTGAAATTTCTGAGAAAATTTAATTTTTTTCTTGTCCGAATGGAAATTCACACACCTACAAGTGTTTGACATTCACACACTTGAGTTTCCAGTGCACCCCTTGCGGTGCTACTATATGGGAAAAGAGTTTTGCAGTCCAGCTGTGTGTGTGTGTGTGTGTACGCGGCTTATTAAATTACTCCACCAGCCAAGGCGACGGGGGTCCGTCGTTAACAAATCGGCCCAAATTTAAAACCGTCTCGCGCCTGCACGGCAGCCCGGCTGGCGCGGTCCCGTCCGCTACCAGATATTTTTATTTATACGGCCCGCGCCCGTGAGCGGCGCGCGGTCCGCGGTGCTGCGTCAGCCGCAATTATTATAAGCACTTGCACGATTGTGATCCGATTGCGATTTTCGCGATTGCTCGCTGCAGTGTCGAGCGCTGAGTAAAACAGTACCGCGCCACGATTTGTGTTGGCAATGCTTGACGCAAGGAGGGTTCTAGTTTCGATTGGGCGCGCTGACCACCGCCAGCTCGCGGGGGGTCAGGGGGCGTGGCGTGGCGTGGCGGGGCGGGGCAGGGCGGGGAGGGGCGGGGTAGGGTGGGGCGCGGCGGGCTGCAGTAAGAACACGGCAGCAACTACTCTGCGTTCTACTTTTAATTGGCCCTATCTACACTTTGCTACGAGATATATTTTAAATTATAAATCGTACTTGGTTAGCCCTTCACAACATAGTGAAAAAGAAATTGAACAAATGGGGGGAAAAATGTCAGGCATCTCGATGGTAAAATAAAGTTGCCGAAGAGGAGGGAGTGGGGGGGATGCAGCGCGGGCCACAGCAGCGTCGTGGGTTGTTCTGTTCAAGGAGTAACGATATGGTCTGCAGGTCACGTTTGTGCGCCGGCAATATTTAAGCGTCACAGTCCGCCGTGCCACGCCCACTGTATCTCCCCCCCCCCTCTCTCTCTCTCTCTCTCTCTCTCTCTCTCTCTCTCTCTCTCTCTCTCCTCTTCTCTTTCCTGACCTCACAATGCTCTCCCCGTCTCCTTCCTTTTCCCTGTATTCGCCTCCCCAGACCGCAGTGCTCACCCCTTCAGCATGTCCCTTTAAGCTTCACCTTGCAGGTGATTGTTTCAGTATCGCCGTGCGTTGGAGAGTGACCCGGTTGACGCGCGGCTGGTGCCCGCCGGTGCCCCCAGGCGGGGCTCGATACTACAGGGGGGGACCTTGAACTGATTGATAGAAAAGGTTTCCGGGCGCGTCTTCCCCATTGTAGTGGTGCAGCGCCTCGCGCCCACCGGGCCGAGCCGAGCCGAGCCGAGCCGAGCCGAGCCGGGCCGAGCCGAGCCGGGCTGGGCCAGTGATTGACGGCTATTGAGTGACACGCGTATTGATACCTCGTTAGGTGCTCCAGCGTGGCGCGGCGGGACGAGGCGCGGCGGGGTGTGGCGGGGCGTGGCGGGGTGTGGCGAGGTGTGGCGGGGCGTGGCGGGGCGGGGCGGGGCGTGGGGCCTGATCCCAGCCACTTGGCGGCGCCTAATTTGTGGCGTATTGCCGCGTGTTTGAAAGCGGAGGAGCAGTACAGTTTTTCCCAGCGGCAAAGCGCTTCGAGAGAGAGAGAGAGAGAGAGAGAGAGAGAGAGAGAGAGAGAGAGAGAGAGAGAGAGAGAGAGAGAGAGAGAAGGAGAATGTGAGTGAACAAACAGGAGGCAGGAGGGGGGTGCTCATGCAATGAAATTTCAATAAGAACAATATAAGGTGATGGGGGTCATAAATAAAGTCGGCAGGCGCGGCGTGGCGCGGCGTGGCGCTGCACTGGCAAGGGGGCACCATGTATGTCAATCGCATAGCCAATGCCCTCCCGATGTGAGGCGAAACAACTGTCAGGCGTTACACGCGCTGAGAGAGAGAGAGAGAGAGAGAGAGAGAGAGAGAGAGAGAGAGAGAGAGAGAGAGAGAGAGAGAGAGAGAGAGAGAGAGAGAGAGAGAGAGAGAGAGCAGGGCGGAGGAGGGGGCAGAGAGAGATGTTTGAACAGTTTTATTCAATACCGTTTCGAAAACATTCTTATTGATTCTTAACTCAATAAACAGTGCGTAATCTCAAAGGTTTGTTACAGATGCATTTTTTAACATTCACGAATTATTTTCGTTTGAATTTTTTTCTAGATTATTATACTTATTTCCATTATGAAACGAGATCAAATAACACTGGCGTGCTGTAATCAGCAGCGGTCCGCTCCGCCGGCCGGCGTCCCCGGAGTGAAACTCTGTCGGCCGGCGCCGCGCGATAATCACGATATCGAGAGAGGCAATATAACCTGGAGGGCCGCGGGGCGGGGCGGGGCGGGGCGGGGCAGACGAGGTGCAGGCAGGAGCAGCATCTTCTCGCGCGCGCTCCCCCTCCCTGTAATGTAGACATCAATGCACTCCGCACGCCCTCTATTAACTGCACATAAATAACCCTAAAGACGGGGCCCCAGCGGCCCGCCCCGCCCCGCCCCGCCCCGCCCCGCCGTGTCCGGCCCCGTCCCGTCCGCGGTGTTGGCCGAGCGATCGTAAACGTGCCCGCAATGCCGTACACCGGCTGCTGCATTTTTAATGAGGTGCGGTCTAACCTCACATTTTTTTTTTTTTTTTGCTTTTTTTTCTTTGCGCGCTGCTTGCCCATTTCTCTCTCATACCCACTGATGATACGAGTTTCCGTGAGATGATGTGGAGGTGGCGGGATAGTCCTGGAGGCGCGGTGTGTTCCAGGGCCTCCAGCCACGGGCCTGTCCTGGAATGTCCTGCATAGGAATGCTAATCGCTCAGTCTCGGCGCGGCGCGCACTGGAATGAGATCGGTGTGCGAGCAGACTGTACCGCGCGGCGCTCGGTGGTGCGGAGCGGACTGTACCGCCGTAAATAACGCGGGGGAGCGCACGGTGGGCGGCGCGGCGGTGCAGCGGCTGTGATCCGCCAAGTCACAAAAAATACCAGCTAGCGATTTTTATTTTTTCCTTCCCAATTTTTTTTTTACCGAATTACGCCTGCACTTTAAGTGTGAGAAATCGTAATAAAAACTCACACTTTTACCTGGTTGAGTGAGTGTAAATGGACATTTACACAGCCACAAATGTGCGATATTCACACACTTCCAGTGCCGGGTGGACTGGCAGGCTGGCAGCCTTCCAGTCTCATCACACGGGAGGGGCGCGGGCCGCCGGAATCAAAGTTTGACCCACCGTCAGGTCACTGCGAGGGAGACGCCAGTCTCCCGTCACTGTCCTAAAGTTACGCGGGGAAGGGCGGCGGGCGGAGGAGAGGGAGAGGGAGAGGGAGAGAGAGAGAGAGAGAGAGAGAGAGAGAGAGAGAGAGAGGGGCGGGGGAGGGCCACCAGTGCCCCGAGAAAAACCACAAAGTTTCTTTTCACTTTGCGGGAAGTTGGGTATAGCAGTTTCTCGTCCCCCAGCTCCGCACATTTGCGAGCAATTATGCGACTATTATCGGAATTTTTCAGATTTCAGATAGCGGGAGAGGGCGAGGGCGGAAAATAAAAGCGGGCAATGCGTCGAAGTAAGTCGGACTCGTTCACGCGTTTTCCGATTCAGAATTGAAAATGACTTTGCGTGGCTCGCGAGGGGTGCATAATGGTGGCTAATGATGGTTCCCTCCCGCCTTACTGAGTCTCTCTCTCTCTCTCTCTCTCTCTCTCTCTCTCTCTCTCTCTCTCTCTCTCTCTCTCTCTCCTGCCTGGCACGTGACAGCTGTCACTTCAGTCTCGCACACGGGGGCCCCCTTTCGGTCAAGCGTAACGGAACTCCACAGTCGTCGACAGTTCCCGCTTCTCCGCTGGACTTCTTGTAGGGCGTACAGCGCCATTTGAAAACAAACCCCTCGCTGTTTCTACGAGCAGTTTCTCAAAGGTCCTTGCCTATCCCTTCATATTTTAAAAACATTATTTTTTGCAGCCTGGTTATTTGAGTTGATAAGGAAGTCCCCACGTTCCCCACGTCGACAAACTGACGTGAAAACAAACTGGCCACGCACCCAGAGCCACAGCCAGCCCCGCCCGAGTGATCCGAGGAAAGCTCTAAATCACAGTCCCCTCCACTCCCTCTGTAGGGCCGCCCAGAGCGAGGGAGAGGGAGAGAGAGGGAGCGGCGAGGGAGGGACAGCGAGTCAACACGGCTGGGACACTCTGGCCGACAAATCGGGGAGCATGGTCCAGTCGTCGATTAGTGCAAATAAGCTACCCGCACTGTACGCGAGCAACATTGGAATTTTGGGAATCAAGTTTGATTTATAATAATTTAAGATAAAAGTTTGTATGAAAGAGATTCCTAGCCCTTCTGTTAAATGTGGATGTTGGCTAGACTTCACGCACACCTCCCGAGCCCACGGCGGCAGCTAACAGCACGCTACGCTCCGCCACGCTCCACGTGGTATCGGCGGAGCGCGCGCCGCAAGGGTCTTTGGCTAATAGAGGCTTCCAAGCGCAAAATGAGCTTCTAAACCTCAACATGATAACTCTATAAATCCTGAGCGTGTGTTGCTCGCCGCCCCGACGCTCGGGATGGGCCATAATTTTTGCCCGCGTGCGTATGTGTGACAAGGGGCGCGCGTCCCCTCGGTGGGGGAGCAGGTCTCGGGGACAACCATGTGCGTGTTGCGGTAGGCTCCAAGCTTTTCCCGCCCGCGCCGTATGTTCAAGGGAATTATTCTTTCTAAAACAAATACTGTTTTTTTTTACCACGTTTGTCTTACCCTCGTGGAGACCAAAATATCATTTGCCCTAATTTACTTTTAATTTTTCCTCCGGCAGTCTTTTTACTTTTCGTTGTCTAGCTAGTTAACTCTTTTGTTTTTCTCGTTTGCAGACCCACGTGAGTACAGCGGAAGGCGCCCAACTGACCTGAGAGGTGATACCCACCCAGAAAAGAGTCCCGTTGTTAAATCAAAATTTAAGTGGTTCAATCCTCGAGATGATATACTTATTGCAAAGATGGGTCGATTCAAAGCAAGGTTATTTTTTGTAATACTTCTTGCTTCGAATCGATAAAACCATTTGATTTAACATCGTCCTATTTTCCTGGGTGAAGGAGAAAACAGTCACCCCTCAATGTGTCCTTTTAAAAAAGCAAGAAGAAGCTTTTTTTTCCTATTTCAATATTGTTTTGGAGTTCTTGTGTGAGTATCCACCTCTCAGGTGCTTTTATAAACTATCTTACTTTTATATGATTCTTCACTGTATTTCATGTGATACTGTTAAATAATACTGCATGCCCTGGCAATGCGTAGTCCACTGCAAAACATTTGGCAAGTGCCGAAAACGTAGTCCTAAGCCACATCAGTCAGATACTTTCTAATGATTTTGTATTTTCCTCTTACCGACTTTCGCTAATGGGGTTTCATCGCTCAGCCACTAATGGCGTTTCAGGTTACGCCCTAATGGGGCGCGTTATTTCATTTTTTGGCACGTGCGTACATTGGGTGTCAAGTAGGCGCCCCGCCCGCCCGAGCTGTCAGACCTGTAAGTTAGCTCTGTCACCGGCCTGTCACAGGCTGGCCTGCGCGGCCACACTTGTACGCGGCGGTGGGGAAGCGGTTAGGTTAGGGCGAGGAGGATCGGACGTATGCACCTCTTGCTCGCACAGGGCCAGCTTGTCATTGGCTGGAGCACAGAGGCGCCTCGGCGGAGCGACAGTTCCTCCTGACAAATAGAGGGAAAGGGATAGAAGAGGATAGAAGATTGTCGCGCAATTACCCCATCTATCCTGCCGAGTTGACAACAAAATGACGGCCGCCGCTGCAGCCCCGCGTCGCGTTCGACGACCTTGTAAAGAGGGACGCCTCTCGACAACGAGTACTAGTACTATTCGGCGTTCCGGGGGTTCCCAAGACACAGATCTGAACGGGAATATGTTCGAAATAAAAGGTCATAGTTGTAAGTCACGCTTAGCAATTTTTTTCAGTCCCCTTAAAAAAAGGCGGAGCAGTTGATAGGGCATTCTGTACAAAGTCGTGCCTGACTTTGGGGATCCGCATTGACGTGTGCAGCTGCAGGTTGGGCAAAAGGCGGAAGAGGCTCAGAATGGCGTTGCGCAGGCACCCGTTCCAGTCCACTGATAATTAACATAAACTGGTTTCCAGAGCGTTCATTAAAAACAAAATGGCCGGTCTGGTTAGGCCCTCCTGCCGAGCCGTCTGCAGTAGCCGTCGTGTGCAAGGTAATCGGGCGAGGCCCCTGCTGGGGCGGGGCGGGGCAGGGCGGGGCGGGGCGGGGCGTGGGGGTCACAGTCCTGCTGCTCTTGCGACCACTGCCGGCCCCCGCCGCCCCACCCCGCCACGCCCCGCCACGCCCGGCGCCTGCTGGCCCCGCCTCTCTCCAGCGCGCTGCCCGGCGCCCCTCCCACACCCAGCCGCCGCGCCGCGAGACCGAGTCGGGGAGTCACTGTGGAACCCAACTGCGTAAATGTCGCACACTTGTAGGGGCGTGAGCTTCCATTTGCGCACTTTGACAGGTACAGGTGTGACATTCCTAGGAAGGTTCACACTTCAGCCCGAAACTGCTCACACACCTTCTAAAGTGTCGGGTTTCCAGAGCAAAAGCGGGAGAGCGCGCAAAATTCTTTTACGGAATCCTTTCACGCCGCAGGGCCGAGGGTTCGAATACCGGATCATGTTTTTTTTTCCTTCACCTCCGCGGCGCGGCGCTGATGCTACACATATCGGGATACAATACGGACGTCTCGGTGACGTCACGGGGCTTTGACCAAGACAAGGCAGAGCGACAGGGGGAGAGCGAAGGGGAAAAAATTGAGAATTAATGATGTGCCGGCCGGGATGTGCGAGTGAGAAGGGTGAATGTCTCCCTGTGAGGGCTGGTGACCGTGAGAGAGGGAGAGAGAGAGAGAGAGAGAGAGAGAGAGAGAGAGAGAGAGAGAGAGCAGTGGGTGGTGGCCCCTTCTGCGCATAGCGCACTACAGCATTGGGCTAAATGGATTGTTCCGGTCCGATAGGGAGGTCCGAGCGGAGAGAAAACTATCGCAAGAGTGTGACAGTTCGACAGAGAGGAGTTTTTGAGAATACGTTGGCTACCTAGATGTATGATTTTGATACCCTTGTAGGTGTGTGAATTTTCTTTCGAATTGTTGGCCCTCCGCTCGAAAGAAGTTGTTGCTAAGGGGATGAAGTAAGAGAGGTCAGCGCGGCCGACCTAGAAACCCAGTGCAGTGTACGTTGCTGGTGGTGGATTTGAGCTCGGTGGGGGGAGGGGAGGGGGACACATCGCGTCTGAAGGAAAGCGATCTTGTTGACATCCATCATGACAGCGACATGCCGCAGTAAGAGACTCGCTCTGGGGCGCAGCGCAACACTGTCAAAAATACCGGCCGAGCCGCGGGCTTTCACAGCGACCGAAATCCGACGAAGGTGTTTAGATTTAGGTAATCTTGATTCGTACGAATTATGTATGAAAATGTTCAGCACAAAGTAACAAAAAAAATGAAATAAACATATTTTTTTTTAGTGTAATTTAATTTAAGGTTGTTCGCGGGGAGGGGACGCACGGGGCCTCGGTCGCGCGTGGCGTCGCACGTTCGTAACGCACCGCCTCACGCACCTGGAGGGAGGGGGCGCCAGAGAGAGAGAGAGAGAGAGAGAGAGAGAGAGAGAGAGAGAGAGAGAGAGAGAGAGAGAGAGAGAGAGAGAGAGAGGGAGAACATGTGCGATAACGTTCCTTGGGAGGCGCCCTCCGCGCCCCTATCGCCCTCAGGAATCTAGGCGCGTCAGAGAGGATGCAGCTGAGGACACGCAGCGCCTCCTGGTAATTATCGAAGTGTGGAAATGGAGTGAGCGGGTGGGGGGAGGGGGCACGGAGGGGGTTGGGGAGTGGGGGAGATTCGCTGGTGCGCGTTGACGTGCAGCCAGCCCGTTGAGTTTGATTGGGACAATCGGGTGGCCGCCTCGTCATCCAAACGGCCTCGTTTACTCGATTGTATCGGTAGCGCTCGCTCCTGCTCTGCTCTGCCCGGCCTGGCGCGGCCCGGCGCGGGGTCAGGAGAAGAGGAGAGCGTCCTCCTCAGGCGGCTCCCCAGGGGGTCGACGGCCGGGCCGGGCCGGCGGGCACAGCGCGCAGCGCAGCGCGGGAGGGAATCTCAAAAAGAAAAAGATTTCAACTTGCAGGGCGTCCGCTCAATGTCGCGGCACCGATTACATTTTTACTTTTCTTTCAAAAATTATAAGTACCAGAAATATGATTGGATTTTCACTCAAGAATTTTTTAATTTTTGGTTTTGCACCTTACTTTATCATTTTTCATTATTTATTGTTACCTTGACCGAAGGCGTTTGGCGAGCAGTGACCTCTTTAAACGTGACGTCTATCCGTCCGACCTCGGCTGGCTCTCCTGCACCGCTGCACTCGTGCCTGGCCTGCAGGTCCGAGGTCGCGCGCATGCGCAGAGATCAGGCCGGGGCCGGGGCCGGGGCCAGCAGGGCCTGAGGTCGTCGCGCCGCGAGTGGGAATGCGTGTAGCGAGGTGGACACGCGATCAGTCAAGCCCAGCTGGGGAGTGGCGGGGCGGGGCGGGGCGGGGCGGGGCGGGGCGGGACGGGGCGGGGCGGGGTGGGGCGGGGTGGGGCCGCGGGGCCAGCAGGCAAACACACGAGCGTTTTTTCTTTACAATTTATATCGATTCAAACTGCACTATCGTCAAGGAGTGTGCAGTCACCTGCGTTGGAAATTGCGGGAAAAATAATCATATCTCCGGCCGCATTCCACATGGAGTATACAGCTCATTGGGGTCATAGATCTTCAACAGTGCAAAAGAAAAAAAAATTCACGTGTATTTTAAACTTGTCAATGCAATTTTAAGAAAAACGTAATCAGGTTTCAAAGTCATGCAATTTTTTTTCTAATTTTTTTTTGTTAGACTGCTAGTCAGAAAATCCCAAAAGACCTCTCGTACCGTCACAGTGTGACAGGACAGGCTGCCCTAGGGCGTGACGTGTGACGGCTGCCCTCCGTGTCACTCGTCCTCCTCTCCCTCCCGGCACTTACAACAGCGACAGCGCCACCGCGCCTGTCGCGGGGACGAACACCAACAGCAGGTTGCTGCAGTTTTAGCACTACACATTCGAGAGTTTCTAGGAATTTCAGCTCATCTTAAAAACTGCTAAATCTCAAAACTTTTCCAATAACTTGCATGGATAATTGCTTTAGTATTTTTTTTTTTAAGTTGCCAATCTACTTGCCAAAATATATCGGGACTTACAATTTTTCAGTAAAACTAATTCCCAAAATTTTTACCTAAAAAACTTCTTAACTATATTTTTTTCTTTAATTAAACGATTGAAAAGAAACGTGATATAAATTTAAACTTGTTAAATATATCGCACGGGCAATAGATTTGGCAGCCCTGGCCGGCGATGACGGCAGCTCTGAGTACATCAAAGGCCGCTGCATAACTGCACGGCAGCTGCTGGGAGTGACAGCCGGCGACAGCCGCCCAGCTGCAGGCCCACGCCAACTGCCCTTGTATTTTTTCCCCTATAAACCCTCTGCTTTCATCATCCTCGATTTCGCTCAGCAGCCGCGATAAAATATTCGCACTAAGGACGTTTACGGGGCATCATATTTGTCACAATACTGGCATAAAATAAAAATGCTTTTACTCGCGTCAATTTTTTCGTTACTCCCTGAGAGGCGTTCGAAAAGAAAAAGGAGTAGAGTGGGGGCATGAGGATGTCACGGGATAAGCAAACAGTTAGTGTTAGCGGGGCGTGGCGTAGCGCGGCGGAATACTCCACCCGTGTCGCCTCCCCCCACCCCGCCCCGCCCAGCGCGGCGCGGACAGGGCCGGACGTAGGGCGCGCGGCATGTCGGCGACGACAGCAGACGTCTTGCTCCTTCCTGCCCTCCACCACCACCACCCCCACCAACCTACCCTCCTTTCACCTTTGTCAGCCACCCTCGGAATTATACCTCCAAACTATGGCATGACGGTCTCAGGATATACGGTCAAAATTATTTTTTAAAGAAAATTACAGTCTGCGACCCACAGAATAATGTTTGGTCGACCAGGAGAAACAGACCTTCCCTCTGCTGCCACTGGCGCCGCATAAATCAACGTAACGGTCGATAAAAACTAATATCGGCGTAAACGCAAAGACATGTGCCGCCGACAAAGAGTACTAACTGCTGCGCCGTGCAGCGAGCCGGGGCCGGGCAGGGCAGGGGCGCCACCACCAACACATGGTGATGCCTCCTGCGCCTTTTTCCTTTCCCGGCTCTCTCTCTCTCTCTCTCTCTCTCTCTCTCTCTCTCTCTCTCTCTCTCTCTCTCTCTCTCTCTCTGCGATGCTCCATTTCCTCAGCCTCCCATAATCATCCCGGTCGCGGCGGCATCTCTTTCGCTCGAGGGGCGGGACCAGCCAGCAGGAAATTCCTACGGCTGTCTTTCTGCTCATAGCCGTTGCAATTTTTTTTGCTGATTTTAAAACTTTGCGAACAGTTTAACCTTTAACTTCTATGAGCAATGTTTGTTAACAGAAAAAAAAATCAAGCACTGTAAATACCAGAGCGAGGATCCTCGCCCTCAGGAGAGCGAGGTGTGGTTTTCTCGCTTGATTAGAGCAATAAATTCAAAAATCTCGCCCTGTTTGAGCGAGGATTGGAAAACTTCGCCCTTTATCAGTGATGATTTTTATCCTTAATCTCACTCAATTTGAGTCATGTTGCAGATTCTTTCTCAATAAGAGCGAGGTTCCTAAAGTCTCACTTAAATGGGGCAACGGAAAAAATCTCGCTCTTTTTAGGTCAGACATCTCACTCTTGCATTTGCAGTGAGTACAGAAATTTATAGAAGTACCTGGCGCCAGAGAGGAGTTTTGGTTTCGACTCAGCCTTCCTGTCCCAAGAGGATCAGGTTGTTTTACGTTAGGTTTCAGGGGGGAGGGCGTTAGCAGCTGTCAAACAGTATCGCTCTGAGAGACTCGCTCTACGACGCCCCGATAGCAGGACTTCTCCGAGAGGGGAGGTCGAAGCGTAGGCTTTGCTTGCGGACCCCGCCACGCGGCGCGACGCAAAAATAACATTCAACCAAAACGCGCCGGTAGTTTTCCAACGTGTAGATATTTCTATGACATTTGTTCATTTATTCCCGCCTCTCCGCCTTCTCTTTTTCTAAGCCAGCAGAGCGGCCAGCCAGCCAGGCTGTCACAGAAACATGGCGGATAAGCTCTTGTTGACCTGTCGGCTTACTCTCTCTCTCTCTCTCTCTCTCTCTCTCTCTCTCTCTCTCTCTCTCTCCCTCTCCCTGATGTACCAACCAGTACCTCGTGACCGCATAGAAGGGGTCTCTAGCGAAGCATCTTGTACCGTGGCATTCCCCACTCCCACTAACCTCTCTCTCTCTCTCTCTCTCTCTCTCTCTCTCTCTCTCTCTCTCCTGCCCGCGCCCTCTCTCCCGAGAGACTCACGGCCGGGCCGGGGCGGCTCATGCTGTCAGGCCCAGTCTGCCCCGCCCCGCCTTTGGGTGTCTCTTTAAAAATACATTTTTCACTCCTCACGCGTGTACAAATAATTTGTTCTTCTCGCCCGCGTTTCTCCCAAACAGGTTAATTGGGGTGAGAGACAGCGCGGCGACGGGGCGGAGGAAAACATCACCAGCAAAGTCTACAAATTCCACACTTTTCATTTGAAAAATTCGGATTTTTACAAAGGAATTTTTATTTTTTACTCGTAAATTTGTGACGCGTGCAGCACAGCTGTGCTGTTTCGTCTACGCGCTCCCAGTGCAGACAATACACACTGAGCCATTCATCCCCGTCGGCTCCTCCCTCCCCCTCCTCGATCCCCCCTCCCCTCCCGATCCCTGATCCCCTCCGCGGTTGATCCCTCCGCCGATGCCGGCGGTTCTGGCTGGCGATTGTCACCGTGCCAACAATGGCCACGCCACAATGGGGGCTCGCGGGAGACGCGGACGCCTAAAATGGACGCCTTGCGTGCCAGTCGGCGCGGGCGGGCCGGGAGGGAAGGCGTCTCGTCTGGACGCCCGCGGGCCGACCGGACCGACGCCCGCGGAGGCGACGTCTAACGACCTCCAAGGACGCCTCAGGGAAGTCCCACTGGTGCACCGGACACCCAAGTGCGTGAATGTCACACAAAAAAAGGAATGTGATTTTCTTTTGATTGTCGGAGACAAGTGTTTCACATTTCCTGCAATTTCACCACCTCTGCTTGTATGAATGGAGACCAACACAGCGACACGCGTGTGACATTCACACACTTGTGTTTCCAGTGTGGCGCGCGCTACCACGCTGGGGGGTCGGCGTCGGCGCCGCGGACTCATTTTTTTAATGCCATCCTAATCCTGGGGGCGTAGACGCGTTCGACTAGACGTCGGATATTTATTAGAGAAGTCGCCAGGCTCCGCCAGCAGGCGCGTCGGGGCGTGACCTCACGGCCACGTCCTGCCTGCTCTCTCTCTCTCTCTCTCTCTCTCTCTCTCTCTCTCTCTCTCTCTCACTGAGTGTTCCCTCTATCTCGCTCGCACTCGGCGCGCGAACCGCGGACTTACGCAGCCGGGGCGCGCGGCTCAGACCTGCCAGTGTAAAGCCCTGCAACAGGTGTGGGAGGGCGGACAGAGAGACCACACACGACAGAGAGAGAGAGAGAGAGAGAGAGAGAGAGAGAGAGAGAGAGAGGGCGGGGGAGTGTTTTAGGTAGCCAAAGGTCCATTTTGATAGTTAACTATCCGATTATTGGGGAATAATAGGAGTCACTCAACACAAGGGTGGGCAGCTCTAGAACCAATAAGAACTAGCAGAAGGTTGTTACCCGACATAATTTTTTTTGTTGCGGTATTGAGGTCCGTTGCGGGAGGTAGGGGCAAAACGTCAGCCATGATTCGGCTCGTCCAGCGAGGCCCCCTCCTTGGGGCGTCGGGCTCACGCGCGGGGCCCCAGGAGAGCGAAGGGCGGGGCGGGGTGGGGCGGGGCGGGGTGGGGTGGAGCGGGGCGGGGCGGTCACCCCACACGGCAGCAACCACCACAAAATGAAATACATAAAAAAACAAACTAAGAAATAATTCCCAGCAAAACGTATGGCTCCCCCGGGTATGGAGCGCGGCGGCCTTGGGGTGACATGACATCTGCGGGCTGCGCTTGGAACCGCGAGAGCAGAGAGAGAGAGAGAGAGAGAGAGAGAGAGAGAGAGAGAGAGAGAGAGAGAGAGAGAGAGAGAGAGAGAGAGAGTTACAGTTATCCCTCTCCCTTCGGGCGCGGTGTCAAGGGATCGAACCAGGAATGGCGAGCCGGGGGATGCGAGGTGCGTGTACCGGAATCACAACAAGCACACTCCCCATGGAATGTCGACTCACTGTAGGACCCTATAGTGGAAGTGCCGCACCCCTCGCGTCTCCGTGGCACTCGCCCGTCGCCCGTCGCCCCTGTCATGATTGAAAGAGATTGGAGGCGAATCGAGCCAATCAGGGAGGACGCGGCCGTCAGCCCGACGCCGACTGACGTTTCCGTTGTAGGAGTAGGGTAGCCGCAAAAGTCCGCTGGAGTACACGGCAAAAAATATTTAAGAAAGAAAAAGGCGTCCTTACCGATTTGCTGTTCTGTTTAAGTCTTCGTAAAGCCACGGAAGTTACCGAGCCGGAAATAAAGGACCGTCATGTTAACCAGTAGTAGTCGTTCGAATTTTTCTTTTCGCTTGTCACCGTGGAAATCCTTTTTCTCACTCTCGCTCCAAGTGGCCGTGATGGGGAGTGACAACAGCCAATGGCTGCGCGAGGCGACACTTTCTGCTGAGTAATCCCACCCGCATGAGCCGCCTGGTCACGTGACCTATAGCAGCCCCCCTCCACAGCACCGCATTGGCCAAACGGCTCGCTCAGAGGGGTTGTCTGTCAATCCCTCGTCATGCGAACGGGCGGGCGGGGGCCATGATGGCGATCGATATGGCCAGGGATAAAGCACCCCGCTGCCGAGGATCACCTCTCTATCGAAGAGCTGAGGCTTGATTTCAGCGGGAAAACTGGTTTATATCTATTAGCACACACTAAATCCTTATGCACTTTGTTGTGCATAAGCCTTGCAGGATTTTACGCAACCATAACTATGCACAATTTTTTGTGCATAACTATGCTTAACTCCGTTCGTTATGCATAAAAATTTGTGCATAACTATGGTTGTATAAAATCGTGCATAACGATGCCAAAATCATGCATAAGGGTTTAGTGTGCAGACTAAAAACGAAGTCAACTAATTTTCTGAGGCACCGGGAGGTGAGGGTAAAGAGCATAGTGTGGAGACGCGACTGTTTTAATCTCCACCCGTTACACATTTTTTGTTGTTTGTCGTTCCGCTTTTTCCTAACGGCACCGCTCACCGCTCATCGCCACCATCCTTGTCGTGTTGCAGGCACCGTCAACGCCAACGGCGAGACGAAGCGGCAGCGGACGTCCTACACCCGCTACCAGACCCTGGAGCTGGAGAAGGAGTTCCACTTCAACCGCTACCTGACGCGTCGCCGGCGCATCGAGATCGCGCACGCGCTGTGCCTCACGGAGCGGCAGATCAAGATCTGGTTCCAGAACCGGCGCATGAAGTGGAAGAAGGAGCACAAGATGGCCAGCATGAACATCGTGCCGTACTACCACAACATGAGCATGTCGGCGATGACAAACTACGGCGGCTACCCCTCGCCGCACCAGTTCGCGCCGCCCGCGCACCACGCGCAGTTCACGCACCTCACCACCTAGTATTAGACCGCCGTCTCAATGGGCCTCGGCCTGGGCGCGGCCGGCGCGGCCCCCAGGGCTGCGGCCGCCCCCGGACCCACCCCCGGCGCCGCCCCCGGGACCGCCCCCGGAGGGACCCACGCCGCCGGCGACCCCTGCGGGCCCATTGACCTAGACGGCGTACTCAAGTACAGCCCCTCCCCCCAGCCGGGCGAGGAGTACTGGTGAGCACCAGTGTGAAGTGTGTGATAAAACAAAACGGACGCTCTCGGGCGGGTACAGAGTAGTGTTACATCTACTAAGTGTCTTAGGGACGGTTTTCATGTAACGCCCTAGAGGTGTTACACCTTATTCTACTAGTCACATTACAAAAAAAAATGAAGTTTAAGAATAGGACTTTTGAATTGCGGATGTACAGACGGACTCGGTGTGGTTTCTTAATCCCACTATAATTTTTTTACCAGATGATGTGTGAGAATGTGATGATTCTTTTGGTTCGGCAGTAAATGATTTGCAAAAGCTGAACGACCACGTCGGTGGGAAGACTGTAAAAAAAAGGCATGCCAAACTTGGCTAAAATTCTGTTTGTAATTGAAACGACAAAATTACTATAGCATGTTATTTTCTTTTAGGGGTGGGGGGGATATTTTCTTTTTCGGCCATCTCAAATGTTCTGTAATCGTCAACCCTCTGAGCTCACCAACCAGTTGTTAAGCTTTTGATTTGTATCGCTGTGTTTGTGTATCTGGAATGTGATATTTGATATTTTGTGCACATATAGCTGAATTGATGTAGTTAATTTGGTTTGAACATGTCTAACAGTGATATTAGTTGTCTACAGATAGATTTATATACTCGAATAGTGTCAAAGCTTCAAACAAAACTTTTATGACGAATTCATGGTTTATTTATGTTAAAGATGCAGACGTGAATCTAACTTCATGCTTATTTGTGAATTGTCATGTTTTAGATCTTTTGACTGCTTTTACCTACCTTATGTAAATGTTTGGTAACATTCCATTATTGTCTTTGCCTAGGCTTAGACACATTTTTTTTTAGAAAAGAAAAGAAAATCGTGAAAGGCCTTGAATGGCATTACAGAGAAACAATTTCATTCGAGAATAGTGAAACACCCGGAATCCTGGGTTGTAATCTTGCGATTAACTGTCAAGTTTGTCCTCCAAAAGGTACAAGTTACTAAAAATATAACGTTCAAATGCAAAAGTTCAGTTCCTGCCCGAGCAACGGTATCATTTTTCTTGCTAAATGAGATTGGTCAGAAGACGACCTTTATGTTAGATCTAGGATTTAATCACGGAGATTTTGTGGCCTATTCGGGTGATGAAACTCGTTGCTCCAAGCAAATGCATGGCGCATCTCTAGGTGCGTTGCAATGATCTCAACTCAGAGAGCATATTTGCTCGAAAATAAACTTTAGAGACATCTCTTTGTTTCTTAGAATATGTTGTACATTTGTGAAATAGATTTCAAAACTTATGTTTGTTTGATTCGTTTTTGTTAACAAATTACGTTGTATCATTATTTTTTGTTAAATGTACAGATACCTTTGTCAATAAAAACACGGTTATGTCTGAGAAGTGTTATGACTCGCTTACATCGAGATACGAGTTTCATAGTATTTGATTTTTTTCCAGCTTGTGGACACTGAACATACATGTATAAGCTGTTTCTTACTGTTGATTGTTACGTAAGGCTCAATATACCATTTTAGAAAATTTCTTCCCCTTTCAGTTGTTTTATGTCTTAAATTATATGCATCAAACCAAAAATGAGATTGTGTCACAATCAACGACCCGGATTACGTCTTATGTTATAAAAGTATGTGCAATCAATAATCTGAGTCATTCTTATACCAAATCTATGAATCAGTGTAGAAGTTTGTTTTTGTTAATTGTTTTTCGATAAACTCGACACTCATTACTAAGAAGCGTCTCAGTGAGACGAAATCATCCGTTCTTCTGACTTCTTAAGACCCAGTATTTTTTATATACATACGATATATATTTTGCATATAGCTTAACTGTGTAGTGATGATTGTGTACACATATTTCTTCGTCCTACGGCCCGCTCCTGTGATTTGATAGGACGACCAAATTTTGTCATAATTGTTTTATTATTATTTATCTATTGTTTTATTCTGTAAAATGTTTCAACCCTTACAAATAATGATTATAATTATTATAGAAAAGTCGTAAAGTGTCTATACTGTGTACAAAAAAACAGATTTTATGAAAATAAAAAGTGCAATAAGATCCAAGCGTTCCAGAAACAAACTGCCAGAGTCCATTAATTTTCAAGCAAACACCCCGAGAAAGTCCATGAGGGTGAACCTCCACAACAAGCAGAAAATACTTTGAGGGCGAGGCTTTGAGACCTTGAGGCTTCGAGGCTTTCCTCCCGGCTGCCTGTTTTCCTCTTCGCGGTTATTTGTTTCAGAGCAATAACTGCGCCCGCCTCAACGGAATGCCAGTGCCAGGCCAGCCTCACCCCTTCTGTTCGGCTCGCCGTCCGTGACGAAACCACGACAACGAGTCTGCAGGGAGCTGCACAAGGCTTTTGCACGGAAACTTTGCACTCGTGAGTGAGTTTACAAAAGAAGCTCTCATTACCATCAGGTGCACCGGCCCGGGTCAGGGGGTGCGCCGTGGAGGGCGGGGTGCTACCCTGGCGCTTTCACGGGGAGCCGAGCGCCCCGAACAAGAATCATTCATCACCCCTGCATTCAATACGGAGCGAGCATCGAGACCGCCCGCCCGCCCACACACACACACACACTCACACACATACATTCACACAAGCGCGCGCGCGCGGCGTTTGAACGGGCCCGCCAAAGAACGACAGTCGTACCAAGAGGACTTGCCCCCTCGCCCGTCGTCAACATGATCAGAACACGTTGATTGACACATTTGCCGGGGGCGGGGGCCCCTCCTGGCCCCCGGCGGGGCCCTGCCGCCCGGCGCCCGGCCCGGCCCGGGGCGACGCCTCCGGCACGGCGGCCCCCGATAGAGGCATAGACGCCCCAAACGGTCAGTGGACGATTAATGGACCGATGGTCCCGACGTGGCCGGCAGGCGCCCTGCCCCGCGCTCCTCGCCAGCAACAAGGACCCCCACAAGGTCCTGCTGCAGCGGGGCCAGGGCCGGCGGGGCGGGGCGGGGCGGGGCGGGCGTTCCTAGGACGGGCACCTCTCGCGTCCCATTAGCAAGTCAAGCAGGCCCCGCTGACGCTGACCGGGTCACCAGGATGGCACCGGACCGGCCCGGACCGGGACCGGCATACATTACTAGACAATGCGCGCCTTCGCGGAACACTTCTACACGCCGCGCGGCAGAACAGCTCCAGAGACACGTGCACCGGGGAGCCCCGGGAGGGACCCGCGGCCATGGGGTACTTCTACCACAGCGCGTGCTGTGAGTCACCGTAAGGTGATTAGAATACGACAAAAACTTACACCCCCAAAATTTACCAAAAACAAAAAAAAAAGAAAAGAAAAGAAAAGAAAAGAAAAGAAAAGAAAAGAAAGAAAAACACGTGACAGATTTTTTTTTTCTTTTTTTTTTTTTTTGCGATTTTTAGAAACAGTGAGGAAAGTAGCTCAGGTGTCATTGGATCATCCCCCGTACAGGTTTGGCACGCGGTTATGCGAGCAGCAGCTTCGCGGTGTTATAATCGGCGCACTTGAAGGAGGAGCGGAAGGGGAATTCCGTTCGGTATCTAATCCATCCATCGATCGGATCGGTCAATCAATCCGTCTCAATCAGTCAATCGCGGTGTGGAACGGCTACCTGTCACGAATGGGGCTGTGATTAGTCCGTTATCCGCACGCAGCCCGTCACACACAAGCGGCCCTGATTGTCGCGGGGCGGAGGGCGGCTCCAGTGCAGCCCAACAGATCCACCAGGAGAGAAGAAATAAGAAAAAAAACAGCGTCTCCAGGTGAACAAGTGCCTCAGGTTCAATAACACTGCAGGCAGAGTCCGGAGGGGGGCTAAAAAAAAGCATAATACCCCGTCCCATCTAAGTGTCCGAGGAGGAGACCTGGGCGAGGCGAGGGCGTTAAAAGAGCGTTATTTCCCTTTATTCAATTTGCGCCTCCCGGGGCGGCGGGGCGTGACGCGTCACCGCGTTACTGTAAATATTGGGCATTGTTGGAGCGTCCGTCACGTCTCGGCCGGGCGCGCACGCCACGCCTACCGACCAGGTACAGTCCGTGCTGGGAACCCGGCCGCTCGCAGGCATGTCACGCGATTGGTGTGTAACGCTACATTTGCTAACGCGTGAAAGTGTGCATTTCATTAGGAATGTCACACACGCGCGAATCCACACACATCTTAAAGTGTGCGACACTAACATGCTTGGTCCGCGCAGTGTTCGCACTCGCACCTAGCAGGCGTACGCCCCGCAGCTTCGGCGTGGCGCTGAATGTGTTTCTACCCCCACTCCCCCCCCCCCCCCTCCGCAGACAGTGATAGATAAGCAGTCGGTCCGACCCTTCAACACACAAACGCTACCCTTCCGGCTCTGGCCCGGCAGGCCCCGGCAGGCCGGGCGGATCTTGGGCGGCGGCGCTTCCCGCCCCGCTGACCGCCCGGCCCCGCAAATGTAAAACGACTTGCAAGTTATTTCTGGCACCTGAAGACTGGGCTGCATTGACAAGGCAGTCGAGATACAAAGAATCGCAAGGCCAAACAGAGTGCAGGTTTCTTATTTTATTTTTAGGCACGAAGTAGCCTTATGGTTTTCCCTCAGGATCCGATTTTTAGGCACGAAGTAGCCTTATGGTTTTGTCGCAGGATGCGATTTTTTAGGCCCCCGTTAGGGGTGCCTATTGCTCACGCCAGTGAGTTTTTAGGCCCCCGTTAGGGGTGCCTATTGCTCACGCCAGTGAGTTTTTTATTCTTAGTCTTGACGATGGCCCCTTATGACCGCAGCCGGTTGTTTCTATACGATTCCCATCAAAGTTAAATGAAAAATACTACGAAAAATTAGAAATTTTTGAGATAGGAGCGATGGTAAACTGTCTATACGTTTTGCATAAAATTAGTTTGCATTCGCTGTTTCCATGGTAATTACGAGCGGAGCAGCAAGGCCGAGCCGGGTCGGGGAAGGCTCTGACCAATAAAATTATTTCGCGGTTTTCCCGACCAATGAAAAAGATCGCCTGTTGCTTTGTACCTCGATGTCCAAAGTTTCTAGGCGGGAGTGGTCACGTCAGAATCGCGGCAGTTTCGCGACTTGTGCAAAAGGATGCACCAGCAGGATAGTTTCAAACGCGACCACTAGCTGGCGGCCGCGGCTCCTGATTGTTGGCTGGGACTATAATTCCGCCTTCCAATAATTTTATTTGAAAGTGGGCGGGGCTTCTAACAAAACCGCCAACCTAAGATTTAGTCTCAAGTTCATGTTTTCAGTAAATAGTATAAATTGGTTCGCCCATGTGTCGGTATGTTGGTGCGCGAAGGCTTTAATAGTTGCATGCTAAACGCCTGCAGCATCCTTTACTTCATTTCTAAATTTAAAACTGTTCAAGTATATTAAGTCGCGAAGTGGACGCGCGAGCCGCCAAGCCAACGGCCCTCTTTTGTCGAGTGGAAGTCCCAGCCACACCCCCCGCCGCCGCGGCCCCTAGCTGACGTGTCCACCTCGCGACTTTAAATCATTGTGTAAAGTTATCGGAACGTTTACAAGGCGAACTGAATGCTTAAAAATTAGTTTTATATCTTCAGAAATCGTTTTGCAAAGTTTGACTTCAATATGGCGAGAAGGAACAAAACTGATTCGTGAAATGGGGCACATGTACGTGAATCTTTACGTAAACCATTTTACAAATCACTTTTGTTCCTTCTCAACGAACCTACGTGAAACTTTGTAAAACGATTTCCGCAGGTCCAGAACTGATATTTACACATTTATTTCGACTGTCTAACATTTTGTTCTCTTAATATAAAGAGTTAAAGTCGCGAGGTGGACGCGTCAGCCGCCGGCCTTCTTTTGTCGAGTGGACATCAAGCCGGCGTTGTTAATAGCTGGCCCGCGAGGCAAAATTTTTTATGGCAGACGTGTGGCGGATAAAATTCATGACTTGGTTCTCGCAAATAGTTTACACTAAATGTTTTTAAATTCTTTCTCATTTTATGATAAGTGTTAAAACCTAGGGGGCCGTTTAACGCGTTAGCGTTAGAATTTTTTTTTATTCTTGACGATGGCCCCTCATGGCCGCAGCCGGTTGTGTCTATACGATTCCCATCAAATTTGAATGAAAAATACTGCGAAAAATTAGGAATTTTTTGAAATAGGTTTAATGTCAAACTGTCCGGCCAAATTTGAATAAATTAAGTTTGCATTCGCTGTTTCTATGGTGATTACGAGCGGAGCAAGCAAGGCCGAGCCGGGTCGGGAAGGCTCTGACCAATAAAATTATTTCGCGGTTTTCCCGACCAATGAAAAGATCACTTGTTGCTTTGTACCTCGATGTCCAAAAGTTTCTAGGCGGGAGTGGTCACGTCAGAATCGCAGTAGTTTCGCGCCGTGCAAAGGATGGACCAGCAGGATAGTTTCAAACGCGACCACTAGCTGCCAGCCGCGGCTCCTGATTGTTGGCTGGGACTGTAATTCCGCCTTCCAATAGTTTTATTTGAAAGTGGGCGGGGCTTCTAACAATACCACCAACCTAAGATTTATTCATAAGTTCATGTTTTCAGTAAATGGTCTAATTTAGTTCGCCCATGTGTCCGTATGTTACTGCGTGAAGGCTTTCATAGTTGTATGCTAAACGCCTGCAGCATCCTTTCACTTTATTTACTAATTTAAAACTGTTCAAGTATTTTAAGTCGTGTAGTGGACGCGTGAGCCGCCGAGCGACCGGCCTTCTTTTGTCGAGTGGAAGTCCCAGCCACGCCTCCCGCCGCGGTCGGGAGCTGATGCGTCCACCTCGCGACTTTAAATCATTGTTTAAAATTATCGAAACGTTGACAAGGCGAACTGAATGGGTAAAAATTAGTTTTATATCTGCAGAAACTGTTTTGCAAAGTTTGCCTTCAGTATGGCGAGAAGGAACAAAACTGATTCGTAAAATGGTGTACATCTACGTGTATGTTTACGTAAACCATTTACGAATCAATTTGTTCATTCTCCAACGAACCTACGTGAAACTTTGCAAAACGATTTCCGCAGGTCCAGAACTGATATTTACACACTCATTTCGACTGTCTAACATTTCGTTCTTCTAATATAAAGAGTTAAAGTCGCGAGGTGGACGCGTCAGCCGCCGACCTTCTTTTGTCGAGTGGACATCAAGCCGGCGTTGTTGATGAGTGGCCCGCAGGGCAAAATTTTATAGGGCAGATGTGCGGCGGATAAAATTCATGATTTGGTTCTCACAAATAGTTTTCCCTGAATAATTTTAAATTCTTCCTCATTTTATGAAAAGTGTTAAAACCTAGGGGGCCGTTTAACGCGTTAGCGTTAGAATTTTTTTTTATTAGCACGGCCCCTTATGTAAATCCTAAATTTTCTATACGATTTTGATAAGAGTTGGCAGAGAGGTAGAACTAAATTCGCTTAGTACACTGCTGCAATGGCATTCAGAAGTTAGCGGCCACTTTTGAGAAATTTTGAGTTAAAATCTTTGTTTCTATGGTAATACTCGACTCGTCATGGAAAAACAAACGTGGAAAGGGGAGCCGAGTCGGCTCTGGCCAATAACACTATTTCGCTCCTTTTTCCAACCAATGAGAAAGTTCGCCTGTTGCTTTGTACCTCGACGTCCAAAAGTTTCAACGCAAGGAGTGGTCACGTCAGAATCATCGCAGTTTCGCGCCGTGCGTAAGGATGCACCACGGGGACAGTTTCGAACGTGACCACTAGCTGGCCGCCGCGGCTCCTCATTGTTGGCTAGGACTGTCATTCGGCATTTCCTCGGCCATGTCTGCCACGGTCGTCGGCTGACGGCGTCCACCTCACGACTTTAACTCATTGTTAAAAATCATCAAAACGTTGACAAGGGGAACTGAATGCGGAAATATTAGTTTCATATCTGCGGAAATCGTTTGGCAAAGTTTGACTTCAATCTGGCGAGAAGGAATAAAACTGGTTTACATCTGCGTGTATCTTTACGTAAAACATTTTATGGAACACTTTTTTTTCCTTCTCGACGAACCTTCGTGAAACTTTTCGAAACGTTTTCCGCAGGTCCAAAACTGATAATTACACATTCATTTAGACTGTCCAACATTTCGTTCACCTAATATGAAGAGTTAAAGTCGCGAGGTGGACGCGCTAGCCGCCGAGCCATCGGCCTTCTTTTGTCAGTGGAGGTTCTAGCCTGGGACTACGCACTCCCCACCCCAAACGGAGCGTTCTGTCTACCGCGACGCCCCTTCGGATTGCCTACCCCAGGATAGTGCGAGTTCAGAAGGAGCCGAGCCCAATCGGTATTGTTGCAGGTGCTCGGCTCGGCCCCTCTGCGCGGTACGCAGGAGAGGGGGAGGAGGACCGTGGCTGGGGACCTGTTGATTCAAGTCATGTACAGTATTTTAAAAACTAAAATCTGAAAGAACATGTCCGAATAAAAATGTGAATTTAGTGTTCGAACGCTAATTGCACAACGAGCCTGTAGTTTAAAAATCAAGCTGATCGGACATTTCCTTACTGAGAACCTATTTTCTAAGTCGTTAAAGCAAACGAGCTCAAATTTGGCTTGTGACCTAATCTTATGTCGCTTATCAAACACTCGGAAGAAAAAATCAATATTTTCAGTAAATTGGTTGGAAATTTTTAACTCAATTTCTACATAGACCATCCACCAAAAACTCTGATGAAACCAAAACATACTTCGTGCCTACCAGGATTTCGTGAAATCGTATTTTTTTTTATTAGCATGGCCCCTTATACAAAACTTTTAACTTTTCTATACGATTTTGATAAGACTTTGCATAGAGGTAAAACCGAATCTCCTGAGTTCACTGCTGCAATGGCATCCAAAAGTTAGCGGCCAATTTTGAAATTTGAGTTAAAATCTCCGTTTCTATGGTAATGCTCGGCTTGTCACGGGAAAACAGACGTGGAGAGGAAGCCGAGCCGGGTCGAAAGCTCCAACCAATAACACCATTTCGCGGTTATTTTCAACCAATGAAAAGCATCGCCTGTTGCTTTGTACCTCGATGTCCAAAAGTTTCGAAGGAGGGAGTGGTCACGTCAGAATTGTTGTAGCTTCGCGCCGTACAAAAGGATGCACCACGAGGACAGTTTTGAACGTGACCACTAGCTGGCCGCCGCGGCTCCTGATTGTTGGCTAGGACTGTTATGCCACCACGGCCGGTGGCTGACGGCGTCCACCTCGCGACTTTAACTCATTGTTTAAAGTCATCAAAACGTTGACAAGGTGAACTGAATGCGAAAATATCAGTTTTCTATCTGCGGAAATCGCTTGGCAAAGTTTGACTTGAATCTGACGAGAAGGAACAAAACTGATTCGTGAAATGGTGTACATCTACGTGTATCTTTACGTAAACCATTTTACGAATCACTTTTGTTCCTTCTCGACGAATCTACGTGAAACTTTTCAAAACGATTTCCGCAGGTCCCAAACTGATATTTACACATTCATTTCGACTGTCTAACATTTCGTTCACTTAATATGAAGAGTTAAAGTCGCGAGGTGGACGCGTGAGCCGCCGAGCCATCGGCCTTCTTTTGTTGAGTGGAGGTTCTAGCCTAGGTCTGCGCACTCCCCCCTCAAACGCGCTTCGTTCTGTCTCCCGCGCCGGCTGCGGGTTGCCTACCCCACGATAGTCCCAGTTCCAAAGGGGAGCCAAGCCCAATCGGTATTGTTGCAGGTGCTCGGCTCGGCCCCTCTGCGCGTTACGCAGGGGAGGGGGAGGAGGACCGTGGCTGGGGACCTGTTGATTTAAGTCATTTACAGTAATTCAAAATCTAAAAATTAAAAGAACACTCTAGAATAAAAGTGTGAATTCAGTGTTCGAACGTTTATTGCACAACGAGCCTACAATTCAAAAATCAAGCTGATCGGACATTTTCTTACTGAGAACCTAGCTTCTAAGTCGTTTAAGCAAACTAGCTGAAATTTGGCTTGTGACCTAAACTTATGTTGCTGCTTATCAAACACTGAGAGAAAAAAAAATTCAATATTTTCACTCAATTGGTTGGAAATTTTTAACTCAATTTCTACATAGACTGTGCACCAAAAACTCCGATGAAACCAAAACATACTTCGTGCCTACCAGGATTTCGTGAAATCGTATTTTTTTAAACTGAAAAAGAACAATTACTTGTTTTGTGATCACTTGAGAAAGAATGCTTGAAAAAATGTTAAAAGAGGTCAATTTTGCACCCGACTGTTCTGTACCGCTGCCAAGGGTCTCGGGGCCACTCCGGCACGCGTGCTATGCCCTCAGCTCATGTGTGCTGCGCGGGTAGACACACCCCCCCGACTGCAGGGCGCGTGCTGGTCAGGTCACCGCACTGCAGGCGGGCAGTACGTGTCGCCCGTGTCAAGCGCACAGGGAGAGCGCACGGCTCAACGGCCCGGAGTGGCGAGAGACCCAAGAAGACATATTCCAGTCGCACTGCAGGACGGTCCACCGGCAGGACGGTCCACCGCAGCGCGCTGGACCCATGTCTCGAGTCGCAGCGGTCCGCCCTGAGGGTGCAGCCGGGTGCGGCGGACCGCACTGCCCGCGGAGCTCGCGGGGCTTATATGCCGCGTGGCGCCGGGCGCAGCGGCCGCGGGAGCTAGCGCCACGGGGCCCCGCGGGGCGCGCGCCGGCCGCGAGCCCCACGGCGGGCGCCGCCCCCGGGGGCCGGAGCAGGCGGGCGCCGCCCCGGGGCCGCCGCGGCCGCCCCGGGGCCTCCAGCAGGTCCTCCAGCGCGCCGCAGGAGCGGCCAGCAGCGCCGCACCGGCTCGCTCCTGCGGCGCGGCAGCGCGCCCTCGCGGCCGCCCCGCCAAGCTCGCGGCGGCGCGCGGGGTAGCGCCGCGGGCCGCGAGCCGCCGCGGGGGGTGACGCCGCTCGGAGAGACGCCACGCCTCGCAGGGGGTAGCGCCGGCGATACCTATCTGCGAGGCCCGATATGACACTGGTGAAAACTACAGCGAATTCAGCGCCCCGGGATCTAACCCTACCGGGAGATTCATACTCGCTCGGTGTCAAGTCCTTGAATAGCACCCCAAGGGATTAATAACTCGATCTTAATTCAAAAAAAATCTCGCAAGATCATGCGCAAAAAAAAATTACAAAAATTAAAATCAACAACTCTTGTGCCGGCTGGCGCACTGCGCAGGAGAGAGGCTGCTCACAAGAAGCGAACTGCGTCGGCGCGGCGCGCGCCAAAACAGTCTGATGCCCTCTCTTTGTGTTGCTCGGGGCGGTACGCACGCGGCCAGCACGCCCGCACCGCAAATAGCAGGGGGGGCTCAGCCCGGCCACGCCCCGCCACGCCACGCCGCGCCCTCTGGGATCAAAGTTCACGGTCCCGTCGGCCGTTAAGCGGTCCGTTAAGCGGTCCGTTAAAAGCAGGCCGCGGGGGCGGGACATCCCCCCGCACGGCCGTACACCACTTCCGTCTGTGTCATCGTCTACACTGCCGCCCCCTGGCGGCTGCCACCGCCCGCCCGCGGAGTGCGTCTCCGATGACGACTACACCGGCGGGTACCTCGACGACTACCTCCCTGGGATTGCGACACGTTGTGATCACTGGGGGTGGTGGTGGTGGTGGGGATGAGCAGTATTGTTCTCGAGCGAGTTGCACAACGGTCCCATGACGCTATGGTTTACCGCGCGGGGTGTACGTACGGTGCGGACGGCGCACACGGGAGGGCATTTTACAAACCCCGTGTTGTTTCTACGAAGACCACCTCATTTGTTTGGTGTACCGGCCGTTTCTCTCGCCGCCCCGCCCCGCCCCGAGGGCTCGACGCTCGCACGCGCAAGCAGGAGCTTTTGGCTGCGTTTCTCTGCTGGCTGGCTGGCTACTCAAACGGGTACCAAGGGGGCAAGGAGGTGGAGGTACCCGCGGGTAGCTGGGGCGGATAATACCGCAGGGGGGAGGAAGAGAGGAGACAGGTGAAGCGCGGTCGAGATGACTCGGAAATCAGAGGGAGAACAGAGGATGAGCGGGAGACGCAAGGCAGACAGGTAGACAGGGGCGCTAAGAGAGAGGGGGCAATGAGAGAGAGAGGGAGAGAGAGAGAGAGAGAGAGAGAGAGAGAGAGAGAGAGAGAGAGAGAGAGAGAGAGAGAGAGAGAGAGAGAGAGAGAGAGAGAGAGAGAGAGGGGGAGGGAGGGAGCAGGTAGCCGCCTGTGGATGATGGGGGGCCGAACGTCATAGAGCGAAAATAACCTCGGGCCGGGGTGAGGGAGGACGCGAAGCAGAACACGTCGGGACGCCCCCCGTCGCCTCTCTCTCTCTCTCTCTCTCTCTCTCTCTCTCTCTCTCTCTCTCTCTCTCTCTCTCCCTTTCTCTCTCTCTCTCTCTCTCTCTCTCTCTCTCTCTCTCTCTCTCCCTCTCTCTCCCTATATTCCGTCCATCTACCTTGAAAATTTCAACTACCTCAGCAACCCTAATTTCCTGGTACATCCCCGCGACCCGGCTCGAACTCTACAGAAAATCTTTTGGCTACTCCATCAATTTTTTTTTTCAGAGTTGATCGTTTAGCTCGAGCCCTGTAAGCGATCTAGGAAACAGGAGGGAGAGAGAGGGGTGGGGAGTACTTCCTCCCTTTCTCCCAAATCCCCCTGCCGAGGAGGGGGGGTGGGGGGCGGTGGCACGGGCCGTGCATGCGTCTAGCTGCCCCCTTCCCCCCCCCCTCCCCCCAGCCCCCCGGCCCCAGAACAGCGTCCGCGGGGAGCCGACGCCGACGCCATCCCCTCAGAAGCCAAGCAGACGCCGCGGCGGACACGGGCGTCGGGACGCCGCTGAGGATACCGACGAGGAGCCGGGTGGGACCGCGTCGAGTGTCACACGAGCCACGTGACAGCGGCCAGTCCGGGACCACGACGCCCACCTGAGTGAGTACATGTGTGAATGCCGCGTCGCACACTTGTACGTGTGTAAAGTTCCTACAGGTTACCCATCAAGTGTGAGAAATTCCTATAGCTAATTTACTTGTACTCTCCCAAGCATGGGAATAAAAATTCACACATCTACTAGCGTGCGGAATTCACACACTTAAATTTTTAGCGCAACTTTATGGTTATACAATTGACAAATTTTAAACAATAGAATAAAAAAATGATTTTTTGACGAGTTTACTGTGTATTGGCACGACGCGGAAGTGCCGGTTTCATACATATAGATATCTATGAAACCTCAAGAACAATCGTCCATGTGTGTGTGTGTGTGTGTGTGTGGCAGTGTCGGCCCTGGCCGGTGCATCCTGGCGCTCTATTCAAACGTCACCGCCAACACAATGGTGTCGGAGTGTCACCCCGCAAGTGCCCGCGCACCATCTCTCTTCGATAAATTTACATTTGCACTTACTCGCGTTCCCTGTCATTTAAACTTAGCCGCATTTCAGAGTAAAATAGAGCCAAAGACAGGTAATGGGTCAGTTAAACTAGCGAGGTAGAAAGTGTGCAAAAAAATTGGGTGACGAACGGGTGAACATTGGGCATGGGGAGTAGCAGTGACCGGGGCTGGAGGCCAGCAGGTAGTCCAGCGGGCCACACGGGTGTAGGTTGGGTTGCCTACCCCGCGTGCCGCGGGCGCCGGCCGCGCTGGAGGGAGGGCGGCACAGAACGCGACTGACGTGAAGACGTCACTGGCTGGGAAACCAAGAGTGTGATTGTCAGACACTTGGAGATGTGTGACGATCGTACACTTGGGGTCTTTGTCGCGGGTACGGCAGCGGCAGGGCCTTCCCGCCCAGCCCCCTGCCCCCCCCCCCCCCCCCCCCCCCGTCCTCTTGAATCGCTGTGACGCGCGGTGCTATTTGTAGCGTTACTGTGCGAGAGAGAGAGAGAGAGAGAGAGAGAGAGAGAGAGAGAGAGAGAGAGAGAGAGAGAGAGGTGGGGAAGAGAGGGCGCACGCACTAGATGCACTGGGCCGGCTGAGGCTCAAGAGCCTTGAACTTTGAATGCAATCCGCCAACGGCAGTCGGTTTCTAGTTGCGAAAACTTGATTACCTAGTTATTGTCAGACTAGATTATTTATTCAATGCTCCCCAGACGTCTATTTTTAAATTTAAAAAAAGTTGAAATATAAACGTGTTAAAAAGTCCATTTTCTTGGCAACATACGCTTATGATGCGGTCGGTTAAATCATGGTTGCCAGGGGTTTGGCGGCACAACGTGAAGTCTGGCAGTAGACTGGTGCTTTGAGCAACTTAAACCTTCTTGGCGTCAGGGCCCGTGTGCCGTGCCGGTGCGTCGGCAACCATTTCGCGTCTACGGGTCCCACCACTTGTGAAAGTTTAATGACGGTGTATTCATTGCCAAATGCTAAACACCCGGCATTTAAAAAAAAATCCGGTAGACCTGACGGTTTGCTTCGTCAGTCGGAGAAGTTCTACACCAAATCGGACCTGTGGTGCACTCAAGTGAAACGCATACCCACCACGGCGTACAGACCAACAGACACCCTGGCAGCCCGCTTATAACTGCGAATCTGAAATAATTGCTGTGAATGCATACGAGAATAGCCCCCCCCCCCCTCCCCGTCAGCCTCCTCGTGTTGTGAAGTTCCCTGCCCTGGTGTGCAGTGCACTGTTCCCCGCACGCGCAAAACGTTTTCGCAGTTGGCAGAGGTGGCCATTTCCGGATTGTACTCACTCTCCTCGCACAGCAGGAGCGGGCCGCGAGACCATGGGTGCAATACACCCCACTTCCCCACGGCCGAACAGCTGAGCCGTATTTATGGGGCCTCCTCAACTTGAACTTCGCGCGTGTTTCTGAAATTTCGCATTATACACTTTGCAAGCGCGTGAGCTGACTACAGTCTGACCGACTTAAGCCGCCAGTTTCTCAGATCATAGGGTAAGCGCAGGACGGAGGGCGACGTCAGTCTGCTCCGACTACAGACGTTATTCGGCGGGAGTGCGTGGCGGGGCGGGGCGTCGCAACGCCAGAGCGACGTCGGCGCCGCGGCGGGACGCCTAGATAAAGACGCCTAGGGTCGTTTAGGACCGAAATAGAAGAGGCGGGCTAGCGCTCTATTTCCATTTAGATTTCCAATCAGTTTGGGCCTCTGCCGGGCGCTGCACTACTGACGCAAGTGCTGTGCTGTGCACCCCGACTAGATCCCGAAACTTAGAAAAATTATCTGCTTCGAGTTGGCTGATTTGTCTAAGTCACTTCACGTGCAACTTCACATGAGATTAAAAAAAAAAAAATAAAAAAAAATAAAAAAAAAAAAAAAAAACACTTATTGTTATTTTTTAATATATGTTTTTTTTCCCTGGCTTCAAAACGCCCAAAAAAGTATACCTTGCGTGAAAAATTTTTCGAGACGAAACTTAGAAAAATTCCTTGCGCCGAGTAGTTTTTTTTTTTCCTTTTTCTTTCTGGCTTAATGTGAGATTTATGTTCCCGCTGACAGATGAGCACATGCTCGCGCCCGAGAGCCGGGAAGAGCCACTAGAGGACCATGGGCGCGGCGCAGAGCGTCGGCAGCGACGCGGACCTCCACCAGGACCCTGGAGCGTCCCTGGCCGAGGACGCCGTCGACGACGCAGCCGGTGACCCCTGGTGGGGCTCAGCGCGGCGGGCACAGGTGAGCGGGCGCCGCCGGCACTACTGTCGTGACAACTGGAATATGACCGCCTTCCGGCATCACTACACGGGGGAGCGCGAGATGTGATCGAGGGAAGAGGAGGTAGCCGCGGAGCTGCGTCAAAGAGTCGGACAACACGTCGTACGCCCCGACGCATAAGGCATGGCTAAGGTCAGCGCACGACGGCGCGTGGCGGGGCGGGGCGGGGCGGGGCGGGGCGGGGCGGGGTGGGGCGGGGCGGGGTGGGGCGCCGCAGGCTCCGCACCGCGGAAGCGCCGGCCGCTGGCCGGGCAGGCTGCCCGTGAGCAAGTCTCGGTCCATTTCTGGAGCACTAAGTCAATAAGCGTGTTCACCCGGAATACACGGCGGTCTCATCAGAAATAGCCGCGCACGGCGGGCGGGACAAGGGTCAGCGCTCCGGCCGTACTAACGTCTAGTGTAACGCATTTGGGTGTCATTTATTTTTTTCGTCAGGACGAGCCGCTGGGGAAGGCCGAGGCCGCGGTGGTGTCCGAGGCCACGGCGCCGACCCCCGACGTCCGCGATGACGTCCTGGCGCTGGCGCGGCGCGTGGAGGAGCTGACCGCCGAGCTGCAGCGCGAGCGGCGCGAGCGGGAGGGGCACTGGAGGGAGGCGGTGGGGGAGGCGCTGTCCCGCCTGGAGTCCAGGCCCGAGCCGCAGTCCAGCCTGGAGCCGCGGCTGGAGTCCAGGCCGGAGCAGCAGCAGGACGACGGGCAGCAGTCCGAGCAGCGGCAGCGCGAGCTCGCCATGCTGCGCGCGCAGCTCAAGGCGCACCGGGAGGCGCGGCGGGTCAAGCTAGAGGCCGTGTCGGCCGAGATGGAGCGGCTGCGCGCCGAGCTGGGCGCCGAGCGCGCGCTGCGGCAGGAGCTCGAGGCCCAGCTGCGCGCGCGGGCCGAGGCCGAGGCCGTGTCGCCGCCCCAGGACGCCATGCTCGTCGAGGCCGAGCAGCTGCGCGGGGACCTCGGCCGCGAGCGCGAGGCCCGCGCCGGCCTGCAGCGCCAGGTGCAGCAGCTGCAGGCGCGCTGCGACCAGCTGCAGGCGGCGCTCGACGCGGCCGACGGCGACGCCCGGCGCGAGCGGGCCGCCGCCGGCAGCGCGCGCCTCGAGGCCTCCCGGCTGCAGGCCGAGGCCGCCGGCGCCGCCGAGCAGCTCACGGCCTCCAGGGAGGAGGCCGGCCGCGCGGCCGCCGAGCTGGCCGAGGTGCAGCGCCAGGCCGCCGCGCTCAAGGAGGTGGCCGCCATCAGCAAGACCATGCTCGTCATCCGTGAGGAGCAGGTACGTGCCATTTTTGCGAGAGGGTTTTATGTCGGAAAAATTCGCTATGTATGTCTTTAAATTCCGGGGAAACAACTCTGAATTTTGTGGTACAACTAATGCTATTTCTCAAAACCAAAAAAAAAAAAATCTGATAAAAAAATGTTTTTGCGCTCTAGGTGCGTGACATGCGGCAGCAGCTGACGGCCATCGAGGAGAAGGTGGGCCGGCCCGAGCACCAGGCCACGACCCTGACGAACCTGCGCGCCGAGTACGAGAAGCAGATCGCGAACATCCGCGGCCTCAAGCAGCTGTACGAGGAGCGGGCGCGTGTGCTGCAGCAGGAGAAGGACAAGCAGGCCGGCGAGCTGGAGCAGCGCACCAACGAGGCAAGAGCCCCAAAGAAATTTTTTTAATTTTATTTTTTCGATTTTTTTTTCTTTTTGAATTGTGAGGTGTACAAAAAATTCAGAGTAGTTAGCCCCTCGACTCCACCACCACCGCGGACCTCGGCTGTCCGAGCCCCACCCTCGTCGAGAAGGTGTACTCACCGGTGTGTCCGTTCCGCAGGTGGCGGAGCTCCAGGACGCCGTCAAGGAGCTGGAGGACAAGGCCGGGCGGCTGGAGGCGTCGCTGTCGGAGCGCGGCGACGCCCTGGAGGAGCTGGAGTTCCAGCTGGGCGACTCGGTGGCCGAGTGCCAGAGCCTGACGGCGCAGATGGAGCGGATCAACGGGCTCTTCACGCAGATGCTGGTGGGCTGCAGCCAGCCCGACCAGCCCATCGACCTGGACCGCCTGTCCCACCTGCTGCACGAGCACCACGACCTCATCGCCGACATCACCGTCAAGAGCGGCGGCACCGACATCGCGCCCGTCCTGCCCAAGCTCATCCTGGACCTCATCACGCAGGTGGGCGACCGGGGCGGCCTGGGGACAGAGCAGAGTGGTGGTGTGAATAGGCCTTCTACAACTCGGGGGACGTTACAGGTGGAGAACGAGGCGAGGCTGAAACAGGCGGCGGAGGAGGAGCGCGCCGCCGACACCGAGGCCGGCGCCGAGGCCGTCGACGACGCGGTCGAGGCCGCGGCCGAGGTACCGGCCGAGGCCGAGCCGCAGCCCGACCAGGACGCCGACGAGGCCGCGGGGGGCGCGCCGCAGAACGCCGAGCTCGTCAACGAGATCGCGTCCAACCTGCCCAAGGTGTGGGCCGTCCTGCGGGAGCTCGTGTCCCAGCAGGCGGGCGGCGGCGCGCGCCGCGGCTCCGTCGGCGACTCGGAGCAGGGCAAGGCGTCCTGCTACACGAGCGTCAACACCCCCGGCGGCCCGCGCGACGTCATCTCCGTGTCCAAGACGTACATCCGCCTCAAGGACCTCATCGTCGAGAAGCGCTCGCTGCAGCGCGAGCTGGGCCGCCTCAAGCAGCTCAACGGCCACCTCGAGACCCGCCTGGACGAGCAGGAGAACAGGTGAGCGACCACGCTTCACAATGCCGTGGGTCTGAATTTCCGCGGGGGTGTCTTTGGCCGGCCCTAGCGCCGGCGCCTGTGGGCGTGGGCGGAGCGGGACGGGATCGCGCGCATGGTGAAGGGCAGGGTGACCACCCCATGCGCCCCCGGTCGCCGTCCTGCTCCACGCACTCGTTGGCCTGCAGCAGAGCGCGAACCGAATAGGGAAGTACAGTATCTGTTTCTGCGGGGGTGTCACTTAGAAAAATTCCAACCGAAGCACACGGGTTTTATTTTAAGGACTGTCCGTCACGCGGGTTTGGAGCGTGGGCAGTCAGTCCCTTTTATTGGGGTCCTAAGGTTCGCCCCGCCCGGCTCGCTGACTCAGAACGGCCCCCCGACGCCTCGGCGGCACTTGGCAATGAAAACAAACCACGACCTTTCACTTCTGGTTAATGGACGCGCCCAGTGCCAAGGTTAAATTTGCAAAAGCCACTTGGAAAAGGCACCCGCCCGCCCGCACCCCGTGCTCATCCCCATGCTGGTCGAGCACAACCCCTCCCCCCCTTCCTCCCCCCCACCGAGTGTCGCAACACCACGCCGTAAAACCAGGACATACAGACGTACAGTGCTCTGGTCGGATGCACACAAAGTCGAATAAAGTAGATTCGGAAGAATGTCTGGCTAATCCGTCTCGACATATACGCCACCGCCAACGCCCGCCGTGGCCGCGGCCTTGACGGCCAGGTCCGGCCCGGGCGCCGGGCGTATGTGCACAGTCTGCGTCACCGGCCGGGCCGGGCCGGCGGGGAGGGCGCGGGGCGCGGCCGCGGAAGCGGAGCGGCGCCACACCGCACCGGCCGGGCCTCCGGCAGCCCAGTGCGGTCGTGCCGGAGATACACCGCGCGCGGGGCGCGGGGTAGCGCCATAGCAGCAAACTGTGACAGAAGTAATCTATACAGCTGACAACATGCAACGACGCCTGTGCACTACAAATTCTTAGATTTTCAGAGAGAAAAAGTTACATTGAATTTTCTTAATTTACTCGAGTTTTCCTTGAATTTCTGCGTGCTCTACAGGCTGGCGCAGGTGTCGTCCGAGCTGCACAAGACGTGGGGGCTGGTGGGGCGGCTGCAGGCGCAGCACCAGCAGCTGCACACGCACGAGAAGATCCTGCGCTACGAGCTGCACCAGAAGCGCGAGCTGCTGTCCGAGCTCAAGCAGGAGCTGGAGTACTGCCGCGAGAAGTGGGAGAGCGCGCGCGAGAAGAACTCGCAGACGGACCGCGAGTGGCGCCTGCTGCGCAGGGAGTTCGCGGCGCGCAAGGCCCGCGACGCCACGCGCGTCGAGGACTTCAACCACAGCACGTCGGGCGAGAGCGGCCTGGGCGAGGACAGCGGCGAGGACGACGCCGACGTCTCGTCCGGCGGACGCTCCGAGACGCCGTCCGTCGCCGAGGACGCCGTCGTCGGCGGCGGCGTCGGCGCCGCGGTACCGGCGTCGTCGTCGTCCGCGGCCGCCGCCGAGGAGCAGGACCTCGTCGCCCCCGAGCCCGACCTTCCCGTCGACGGCGCAGCCAGCACGGCGGCAGTACCCATTCAGGTAAAAAAATGAAATTAAAAAAAAAAAATTTTACTGTTTTTGTTTTTTTAAATTTTTTGGAGTTTTGTTGAATTTTGTGGTGTTCCAAAAATTAAGAACGGCATCGGCTAATCACCTCCGGAATTTATTATGACTGACCTCCCCCGGGGACGGTCGAGAGCCCCTGAGCATAGGCAGACCCGCACGACACATACACGTCACGGGCGAGCCTACCCCCCGGGCGCTCGACGCTGACTGGCCCTTGCCCTATGGTCCTTGCGCTGTGCAGGTGTCGCTGGCGCCGCAGCTGGAGGCGAGCGAGGAGCAGGACGGCGAGTCGCTGGAGCTGGCCGAGCTGGTGCCGGTGCCGGTGCGGTGCGTGTCGACGAGCGCGTGCCGCGTGGTGACCACCGAGCCCCTGACGGCCACCGTCGTGCGCTCCGCGGCCGTCGTGCTGCAGACCGAGGTGGTGCCGGCGCAGCACGCCGTGCCCACCGCCGTCGCGCCGCGGCGCCGCGCCGCCCAGGACGACGCCCGCGACGGCGACGGCGACGCCGCGTCCCGGCTCAGCGACCTCAAGGCGCGAGCGCTCGTCCAGTACGCCCAGCGCGTGGCGAGCCTCCGGGAGCAGGCGCGGGCGCCCGGGGAGGAGAAGGAGCACAGCGACCAGGACGCCGCGCAGGACACCGAGGAGGAGGAGGAGGCCCCGCCGCAGGAGAAGGCGTCCCCGGCCGCCAGCCCCCCGGACACCCCGCAGGACACCGCGCTGCGGCCGCCGCCCACCAGGGTCGTCCCGCTGTTCGGCGCGCTCGCCGGCGCGCAGCCCGCCGCCGTCGCCCCCACGGGCAGCCCCTTCCTGTTCGGCAACTTCGACGTCGCCTCCGTGGACTTCTCCTCGTCCGACGTGACCGCGACGCTCAGGCTGCCGTCGCCGCCGCCGCCGCCCCCCGCCCCCGAGCAGCCGGCCGCCGCGGTCGAGCCCCCCGCCCCGCCGCCGCCGCCCCCGCCGCCCCCGGAGACACCCCGCGCGCAGAGGACCGCCGAGGAGATCCTGGCCGGGCGGGCGGCGCGCCTGCAGCGCCTGGAGCAGCAGGCCGACTGGCTCAAGAAGAAGGTGGCCAACACCAACCGGCGGGGCAGCGCCCTCGCCAACAAGCTGGAGGAGCTCCACGAGCAGTACGGGCCCAATGCCGAGGCCGCCGCCAGGGCCGCCCCCAGGGCAGAGGTCCCCACCACCCCGTCGGCGGCCTCCAGCACCCCGCCGACGGCCTCCACCACCCCGCCGACGGCCTCCAGCACCCTGCCGCCGGCCCCCACCACCCGGCCCACGGCCTCCACCACCCCACCGACGGCCTCCACCACCCTGCCGACGGCCTCCAGCACCCTGCCGCCGGCCCCCACCACCCGGCCCACGGCCTCCACCACCCCACCGACGGCCTCCAGCACCCTGCCGCCGGCCCCCACCACCCGGCCCACGGCCTCCAGCGCCCCGCCGCCGGCCTCCAGCACCCCGTCGACGGCCTCCAGCACGTCCAGCGCCGCCGATCAGCGCACGCCGGAGGAGATCCTGGCGGCGCGGGCGGAGCGCCTCAGCAGGCTGGAGCAGCAGACGAGCTCGCTGTTCAGCCAGATGAACCGCACCTCGCACATCGGCAACATGCTGTCCACCAGGCTGGAGGAGCTGCACGGCCAGTACGGGCCGCCCCCGCCGCCGCCCCCCATGCCCGCCGTGCTGCCGGCCGGCCGCCTCCCGGTCACCAGCCCGCCCCCGCCCCCGCCCCCGCCCGCCCCCGAGGCGGACCAGCCCGGGCGCCCGTGATATACCAATAGGAAGTTAGTCATACCATTTCTGTCCAAAGGAAAAGACTGATGGCTCATGAAGAGACGCCACCGGCATCGCCGGCGAGAAAAGTTTGTATGTATATAGAGTAAGAGGGAATGACCTCTTTTGTTTGACAAGGAAATAGTCACTATGTGACAGAGAATGTTGATAATGTAGATTTTTGTAGGTTGTACTCGATTTACAGCGACGATTTATTTTAGGTAACGACCATGGACTGCAACCGTTTACATTAACAAAACTTTGACAACCGATTGTTTTCTTGTAAATATAGAAATTATATGGAGTGTATGTGTAACCAACTTCCCTGCGGCCCTAGCCCGTTTAGACAAGGGGAAGGCCATCTTATGTATATTCTCGTACCTGCTATATTCTTCTGTTTTTGTTTTTTTTACATATACACACAGTTGTGAAAATAAGTACTTTTTTCCCACAAAGTACAAAAAATATATTTACAAATATACAATAACGCGCGTTATCATTTCATTACTCTTTACGAAAACCTTCGGTCCTATAAAAATGAGAGTTTTTGGGACAAATTTTTGTTTCGAAATGAGGAAATGAATAAATTCAACGAGAGGAGAGTGCGTGCATTTGGGAATAGACAGCACCCCGACGAGTATGCGATGCGACACACACAGACTTGGGGTTCGGCCGGCGTGCCGACCTACCCTAGTGTCGCGCTCGTTAGCCGCGGCCCGGCCCGGGTCAGCAGCAGTAGAGTCTGTCTCTGTCGCCCCCGCCGGCCGCGCGCCCGCGTGCGACAAGGACGGCGTCGTGGACGCCGAGGCCGGCCAGCACGTCAGGGCGGCGCCGGGCCGGGCCGGGGCGCCAAACTGATCGATATAGTATGGAGTGCACGTGGGGGATGACGGGGCGCGTCTGGAAGCGGCGCGTCGGACACTTCGGACACCTCCCGGGGGCGGGCCGGGGGCGGGCCGGGGGCGGGGGTGATTAGGGGTAGGGGCCCCCGGTGTCCGATAGCGTCGCAGGCCGCGCGCCGCTGTCAGTCCGAGGCGCGCGGCGAGCACGACAGGGACGGCACCAGGACGCGCGAGCACGCCGACGAGGACACCGGATCACGTCAGCCGAGCGCACCGCACCGCCGTCCACCATGATGAAAGCAGTAAGACACATCGACTATTCCCACATTCACATTCAGCGGAGTCCGGCCCGACAGCCGCACCGGCAACCTAAAGGTGTGAATGTCGCACACTTGTACGTGTGTGAATTTTTATTCACACACTTGCACGCTCCAGAGTGTAATTTTCTTAGTAAAACTCACACTCCTAGTTGTTGAAGTGCACGAATAAAACGTGTGCGACATTTACGCATTTGGGTTTCAAGTGCGTAGACGGCCCCGGGGGAAGTCCCTGGCCGCGGCGAAACGGGGTCAGGTCAGGGTCAGAGGCCGCGAACTAGAATCGCATCGCGCACAACACCGCCATGTCGAGCTGAGGGTAGGGGCGCTAGCGTTAACTTGGGCCATTGAGGGGGCGAGTTACGGCAGTTCGGCCATCCGTCACACTCTGCGGGTACAAAGGGTGGGTAGGGTGGCGGCCCGCAGCGCCAGCGTCAGCTACACACCAGCTACACAGTCACACCAGGGACCCCGAGCAGGCGGGCGGCATGGGCGAACAGGGAGTGAGCCAGGGGGTGAGTCACGAGCGAGCACCCCGAGCACGCCGTGAGCGGGGCCGAGCGGGGAGCACCCCGAGCACGCCGTGAGCGAGGCCGAGCGGGGAGCCCCCCGAGCACGCCGTGTCCGAGGCCGAGCGGGAGCCCCCCGAGCACGCAGTGTCCGAGGCCGAGCGGGGAGCCCCCCGAGCACGCAGTGTCCGAGGCCGAGCGGGGAGCACCCCGAGCACGCAGTGTCCGAGGCCGAGCGGGGAGCACCCCGAGCACGCAGTGTCCGAGGCCGAGCGGGGAGCACCCCGAGCACGCAGTGTCCGAGGCCGAGCGGGGAGCACCCCGAGCACGCCGTGCTCGGCCTCCAGCTCCTCGAGGAGAAAGAGGCCACCAAGGTCGCGGAGTCGATGTGGGTCAGGCGGACGCCGGGCCGCGTGCAACACGCCGCAGTGATGGCTTAACTGGAAAACGCCGCCGTCAATATTTGACGTGGCGGTGACCCACCTCGGGGCGGGGCGGGGCGGGGCGGAGCCGGACCCACCTGCTAACCCTCAAGGGTCAGCCCTGCTGTCCACAGCTGTCATGACCGAGCAATGTCATCCAGACCGCTGCCTTCTATTTTATGCCCGACCGTAAAAATAAAATTAGTTCCGCGGAAGTTAAAGGTACGGACGGAGAAAATTTCGTCTTTTCTCCGTACCTTTATGTACTGAGATATGGTTGTATTACGGACAAAGTCCCTGTAATACGGACAGTTTCCATCGGCATTACAGTAAATTTGTCCATACCTTACGCTTGCACAAAATTCACTGTAACTTACGGATAGCACATCCGTAAGCAAATGAGAGTGCAGTTCTCGTTACTAGCTCAAGACGAGGTCTTAAAAGTCAGGCCCAGCCTAAAAGCTCATCAAGTAATGCCTAAGCTACCTGCAAATAACATTATTCAAGCTATCTGAAAATAACGTTTGTCTACGTCATGCCAATCCCCAACCCTCAATTTTCACAAAATGTCGCACTCTAGCTTTAGGCTTTAGATTTTAACAGGCCGCCTTGGTTTCAGCAAGATCTGCAAGAAATGCTTGGTTGTTTAAACTGGATAATTGACTTTTAACTTATTCATATTTAGGAATCATTTTAAATTTGCTAATTACGGATTTTCAATTTTTTTACTTCTTTGTAAGCATATCAATAGCAAATTATTATCTCAGTTTACATTATTTAACTAAATATTTCATAATCAGAATAGGTTTGTTTTGCTTTCCGTGAATTAAATTTCACATATTCGTAGAAGAATGAAAGAATGAGAAAAATCAAATACATATCATATATTTATTGTCCTTGTAAATGAAAAACAAAAGAAAAACTTATGGCAATGAACAATTGTCCTATCCTAATTTGGCCATCTTGGGCGGCGTACCACTGAAGGACCCAGAACTGCCACCTGCAATCAACCAAACAAGTATTAGCTCGGTAAAAGTTCAAAGCTACTAAACCAATCACAAACTTCTTTTTACCTGATTTTGAAGGACTAACAACAACCACAAGTCATACATAAGAAGCTGTAAAGAAAAGATCAAATCAATTGAAAGCTGAAAATGCTTAAATTCCAACTCACATCAAAGTAACAGACACACATACAATTAAAGATAACCAGTCAAAAGGATAGATTCGTGGGAAAGAAAAGTAAAATTGTCGGAATATTTTTCACGGCATCATGTTTTTTTTAATAATTTGAAAGTACACAAAATACCACACACTTTCAAATAAATGAAACTTGTTCATGAGGCCTCAGTTGACTGTATAGTAAGACTATAGTTGAACGACAGTTTTCGGGTGTAGAGTAGTTGCATCTACTTCCCCAATGGGCCCTCCTGAAACGCGACGTACCTGACATCCTTCGTCACCACGTTGTCCTGCGGCGCAGGAAGCCCAGTCACGGTCCTGGTGACCACGTTGTCCAGCGGCGCAGGAGGCCCGTCCACGGTCACGGTCCTGGTGACCACGTTGTCCAGCGGCGCAGGAGGCCCGGCCACGGTCACGGTCTTGGTGGCCACGTTGTCCAGCGGCGCAGGAGGCCCGGCCACGGTCTTGGTGGACACGTTGTCCAGCAGCGTGCCCACGGTGGTGGCCACGAACAGCGTCGCGATGAACGCCGCAAACACGATGTACCGCGCCATGCTGCTAGGCTGGACTGAACTGAGGTGGTTGTGATCGGTCTCCGGCCCGCACCCAGAAAATGTGATCCTTGAAACAAGGCTAAACGCGTTGATTCAAGGCAAAAAAATTACAAGGAAAAATTTAAAGCCATTTCTAGGAATTTTCTTTGAGTCAAGGGTTTTTTATTCCTCAGTTTTAAAGATTATTCCTTATTTTAACGTATTTAACATCATGTTAAGGAAAAAAAGTTCCTTGTATTTTATTAAGGAAAATATCCTTGATTCAAGGATCAGATTTTCTGGGTGCGCGCCCGGTATCTATAGGGGTGGCAGTCCGCCCACATCCCCCCGCCTCGCCCCACTCTTAGCTCAGAAGAGCTCAGAGGAGCTCAGAAGATACGGGCGGGTAGGTGCAGGTTATCTAAGCTCATAACGAGGAGTCTGTCTCTCTATCTCTATCTCTCAGGCTGACGGCCCCGAGACACGAAAATGGCAATGGCCGTCTGTGCGTGTCCAGGCTGGAGGCAAATTTGTTCACAATTATGGACAATTTGTCCATATTTCTGAACACATTGTGTACAGCTAGACACACTAAAAATTTGTCCGTCAGATGGCGTTGCGCCGGCGCGGGGCGGCGCGGGGCGGCGCGGGGCGGCGCGGGGCGGCGCGGGGCGGCGCGGTTCGGCGCGGGGTTGGGTTGGGGAAGCCCGCTGATGCACCCGCTGCCTGGAACGCGACCCCGTCAGCGATAATTACAAATTCATGTCGGGCGCGTGCAAGAGAGTTTGGGGCCCCCGTGGGGGGGGGGGGGGGTATGTCGCGGTATCGCCCGCGGTACGTACGGGGTACGGTACGGTGCGGTACGGAGCGGCACTAGGTCGCTGGGTCAGCGTCCGGGTCGCGGGCGGGGCGGGGCGGGGCGGGGCGGGGCGGGGCGTTATCGACATGGCTGAGCAGCACCCATTCACCTGCATGTCCAACTTCCGTGTCCGGCGGGGGCCGGGCGGTGTCTCGTGCCGCGGGGGGCGATTGATTTGTCCGTCCACGCCTCACACCGCGCGTGGACTAATTCCCGCCCCGCGGGTCGCGGGTAGCAGGCCCTCTCACAGCGTAACCGCGCCTGCTACCCCTGCCGCCCCCGGTTACGCTGTGAGAGGGCCGGTGAGAGGCGCGGTGTGAGGCGTGGACGGACAAATCAATCGCCCCCCGCGGCACGAGACACCGCCCGGCCCCCGCCGGACACGGAAGTTGGACATGCAGGTGAATGGGTGCTGCTCAGCCATGTCGATAACGCCCCGCCGCGCCCCGCCGCGCCCCGCCCCGCCCCGCCCGCGACCCGGACGCTGACCCAGCGACCTAGTGCCGCTCCGTACCGCACGTACGTACGACCCCGTACGTACCGCGGGCGATACCGCGATATACGCCCCGGGGGCCCCAAACTCTCTTGCGCGCGCACGCCATGAATTTGTAATTGTCGCTGACGGGGTCGCGTTCCAGGCAGCGGGTGCATCAGCGGGCTTCCCGAACCCAACCCCGCGCCGCCCCGCGCCGCCCCGCGCCGCCCCGCGCCGCCCCGCGCCGGCGCAACGCCATCTGACGGACAAATTTTTAGTGTGTCTAGCTGTACACAATGTGTTCAGAAATATGGACAAATTGTCCATAATTGTGAACAAATTTGCCTCCAGCCTGGACACGCACAGACGGCCATTGCCATTTTCGTGTCTCGGGGCCGTCAGCCTGAGAGATAGAGATAGAGAGACAGACTCCTCGTTATGAGCTTAGATAACCTGCACCTACCCGCCCGTATCTTCTGAGCTCCTCTGAGCTCTTCTGAGCTAAGAGTGGGGCGAGGCGAGGGGATGTGGGCGGACTGCCACCCCTAGAAATACCGGGCGCGGGCCGGAGACCGATCACAACCACCTCAGTTCAGTCCAGCCTAGCAGCATGGCGCGGTACATCGTGTTTGCGGCGTTCATCGCGACGCTGTTCGTGGCCACCACCGTGGGCACGCTGCTGGACAACGTGTCCACCAAGACCGTGGCCGGGCCTCCTGCGCCGCTGGACAACGTGGCCACCAAGACCGTGACCGTGGCCGGGCCTCCTGCGCCGCTGGACAACGTGGTCACCAGGACCGTGACCGTGGACGGGCCTCCTGCGCCGCTGGACAACGTGGTCACCAGGACCGTGACCGTGGCCGGGCCTCCTGCGCCGCTGGACAACGTGGTCACCAGGACCGTGACCGTGGACGGGCCTCCTGCGCCGCTGGACAACGTGGTCACCAGGACCGTGACTGGGCTTCCTGCGCCGCAGGACAACGTGGTGACGAAGGATGTCGAGTACGTCGCGTTTCAGGAGGGCCCATTGGGGAAGTAGATGCAACTACTCTACACCCGAAAACTGTAGTTCAACTATAGTCTTACTATACCGTCAACTGAGGCCTCATGAACAAGTTTCATTTATTTGAAAGTGTGTGGTATTTTGTGTACTTTCGAAATATTTAAAAAAAAAAACATGATGCCGTGAAAAATATTCCGACAATTTTACTTTTCTTTCCCACGAATCTATCCTTTTGACTGGTTATCTTTAATTGTATGTGTGTCTGTTACTTTGATGTGAGTTGGAATTTAAGCATTTTCAGCTTTCAATTGATTTGATCTTTTCTTTACAGCTTCTGTACAGCTTGTGGTTGTTGTTAGTCCTTCAAAATCAGGTAAAAAGAAGTTTGTGATTGGTTTAGTAGCTTTGAACTTTTACCGAGCTAATACTTGTTTGGTTGATTGCAGGTGGCAGTTCTGGGTCCTTCAGTGGTACGCCGCCCAAGATGGCCAAATTAGGATAGGACAATTGTTCATTGCCATAAGTTTTTCTTTTGTTTTTCATTTACAAGGACAATAAATATATGATATGTATTTGATTTTTCTCATTCTTTCATTCTTCTACGAATATGTGAAATTTAATTCACGGAAAGCAAAACAAACCTATTCTGATTATGAAATATTTAGTTAAATAATGTAAACTGAGATAATTCCCGCCCCGCGGGTCGCGGGTAGCAGGCCCGCTTACGCTGTGAGAGGGCGGGCGGAGGAATCCCCGACAACTTAACTACGACGGACAAGCAGCCGCACTTAGACGAGACGCATCGAGCGACGAAGGCCGGCGCCGGCTCGTGTACTTCCCTCTTCCGTTCGCGCTCTGCTGCAGGACAACGAGTGCGTGGAGCAGGACGGCGACCGGGGGCGCACGGGGTGGTCACCTGCCCTACAACATGCGCGCGATCCCGTCCCGCTCCGCCCACAGGCGCCGGCGCCAGGGCCGGCCAAAGACACCCCCGCAGGAACACATACTGTGCTTCGCTTTTACCCCAGTTACCCCAGTCACCCCATCACCCTCTTTGCCCCACTACCCCGGTCGTGGCCCGCAGCGGGAGTGCCTCTCCATCCACATCGGCCAGGCCGGCGTGCAGATGGGGTCGGCCTGCTGGGAGCTGTACTGCCTGGTTACCCCATTACCCCCGTCGTGGCCCGCAGCGGGAGTGCCTCCATCCATCACATCGGCCAGGCCGGCGTGCAGATGGGGTCGGCCTGCTGGGAGCTGTACTGCCTGGTTACCCCATTACCCCGTCGTGGCCCGCAGCGGGGTGCCTCTCCATCCACATCGGCCAGGCCGGCGTGCAGATGGGGTCGGCCTGCTGGGAGCTGTACTGCCTGGTTACCCCATTACCCCCGTCGTGGCCCGCAGCGGGAGTGCCTCTCCATCCACATCGGCCAGGCCGGCGTGCAGATGGGGTCGGCCTGCTGGGAGCTGTACTGCCTGGTTACCCCATTACCCCCGTCGTGGCCCGCAGCGGGAGTGCCTCTCCATCCACATCGGCCAGGCCGGCGTGCAGATGGGGTCGGCCTGCTGGGAGCTGTACTGCCTGGTTACCCCATTACCCCCGTCGTGGCCCGCAGCGGGAGTGCCTCTCCATCCACATCGGCCAGGCCGGCGTGCAGATGGGGTCGGCCTGCTGGGAGCTGTACTGCCTGGAGCACGGCATACAGCCCGATGGCCAGATGCCGGCCGACACTACGGTCGGCAGCGAGGGCGACTCGTTCAACACCTTCTACTCCGAGACGTCCAACGGCAAGCACGTGCCCAGGGCCATCTTCGTCGACCTCGAGCCCACCGTCGTGGGTAAGTGAGTGCGTGCCCAAAATTCCGAAAAAAAATGCTTTGAATAAAAATAAAAATTGAAAAAAATTCAGGAAATTCCGGGAAATTTCAAGAAAAATTTAAAGACGTTTACCAGATGGATATGGAATTTTTAAAACTAAAAGTAATTTCTATGTCTTGGTCTGCAGATGAGATCCGCACGGGCGCGTACCGCCAGCTGTTCCACCCCGAGCACCTCATCACGGGCAAGGAGGACGCGGCCAACAACTACGCGCGGGGACACTACACCATCGGCAAGGAGATCATCGACGTGACCCTGGACCGCATCCGCAAGATGGCCGACCACTGCCACGGCCTGCAGGGCTTCCTGCTCTTCCACTCGTTCGGCGGCGGCACCGGCTCGGGCTTCGCGTCGCTCCTGCTCGAGCGCCTGTCCGTCGACTTCCCCAAGAAGAGCAAGCTCACGTTCTCCATCTACCCGGCGCCGCAGGTGTCCACGGCCATGGTGGAGCCCTACAACGCCATCCTGTACACGCACCCGACCCTGGAGCACAGCGAGGTCGCCTTCCTGGTCGACAACCAGGCCATCTACCAGATCTGCAAGGAGCGGCTGGGCATCGAGCGGCCGCGCTACGTCAACCTCAACCGCCTCATCGGCCAGATCGTATCGTCCATCACGGCCTCGCTGCGCTTCGACGGCGCGCTCAACGTCGACCTCACCGAGTTCCAGACCAACCTGGTGCCCTACCCGCGCATCCACTTCCCCCTGGTCAGTCAGCCCATTCCTAGGTTTTCTTAATATTTTTATTTTATAAATTTTAAGTAATTTGTGCTTTTCCCCCAGGCGACGTACGCCCCCGTCATCTCCGCCGACAAGGTCGGCCACGAGAAGATGACTGTCGCGGACATCACCAAGGCCTGCTTCGAGCCCAACAACCAGATGGTAACTCGCGTTATCGACCAAGTGAGTTACGTTGGTTTACACCGTTGTACTGAGCCGAGATGTCACCCAGGTCAACTGCAACCCGCGCAACGGCAAGTACATGGCGGTGTGCCTGCTGTACCGCGGGGACGTGGTGCCCAAGGACGTCAACGCGGCCATCGCGCTCATGAAGAAGGAGAGAACGGTGCAGTTCGTCGAGTGGTGCCCCACCGGCTTCAAGGTGAGCCGGGCGGGGCGGGGCGGGGCGGGGCGGGGCGGAACATTCGAGAGAGTACGCGGTTTTTACTGCCACCCTCTATCGCACCTGAGGGGGGCGCGGACGGGGCGGGGGACGGGGGGCGAGGGCGAGGGGGAAATTTTGTACACCTCGTAATTCAATAAAAATCAGAAAAATTCACGACATTTGCACACCGAAATTCAGAGTTGTTTCCCCCTCGGGCGGGGGTGTGGGGGTTTAGAGGGGGGACAAATCTAGACGTCATTCAATCAGCCTGCACTAGGGCCCTCTCGCTTCGGGATCGGGGGTGTCTATCTCCATCTCTTTTCTTTCTGTTGGAGAGACTGAGGTGCAAGAGAGAAAGAGCGACACCCCCGATCTCGAGGTGATAGGGCCCTGGTCTGCACCCGGCGGCATCCAGCCGGCCAGCGGGAGGTTATGGGGGGTAGGTACATACCAGTGCTGTGTTGCAGGATTTGCGAATCACGCACAAATCGCCTTTACAAGGCTTCACCGCAAAAAACAAACAGGTGTGGGTGTGGGTTTGACCTCTCGGCTTGGAGTGTCAGACTCGACTTACCTCTGTGGGCGGTGTTGTGTTGTGTCGGCCGCTGCTCTCTCTCTCTCTCCTCCTCCTCCTCGACTCTGATTCCAGTTGCTTGGAAATTTAACTCGCGTAACTGACTTTCGTGTTAGTATTTATGGCCCCCCGGGGGTCCTAAGTCACGAAATAGGCCGAAAAGAAACGTTTCGCGGAACGCAAGACTGCGGGCGCGGCGCGGGGCACGGCGAGCGAACGCGAACACAGACTGGCCCAGCCCAGCCACCCTAACGGCCGCGGGGGAAACAACTCCGAATTTTAACGTTTACTGTGACGTGAAACTTTCTGATTTTTTTTCGGAATATTTTTTTTTTTAATGCAAGCACATTAAAAATCAAGTTTTAGTCGTTGGGCCTTTGCCTACGTCACCCAGGCCCGCGGTTTGAATCTAGCAAATTAGCAAATCTCTTGACCCTCGCCTCGCGACTGTCGACTGTCGTGTCCTGTCAGGTGGGCATAAACTACCAGCCGCCCACCGTGGTGCCCGGCGGGGACCTGGCGCGGGTGTCGCGGGCCGTGTGCTCGCTGTGCAACACGAGTGCCATTGTGGACGCCTGGGCCGCGCTCGACTACAAGTTCGACCTCATGTACGCCAAGAGGGCCTTCGTGCACTGGTACGTCGGCGAAGGCATGGAGGAAGGTAAGTCGGTTTCGCTTCGCCGTGAAAAAATGTGCGAAAAATATTTGGGAGACTGCTTGACATTTTTCTTTTTTTTTTTAAATGCCCAGGAGAGTTCTCAGAGGCGAGGGAAGACCTGGCCGCCCTCGAGATGGACTACCGGGAGGTGCAGGAGGACACGCTGCCCGAAGAACAGGACGATTACTAAGACTGGGTAGTTCTCCTCCTCCTCTGAACTGACCCAGTGCGAAATGTGGCTCGAAAAATCAATGTCGAATAGACTCATCAACTTCGACATGGGTTTAACATTCCCATTCCGCCCAATTTTATGATTTCATTTTTTACTTGGTAAGGTAATAAGTGAGAGAGTTGTTTAACAATAGAGAATAAATGCTTCAATGTATTGAAAATATAAGAAAAGAATTTTGTTTTACAAAACTAGTAAAGTTAATAGGAAAATCTGATCTGCACAGACTAGGAATTACAATTATAAGGAACACACAACAAGCTTTTAAAGTCTGTATGAAAATCTGTTGATTCCTAAAAACCAAAGGTCTGAGTGTGACGGGTACAACTATGTACTTCTTTGTAATTCACAAAATAAATATGTTAACATCAAAATTAATTGTGAAACTTGTGATTTCATGAGAACACAGTGAAACAAAGCTGAAGTCAAGATTTATGAAAATTATATCACTCTTAAAAATTGATATTTTCATTAAGAACAATTCAGGACATATAATACAAAAAGAAAATTTGACAACACAAGCTAGTGGGACAGATTACTAAGCGAGATGCCAGTTAATTTATCCTAATCACAGCAATTACTGCATTAGGATTGTGCACCTATGAGAGTAATTCATACAATTGACTCATTGAAGAGTAATTATTTTTTTCACAACCTGAATTTAGACTACCATAAAAACACTAACTCAGGTAAAATCTATTCATTTAAAAAAAGGAGGGGGAGTGAGACGGACAGGCGCAAAGCAAAAGTTGTCTAGAAAGTAAAGAAAATATGGGTGAAATTTAAGATGAACCACAAAACTATCAGGTAACAGAGTATGGGTTGAAGTATGTATATATTAAACATGCACTGGTGATAAATTGTATTGAGGGTTGAATCCTAATGATTTTCTCTCACATTCTTCAACTAAAGCATTAAGTTCACTTGCACTATATCCCAGAAGTTGTTTCAGATCACATACAAACTTATAAACAAATCTTTTGCCCTGAACCTGCAACCAGAAAAATACTGTAAGAAACAAGATGACAATATTATAATCACAAAGAAATATACTATCCATACAAACCTTTGATATCATGTCACCATCATAATAGTACCTAAGTGCTCGACTAAGCTTTTCATAGTTCATTGTAGGTTTGTTTTTTCTTTCACCCCAAAGCTGTGCGACCATTTCTGGATTTAGGAGCTTAAATTCACCATCATCGCCAAGCCACTGAATGACATCTCTGTGTTCTTTATCAGTTAATAATTCTAATAAAAATTGCCATAGTTGTATTTGACCATTATTTCCTGTAATAGTATTGACATGAGCTATCAGTGCAAAACTTAGATTAAATACTTAGAGAAGGCTTCAACAGAGTTTGCTTTATACCTGAACGATTCCCACAGCCAATTGTAGTGGCATCCATAGAACCTAAAGGAAGGCCTGATGCTCTGGCCGATCTTGGCTTTCCATGAAGTTTGCCTTGCCCAGATGGTTTGTGCTGTTTGGAGTGTACATAAGTCTGATTCCGACTTGCAACTGGGTGAGACTTTTCTTTTGGTTCTTTAAGTGCTTTGGTATGCACAACAGCTTCATGAAAAAAATACAGTGTCACGATCAAAAAGACAAATATTAATTTACAGAACAAGTGAGTTCAGTAAGAAACTCACCAACAAATTTGCATTTCCTGAGAAGTTCAAGGTGGGTCCAGAATAAATCACCAGGGTCAAGTGGAACTTTGGACTGGAATTGAGCCATAGTCATATTGCATAAGTCTTCTCCAGTTATAGCCCAATCCTTGAGCTGAATTCCAACAAGACTGAAGTGCCTCACAGCCCACTGAAGCCAATGTAGGACTTGCGCAGCTGACCAATCATTTGGATCTAGCATGTAAAAGTGCTTGGTGATTAGATAAATGTATAAAAATTGATGCTGAAAATGTGGTTTTCATGGACATACCTGGTGGTATGCTAAGCTTTTCCATCTCCTTTTTAAATTTGGCATCAACAATCCATCTTACAGGGTTTGCAGCAGGTGGACTGGTGGGAGATGGAATACGTGTAGATTCTGCAAGCAAAAATTGATAGTTATGTTATATTATTAAGACACTAGATATGATATTGAATATGCAATATTTTCATGGTTAAAAAAAAAATTAACCTTGACTTTCTTCAGTCTCTTCCATGTCACCATCCTCAGCAGGTTTCAAAACATCTTCAATATTTATTTTGTTTACTTTCCCATCTGTTTTTATTCGAACATTGACCTGCACTAAACCTTCACCTTGCACACATTGGTCTACTAAATTTTTATGGCTCTCCAACTGAAAATTTTTAAAAAATTACTTAAGAGTAAGAAGTGAAAACTTCAATAAATTGGTTAAATATATTTACCATTTGAGAATCTTGCAGCCAAAATTCATAATCTGACAGATCTACAGCCAATCTTTGCTCAAGTAATAGGCGCAATGTAGATAAAGGTTGTCGAATGTCCATATGCTGGACAATAATGTCATCACTGCAATAAAGTTGTTGCTTGATAAATACAAATAAACACACACAGGGAAAGCAAATAATTCTCAATTGAGAACTTTTTACTCACTCTTCCTGTTGTTCTTCATTGTTGGATTTTGGTGACAGTGGATCTGTGGAAGGTCTTCCAGAGGATTTCATATCTAGCTCTTCAACCATCTCTAAACCAATGCCATCCAAGACACCATCAACTGATATAAGATTTCCTACATGATGAACAAAAAATATTATTAAGGAAATTTTCAGGTTTCAAAAAGTAAATTTCTCTATTTTTTTTTATTTTTTTTTTTAATTTACCTGCTTCATCAGTGGCACTTGTGTCTGTCCCAAGCACACAGTCGTCGCCCTGCAGCATTATCATGGCGTCGTCTGCCCCTAAATGTTCCAGCTTGATTGGCTTGTCCATGAGATTGCTGTGATCTAGAAGAGTTTCATCAACTTCCTCTAGACCCAGCTCAGTGCTGGAATATTAAAAGGGCAGATATTAATTAATAAATCAAAGAAAGATTGGCTATGCCTCTCCGATTAATATTGTTTCACAACTTACACTCCCTGAAGCTCGTTTTCAAATGAAAACTGTTGTTGCTTCCCGTGCTCATCGACTTGCAGGATTAAAACAGTACCATCACCTTCATCTTGTTCCATGTTCTAAAAATGATGTAAACATTACTGGTAAGTGAATGCATAATAATACTGACTCCAGGCTTGAAGGAACAAATGTTTGCACATAAAACTCATTGAGAAGAATGTCAATGAACGGTTAGCTCAGGCATTATTCCATGGTATTGATGGAATTGAAATAACCACTTTTAGCCGTACAAACGTACTACTAGCTATTCCAAACAACATCCGTATACTAACAACAGACACGAACACCTAACCTCCTGGACATTATAAATATGACATTTATCCAGGACACACATCAGTTCATTGGAAGGCAATACATGAGAACGAGTGACGTACATTTTCTATACCAATTTGCACACTTCATTGCAGTATCAACGCAAAATTGGAGAGTAAACACGAAAAGTTGATTTTTGACAACTAAACGCGCCAGAATCACAACACGCGGACGCGCTCACTAAACTCGACCGCAAAGCTCGTCGTCGATTCTATCGAAAGAAGACATCGCCTACTGTTTTTTGTTTTGTTTTTTCATGTATTTATTTATTTTTTAATTTAAAGCTTAGTAGAGCAGCAAAATTTGGAGTATGATCACAATAATATTCTGATAATGTGAATTAAATTGGCTGATTGAGCATATCTAAGAAAAGCTTCCCTCATTATACTCCATGACGGTTGCTTCCAGTTCGTGATTACATAACTGATACCGCTAGTAATTGCTTGGACCTTGGATTCCAAACAAACTCGCCTGTCAGTCCAGTCACTGTCTTGCTGTTGTGCTGAGCTGACGGGTAAAGTACTACTGTTTATCACTCCTTATTGCGCAATGTGATTGTTCCGATTTTTTAAATTAAAATTAAAATTATTATTATTATTGTTATTCATTTTCCTAATTTTTTGGGGGGAAGAACTATTGCTGTGTAATGTAGAAACAAAATTAAAAAGGCAGCACAGCAGACTGCTAGAAATAGATGGGGAAATAATATGGCTTGCCAATGACACTTGTTGAAACCCATCTACCAAATTAATAATTCTAACATATTCCTTGCTTTTGACAGACGTTGTCAACCATGGCGAAAGTTGTGGAACTTTACGGTTTTGAAGTTAGCCCACCTACCAGGGCTACCATGATGACCTGCGAAGCCTTAGGCATAGAATATAAGCTGAACGTTCTTAATGTCCTGACACTTGATCACTACAAACCAGAATATTTGAAAGTATGAGCTGTCCTGAATTATTGCGTCTTCACATAAGTTCATATGTGTTCCTTCCTTAATTTCTATTTAATGTTTCAGCTCAACCCTATCCACTCTATTCCCACAATGGTGGATGGTGATTATGTTCTGTTTGACAGGTTGGTGTAGTTTAATTGCTAACTATGTTTAACTTATTTCCTAAATAATTATAAGCTGTACTAATCATTCTTGACCCTTTGTTTCAGTCATGCTATGTCTGCTTACCTCTGCAATGCATATGGTAAGGACGACAAGTGGTATCCCAAAGAACCTCGTCTGCGAGGAATAGTTGATCAGCGGCTGCACTTTGACAATGGTGTTCTTGGGCCATCGTTCAAGAATTTCGGAGTAAGTTTTTCATGGATGAAACTTGTAAATTACTCCTGGCTCCTACAAAACTAAAATATCTTTTCACTCCAGGTACCAGTTTTGTTTGGCAAGCAGCCTGATCCCAGCCTTTTAACTAAATTGAAAGATGCCTTGTTGGACCTTGACAAACTTTTGGGTGACAGCCAATTCATAGCTCTTGACTGGCCCACAATAGCAGACTGCCACTGCTCAGTTGCAGCTATGAGTGCTGAGGTAAGTGCATTATTGGATGACCAGTATAGTGTGTTCAAGTGCAATTGGTCTGAAATCTGTTATGTTTACAGCTAGTGCTGCCAAATCATATAACGCCAAGGGTCTCTGCTTGGCTACGACGTTGTGAAAAAGCACTGCCTGGTTATGAAAAGGTTAACGGTCCTGCTGTGGAACAAATGAAGGCTCTATTCAGTGGAAGTGACTTGCAGAAGCTGATAACAAGTTCAAATCTATAATTACCAATGTAAGATACACTTTTGTCAAAAATGAAAAAATGAATAAATTGCTGGATAAATTTCACAAATATTTTTATGTATCCAGATTCTCAAAATCCAAGTGATCAAAGGAACAAAATATGTCTGCTTGTACTACAGCAATTCTTAAAAGCCTCACTTATGGAATCCATTATAAAACATAGCATGGTTTAATCATACACTATTTTAAGATCAACATTTGACTGAAAATATATCCTCAATGGATTCACTTTGAAATTTACCAGAAAAGAAAAAGAATCAGTATATACACACAACAGAATACATTCAAATAAATTTCAAACTAAAATAGAGGGAGTGAAGTAGAATTATAGTAACAACTGACTCAAATACAAACTTAATTCAAAAAATAATTTTTGAGAAGCCCCTGTTGAAAATAAATGCTGATTTATGAAAAACTAAATGAAAATATGAGATACATACTATATTAGACCAGCTTCTAGTTTAATCACTCTTCTCAAAAATATCTTTTTTATACTCAGAATGCAATACACAGAACCTTCTTTAGTGAAGCAATTAAAAAAAGAACAAAATTGCTCCAAAGTTTTCATGGTTCACATAATATTTACATCGGGGTGCAGCAGTTTTCACCTGTAGCTAGAAGAACGATGTCTGGAGGGGGAAAAAAAGTAAAATTAGAGCAGGACAGGACCATAAAAACAATACAGAAATCAGAAAATGAGAACAAACCTGTCTCTAGATGTGTGCTGTTCTCGGTGGTCGCGTTCCCTGTACCGGTCCTTGTCTCGTCCGTAGTGACGTTCTCGGTCCCTCTCTCGGTCTCGGTCCCGGCTTCTACTGCGGTCTCGGCTGTGGCCGTGGCTCTTGTAGCGGTCCCTCTCACGCTCACGGTCCCCACCACGGTGCCTCTCCCTGTCCCTCTCTCTATCACGGTCTCTGCTCCTGTCCCCATCTCGGAAATCTCTGTCTCTGTGTGGCTTCACATCCCTCTCTCTGTAGCTATCTCTAAGGAATGAGCTTCCATCACTAAATGGTGGCCCTCCGTTAGGTGAATCTCTAAAGAAAGCAGAAAAATAGTTCCTTTAATTATCTTTTGGAAAGGTTGACAGAAAACTGACACACATAATTAATTTATTTCCAAACATACCTCCTATGTTTAGAAAATTTTTCCGCTTCTCCAAATCCATCTTCATTACGTTCTATTGGGCGAGAAGGTCCACCAACATTTCTTGGAGGTTGTCGAACTGGCACATTGTGAGGAAAGCGCTCTGCCATTTTCCTTTCTAGGCTTTGCTGTAGTTAACACAATACAATGCAGTGTGAAACAAAATAAGCTTAAGTCATGAAATGCTACAGCCATGACGAATTAAATTTGAATGAAAATTACCTGAATAGGTACTGGAATCCTAGGGAAAAGTGTTGAGAACCATTCCAGCTTTGTTAAAAAAATTCTTAACATACAACCAATTGTCATAATCTGCCCTCCGCCAGCTTTTACATCAATTTCCTGCAACAGATCAAATTAAACACTACATCAGAAACATTTTGATGACATATTTCAGATTATTGTATCACCACACATTGACAAGAGTTTATTTTTCTGGGTGCCTATCTTCCACCAGCCTCACCACTTATGAGGAGAGAAAAATATTTCTCTGCACCATTCACTGCATAATAGCAGATTTTTCTCAAACTGAGGAACAATGAACGCAAGTCCTTAAATGACCTCCAAGTAATCTACCAGAACTCCTAAAAATGCACGGGCACCATCAAGAATGTGACACCAGATCACTGTAAACGTTAAAAAAGATTAGTTTTGAAACAAAGCCACATGATACGCACCTCTTCATCCTCAAGGTACTCATCATACCAGTCCCACAAGTCAGCTGGTGGCTGCGTATATCTGGAAGAAAAGGGTAAATTTTTAGTGTAAAAATTCTATTTTACATCCGTTTTTAATATGTTTCCAAAATTCCACGTTACTGTAGATACTATAGGGTCCAGCACACTCTCAGACATAGAGCCATCATAAAAGCTCTTTCACACACATTATGTATCTTTAGGAGTTGGCAATAACAAGTTCGGAGCAACAGCCCAAACAGATAGAGAAGGCCAAGCTCCAAGCAAAAACTTACCTGATATACATAAAACCCAGACCACGAATATAAGGTGAATCTTGATGGGTGATTAGCCCATTTACCTGCTTTCTTGTCAACTTCAAGGTAAATAACTTGTAGAGCAGGCAGTAGGCAGTGGACACAATTCCCCCGGCACCAACACCGCGGACCTGATCAGCACATGGAACAGAAAGCCGCAAAGTCCTTCATAAGAAAAATAAAATTAAAAAAATAAGAAGGTTTTCAAAAGAAAAGCTTATAGCCTACAAGCTGCTATGCTGACGCAAATTTAAAAACCAAATGGTAGACTTAAATTACTTTCAAAAGATGGTAAGAGGGCTACACTTCGCAAACTTCATTGCTAATTCTACCAGCTTTAGGGGAGTAGGAGGTAAGTGCTTGAGACGGGGTAGCCCTTTCTCAAATTTATAAAACCAATATTGTTGAATGCCTCACTTTGTAACTATGTTGGATTGTAAAGCAGGCTACCATCAAAAGTTATAGTTAAACCTCAACCAAAAAGAATCAGACCATTTAATTTTTGATTTACCAGGAAAATTTGAGTTACAGGAGATTCAGAACACAATGGGGCAGTAATAATAAAATCAAACAAATAAGCCCCAAGGCTAAAAGGTTTGGATTTAGGACAAGAGTTGAGTGTGTTACACTTAAGCACATCAAGACTCAAAGACAACAAGTCCGAGCAAAAAAGCCATAGTTACAAGGTCTGATGTCATAGCCCCATCCCGTATTAACCAATCATCGACAGGTAGTGGGAGGTGAAGAGTTACAACGAGAGATACGGCTTTGTTGCTTGGACACATTGAAGATAAATTGGACATGCACAACAACAAAATGAAAGGGCTCTCACTCATTATGACTTGAGGTACTCTACGATAAACACCAGCCAAACCCTCCAGGCTCATTTCCTCCCATCATGTCACATGAGGCTCCTGCAATCTGAAAGCACTCACAGATAATTTCAGAATTCATACATATGAGTGAGTATTAGTGCAGACAGAAGATTATCGCCAGAATTATCACTGTGATTTCTTGTAAATAAGGGAACTACATGAGAATAAGATATTGACACTGTGAAGAGCTTATTTGACAAAACAATGCCCCCAAATATGGTTAGATGGATATTTAAAAAACTACTGATGCTCATATCAACGTTTATATATAAAAGAATAAAATACTTACACCACCACACATGCCTGTCTGCCCCGCAGTTTTTCTGCTGCCTTTCTCCCATGGTTCCATATGCTGAACTTTGTAGTATATTTCATCAATAACTTCATGGTAGGTTTTCAACTCGTATAGATTAACTGCAAATACAGGGTGCAATATTAATGGCACTGTATACTTGTGGAGCAGGGGTAATAAAATATTTTATGAAATAATAATAACAGGGATTTATACCAATACGCACCTTTAAAATAATGAGATGACTGAATATTAGTGAGAATAAGGGGGTTCATATTCATGGTTCGTTCATTACCCCATATCGGTAGTGTGTTTCCCTTCTTTTCTTTTTTGGGCCCCTGCTTAATGGGTCTTTCAGTTTCGTCCTCTTCTCCATTCCAGGAGTTTTCTAAAAACAAATCCATGCGACAGAAAAATATTAATACATTGAACAACGTTCTTCGAGGTTATGGAGTACAAAACAAAAACCAACAGAGAACATATCCAGACAAAAGATTTTTTCGAAACTCTAAAATTAAAAGTTACGAGCAAGCAATATGTTTAGGATAAAGTATTAGTGCAATAGTATAAAAGTACAGAAAAGAAATGTAACGTTTCCAGAACTAACCATCATTTGCGTCCATTGTGGATTATCTGAATTAAGTACTAAATGATGTTCACTTTCACCATATGTGCCTTTAGTAGAAAGTAAATATCTTGTCTTTAGAGCAAATAAATATTTTTCCAGCTGGGCATTAAAAATAAATGGAAAATTCGAGAGAGGCAATGGTGAAATCTTCCAGCCGTAGTATAAACGTAACACAATGCGCTGTGACGTCACAAACGAAAGAGCATCATAGAAACAGGCCAGCGCGTTTGCGATGTTTCGTAGCCCAGCACCGAGTTCTTCCGAAGTTCACCGAAGCGCACCCGAAGGGGTCACCAGAGGGTGCGCGAAAATTTAAATGGAAACCCTCTCGGCGAGTTTGCGAGTATGCACCCTCTAAAGAATCTAGATCGGATCTCTGAAGATATAGACTAAAAATGCAAAATATTTTGAGAGAACTCCTTTCTTTTCGGCCAGTTTCTTCAGATCTCTTAAAATTAGTTAACAGATAATGCCTAAAATTGTGACTTTGGCTGGATCATTTGTCGGACTGTGGTTGAAGTTTTCTCTCTTTCCACAAAGAACTTTGACCTCCTTGGTATTCTGCAAGCCAGTAAAACATATTCTTACGTTAACACCATTATGGAAGTGTCTGGTGTAAGTGTAGGGGTTGAGGGTAGGTAGAGAAATGGAAAAAAGGATATAAAACATGAAATGTATATTTATTAGGTGATATGAAGCAAATAAAATTATAACACTTAAATTTCAATAAAGTTTGTTTTCAAATGGAACATGCCAATCAACTATTCTACCTTAAATTACACAATGGTCCTTCAGGGGATATTCAACTAGGGAGTGCTCAGCACAACATCTATACAAAAACAAGTTCTTATGTGTGAGTTGAAAAACAGTTTGAGATAGGATAGCACAGCTCTGAATTGTCACTTCAATACCATCACCTTAAACAGACAAAATAAAATTCAATAATACAGAAAAAAATGTGTTGTTTTTTTTCCGGCTTTGTCAATGTCCAGTATTTATCCCCTTACCTTCTACCATACGACTCGGATCGTCGGCTGCGACTCCTACTTAAAGACCTGCTCCGGCTACGATAGCGGCGGCGGTAAGACGGCGACCTGGAAAGTGACAAAGGCTAACGAAAACGTCCCCGAACTAGATATCCTGTCATTTGTATTTTTTGTTGGTCGATTGACATATCTAGCGAGCAGTGGAATCTATGAGAAGCACTCTTTTCCATACAAGAAGCTCTTCACTTCTCAGCTAAGAAGCTTCTTCCAAAAGCTACAAATGTTGCAGCTACAGCAGCAGAAAAGCTTTTATGCATTTTTAACATGTAAAATGACATCTAACTACTAGCCAGTAAAATTGATATCCTGCAAACAAATTGCAATAGTGAGTTTCCCTGTAAAAGCAGTGAAAACCCATTAAAGTTCTCTATCAGCTCATAATTCCCTTAGAGACCAACATTTTAGAATTGTGTTGTGAATGATCCAAAAGGTTCACTAAACTACATTGACAAACTTTATACAAGGGTCGTTTGATTTATTAATAGGAATGGAAATACAATAAAATCTCACAGATTAAGACTGTATTACTGAGTCACATTGAATGAACATAAATGTCAACATTGGTGTTAAGCATGAAATCATAATATATGCAAATTAAATTCATACACCATGATCAAGAGTCAAATAATAGCAAATTTAAAGATGGTCTCCTCAGGGTTGAGAAGCAGGTTAAGTGCTCATCTGAAACAAGAAAAATTGCATTATCACCAGCCTCTAAAGCTGCTTTTACACTGAACAAATCAACACGAAGCTTCAGAGAGAAAAACAGACTGCTTGAAAGGGCCAATGTTAGAATAGAATTAAATTAAAGCAAAGTCTGATTCTATAGAAGCTCAACAATAAAGGCTGATGAGATGCGATACAGAGAATGGTGTTGAGCACAAAACCTTACTAAGACAGAAATTCCCAAGCAAGAAGAAAACAAAATTTCAAGTTCAGACTTCTGATTACAAAATTTTAGGAGAGGCAGAGCCATCAGAAATTTTAACACCTAACACAGCAGGTGCACACAGAGCACAACCAGCACTTGTTGCAAAAGCCCACCACAGAAAGTCAGTGCAGTTTATGAGAAATTGAAAATTAGATAGCAGGTGGAGACATTAGGCCCATGTCTGTGCAACACACTAGGGCTTAATCAGATTTAAACTATTTCAGTCAACTTACCTCCTGTCCCTGGAATCAGATCGTGATCTCCTTGGTGAGCGGCTTCGGCTGCGAGAATGAGACCTCCTGCGTGGAGAGCGACGAGGAGAAGGAGACCTGTACAACCAATAAAAAATTACTAAACAGCAAGGACAATATGCGAACAAGAATGAATAGATCCTTTGAACAGAGAGGCTGGAAGATTCCTAGAAAGAGAAAAGTAAATATATCACCAGGGAAAACTCCCTAGACTGTCAGCAGGACTTGAGCCATCCTCCATACCCAAGAATAAGCCAGATTCAGGCATGTTCTTTCTATGAAATGCAACAGATTGAACAGAACTGACTCATTGCCAACTAGTAATAGGGATCCTTAAAATTGTTTCATTTCTAGTTCAATGAACTTCCCACATTAAAATTAAAAACATGTCAACCATTTCAATATAAGGAATACCAGTGGATATTAAACACTAATAAAAATTATGTTCAATGCAGATCTCAAACTGAACATCAACATCTCACCCAGTGCCTGGTGTGTGAAATAGGAAAAAGGTGTCAAACAAAATTGATCACAAAGAGAAGCAAATTTGATCAGGCAGCAAGACTGGTTAGCACACCACAGCAGCAAGCAATCTGCGGCGCAGGAGTCTCCATAACCATATTGGTTCCTGCTGTTAGCCAAAAGATTGGGAAAGGGAAGCTATGGTCAGTTAAAAAGAACTCCCAGAGCACACTTGTTAAACTTATCTAAAATGCTAAAACTGACTTCTTTAAAACAAAGAAATAGTAAAATTATGTGCGTGTAGAATATACCATCTGGTTGGCTGAACGTTGGCAGAAGTAGCGAGCGAGGCGAATGTAGAATGGCCACTTGGGGTGGGAAGAAAGGCAGCCAATTGTGATCTGACAGGGGTGGTGGTGATGGAAGTAGTAGAAGTAGTAGTAGTAGTAGTTGCATGGAAGTGCAGCGGAACTTGTCCGCGCTCGGTGGCAGGCCTATTGTTCAAGTTGATTGACCGTTCATTGCAGCCAAAATCATGTTGCATAGACTAATCGGAACGAGATGTCAGGCGAGTGATGAGGTAGTGTAGGAGTCAGTAGTGGCCTGCAAATTAACCATAATGATCGTAAGCCTACGAAATTATAGGAACTCTAGCCACAAGTCTTCACCAGAACACTGACACCACCCAACCACGACAACTTTTGACTGTTACCAAACTTTAAATTATTAACCATAATTGCAGAAAATTTGGCATATTTTGGCTTTTAAAACTGGATTTGGATACTACTACATCACTTACAACACTTCTTTTTCTACTGATTCTTTCTCTTTGTTTTAAATGAGTGGAGCACATAAACCAACCAGGAGGTACAATGGATAAAATTCAACACTCTTCGCGTGTTTTTAACAAAGTGCAATCTATTACCCGAAAAAATAAACATGAACACACCCTTGGCAAGCTCAAAGGATCTGACCCCTCACCAATAAAGGCCAAGCTGACCACGAAAATCTTGTGGGTGCATGACTTTCTACGGTTAATGACAACTAAGTGATGGCCAAAAAGTGAGTTTCATGTGAGCATCACCACTCAAGCTTAAAATATGAAACACACTAGTGCAAGTAAGACTTAAACTTAGGCAAAAAAAGAAAGATGAGGTCAATGAGGACCTACATTTTGGCACCAATTTAGGAAAATAACATAATTTTTTTTTTTGTGAAAGACTGCTTAGAAAGACAAGGCAAAACTGTATCAATTTTGTTTAGACAAAAAAAGAAACTAAAACCTGATGCACATTTAACATTGTGCCGGAAGAGAGAGAAGACCAATTTTGCATGAACAAGATTTCATAAAATGTCAGATCGGATTGAAAAATTTGTCTTCACTAATTTTTTTTTTTTTTTTAAAAAGCAGAACAATTGCTGTTGAACTTACCTTGAGCGCGGTCTTCGCCCATAGCCACCGCCGCCGCCACCACCACCAAAACCACCACGGTTTCGGCTACGTCCATTGGACATTTCAACACGCATTCTTTCACCACAACAGCGACTGTAGGGAGGAATACTCAATGAGTGCCTTCACTTTTAGGGTCTCCTAGTCAAAATGGGAACAATATAAGTGCAAACTTACGTTCCATCCAATCCTCTCACCGCATCCTCGGCATCTCTAGGGTCCTCAAACTCAACAAAAGCAAATCCTGGAGGGTTCCGGGCCACCCACACATTGCGGAGAGGTCCATACTTGCTAAATGCATTCTCAAGCTCATGCTTTGAGGCATTGTTACCAAGGTTTCCAACATATACTTTGCATGATAATTCCCACTCACGGTGGCGGGACATGGTCAAACCTACAAATAAAGAGAAGGGAAACATATGAGCACTTTGATGGAGAGCAGGATCGATAAGTCAATCACTTAGTGTCTATTAGGCAGCCGCATCTGGGGACGTAAGCACCAACGCCGGGCCAAAACCAATACAAATTGAGAGGGGGGGAGAAAACAACAACAATTTAACTCCACTGCTTCGTAAGCGGCTACTGAACAGCACCACAAGCATTTCTGGACACATACTGGCACGGAAAAACAGGTCTAAAAGCGGCCAGAAGGCAAGATATCGATCGACGGCGTAATGGGAAACGTCGCCCCGGCCCTAACAGCTCAGCGGTATCAGTATCCGGCCCCAAAATATTTACAGAAATTCCAAGCAAGTGGGAAATTTACTGGGTTCTCGATCGTCCAAACCGGGAAAAGAGGGACACCGAATTCTTTGGTACACATAGAGAGTAGCGGTGAGCTTACGCTAGGTGAATTTGAAGCCGAACGGGGATCTACGCAGGGATCCGGTTGACTCTAACAACTGCTTTGCCATCATGGCGGACGCGCTGAGGCTTAGGCTAACAAGCCGATCACCATCGTTACAAATACAATACAGTTTCCAGAATTTTAACTCACCTAAAACAGGTCTTTGAGCAGCGGGTTAGACGTGGTACAGCACGGCTGGCTTTGTATGTACTTTAATACACAACCGGCGTAGAAAAGAATGTACACTGAGGAAAATACTGTAGATGCTTCACTACTTTCCGCTGCGTCTTGACTCAAGCATCAACCAACACGAAAATGGCCGATGGTCCCGTGAGTATCAGCTTCCTCTTGTGACCTGAAGGTGGCGCTAGCTGCAACCGTATCGAACCGACGCGCCGACACGCTCTAATTTAAATATAACTACATAAAAATTGAATGCAGGGAAAATAAATTGTCCTAAATAATTTTAGTTTGGTTTAACAATAGACGCGAGCTTTTTAATTGGTCACAAGCGACAAGAAGTGCGCTCTAATCGCTCTAATTTAGCGGTCGTGGCCAAGCTAAGAATCCACTCGGTAGTGAGTGGGCACCTAGAAATTTTCTAAAATCATATTTTCTTGGTATGTCGGTAAATAAATAAAATTATGTCAGACCTCTCAGGCAGGCCTGCCTTTGGGCACAGATTATTACATGCCAACACTTAGATTGTAGAGACCTTTCCCCAAGATACTCCCACAACTGGCAGCGCGATCTGGCGGACTTCTTCTCAAGCAGATTCGCTTCGTGTTGTTTAGAATTATTTAGATCGAAGGTCAAGTAGCCTAGCGCCGTGACAACAAGTTTGGAGCAGAACTTTTTAACGAATTTGGCCCATTTTCGAGACAATTTGTACTTGTGAGCGCGGAAGGATGTGCGCCGTTTGTCCGTCGTGTTGATCTTTCCTTGAGACTACTAATACAACCCACTTCGGGAGGTGAGTGGTGTTTGTTTTGATAAGCGATTTTTTGGGGGGAAGTAGGTCTCGAGCAGCTTAGCCTGTATCATAATATTGAATTAGGATTTTGCCTATTGTGGGTGCCATATCATCAAAAAGTTTCACCCCCTCATTAAACCACAGTCCCTCTTCTATATTTGGTAAGGAATTGCCCTCGATTAACGGTTGTAAGACTTGTCGAGCTTGCAGAAGTGTTGTGAATTTGCTCTCATAATGTCATTATCTCATAGAAAGTTGGAAAAAGTTATGATACGATTTGGTGATATTGCTGTGCAATATGGTTTTATGTTAGGATTCCACCAGTACACTCATGTGCCAAATCACCTGGTATCTCCCTAAATTGAAAGCTATGAGTGATCATTTATTTCATCTTTCCTGATGTCATGTTTGCTGTCTTTACCAGGAGAAGCAACATAACCTTATTTCAGCATTGTAAAAATCATACTTTTCTGGTTAAATGGGGACTGAGATATTTCCAATCTATATTTCTCTTTAGGAAGATTAGTGCTTGTATTCCTCTCAAAATTTTTATGTCCATTGATGTCATTTTATCCCTAAATTGTGAAATGCCAGGTTATGATTTTCTAATGAGAAAAATTTTTCAAGGGACATTTTATGGGCTTCTTATCTCTCACCTGAAGAGTTTTGTCTGTATCTGGTATTTATTAGTTATTCAAATTTTGTAACAAACCTTTGATTTTGATAAAAAAAATATTATTTCTACTTTTTACCATTTGCTAACCCGATGAAGTTGTGCTTAATATTCTGCCAAAAGTATTGATATATACATAGCAGTACATCATGAAAAATTGTCCTTTACCATTCTTATTGTCTGTAAACTCATATTTGCACCTATATTTTAATTTTCTAGCTTTCAAAATGAATTTTTGCACCATCATACTTTTTTCCTCAGTTTTAATTGATGTAGGGTTTATTTGTTGAACTGGGACTTCCCCCTGCTGATTTTCCTTTGTTCATCTTTTTATGGTTTTCTTTTTCAGATAGTGGAAGTGCATGCCATAATCTTTGCCAGTGGTGGAGAACTTGTAAGTGAAACACAACCTTGCTAATCTTGTCAATGCTCCCATTGTCTTATATTTTTCAAATGTTAATTTTTCTGTTGTAGCCTCTCCATCATGGGAACGGACAGCTGTCTTCTGTGCCCAACTTGGCCAGGCTGACTGTTTAAAATAGCCATGTAGTCACCATTCCTAGCGCTTCTGCGCCCAACAATTGAAATGGATGACCTCAACGGTGAATATCATGAGGACTTCTTCATGAAGGAGTTCCTCATAGAGCCATCCAAACCAAACAGAAATATGTATGGCAACAATCTCATGCACCAACAAACTCAACAACAGCGGCCGCAGCAACAAATGCAGCCTGGTATGATGTATGGTGCTAACCCTGGGATGTGTGGAGTCTCAAACTCCACCAGCTACCCAAACTCCAATTGTTATGAGAGCAATGGGGGCCTGGATTCAATGTCTATGCACAATGCATCTAGTGTGGGGACCTCCTTGGTAGCTCCACATTATTTGCCCAACATGTCATCGCACTTGGCAGGAATGCAACAAATGTCTTCCTCCAGCGTAAATTTACCTGGTTCTTCATCAAGGATAGCAATGCCAAATAATAATATGAGTATGAGCAGTAACGCCATGGGCATCCCTGTACCTAACCAGCCTGGTTTGGGTATGGGTTTGACTGGAAATGGTTCTAGCTCCAACCGAATCTCGTATAACTCTTCTACTAACCAGTATGCCGGACCCTCAACTGGTGTGATGGGGCTGCATCCTAGTGGCTCTATGCATGGCTCTACCTCAAGCAATGTACCTCTGCATAGCCAACCAAACAACAGTATGGGCTTGCACTCCAACCCTTCTCCAGGAGGACTGGGGTTGCACTCATCTTCATCTTCCAGCAGCCTGGGAATGCATTCCGTGCCGTCGCCAGGTGCAATGGGGATGCACTCTTCCCCATCACCAGCTGGTCTCAGCCTGCACTCTAATGCAGGTTTGCACTCGGCACCAGCAAGTGGTTTGGGTTTGCATTCAAATCCTTCACCAGCCATGCATCCAAGTGCCTCTCCCAGTAATAGAGGAATGCTTTCCAGTGCCTCTCCCAGTGGTATGGGAATGCATTCCAGTGCTTCCCCCAGTGGTATTGGAATGCATTCTAATGCATCTTCCAGTAGTATGGGAATTCATTCAAGTGCTTCTCCAAGTGGAATGGGAATTCATTCAAGTGCCTCACCCAGTGGAATGGGAATTCGTTCAAATCCTTCTCCTGCAATGCATTCAAGTGCTTCCCCCGGTGGTATGGGTATGCACTCTAGTGCATCCCCAGCTGGCATGGGTATGCATTCTAGCATGCCAAGCCCAGCCTCTAGTATGGGTAAACCAAGTGCTTCCCCCAGTAGGTCTGCCCCACCTGTTCCATCTCCAAATGTTATGAACCTGCAATCTGCTCCTGTGAGAAGCCCAATGGCAGCATCAGCGTCAAGGAGCCCATTTCAATCATCACCAAGTCATTTTTCTAATGCTTCCCCTGCAAACATACCAAGTGCATCGCCAGGCCACCTAAGCAGGCATTGTACCTCCCCTGGAAGAATGAACATGATGACTACCTCACCTATGGGTACCCAAGACATGAATGGTGCTAGTTACAGTGCATCATGCAGTGAGGGCAGTTCTCCAGCTGCCCTAGAGAGGCTAGCTGCTGAGCGCCTACCTAGTGGTGTAACCGTGAGTGTGGCAGATAGGGGTGAAGTGTTAGCTCAGTTAAGAAGGACTCCTCCTCCTCAGGATGTGTTAACCATTACGCCTGTTCAAGATATGTATGGTGGTGCTGGCACCTCTGGGGCAAAGAAGAAGAAGGATATGACCCAAGTCAAGAAAGTAAGGCGGAAGGCTGATGAAACTGGAGGAAAGGCAAAGAAACGGAAAGCTGTCAGAGCTCAACTAATTAGTAATGATCCCCGTGGAGAAACAGGTTTTGGTGCACCTAGTCTGTATAATTTACTAACTGATGACAATCCTTGCAATCAATCACTGCTCAGTGTAGGTGGAATTCCTAGCGGCACTGCTAACTATGATATTACAACAGCTCAGGGTACAGTAAAACGGGGTCGCAAGAGGAAAACTGGGGATAGTGCTCCTAAAGCCCCTCCAAAACCAAGAACTACAGTGACCTACCAGAGCCAGATCTCAAGTCAAAATGGGATCAAACTTAGGATTAAGAAGTCAGAACCAGTTAAAAAGCCTGCCAAGCAGCGTGTTCGTAAAAAGAAAAACAAATCTGCTCTTGATTCTGATTCTGACGAAGGTGGCCACCACAAACGTGTTAATCATAAACACGCTTCAGATCCTAGTGATGAGGGGAAGGAACAAAGCTGTTGGGGCTCTGATGTATTACCAAAGAAAGTTCTTCATAAAATATTCAAATATGTTTCCTATGATGAGGGATGTGTGCCTTTCCTTGTCAGGTAAGATACTGGAACATTTTCTGAAATATTCTAGGAACTTTTTAAATCTTCTAATTGCTTATTCATTCATACTTAATGTGGTTCTTGCAGAATGCAACGGGTCTGCAGACACTGGCGAGAAGTGGCCACTTCACCTGATCTGTGGCACACCATTGAGCTCTGTAGTACCTGGGTGCGGGATCGTGCTAAAAATCACCATACTTTCCGTTGGCTTTGTGAAAACAGGTTGACACGTGTCCGTGAACTAAATCTAGGTAAGTTTTTATTTTATTCAATTTTTTTCTTTGAACTTTGAATTCATCCTATAATTCCCTCTCTTTATATTTGTTCTGTTCTACAGGCGGGTGGAAGTTTTCTGGCATACCAGCACTACTTGATGTAATTGCCAATAACTGTGTTGAGCTTCGAGGTCTCAATTTAACAGGCTGGCAAGGACTTCACATAGAACATATTATGTTCCTTGTTACCAATTGTCAAAACTTACAAAAGCTAGATCTGTCTGGAGTTAATGTAAGTACAGTATTACCTTTTGCACTGTTATCATTTGCTCTTAAAATGACCCAGTATGGAGCTTTTCCTCAACTGAATTTTAATCTCTTGTTTAGCCGGAGGCGCACAACAACAAGGGTGCTGTTGTATCGTTGAGTTCTATGCAACATCTGACTTCTGTGATGGGTGACAGACTGACTCACCTAGTATTAGCCAATAACAAGTTAGCAGGAGTGCCCCAAATTGTGATGGCGATAGCTGTGAGTGATAAAATTGTTTCTTTGATTATTTTTTTTCCATAAACACTAGACATCTCTTAAAATTGTGTTCTTTTTTCAGGCGGCATGTCCTAACCTTGAAGTTTTAGATATGTCCAATATACGCACAGTATCTCATGCTACTGCCCACATCCACCTTGAAAATTTACAAAAAGGATGCTCAAAACTCCGTGTCTTTCGAATAACAAACAGCCAGTTTGCCTTAGCCCCAGTCAGCATTAAAGAACAGGTGAAAATCTCTTACTTAGTCCAAAAAGTATACTTGTTTTTACTATTCATTTGACTAACATTTTCTTTTCCTTTTTTACTTACAGGTTGAGTCGCCAGGATTCCCCAATTTAGAAGAACTTAGTGTTGCTTGTCCAAATGGTCGCATGGATAGCCTTGTAACATCGCAACCATCAATTGATGATGATGCTATTGGAAGAATCTTAAAAACATCAAACAAGTTACGCTTGCTGGATGTACGAGGTTGTAGTAAAATCACAGGGTCCAGTCTTGTTCGTATTCCTGCATGGGATCTTGAACACTTATTTCTTTCTGGTAAGTTATGCTCTAATATCATCCATTACTCTGACAGTATGCCTCTCTAATATGCACTAAAATAAAATTTTTAACCTATTTACAGGCTGTTATGCAACAAGGATATCTGATTCTGGATTAGAATTAATTACTCAAAAGTGGGGTCACAGCCTAGTAGAGCTTGATTTGGCCTGGAGTTCTGCTACTGAATCTTTGGATCTAGCTGTTAGTGCTCTTGCTGAAGTCCCTGAAAAAGGAAATACATCACCTTTAAGGTATAATTGTAATTTTAATTCTCCAAAAGTAGTATTTATATTGGATTTATCAATTTAATTATTTTTGAATCTATTACAGAATTTTGAACCTCTGTGGATCATCTGTGAGTTTAGACCCTGTAAAGGCAGTTCTCATAAACTGTCTAAATCTTTTCTCCCTTAATTTGGCATCATGTAGAGGACTTCCTAGAGGAATGAAAAGACATTATGAGGGAATAGAGTTAGTTGAGCTGCGGTCGCAGTATGAGGACAAGCCTAGAAAGTCTAAAGTTGAAGAAGAAGACTCCAAACCTGCTGAAACTCAACCTGACAAACAACCTGCCAGTAACAATTGCATGGCAGGAAGCAGTTCACAAATGGACTCTGAAAACCAAATGAAATCGGAACACGAGCCAGATTCTGATGCGGATGTGGACCTGCATGAAGAATCGGAGGATGAGGCTGATCAAGACGCTGAGGATCAGGGCTCAGACTTTGGTCTGGAGTCTGACCTCGAGCAGGATGCTGACCACGAGCGGGACAATGAAGTGAAAGCAGAGGAACTAGATCAAGAAGAGTCTGAGCGTGCTTATGCTGGTGACGGAGAAAACGCCTCCCGAGTCAAGAGCGAATCAGACAACTACTCGCAGTCCAGCGCACCAGGCAACCCTTACGAGGAGCTAGACAGACCCAAGACTGAGTCCCTGTTACTGCAAAGCCCGCCACAGTCCAGGATGGACGACATGGTGATGACCCCCGAGGACCTGCAGATGGTGGCCGAGGCCCTGGCCAACACCCCGGACGCGGACAGGATCGCGGCGGCCGCGGAGGCCGAGGCCGGCATGACCCCCACGGGCCGCTCGACGCCCCTCGGCACCAGCTCCACGCCTCGCTCGGGGACGTACTCGGAGGCCGGCACGCCGGGGCCGTCCGGGACGCCCGGGACCTTGTCGGAGACCGGCACCGAGGTCGGGACTCCGGGCACGCCAGGGACCGCGGCCACGTCAGGTACCACCCCGCAGCAGGGCGCGGACGGCGACGGGGAACTGTTGGCTTTAGCTCAAGATGTCAAGTACAGCTTGGATAACCATCTCAACTTCTCATTTTCAGAGCTAGACTGTGGACCCAGTCTGCAGTAATGTAAGGGGTGCTGGGCTGGTTTGCGCAATGATCTTCAGTGCCAGTATTTGAGCACCAGGGCTGACCGAATCTACGGCTGTGGCTTTGTGGGCTGTATATCTGTGATCAATCCTCATTCTGATCTAAAAGAGGTTGCAAGTCGTCTCTTGTGCACTTTTAACTAGGGGCTGGAGAAGTTTAAAATGATATCAGTGCTGTATTTTTTTCTCAAGTTTGGTAGGAAAGTGGGCTTTGATATAATGTGTTGTGATAAAGAATGTGTTCCAACCCACTCGACACTGCCCTGAATCTTTGGTATTCCCTGGTGTTGTGTTCAGATCCACAACTACACATTTTTTAGGTGTTACTTAGACTTTTTCAAAACATCACAGATAGATAATTTTTTTATCACGCATGTTTGTGTTGTGTATCATACTGTACAGATATTAATTCTTGTTTTTGCCAAGATTTCTTTTATCTTTTTCTTTTACAAGCTTTTGTGAAGAAATGGATGGAATAGTGTGATATTTGATAAATTTTAGGTTAGAGCATTTTTGTCTAAATGCTAGTGCTGTTTTATGATGAGTTAGTCATTTAACTGACAAATGTGACCGTGAATAGTCTGGTGTGTTTGAATATATATTTATTTGTATGTAGGATATGTTTACGTTGGCATTATATATTTTTATATAATTTGTATATTTTTAATTGTTTTTATAAATGTTCAGGTCTCTTGACATAGTTATGTTTGAATCAATGTTACCCAAACAAGCAATCTCTAGCTGTAAACAAATCCTTCTCAATCTATTTTTACTGCAAAACTATTTTGCATGTCCAGATGTTGTGTTTCTGATTCCTGAGTTTCTTCCCTTTCCTGTCAAATTTCTAATTAAGATTGTTTGTTTTCTTCTTTTGTTTTAATTTCTGTGTAGGATGTACTGTTTCTCTACTTGCCCTAATTGCAAGCTTACTAACGCTTCTTAAGGGGCATTTATCATCAGCCATAATCTCTTCCAAAGTGTCATGAGCTGCGCTCCTGAGTAATGATAAATGTTCCAATTATAGATAGATGTAGTGAATGCGTCTCACAACGCTCTTCAATGACTATCTAGAGAATTAATCACCAGCATCCCTTTAAATGTGCCATGTAATTCTTTTATTTTCATTTTGTTTTAATTTCATTTGTCTAAAGCACTGTTTTGGTTTGCATTTTGCACTTGAAATTGTTGTTTCCATCTTGTTTGTCTTTTTGGTCTCTAAAGGAATCAGAATTTTCTGGTTTAATTTTGTTTTACTGTCGTGATAAACTGGCCATGGGAAGCATTCCTAGCTGGTGCTAATTTTGGTGAGAATGTATTTGACATTCATCGCAATTTAAGCTTTTTTTTTTCTTTTTCCTGTGGTATGTGTATGGAAAGAATGAATTCATGTGTGCTGTGGGCCTTACAAGAACTGAACTATAGATCTTTGTTGAAAATTATACCTTATCTTTGTATGATGCTGCCGTGTTTTGTGATCCATTGCATGATGAAGTGCGATCTGTTTTGATATTGTTAGTGCCTTCTCCTCGATAGCCTTCACTGTCTGAATTATTTTATTAGACGAAGCTACTGACCTAAGATCATTGTGAGGGTGAGGAAAGTTCTTTCAATTCGTGTCTGATTTCTGCAATTGTTTCACTGCAGTTTTCTGGTTTACAAGATATTTTTAACATTGTTGTCAATTGCTGTCAAGTGCACCTTCTGAATTGTTTGTAAATGTTTGTTGAATTTCTATGTCTTGGAAGGTGTAGAAAGTTGCTACCTCGTTTCAGAGACAGATAACTCAAACTAAATTTGGCCTAGAAGAGACTTCCTTTCAACCAAGTATTTTTATCCTTCATGTCTGTGTGAATTTTAATTGCATTTATTTTTGGTTCAGCAGTCTATGCTCACTTTTATTTTGTGTAGATTTTAGAGCTGCACATTGTGTCCTTTATTGCCATAAGACTTAAATTTGTTATTGATATTCTTTTTGCTTATTGACCTTGATAAGTTCTCAATTTTCAGAGGCATGGAGTGTACTTGATGACTTTTAAAATTTTGATAATGAAGTGAAAGTTTTCATATTTGAATGCTAATCTGGATAATAAATTTTCAGAGCTGGCTTTGTTCTGACATAGTCTTAGCATTTATGGACTACTTACGTAAAATTTTTGTCTTGGCTCTTTTCCTCTTTTTTGTAGTTCTTAAATTGTGACAGATAATTTTGTTCTCTCTGGCTATTAACCCTTGTTATCATTTTATTATGTTTTTTTCGGTAATGAATTTCTTAACAGTGAAGCTACTAAAGAACTTTTAGTAGTTACTGACTGTTATAAGCTGTTTTCTATGTCAGTAGTAATGCAGGATGTCCTTGTACTGCCGATGTGTCATACTTCTAAACATCAACTCTTCAATGCTGGTTAGTTAATTGTTGAATTTCTTATTTCTGCCTGTAATAAAGATAAAGAGAGTAAAATTTACACTGTTGTAAGGTAGTGACTTTGTAAATAAATAAAATTGTTTTATAGATCAACCAAAATATAAAGATAACATTGTGACAGTATATTGTGCTGCTTTGCTTCCCTCTCCAGGATAAGGATCACCAGTAGTGGAAGACCTTCATATTTTGGTGTGTCTGTAGAACTTTAGTTTTTACTAAATAATTGAAATGTTAGCATTGTTATGGAACGTCTGTTGCCTGACACATTTGTTTGATGAACCAACACCACCTCAATAATAGATTTTAGTAACTGTTATGAAGATGGTGTATAGTCATGTTAAAGTTTCCGTTATGGATAAGCATGTCAGATAATTTAAGGTTTACATGCATGTTGAATCGTTCTTATTCACATACGTAACCAATTGAAGTACCTTACACATCTGTACATGTGTCAACTTATTTATTATAAAGATTAAGAGGAAAATGTTGAATGTTTTTGAATGTATCATAACATATAATGTATATATTGTTGTATTGCTTGCCAATATATATGCCTTATTGTAAATTTTATTCAGATTTATAAACTTCAATAATATGTGTACATTTGTTAGCCATTCAACTTTTACTCACATTTTGGTTTAAGAGATTGTACATTTGTCATCTAAATCAATAAATGGAGGTCTTGTTATTTTTAAAACTGTGTTTGTTCAAATTCCAACCAATTTTTTTTTTCCACTTAAACTTCAACTTTGACCTGTAGTTGAAATTTTTTAGGGCAGGTAAGGTAAGGGTGGCCCCACAATGAACCGCGCGACGCTACCCATCACCCATCACGGCAAAAGGGCCCACCCTCACTCCATTGCCACAAACGTTAGCTCCCGCGCGGTCCTTGACACGCCCCAATACATAGTTGAAATTCTCACGGGGCGCACCCGTGAGATCGCTCTTGAAGGGTGGGCGGGCCTTTCTGCCACACCAACTCTAGTTGAGTAACTTATAACCACGAATTTTTACTTGGAGAATATCAATGATGCGTGATCACAACGTTAGCTCTCGCGGCTGACATCAAACACTCAAAAAGCCTAGTCCAAGTGTCTTTTAGTAAGGGTGGGGCTTTTGGCGGCCACACCAACTCTAGATGAGTAACTTATACGCACGAATTTTTAATGTTGATTGATAAATTTCAATAATTTGTCTTATTTTACCTTCAAAGACACTGAAGAAACAAAAATCGTGCGTATAAGTTACTCATCTAGAGTTGGTGTGGCCGCAAAAGCCCCACCCTGAGCCCACCCTTACTAAAAGACACTTGGACTAGGCTTTTTGAGTGTTTGATGTCAGCCGCGAGAGCTAACGTTGTGATACGCATCAATGACTCTCTCCAAGTAAAAATCCGTGCATATAAGTTACTCAACTAGAGTTGGTGTGGCAGAAAGGCCCACCCACCCTTCAAGAGCGATCTCACGGGTGCCCCCCGTGAGAATTTGAACTATGTATTGGGGCGTGTCAAGGACCGCGCGAGAGCTAACGTTTGTGGCAAAAGGACCCACCCTCACTCCACCCTACGAAAACGAACTTTGACTAGGTTACTTGAGTGTTTGATGTCAGCCGCGAGAGCTAACGTTGCCTTTAAAATACAATTCGCATCTCTCAACACTGACTTTCGCCAAATAAAAATCCTTGCGTATAAGTTACTCGACAAGAGTTGGTGTGGCAGAAGAAAGCCCACCCACCCATCAAGAGCGATCTCACCGGTGCCCCCCGTGAGAATTTGAACTATGTATTCTGGCGTATCAAGGACCGCCCGCGCAGCAACAGCGCATGGTCAAGCCGAGGCGCCATCTGGTGGCCGCCCCTGCTTTGGGCGTCAATACATGTTCCCGCTCTCGCCAATGACCAACCACGGCACGCCCGCTGCTTCCCGCTGATGCACCGAAAACCCACATAATCCAACGACTGCATAAAGTTCCAGATTTGTTTCCAAAAATGAGACGAACGTCTGTTTACGAGACGGGCGGCATTGCAGTGCGTCAAACATTCCGTCCATCAACGGGATGTCTGCTGAGCACATCGGTCTAATCTCGACGCTATGCATACAGTTCTTATGCGCGAGTAGGCTTTACTAGCACTACGCGCACAACAACGCTGGGTCAGGTCAAAGCGCCATCTAGCGACCGGACCGTGATGTGAACCTCAAACCAACCATCATGATGGGTGATGGGCGTGATGGGTAGCGTCGCGCGGTTCATTGTGGGGCCACCCTAATACTGGGGGTTGCGGGTCAATGATAAACAGTAGCTCTTCAAATTTGTTGTATTATACACCAACTTCATGGGTAAATATTTACAACAGAAAAAAGGAATTTTTTTAACAAAAAAAAACTTCTATTTTCACTAATGTCATTAAATTCAAGTGCTTATTGATCAACAAAACATCGTATACATACAATAAATTACGATTACATAATATCTCGAAGCATTAAGGAGACAAATTATTCACAAGACAAATAAGGGGTCATGACCTAAAATCACTTCAGAACTCGGAAAAGTCCTTTTAAATGGTCACTGGGGAGGGGTACCTGGAACACAAATATCACAGTTGTCCAGGAAAACTTAAATATATATAAATATGATCTATATTTTATAACTTATAACAATTCTGCTGTTACATAGATAGGGAGTTATACATACACATTTTTTTGAACAATTTTAGCTAAAACACTTAAAACAAAAGAGAAATAAACCATTCAACTGTGTTGATAAGAAGAAAATGATTCAGTTAAAAATCAGTGTCAATAACTAGATGAATATCCTGCAAATATTTACAACTGTAGAGAAAAGACTCACTAACATAACACACTCTTTAGAATCCTCCAAATTAAAAGATTACAGATCAGGAGCTTTGAGACACTTATGTATTGCACAGAATATTCACTGGACTCCAGTAGGAATGGAATGTGATGGCCTTTGGAATCTTCTGTAATACATGTAACATAATACTTAAAATGTTCATAGATAAGGAGTACACACCTCTAAGAATTATCTTCACATTTTAATAAACAAAGTTCTTTACAGTCAATTACATATGGACGGTATATACAACATAAATGTTTTGGTAAGTAGATATTTCACACAAATTTGTACAAATTTCACAGTCTGATGAAATGAAAATATTGATACATATATTATACTAAAATTTCTAGGCTGTCATTAATAGAAGGAGTTGACCTTCTTGATCTGCTACTAACAACTGTTGTCACTACCTTTCCTGTTCCTAATTCCTTACGAGATCCTGGACACACAATCGCCACACTACCTGATTGTGTTGAGGTCTTTGTCCTCAGAGGAGGAAGTCGCAGGCGAAGCAGGCTCCAATTCTTGAACCACAAAGATTTCTTTTGATTCCATTCAATGACAGGGGCTATTCTAAGAAGATTGGCAAGCGCATGGTCCCTCATTTCATAGCCTTGGGGCAAAGCCTAAAAAGATTGAAAAATGATGGTAAATTGCATTTGAGCATTAAAATTGAGTCATTTTTCTACTTTTCTAAAATTTTACCTGGAGAGATACACAGACTGGTTGTGGATGAATTCTAGACAGTTGTTGAAGGAGGGAAGCAAGTACAGATGAGTCCCAGCACTCCACATCGTCCAGGTCCTGAAGCGCTGTAACTCGGTCGGTCAGGGCTGAACCTCCAAGAGTGTTCATCACCACAGAACCACTAAGGGCTTCAACCAGAGAGGGTCTTATGATCACCATCAGTCTTCTTGACCTCTGAGCAGCATCTCTCAAATTTTGGGCGACTGTGTGAAAATAAGAAAATATGTAAACAAGATGGTAAGGTAATAGGAGGTAATCAAATAACTTGTAAATGGAATACTTACTGTCGCAATCATTATTGGGAAAAATTTGGTATGCATTACAAGTGTAACTGTAACGCTCTTTCAAGGTTGATAGCATCTCTGCAGCAAATCCGCTGTCTCTCTCCAGGTATGTGACGAGGACATCATAATCCTTGCCATCTACAAAGATAAATAAATCAATATGTTAGTTTCAAAATTTAATAAGCTAAAAAAATCTAGACATCACATTAATTTTCTTTTTTTTTTTTTTAATTATTTTAAATAGGGAAAAAATAGCATTACCTTGAAGGTCTGGTTGAACAAGGCGCTGACGGCAAAATAATGCGAGGATTCCCAGCCTGTGTCGGAAAGCTGTTAAAATGATAGCCACAGCTAGCACAACAATAGCTGCCAAAGCCAGCTGCCGCCACTTGGGGTTGTTGCTCAGTGGTTCAGAAAGCTCTAAAACCAAACAAAAAACATGGGCAAGAGTTTTTTTAAAAATCCGTTTTTTATAGGAAAATTTACAGGAATATCAGTGACTGCCTTACCTGCTTCTCGCAACCATAACTTTAATAAAATTGCCTGGTCCCCGGCGTTGGCCACACGACATTCATATGGACCAAGGTCCTCTTTCCGCACTCCTCTAATTGTGAGATAGGCCCCAAGCACCTGATTGTTTTCCCTGTGAACAAAGAAACACAGATTTTCAGTTTATTGAAGCAAAATAAATTTTGTGTCCATGAAATAAAAAGTTTGTGTCTTTCTGAGACTAACCTGGCCACGCTTCTCAAAGTAAAGCGCTTCTGCTCCTCCAAGTAGGAACTGTTCATGCCCACCCTTGTCCAGGTGATTTCACTCTGAGCGTCGGGCAGATCAATACTACCTGGAATAGTAAATAGTAAAAATTACAGGGTTAGTTTTTCTTTCTTTTTTTTTGTTAACATGTGAGTGACATAAATAACAGAGGAGATCGCTACTCACCCACAAATGCCTCGCAGAAGAGCCGGGCGGTGGAGCCGATCTGGACCAGCTGTTCGTCCGGGAGCTCGTAGGTCGGGAGGGGCGCCCCCATGTAGCCCCTGACGGCGTCTGCAACAACGTCACAAAGAGCACCGGCGTCAGCACAAGTTCCACCGCGACAGAGAGAAAGAATAGCGCAGGGCCGCGGGGTGGCCTGGCCTGGCCTTCCCCATCAGCCGCAGCCCCGCTACCCCACCCCACCCTACCCCACCGCACCCCATCCGACCTTGCCCTGCCAAGCCCAGCGCAGGGCCAGCGTGGGCCCACGCACACCAGTTCCTGGAGGAGCGGCCAGAAGCCCTTGAGTCACGTGTTTTACGTCACGCAGGCGCGGCGGGGCGGGGCGGGGCGGGGTAGCGGGGGCCCTCCCCCCGAGGGGCGCGCGCCCCCAGCCCCTCGCGGGGCCCGCACATGGTGCGGACACGGGCAGCGGCCAGCGCCGCTAGCGGGGAGGGAACGCCCAGAATACTGCAAGCACGCGGCCGATCACCAGAGCCTCGTGGACAGCCTCGGGGAGAGGCTTACGGAGAGCCTTACGTGTGGAGCGCCCCCGAGGAAAGTCCTACGGAGAAGCTCACGAAGAGCTTCCCTGAAGGCCTCGCGGAGAACTTCAGCGAGACACTCACGGCGAGGCTTACGGAGAGCCTCACGAAGAGCCTGATCGTGAGCCTTGCAGAAAGCCTCCAGTGCATCGCTGCAGAGGTACCGGCGCGCCGCGCCGAAGGCATGCCAGCCCCGCGCCCGCCCCGCGCCCTCCCTCCCCCTCCCCCGACCCCGATACGAATTTGAATATAGAATAATGCTGCAAGGCTAAGCAGGCGGGGGAGCGGGGGCCGCGTGCGAAGTGGGGCCAGACGCGGCTGGGCTGCCCCGGGCCCCGCACCGCGGCCGCCCTGCATGCACGCCTCGGACGCGACCCAGGTCGTGCTCTGGTATCGTGCTCGTGCTGCTGCTCTTCCCTGCGCAGGACCGCGCCGCGCCGGGCCGGACCAGTACCGCCGATGCAGCCAATGCACGCCGGGCCGGGGCCGCCTGAGAGCGAGAGAGGGAGAGCCTGAGAGCCAGAGAGAGAGGCAGAGAGAAGAGGTCCAACAAGGTACAGAGAGAAGAGACACAGGGCATGAGAGCGGGGGCGCACAACACGGAGAGCCAGCCCGGCTTTGAAGGGCCCGGGGCGGGGTGGGCGCTTTTTCGACGAAGTGCGTTGGGCTGCCTACCCCCCAGGCACGCGCGTGCTTGCTGTACAGTACTTAGGGAGCACAGAGTTTCAGCTCAGTGCGGCCCGGCCCGCCCGCCCCGCCCCGCCCCGCCCCGCCCGGCAGTGTCCTCGCTGCCGCAGCGGCGCTTCCAGGAAAGCAGACTTTTGCGACGAAGTTTAATCACCACCTGCCTCAGGCCACTCCCTCCCCGCCCCGCCCCGCCCCGCCCCGCCCCGCCCCGCCCTGGTACTGCACCAACATACGGGGAATGTCATCCTGCTCTGAAATGCCGGGGCGGCAGCGCTGGCCTGGTCATAAGCGGGTAAGTGGCGTGGCGTGGCGTGGCGTGGCGAGGCATGGCGTTCTTCCTCACAACGAGTTCCCTGAAAGAGTTGGGTCTGCTCTGCTCTCTTGCTCCGCTCCCCGCCGCGCCGCGCCGCGCTCCACTGGACTCTCTACCTCGTGCCCGCCTCCTCCACCGAGACCCTCTCGAGCTCGAGAAACTTTTTCCTCGGCAACAGAACACTCGAAGTGTGATTCCTCCTGTCCTGTCCCGAGCAGGACTTTGTTCCGCGTCGCGCTGAGCACCGAGCGGACTATGTCAACACCGATGACAGGTTTACAGCGGCTGCTCAAAGTTTAAAAAATATCAGGAAGCGTTCAAGTTTAGTTGAATGAAATTCGAGACAATTTTAAGAAGAGAAAAAACAAGAAAAATTGAAGAAAAAATCGAGGAAAATTTAAGATAATGTTGAGGAGAAAATCAGGGGAAGAAATAGAAAAAATGTAAGTAAATTTACAAAAAAAAAAAAAAATCTGGAAAATTCCAGAAAATTTTACGAAAATTTTAGTATGAAAAATAGAGAAAAATCCCCTGGCGGTACACTTGGGAAGCGGCAGACTGAATTGTCTCGCGGGGACGATCGCGGAGCACGCCAAGGTCGCCGTCGTTGAATAAGGGAATCATCCCGGGCGAAGTGCGGCAGTACGTACTCGATGATAAAGGGGAGCGCGTTCAAAGAAAAGGCGGCAGAGAGCGGAGGAGGCGGTGGCGGGGGGACCGGGGAAATTACGACGTGCTGTAGTGTATAATGAGGTGGGGCGGGGCGGGGCGGGGCGGGGCGGGGCGGGGCGGGGCGGGGCGGGGTGGGGCGGGGCGGGGCGGGGCGGCGCCAATATTTAACACGCCAGGCCTGCAACGGGGTCAAGGGGCAAGGTCGCGTGTCCGCCAGGCTCGGGTGGGAATGTGGACGGTTTTGTTTTCTTTCGCAATAAAAAAAATTGACGAATGGGTTGTGTGGAACTTTCAGAGTTTCCCCGAATGAAATGTTCTCTGGGAACACAAGTGTGTGGGTACAGGTGCGTGAATTGACACGCGTTAGACTGCTGAGCGACAAAGGTCACACACCTGCAAGTGTGCGACATTCACACAGGTGGATTTTCAGTACTCACTGACTCAGGGCGCGGGCGGCGGCGTTAACGAGAACGGGAGGTGCTCTGAGTAGAGCAGAGCACAGCTGATTGGGGATGATTAGGCGGAACAGTGTTCACCGCTGGCATCGCTAAGTGCTGTGCCCCCGCCCCGCCCCGCCCTTCAGCCCGCACCTTGTTTCGGCGCCGCCGCTGCCTGTTCCGGTTCCGGTTGGCGGCTCATATCAGATTAGATTTCCGGGAACGCGACGGTTCCGCGCTGCGCGACTCCGGGGCCCGGTGCAGTCTGAGTGCGACAGCACACTCATTGATTTGCAGCCCCGCCGCCCCCGCCGCCCTTCCCGCCCCCGCCGCCCACGCCTGCCTACGCGCCCAGTGGCAAAGTACCAGCACTTTAGTCGCGTGCTATCAGATTCAAAGCGAAGTGGAGGTGGCGGTGGGGGCGGTGGGGGCGGCGGTGGGGGCGGGGACGGGGACGGGGACGGGGTTCCAGCGAAACATACGGAGTCAACGTGCGCGCGTGCGACCCATCGTGGGCAGAAGACTGACTGACTGTACACTGTGAAAAATGTTTGTACGGGTTGCAGGAAAATTTTCCGCATTGGAAAAAAAATATGTCGTAACGTTTCGATAGCAAATTGTAAAATTGCGAAATTGTAACACGACACTTGGTATCGTGAAGCCAAGGAAAATTTCCGAGGTAGCGTGCGTGAGAGCTGCAGCTTGCAGGTTGCAGGTAAAGTCCTGGACTTGAGTTGCAGGTGCTTACCGATGACCTGGAGCGAGACGGTGTGCTGGTAGGCGTGGCTGTCGTTGCGCACTCGGCACGTGTAGTTGCCTCCGTCCCGCGGGTTCGTCATCTTGGAGTAGACGGTCTGGTTGGCGGACTCCGGGTACAGGATGAAGTTGGACACGTCGCCGGCCCACGGGTACGGCCGCCCGTCCTTGAACCTGTTCCAGAAAGACACACAGAGGAAATTGCGGTTAGAGGTTTGGAGAGTATTTCGTCGGGCGGCGGGGGAAGGGGCGGGGCGGGGCGGGGCGGCAGTTAGCCTCGCCCGAGGTCTGTTTCTCTGTCTGAAACATTGACGTACCGCCGCGGCGCGGTATTGCGGGCGGGACGTCGTTGGCTTGAGCGACAGTCCCTGCCGGGCCCGGCTGGCCCGTCCCGTCCAGCTGACGAGACACTTCGGAGAACACGGTACCATTTGCGGGGCGGAGGCGGCGGCCGCGGCCGCGGCGGCAGTGGGGAGGGATTGCGTAGTAGCCTCGCGACAGGTGTGGGCCGCGGGGCGGGGCCGCGCGGTGCAGATCATAAGCCCCAGGGCCGCGTGCGCCCCGGCGCCCTTGTGCACTACGCCCGCGTCAGTGAATCACCGGAAAGGTGGTTCTCTGCGATTCTCTGCGGCGGCGGCGCGGCGGGACGCCCTGGCCTGCGGGGCGGGGCGGGGCGGGGCGGGGGAGCCGCCACTTAGGCCCCCGCCCGTAGCCGAGGAGGCGGAGTAGGGCGAGGCGAACGAGAGGGTTCGAGCATGCACTAGCGTGAATCATGACAGCAGTGGTCAGTCATGAGAAGGGAGGAGGGAGCTCGCCCGTCCCGTCCCGGCCCGTCCGGTCCCAGGAAATTCCTCTGCGATTGGCACGCCCCCCGCCCCGCCCCGCCCCGCCCCGCCCCAGGCTCCTTACTGTGGGAGCGCAGATATAACAATACGCGCTGCAGCACCAGTCTGCGGTGCAGCGCGCAGTGCGTCGGTTTGATGGCACTGTGATGGTACCCCACCGCGGTATGTACTGTACCCCGGCGGTGGGGTACCCCATCGTATGGGGCTCTCCGTGCCCCACCAGCCGCAGACACCCCCTGCGGCCTGCGCCGCGCCTGCCCGCCCCCGCCCGTTCGGCCCAGCGGACGCGAAACCCATTAAAGGCAGATTAGCGGCAGCTGTGGTGTGAATAACGCGCTCTACTTCACCCCGCCGCACCCAGCCCTGCCGGCCCCCGCCCCGGCCCGACCCAAAGCGCCATACCAGCACGCACAGGCGCAGGGGATCCTGGGAAAGGAGAGCTTCGTCACCGCGACAGACGGTCCACCAGCAGACCGGCCCCGCCCCGCCCCGCCCCGCCCCGCTCCGCCCCGCCCCACCCTCCAATATTATATCGGAACCCTGTCGACATCCCATCTGCAGCTCCGCGACTCACCGCCGCCGCACACATGGCGGTCGGTACACTGTGTGAATGTCACACACTTGAAGGCGCGTGAAGCATAAATTAGAGTTTCCTTATAGAAATTCGTGAAATGAAAACTTTTAATTGAGGCCAGAAGAAAAAGGGTCTTAAAAAAACTGTGAGGGAGGCGGCGCCTGGCGCTTTCCACCGCGGCGCGCCGCGGTACGAAACTTTCTGAGAACGAGAGGTTCGGCGCGGGGCGGGGCGGGGCGGGGCGGGGCGGGGCGGGGCGGGGCGGGGCGGGGCGGCGCTGGGCTCCAACAAGCACTGTCCTGCCAGCCCAGTCACCCAAGCGAGCAGAATGACTCCCGGCCCAGAGAGACCTCCAATCGGAATAAAAATTCTGAGAAAGAATGGTGAAAAAAACGCGACCAGGGGCGTATCGACTCTGCTACAGGGCGTGGCGGGGAGTGGCTGTGCTGCGGTGAGCAGGACGAGGAGGAGGAGGAGGAGGAGGAGGAGGAGGAGGAGGAGGAGGAGGAGGAGGGGAGGTGCGCGTCGGGCTGGCCGGGCCACTGAGTGCCGCCCGCTACGCGATCAAGATGAGAAGGGTCTTCATCAAGTCTTTTTTACTGTCGGCGGCGTCCTGAGCGCGGCTAGTGCTCTGCTTCGGGGCGACGGCGACGGCGTGGGCGGGCGCGCGAGGGGTGAGCGAGGGAACGCCACCGGGGAGGGAACGCCCGAGGCGAGGCTACGACCGCAAAGTGGCGGGGCTGGGCGGGGCGAGGTGGGGCGGGGCAGCAGTGCCACAGAACAGCAATTGGTCCAGTTGTTGGCACTGCCGCCGTCGGGCTGTGGGGCTTGCTCTGTGCCTCGCTATTACAGCCCCTCGTTCTCGGAATGCCCCGCCCCGCCGCACCCCACCCCACCCCACCCCGCCCCGCCCCGCCTGCCACGCCCCTTCCGACGGCAGAGCCTCGGTATCATCGGCAGCGGGCAGGCGTCTCGTCAAGGCGTCGGCCCAAAGGGGTGGTCCGCGGCGGGGCGGGGGGGCGGGGCGGGGCGCCACGGGCCTCACTGCAGGCCTCGGTTATTTCAGCGCGTTCCGGTGTTTCCTGCAACCTCTATATATACATATTTTCCACCCCGCCCCGCCCCGCCCCGCCCTGGCACACCTCGATTACAGTGATTAGAGCGCTCACCCGCGAACCCCAGGCTACGCCACTGCTCCTCCCCTGCCGGTACAGTCGCGAGCGGAGAGAGGGAGGGAGAGGAGAGAGGGAGAGAGGGAGGGAGAGGAGAGAGGGAGAGAGGGAGTTAGAGGGGGAAGGACTTCATAGCGAGGGTACCGAGAATCGGGAGCGGCGCGTCAACAACTTTGTGCGAAACGCAGCGGAGCGGTGTTCGTATTGCTCTGCCTCCCTCTCCCTCTCCCTCCCTCTCCCTCTCCCTCTCTCCCTCTCACGCTCTCTCTCGCGGGCTGTCGCTCGCGGCGCCTGTTTTACAGCCAGAAGAAAATCCTCGTTTAACAAGAGCGAGGGGATGGAGAGCGAGGTTGGTGAACGAAAAGCAGTGTGCGCAGGATAGGGAAATTTTGAAGGGAAAAAAGGAGATTCGGAAAATTATTCTTTACCACCGTTTGATGGCCAAAAAAATATATTAACAGCCAAAGGGTAAGGCAGCAAAGCATTACATAATTTGTTTTTCTAAAATTAAACAAAAATTCCTGGCGTGATGAACAGTCTTTTTCTTTCCGTGGGCGCGATACACATCTTTTCCGCCGAGACATTCTTGGTAAGTGTTTTTTGAGTGAGGAGGAGAACGGGGGTCTTTGTCATTATGACGGTCATTACGTCGGGGACATCCTCAGCAGAGCGCCCTGTGTGTGTGTGTGTGTGTGTGTGTGTGTGTGTGTGTGTGTGTTCGACAGGATCGCGTGAGGACACAGGTCCTGCGCGCGCGCGCACACACACAGCCTCTGTGTTCGCTAAACGACCCCTTCCTCTCTCTCTCTCTCTCTCTCTCTCTCTCTCTCTCTCTCTCTCTCTCTCTCTCTCTCTCTCTCTCTCTCTCTCACTCTCTCGCTCTCTCGCTCTCTCGCTCTCTCCAAACAATCAGGGGCACGATCGGCACACATCTGACGCAGAAGCACCCACACACCGCCGTCCTAATTTGTACTTCTCCATACAATTTTCCTCCTGTTTCTGCTCTCACTGCTGCTCTCTCCTCCCGAAAAAAAACTTGTCGCCCGCAGGACGAGTGTGTCCCCGACCACACCCCTATGCGTACAAGAGGGCCAACCTCACGAAAATAAAAAAGCAACCTTCTCATTAACACGACAGAAGAAATAATGTGAATATAATGAGACATATTTTTTTCCGTTCCCGGGGGTTGGCACCGCTGCCGCTGAGTCGCACGCGATACAGCGCTGAGTATGACGTCTGCCGGAGTGCTCCATGTGACTCGTAAAAAAATACAAAATTTTCCTTTTATATTTTTTAACGGTGTCAAAAAAATGTACCTTTAAAAAATTAAGGTTAATTTTTCTTTAACGGCGCTGAAAAAGGTACGTTGAGCGAAAATTCTGAGGTGAATAAGACAGTCCGTGGGATGCAGCGCAGCTCTGGTCCAGTGGAACTGCTACTCCGATGGGGTACCCGCCGGGGCCTGCCCGCCGGCGTATTGTGTGGTACTGGTCCGGATCCAGTGCCTCGGGGCGGGGGGCACCCGGAGGGTACCGGGAGGGTACCCGCTGGGGAAGCGCGGGGGCTTTACGAGTACTAATAACAGCTCCAGGGGAAGGCGCGCTGGCCGCCCCGCCCCGCCACACCCCACCCCGCCCCGCCCCACCCCACCCCACCACGGCTCGCCGGAGTCTTTGAATGTAAGGGAGCACCATCATCTTCTTCCCTCTCTCGGCGCGGCTGGCCGCCGCACCCCGCACCCCGCCCCGCCCCGCCCCGCCCGCAGGCCGACAGTTAAAGGTGTAGCAGACCCTAACCTGCGTGAATGGGTGGGAGTGACGGTGCAACTGTGCGCCACATCCCGCCCAACCAGACTACACTGTGAAATGCAAGTATGTGAGTCTCGTAGTGTCGCATACTTTTAGCTGTGGTCATTTTAATCCTTACGCTACTCGCACCTTCAAAGATGTAAAATTTTCAGAAAATTCTTTAACCATTACTTGTTTAAGAGTACGAATAAAAAATCCACTTCCATGGGATTTTTCTTTTGAAACGTTTTTAAAAATATATTTTTGGAGGGAACAAAAAGGCATTGCCTCCCACTAACCCAGAACCTATCGACTCACGGAGAGGAGAGAGATGATGGACTTCCCCGCCACGCCCCGCCACGCCCCGCCACGCCCCGCCACGCCCAGCCCTCATCACAGCTTCATGGACCAATTTTTATTCTTATCGAGTTATACGCGTGATCAATATAACAATAATCCAGAAGGGTAGCTGCCGAGTCATCGAACCCCCGCGCCGGACCGGGGACGTGAACAAGGTAAAGAGAATAGGAGAGAGAGGGGGAGGGAGGGAGGGAGAGAGAGAGAGAGAGAGAGAGAGAGAGAGAGAGAGAGAGAGAGAGAGAGAGAGAGAGAGAGAGAGAGAGAGAGAGAGAGAGAGAGAGAGAGAGAGAAATAAAAATAGAGGAAAAATGGTGCAAGTGAGGGAGCGGGGCGGTATGTAGGGAGGTTAGGTTATGTTCTCTTTACGAGCCGGCGGTCGCGAGGGTGAGGGCTGGAGGGAGATTATCACACCTGAGTGTAGTGTAGAGGGCGCTGGAGGCGCGAGACCAGACCCTGCACCGCACGGCCCGCCCCGCCGCGGAGCAGAAAGGGACCGGAACACTCACTTATCGACTTCCGCTCACACTTCCACGAAGGACAGGGAAGGAGAGAGAGAGAGAGGGGGGGAGGGAGAGAGAGAGCGTGTGTTTGCGTGCGCTCTGCGTGTGCGTGCGTGCGTGTGTGACAAAGACAAAGGCACACAGAAAGCGACGACAAAGGCACAAGGCTTGTGGAGTTTACCAAATGTTGGTCACCCCACTCCCTCCCTACCCTCCCTACTCCCGACAGCAGAGGAGGGAGTAGCCGCCCCGCCCTATCGGGTTGGTTTAGGACGGTGTATCAGATAACAAACGCCGCCGGAAAATCGTAATCCGACAGTAGGGTGTAGAGCTGTGCACACGGGGTGACATTTGGGTGGCAAACGACTTTTTGAACAAGTATTAAAAATGAATAAACCTTTGGCGACGGCACGCGCCCATGTGCGCACCGCTCCTCGCAGTGTGGCGGGGCGGGGTGATGAACTAAGTCTCTCAGAGGGTCGCTAGCGGTTGGATAAGCCGACTGGTTCGGGCGGGGCGGGGCGGGGCGGGGCGGGGCTGCAACCACAGCAGGTCACACCAACATCTCGACCGCTCGTTCACACTTCGAGAGTAACAAACACACGCGGGGCTTGCGCCGGCAAAGGGTAAAAACTATACGAGGAAAAAATATTAAAACGGGCTCGTGAAAGAGGCGGAGAGAAAAAACGAAACGAGAAAAAAAAAAAAAACGTGGAGAGAAATTGAGTGAGTGTTCGAACCCACGACACCGCGATCATCAATCGCGCTCATGTACAGCGCCCTCCGCGCCGCCTCGTGACAACGAGCGGTTTAGTTCCGGACGCGTTGCTCCGCGCTGTCGTCTGCTCGCGTCGCGTCGTCTGCTCGCGTCGTCTGCTCCGACGAACCCCAGCCGGTCGGGCCGCGCGGGATAATTTGACTAATGGTCGCTGCGCCGCATATCTGAGCGGTCGGGTCGGACGGGCGCTGCTGGAAATAGGCGAGGCGAGGGGGCGGCCAAAATGTGGAGGGAGAGGGGACGAAAATAAAAAGATCCACGCGGAGACCAAACCGCAGAATAATTTCCTTTGTTCTCTTTGGGGTTCTTCTTTTTGGACGCGGGTGAGTTTCCGCGGCGGGTGTCCGGCCGGCACGCAGGCGTTGACATTGGTGACAGCCCCCCACCCCCCCGGCTCGGACCCTCCAGGTAGCCGTCGTAAATCAATAAATCCACCTGCCACCACCCACACCACGCCAACCACCATCATCATAACTCTGCACTTGTGGTTTTACTCTTTGCAAGGGTTTTAAGTTTTAGTCATGGAATTTTTTTAAAAAAAATTTCAAACAGGGTAGAATGGATCGGGTACGCATGAGGCTTAATTACCCAGTCGAGGCGAGCATCATTAATAATAACTCCGGTACCCGTGTGTACCCCAGGGGTGGCAGCGGGTACCACGGGCACCCTGCAGGGCCCGGCTGGGCCCGGGCGGGGCGGGGGAGTGCGCCCAGCACGAGCAGGGCCTCGGAGGAGGAGCAGGAGGTGGAGGAGGGGCAGATGCAATCACAGGGACTTCTTCAATGTAATACGTGGCGCGTCACAGGCCCCCCGCGCACTACAGGTGGCACCATTGTGTGTAAGCATGTGTGTGTGTGTGTGTGTGACGCGCGACAGGGCGCTCCGCGCGCACAATGACGCCGAGATGAAGCCCCACGCGGTGTCGCACCATGTGAGTAGGACACGCTGGAGTCGCAGCGCAGCGGCGGCACGGCACGGCTCATATCACATATGAAACGTGCAGTACACGCCAAAAAAAGGCATGAAATATTTTTGCAGATGAAGAAATTATGATTCGACAAACAAAAATTTCGGTCCGAAAACCTAAGCGAAAACTTTGTTTTAGTTTTCGATTATTCAAAACAAAACAAAACAAAACAAAACAAAAAGAAATTAAAATGATTTTGCCGACCAGAAAACTATTCCAAAGGTGATCTGGATCTGTTCCACATGCAAATAGCAGTCGCGTGTTTCCGAGGCACAAACACGAGCAGGGCGCGTGTCATTATTTGAGCATTAGAAGTTAATCGAGGTGTAAATGCCGCGAGTATAAACCACCCCGCCCCGCCCCGCCCCGCCCCGCCCCGCCCCGCCCCACGCAGCGTCAGGAGGGCACATCCATGATTAACGACTTGTCGTGTGATGGATCCCCCCGCAGGGCCCACTGGCCGCGGCGGGGCGGGGCGGGGCGGGGCGGGGATCACTTCTGGGAACGGGCGGGGTGGGGGGCGCGCCGCCATCCAGCAGTGTGTCGTGCATAGCGGACATGCCTGCCCCCCCCCCCCCCCCCCCCGGGACCCCGGCGGCCATGCCGAGACGCGAGGCGTTCGAGTTCGATTATGAAAATTGTACCCGGCACATCGATCCCGTCGGGTAATATAATCACGATGAGCTGCTGTAAACGGCCCCGCGGACTTGTTAAAGCATTCTGCCAGGCCAATACGAGCAGACAGTTTTAAAAAAATGAGCTCCTACACTGGAAAACTTTGTGAATATCGTACAACAAGAACTTTTGGGCTGCATTCGTTCACTTGAATTTTCCTAGGAATTTCACGCACTCGACAAGTGTGTGACAGTCAGAGACTTGGGTCTCCAGGGTTTCCAGATATCAACAAAAAGAAAGAAAAAAAAAAAAAAAACAAGAAATAAATGTTTGTTTTTATTAAATGAACGTGACAGAAAGTGTCGCGGCTCATTTTTCTCGGCGCGCTGAGCGGAGAGTTACCCGCGCCTCGCATGCGGGGTCAGGCTCCGGGGGCCGTAAACGTACGGCACGGTATAACGTGACAGTCTCTCTCTCTCTCTCTCTCTCTCTCTCTCTCTCTCTCTCTCTCTCTCTCTCAAACACATACGGCACAGCACACACAGTGACTCATCAGGCGGACACAGGGCGACAGCCTGGCGGGTAGGCAACACAGACGCACCGCTGCGCGCTCTACGGACGGGTTGCCTACCTAGCCGGCTGCCTACAGCCTGTTGCCCGCCTCGCGCGAGCGGAGAGGACTTCGGGGTGTCAAACTTGTATTTTCGCGCGAATTTCGGAGCGAGGTGCTTTCTCCCCGCGGTATGCGCCGTGTATATGGGGAGCGGAAGCGCTGGGGCGTGGCGGGGCGGGGCGGGGCGGGGAAGTACCGCCGCACCCACGCGCGCGCACACCCAGCATTCGCGGAAGCTCTTTCCGGTTCCGGTTCCAGGAGATCCAACAGCGAGCACCTCACACTGCGCAGCGTACCAGCACTGGAAACTCAATAAGTACGCGCAAAAGTCGCTCAAACTTTTGCAACAATTTTTTCTTTGTTTTGAAATGATCGCCAACGCAAAGAATGCGCTGTACGGGTCCCACAATCTAATCTGCTCTGCGTTGTTATAGTACAGCGATATGAGAAACCCCTTCTCTCATAATTGAAGAGGACACACGACCCTCTCTCCCTCTCTCTCCCTCTCTCTCTCAAACACGTTATAATCCGGCGGACTGTACACGAGTTTTGGCCGGATTCCTGGAAGAGCAGCGGCGGCTGACTTAATTATACACACAAAAGCCACGGGCAGAGCGGGCCTGTGCTGTGCGGCGGACAGATACAACGAGCAGACAGACAGACAGACAGACAGACAGACAGACGAGCAGGCGGGATGAGGGGCGACACTTACGCCCCTCAGGGTGAGAGAGAGGGAGAGAGAGGGGGAGAGAGAGAGAGAGAGAGAGAGAGAGAGAGAGAGAGAGAGAGAGAGAGAGAGAGAGAGAGAGAGAGAGAGAGAGAGGGAGAGAGAGAGAGAGAGAGGGCGCAGGGCGAGTTCAGCAAAACCCGCTGCATCTGAGCGGCTGCAGTGGCTGCAGCGGCTGGGCGGGGCGGGGCGGGGCGGGGCGGGGCGGGGCGGGGCGGGGCGGGGCGGGGCGGGGCGGTCGGGCCCTACTTGGAGCGGTGCCGGCCGGCCGGCGTGCCCCTGCGACCGCCAGCGCCCCCACGACACACGTGCAGCCAGCCATAACCCCAAGCACACACAGCAAAGAAAAAAAAATATTAAAAAAATAATAAGGCACCCTAGTGAACGACTATAAAAGGGAATAATCTCATTACATTAAGTGCAGAGTTATATTTGGCTGCTTGACGTAGAGTGACAGACCTGCTCCTATAGTGTTTGACGTGCCGCGGGCTGGCGCGGGCTGGCGCACGGCGCGCATCGCGTGCTGGACACAACGGGCCAGGCTGGCCAACCTGCACCGCGCCACGCCACGCCACGCCACGCCGCGGGAGTCACGGTATCATAGGCGTGTTCCCGGAATCGTCACAGGCGGCTCCGGCAGCTCAGCTCCGGCGGGAGGAGGAGGAGGAGGAGGGTACCGTCCAATGCTCCCGTTTGTTCCTCCTCCTGCCGACTGATTCAGAGGATCGCCCTCGTAGGGCACTGAGGGGGAGGGAGGGAGGGAGGGAGGGAAGGGGAGAGAGGGGTGTGTGGCAGAAGAGCGGTTCGAGCCAATATGACCTAAGGGAGGAAGACAATATTGGAAAGCTCTGTCCCCCACCCCCCAAAATAAAACCAAAAAAAAAAAACAATCCACGTTTTAATTCAGAAAAAAAAGCCCTTTTTAATAATCCCAGAATTGCAAGGAGAAAAAACTAATTGCGTTCGGTTTTCGTTTGTTTCGCGAATACTTTGACCATCGCTTTTTTCCCACCTGCAAGACTCCAGGCCCGAGGCCAGCTGCTCTGGAAAAAGCCTGCGAGTCCGTGCGAGTGGGTGTTGCCGTCAAACAGCAGTCAATAAACACAGGAGAGATACAAGAGAGAGAGAGAGAGAGAGAGAGAGAGAGAGAGAGAGAGAGAGAGAGAGAGAGAGAGAGAGAGAGAGAGAGAGAGAGAGAGAGATGGACAAAGGGCCTTCCCCCGCGGGAGAGATGCGAAGGGCACAGCTTGGTTTCGTGGAACGGCCGGCCCGGCCGCCCCGCCCCGCCCCGCCCCGCCCCGCCCCGCGCGTGCGATGGGAATATGATTTGGTGTGGGGCGTACGTCGCAGGGCCGGGCGAGTCGCTCAAAAAAGCGACGCAAGACGTACGACGCGACATAAAAGCACTTGTGCCGCTGTCAATAGAGACCCCGTCCCCTCGTGTCACTTTGTCACCGTGTCTGCGCGCGACAAGCTTGCCTGCCTGCCTACTCTGTAACGCCTAGTTATATCACGGCGAAAGGTCGCGTCCGCCGCGCGGGGCGGGGCGGGGCGGGGCGGGGCGGGGCGGGGCGGGGGTGGAAAACAGGGGGCCCTGCAATGGAAACCAACGCGCTGCTCCGGAAACAAAGGCCGTGCCGTGACATTCACACTACTGTACCCGGAAATTCCGATCATTTCCGACTACCCCTTAACCCTACGCTCACATTTCCTCTTACCTCAAATTTTACCGTGACTTTCACAACCTGAACTTTTACCTACGTTAACTTTTACCCACGTTAACTTTTACCCACGTCAACTTTTACCCACCTTAACTTTTACCCACCTTAACTTTTACCCACCTTAACCTTTACCCACCTTAACTTTTACCCACCTTAACTTTTAACCACCTTAACTTTTAACCACCTTAACTTTTACTCACCTTAACTTTTACCCACCTTAACTTTTACTCACCTTAACTTTTACCCACCTTAACTTTTACCCACCTTAACTTTTACCCACCTTAACTTTTACCCACCTTAACTTTTACCCACCTTCCTTTTTTTCCAAACTTAACTTTTACGACCTTAATTTTTTTCGCCTTAACTTTTACCACCTTTTAACTTTTACCTCAAATTCAGCTGAACCTTTACCTAAAAATTTGTTGTTTTATTTTACCTTTACGGAGAATTTACTCCCGTTTACCCATGAGCATCATTAATCATACGCGTTGCAGTGCGGCGCGGGCCCGCCGCGGGTCGCTCCCACGGACCTCACACGGGGCTGCGGCAGATCATATGGTCGTTTGCATTCGCCTGCGCTGCGCGCGTTGCGTTCAGCCCCGCCGGGTTTCACTTACCGCACCGCACACGTCCTGGGTGACTGATCACCACGCGCTGCAGCGCCTCCCTCTCCCTCTCTCTCTCTCTCTCTCTCTCTCTCTCTCGCTCACACGCATGCGGCTACAATGTCATCAATCAACATTAAAATTAATTATAACCAGCTCCACTTCTCGAGAACAAAATCATTTCCAGGAGTCGGCCTGGCTGGTCGCGCGGCGTCGGCGTCGGCCGGGCGTCGCGGCGGCGGTGGCCACGCGGGAGAGTGAGTGAGTACCGATCCCCTTACATTGCTGCGCGACCGCGCAAAATGACTCGGGAACGTCGTCCGTCGTCTTTTGAGGCGAACACACACACACACACACACACACACAGAGGCGGGCACGCAACGCTGAAGACTCGCTCAGTTCAGTACGTGGAACACCTGGAGACCAGTTAGACTCTGCGGCCTGCAGCCCCCTCTCTCTCTCTCTCTCTCTCTCTCTCTCTCTCTCTCTCTCTCTCTCTCTCTCTCTCTCTCTCTCTCTCTCCTCTGCAGGCTCTGCTAGGTTTGAGCGAAGCAGAACGTCGTCTTCTCGTCAGTCAATTTCAAGGTAGCCAATTATTTCTTTTCTTTCCTTAGAAGCAGAGAAGCACAAGTATACAAGGCGGAGGGAGGGGGAGGAGGCACGCACAGGGAGCAGGACGCCTTTCTGCTATTGAGTTTGGCGAGCAGCAGCGCCGCAGCCGGCGCCCCCGGACACACACGCAAGCCAAGTGTGTGAATGTCGCACACTTGCATGTGTGTGAATTTCCATTCGTACACTTCTAAATGTCTAGGACAATACGTGTCCACACCTCCACAGAATTTCCCGGGTGCACGGTGTCGGAGCGACAAAGGACGGACCCCACACAGGAGCCGCGCATGCATCCATCAACATGTGCACGGTTTGCAAATTCCATCCGTTATTGTCTTTTTTAGTTCATTTTGCACAATTTATAATGTTTTATTTTATTGTGTTTCAGGTGCGTTTCATTTCCGCGGTGTTGGCAGCCATTGTGTCGCGAGCCGTCAGCCGTCGCTCGCTGTACAGTGTTTGACGGGCGTCCGCGAAATGCGACCCCGGTGGGAGAGCGCGGCGCCACGCCGGTCGCACGCCGCACCGCCTGCTCGCTCGCGTCACAACAAACTCGCCAAACTCGCCGTTCTGCGCATGCGTATTTCTATCTCTCGGGAATTTGTTTCACAAACTAGTACTATTACTTTATTACGATTATGATTTCACGATTCTTTTTCTTTTTTTTCCAGCTCCGCTGGCTGCATCAACAATATTGAGCCCGTGGGGATGACCCGCCGCAACATGATTAATTATCAGAACGCCCCGTGAGGCGGGGCGGGCGGGGCGGGGCGGGGCGTGGTGGGGCGGGGCGGGGCGTACCACAGGGAAAGGCCGGCCCGGAGCCGTGCCTCTCTACATCGCCATCAACTTTACAAAATGTAGAAACGCGAAAGACAACGCTCAGCAAAAGCTTCCCAAACCCCCTAAATTCCGCAACGTGGATTTCAAACGAAACGTCTGCTCCTCACATAAAATGTGTCGAGTCTCACTTTTCTACCCGTAGGTGTCGGCTGTCACCTGCTTGTGCGCGTGCGGCCGGTTCCAGTAACTCGCTCGAAATCGAGCCGACCGAAAACCACAGCCGCTTCCACCCCTATTGTCCTCGGAACTCGGGGCGGCGAGCCGCGCAGCCGCGCCGTCAGCACGGCAGACACCCCTCTCATGACAGCACGCGACATGAGCAGTCAGCACGCCCCGCCCCGCCCCGCCCCGCCACACCCCGCCTCGCCTCCCCTTACCATCCTGACTGACGCTCAGCCAAAAGCGCGCCACTTGCTTCCTGGAAAACGTGCCGCCATCAAATCCGATAGACGGTTCTCTCGCTCCAATTCCTCCTCATCCCCCGCTCTGTCTCTGTCTCTCTCTCTCTCTCTCTCTCTCTCTCTCTCCCCCTCTCCCTCTCCCTCTCCCTCCCTGTCGCTCATGAGAGCGCACGCACCAAGGCTAGCGCGCAACAAAAACAACAACAACAGTCAAATTCGTCGGGTGGCATTCGCCTCAAGAGTTTGTCCTGGTTTCTCGGAAGACATGTTGCCGCCGCATTGCGACTTTCTGGGGCGTTCAGTTCGCACCCGCCTCCCTGCAGTTCTCATGCACATTATATAAATATACCTCCACTTTCAGTAGTTCAGCCCCGCCCTCCCAGCATCCTCCCCTCAGTGAGAGAGTGCGAGCGGGGAAAAAAACAACAATAATAAAAGCACCACGCCGTCCATATAGTCTTCCTCACACGATTCAGTGCGCAAGATAAATGAGGTCCTCATCCTGAAGGGGACGCCGCTTTGCCTGGCGCCCCCCGAGTGTCTACCTGGACGCGCTGGACACACAAACACTCTGCGCCCCGCCCCGCCCCGCCCCGCCCCACCCCGCCCCGCCCCGCCCCACCCCGCCCCGGCGCGCTGCTCTTTCACAGGGGGAACGAGGGGAAAAAAGTCAGACGCGCGTTTGTCTGCCATTCACGCGAACCGCCATTATTTTTGCGTTCTCATTGCGCATCCATAGAGCGCGGCCAGCCACAATTTCGGCATCGAAGTCCATTCAGAAATATATTCAGGGATCCCAAAATAACATGCGTGAAAAATTAATCAGAAAATATTTAGGGGACGTGTAAATGAAAAAGGGCCAAAGGTTGAGGTAGTCGCAGAAAAGTTTGTATTAATTAATTCTCCCGTGTGCTGCCATGGTGAGGCGGGTGAAAATATTACAGGGTGACTTTGAAAGTTGTAGAACGACGCTGCAGCAGAACTCTGATCTGATCAGGAGTTTTGTCCACATTTCCGGGGTGGTCTTCTCTCCGGCGGTGCCGCGCCAACCTAGAGGAGGGAAACGTCGCATGCGCCCGTTTTATTTTATTTTTATTTATATTTCCCGACGATACTTTTCGGCTCTCCGCCGCCCGACAATAACAAACTGTCGAGCAGCCGCGCGACCTAGCCTAGGAGAGGATGCTGGGCAGGTCCCCGCCAAGAGTGTCCTGAATAGCAATATGGCAGAGGCGAGGCGACAGAGGGCGACCGTCCCGTCCCGTCCCAGGTGTGAGCCCAGCGGCGGGGGGTGCCGGCCGGGCCATTCAAAGCGTAGGGCCAGGGGTGGGGCCCGGAGGGATCTTGATGGCTCTTTTGAACACGGTGGCGCGCGGGGCGGGGCGGGGCGGGGCGACCCAGCCAATGCCACAATCTCCTTACACACGCGCCGAGCAGCAGGGAGGAAGGAGGAAAAATCGACCAACAAAAATTTGTCGGTTTTTCCGGAAGAAAGAAAGAAAAAAAAAAACATCCCGAACCATGCAGATTGTCTGTATACCTGCAGGATCGTGGGAACGTCATCATTTACAACGCCACTTCTCGGCGGTGTCACTTTTTTTTTTGTCTCTCAGCTGTGTGCTTACACGTCGTAAAATGCGTTAAGTTTGGGAGCGCCGCTCCGCATGGCACGGGTGTGTGAACTGGAGAGCAAACTCAATCACGATTCGTCGAAAGAACCGTTGGAACCATCGTGGAGTCAAAGAGGGGACTCAAATCAAATCAACGCTGCTTTTTTTTTTCCTGGAGACCTTTGGGCGCTTCGGCCGGTCGCAGAGGACGACTCTGAATAGAATGATAAAAATTGCGCCATTTCGGAATCAGGGAGGCACTTTGGCAGTCATAGACCACCAGGGCTCGTCCCTGGAATCCGAGCGGCAACACGCAAAGCGCCGGGGAACAGAGAGAGAGAGAGAGAGAGAGAGAGAGAGAGAGAGAGAGAGAGAGAGAGAGAGAGAGAGAGAGAGAGAGAGAGAGAGAGAGAGAGGATACTTATTGTGCAGGACGAGGTCCCCCCCGCGGGCCTCTCCGGCACAGCGGGGGTGCATCTAGTGCCATCCAGGTGAGATGGAGGGGGAGGGGGGGGGAGAGCTCACCTACCACGAGGAGCACAGCAAAAAATAAAATAAACTCTGTGGCTGCATATTGCCGGCTGGTTCAAGTCTCTAGCCTGTGATTGTGATTGGTTCTCCCTTCCCCTTTCTGTCGGATACATCGGCAGCCAGCCCACTCCAGCGGCTCGTTCAGCTCACTGGAGTCGTACCCCGCCGCGCTATCCGCTCCATCCCGCCCCGCCCCGCCCCACCGCGCCCCGCCCCGCTGAGCTCCGCGACCTCATCTGCCCCATTCAATCAAGAGCCCACTCGGCTCATTCATCTGCGCGACTACACAGCGAAAAAGAAAAATTGGCCCCATACACCGCGCACACTTCTACCGCAGCGGCAAGATCCGGTCGGATCGCTAAGCCCATGCCGTTGTTGTCGTTTTCAATCGCTTTTTTTTTTTTTTTTTTTGAGGGTGCTTAGGCGCATCCACACTCCGCGCCCAGCCCGCCCAGATTTGGTCCAGATTGCATCGGTAAGATTAGATACCCAAATTGGACCGCGTCGACGGCGGTCGAATGTGTGTGTGTGTGTGTGTGTGTGAGAGCATGGGGTTTTTCCTACGCCTCTCTCCCTCCTCCCTCCCTCTCTCCCTCTCCCACTCTCTCTCTCTCTTAAGCAAATGAGAACTTAGTGCAGATTTCTATCACCGATGGCCAGCAGGGGCGTGCAGCTCCGGCAGTGCTGTTCCGGGAAAGAGAGCAAGAGAGAGGGAGAGGGAGGGAGGGAGAGAAAAGAGAGTAGGGTGTGGGAGGAGGGAGGGAGAGCGCAGACTCGGCCGCATCTCAGCGCATGTACTTGATCAAATCCGCGATGCATTTATTCGGCTCGTGCCGATACCCCCGGCTCTCGGCGCCGACGCGACGGACCTCTAATCCTGGGGTACCTCCGTCCGTCCGTCCGTCTACTAGTTTGTCTGTCTGTCTGTCTGTCTGTCTGTCTGTCTGTCTGTCTGTCTGTCTGTCTGTCTGTCTGTCTGTCTGTTCGTCAGTCACCGGATTGCAATCCCGCTGATCGCACAGTGATCACACACGGCCCACTCAGACGCCGCTGTGCGGCGTGGGGCGTGAGTCAGAGCCCCGCCCCGCCCCGCCCCGCCCCGCCCCGCCGCGCCCCGCCCCGCCCCGCCCCGCCCCGCCCCGCCCCGCCCCGCCACGCCCCCACCAGGACGGCCATGCGTCACCCGAGGACTGCGGCGCGGCGTTGGGGCCCGGACGTCACGGCTCAGCAGGTGGGGACTGGTCCAGACTTGCTTCTCCCGGACCTCCGCTCTCCCTCTCTCCCCCTCTCTCTCCCTCTCCCTCTCTCTCTTTCTCTCCCCTTCTCTCTCTCGCTCTCTCAAGACAGTGCCACTTAGACCGCCCGAAAAACCCCGCACGTATGCGCAACTAGTGTAACCACCACGGCAAGGCACCGAAAAATCTGCAGACATTGCGTCACCACCGGCGAGCATCCGCCGTCACCAGTGAGCGTCGCCCGTCACCAGCAGCCGTCAGCCGTCGTCATCCTGACGGTCCGAGTGCTACGGCCGCGCGGCGCCCCCGCCCCGTCGCCATCCTCAGCAGTCTCGCTCCACCTTCCTGGTATAGCTCTGCAGCCGCTCCGCTCATCCGCCGGAAGATAAAGGAGGCCCTGATAACGGACGGCTCGGCGCGGCGGGCGCGGCGGGCTGGAAGGAGCCAGACAGGCGATCACAGGCCACACTGCGGGCCGGGCCGGGCGGGTATTGCATCACCGCGCACACACAGTCTCCATCAGATAGAGTGCGATACGCAGCGCAAAATGGACATACTGCGTTTGACAGCACTCGGCATTCGAGCTGCTGGAAGTCAGCAACAAGTTTCACGGGAAAAACTACGACCAGGTTTCCAATCAGTTTTGCAAAAACCAAGAGGTTACAATGTATTTTCTCCATAAGAAACCTGGACGGAGATTTTACCGTGCTCGGGAGATGGACTGAGTGCACTGGAAACCCAAAGGGTCGCGTGTCACACACTTCTAGGTGTGTCAATATTCGCATTCGTACACTTGGATAGGTACGGGTGAGAATTCCCCGGAGAAATGCTCACGTTTGTGTAGCACAAGTGTACGAATGAACACTTCACAAGTGTGCGCTCATTCACACACTTCAGTCTCTGCTCCAATCACACACTTGTGTTTCTGCTGCGTGGCGCTGGTGCTGCGTAGTAGCGGGGACGAGGGGGCGTCGGGACGCCAGGGCGGAGGGGGGCGGGGGGACCGACGCCGGCGCCGGGGGGGCTGCTGGGGTGGGTGCTGTCTGGCTCCACAGGCCCGACGAGGTCCGGCCATGGTTCAATACGGCCAGGGTTGTGCCGCATCCCGGCGCACTGCAGCGCTGCTGGCGACACAAGAGTGTGACTGTTGCGCAGGTGTAGCAGTGTCACTGTCACACATTTCAAGGCATGCTGATTTTTATTTCCAGATGTGAAGTTTTAGCTTTTTCGTTGCTGTTGAAAAATTCACACGTTAACTTTGCTAAAGTGTGTGAGTGGATATTGACACGTCTCCTTGAGTGTCCCGTGCACTCGTTTCGTGTCGCTCCTCCGCGCCACGTCTCATACGCCGGCCCGGCCGGGCCCGCCTCGCATAAGGCATTTTAGCCTCCATTCCCGACATTCTTCAACGTCCAGCGCGCCACGCCACGCCGCGCCGTCAGTTTCCAGCTTTTAGTCGTTTTCTTCCCCCAGAACGACATTTCTGTCGAGTGTCGTCTCCCCATCCCTCTCCCTCTCCGTCTCTCTCTCTATCGCCCTCTCTCTTCCTCCTTCACTCACTCTGGATTGAGACGGCGCGACGCTCCGACAAGCACTTGAAATTCCTCCAGTCTGTTCTCCAGGGCCCGCGGCCACAGGCGGTGCCTTACTCCAGGAGTCCAGCAGAGGTTCCAGACCGGGGACAGGCGACCGCCCAGGCCGGGCTGGACTGCGCGCCCGCCCCCATGTCCCCCTCTCGCTCTATCTCTCTCTCTCACTCTCTCTCACTCGCTCCCTCTCGCTCACTCGACCAACACGGCAACATCGCGAATCGTGCTCAATTGTTTTAGGAGAGACAGAGTCCAGAGCGGCGCAAAGGGGTGCGGAGCGAGAGAGACAGAGAAGGGCACAAGAGCGAGATAGGGGTAGAAATGGATGAGAGAAATGCCCAGGGTCGCGGGCCCATCAGAAGCCCCGCGCAGCCAACCCGACCCCGCCGCCGGGGCGCCACCACCTCCAGCACGCACTAGTGGGGCGTAAAACCAGCCGCACGGGTAACCACGGGTACCTCTGGTACCCGCTCTGGTACCCGGTTTGGTACCAACTCTATAGTACCCGCTCTGGCACCAGCTCTGATACCAGCTCTGGTACACACTTGGGTACCCACTTTGGTATCCGCTCTGGTACCCACTCTGGTACCCGCACAGGTACCCACGCCGCCACCACCGGCCACGGCACAAGGCTCCGCCTTATTCTCTCCGATGTTCACTCTCGTTCGCCTCATTTTAGGTTCGAATGCCTCGCTCGCTGCTGCAGGGAGAGAGAGAGAGAGCGAGAGTGAGCGAGAGAGAGTGAGCGAGAGAGAGCGCCGGCGATGCAGGGGTACTGATACTCGCGTAATGACTTGGGGCAGCGGGCAGCGCGCCTTTGTCCCCAGGGCCCTGTACCCGCCGGTACCCGCCGGTACCCGCCGGTACCCGCCGTGGCATCTGGCCTGGCCTGGCGCAGGTCGGACCTGCACTGCACCGCACCGCCTGCACAACGCTCACCTGCCTCAAACACATTGTCCTCTTTAACTGTTTTTTTTCTTTCTTCAATTTTTTTTGTATGATCGCCTTTGTAGCACTAGTCAGTTTTCATTGATGCACTTAAGAAGTAAATTTTACTATAGTAATTTTCCCTCGAATTTTTCACACTTGAAGTGACAAGAGTATGAATGAAAATGCGTTCACACCCCCAAAAGTCTCTGACATTCACTCCCTTGCGTTGCTACGCCTCGTGGACGCCCTTGTTCGACTTCTGACTGACCGAGGTGTTCCCAGCAGTATCGTGTTTCCAGGCTGGAATACGGTGGTTCTCCTGTCGGGCGGCCAGCTCCAGCCCCAGCTCCAGCTCCAGCCCCAGCTCCAGCCCGCCGCCGCACCCAAAGGCAAGGCGGTGACCCCCGGCCTCTTGGTATGCAAGGGCTGTGAGAGCGGCACAGGAAGTTTGAGACGAACACGGCGTCGGCGTCGGTAGGGGCGTCGGCAGGGGCGTCGGCAGGGGCGTCGGCAGGGGCGTCGGCAGGGGAGGGAATAGGGGAAGGAGGGGGGAGATCCTGTCCCAAAGATATAGTAGAGCGCGGAGGAGCGTCGCCCGGCTTTCCAAAACGCTCGGACTGGACTAGAGAGGCTATAGCGAGGGCGGGGCGGAGGCGTTGGACTAGCGAGCACTGCATTCCGCTCTGGTTGACAATAATGCGAACTTGTGCGTGTGTGTGTGTGTGACGTGTCGCTGTCAGGGCGTGGCGCAGGGTGGCGCTCCCAAAGTGTTTTGGCATCAGGTAGCAGAGCAGGAGCAGCCCTGGGGCGGGGCGGGGCGGGGCGGGGCGGGGCGGGGCGGGGCGGGGCGGGGCGCGCAGTCCTCTCGGAGGCTTTGGCTTAGCGCTCGACGGGGCGGGGCGGGGCGGGGCGACGAGAGAGAATGGACGGTAAGCCGATGAGGCTTGTTACTGTTGGGGCAAAGTGACAGCGGCGGGCGGACAGACAGACAGACAGGCAGACAGACTGACAGACACACAGATTGAGTCCGCAACAACCCTTACAAGGGTGTCCGAGCTCGCAACACACCCTGCACTGGAAACAAAAGTCAGTGAATGTCACACTTTTGAAAGTGGGCGGATTTTTAATTCTTCACTCGCACAAGCAAAGGTGTGAATAATTCTAGAAAATTGAACACGCTTAAGGGTTACGAACGAAAATCTAAACACCTACAAGTGTGCAAAATTCACACAGTTGGGTTTCAAGTGTGGAATGCACCCTCCCCTTTTTTTCATATTTCTTTCCTTCTCATTTTTCCTCACTCCTCCGGGCATTGGCATGTTCGCGTTTGTGAGTGGAAAGAGTGTGGGACTGTGCAGCCCTTTTGTGTGAGGATTAGCAACCCGAGGGCCATAAACCTCCCTGCTGCTCCGTACCCTCCCCCACCTCTCTCTCTCTCTCTCTCTCTCTCTCTCTCTCTCTCTCTCTCTCTCTCTCTCTCAGCCACTCACAGCCTGCGGTCGCACTCAGGTATCACGGTGCTTAGTACGTCCTCAGCACCTCTCCGTGCCCTGTCCCCGCGCGCCACCGGAAAGCCTCCCGTGACGTGAGCCTCCTGCCCCAAACTGCCGTCGCGGGTTCGAGCCCCGCCAGGGGCAGCACCTGCGCGATTTTATGAATTTTTGCTGTCGGTCGGCAGAATGTGTACAAAATGAAAGGGAGGGCCTAAGCTTGCGTGTACGCTCGTCTGGCCCGCACTGCCTCTCTCTCTCTCTCTCTCTCTCTCTCTCTCTCCCTCTCTCTCCCTCTCTCTCTCTCTCTCTCTCTCTCTCTCTCTCTCTCTCTCTCTCTCTCTCACGCACGCCAGGCTTGCGTTTTCCACGAAGGATGGCGGACGGGCTGGCCGCTACCGGAGAAGCTCACTCGCCCCGCCCTGCCTCTGCCCCGGAGTCCATCGTCGACGTCCCTAAGACTCTGGGGGCCACCGGAGGCCCCCGGAGGACGCCCGACTCCGGCTCCGGGGGTGGGGGTGGGCCCGGAGGCGCGCCGGAAATGCCGTGCGTGTGCGCGCGCGCGGGTGTGTGAGAGTGGAGGGAGTCAGGTGCGCTCAGGTCGACCCAAGAGGTTGGCAATTCGAAAAAAAAATCAAGAAAAATTTAAGAAAAATTTAAGAAAAGTTAAAGAAAAATTCAAGAAACTCTTACAAAAATCTTCAGAAATAATTTTTTTTTTAAATCGTTATTTGTACACGAAACTTCCGAGACGTTTCCCTCCCTCCGCGGTGTGGTCGTGTTGGACGTGGCGATGGGGGACACGGGGCGGGGCGGGGCCGGGGCTCCCTGATCAAGTGGTACTTGGTGTGCAGGGCGTGGCGCGGCGCGCGGTGCGTTCGACATGACAGCAGACACACGTACCGACAAGACAACTGCGGGCGGGGCGGGGCGGGGCGGGGCGGGGCGGGGCGGGGCGGGCCACAACCGGTCCGCGAGCTGCGCCGCAGACGGAGGGAGGCATGGCTGGACGGACGACAAATTTCAAACGACTCGGCGGGACGGATGGAGCAGCAGCGGCAGGACGTCCAAGACGCGTCGGAAATATTTATCGCCGTGTTTCGGAAAATGTCGCACAGTGCAGAACTACACGCACGGTAGCGCGCCCCGCGACAGGACAGGCGCACTGGTCGCTCATCACAAGTGTGAGACTGAACCACCACACGTGTAGGTGTAAGAACTTCTATTCGCACACCTGAGAAATTTTAGTGTACTCGCGATTTGTGAAGGCGCACAGGTGTACCACCACCACCTGCAGGTGTGCGAGACATTCACGCACTTTAGTGTTTCCGCGTTGCGTGTGGTGGTACAGTGCGACGCGCACGTGCGAGTGACCCCGCCCCGCCCCGCCCCGCCGCGCCCCGCCCCGCCGCGCCCCGCCCCGCCGCGGCCGCGCGACAGCTGTCCAGATAACGCTGCCCTCCCGATACGCGGCGTGCAGGTTGGCACACCTGCGCTGGACGCGTGTCGCCTCGTCCCTCTGCGGTGGCGCACCCTCCCGCCCGGCCCCGCCGCGCTGCCCGCCACCACCAGGGTGGTTGAGGCCGCCGACAATCTCGTTTTCCGGATTTTTAACCCTTTTCGTCGTCCGGCTCCGGTGGGGCACGATCCGAACCGCCGCCCGGAGCAAATAAAACAAAAGATTGCCGGAGGAGGACGAGGAGGTGGAGGGGGAGGAGGAGCAGAACTTCATGGGAGCCGGCCGATGCCGGGCGGGGCCGGGCCGGGCCGCGGTCCCGCCGGACCCTCGGGAGCCTTTCTGTTTTTATTTGCGGACGACTGTTTGCCGTGCAGAGGGTCCACCGAGTCCCGGTCGGGGCGGGGCGGGGCAGAGTGGGGCGGGGCGGGGCGGGGTGTCCCGGGTACCCTACCCGTACTGGGTGCCACAAGGGTACCCCGCCGCGCCCCGCCCCGCCCCGCACTCCTTTTAGTTGTATTATTTTTGCGGAGAGCGGCACGGCGCTCTTTTCTTCTCCTTTCCGCTCCTTTCTGTGTGTTGCTTTCATGGCTGCTTTGCGGTGGTATGTGGCGCGGCGGGGCGGGGCGGGGCGGGGTGGGGTGGGGCGGGGCGCGGTGGGGCGGGCTGGTGGTGACCGCTGGACGCGCGGGGCTGCTGCTTTTGGGTTGCAGCAGTTGCAGCATGGCCATCCGCCCCGCCCCGCCCCGCCCCGCCCTACCCCGCCCCACCCCACCCCACCCCACCCCGCCCTTGAAGAAGAAATAGATCGGTACAGGCTGGCCATCGAATCTTTACACAACACACAACACCAACCGACCTAGATCTGTGGCCAAACTCCTCAATCCAAATACACTCCAAAAAATATAGAAATCACAAGTTTTGCTCTTTTATCCGATGACCAGCACTGACAGCAAGCGCACTCGCAACGTTTTAAATAAATTAAACCCAATACAGTGCGTGTTTCTGGCAGTGTAGTGCGCGTGCACGTGCAAGGTGCAACAAGTGTCTCCGCTGCGGCCCCGCCCCGCCCCGCCCCGCCCCGCCCCACCAGACCTAATTACACACACTTTGCGGACAGCAGGCACGGCCGCCTGCGAGGAATCGTTGAGTTGCGTCTGTCCGCCCCGCCCCGCCGGCCGCAGCTACACTGTCAAAAGAGAGGGGCAGGAAGAGCGGACACCGGACGAGCTCAGATCCCAATTTATGGACGACGACGGTGCGATTTTTTTTTCGTGACTATTACTGTATCACGTTTGTTCATAATAACGTGCAGTCATGAAAAAGTCAAACTCTAATCCCAAAAATGTAAAATAATTTTTCTCACTAATTTTTTCTTGACCATGACCAGAGAGAAAGAGAGTGGAACAGTGGTAGTAGCATAGTGCGTGCCATGGAGTGAGTGCCATAGAGTGGGTGCCCTCACAAAGGGCGGCCGACGGCCGGATTAGGGCGCGGTGCCCGCCCCGCCCCGCCCCGCCCCGCCCCACCTCACGATCCGGGTGTCGACGGGATCAGAGCTGACTCAGCATCTCGACGTTAGCCTGAGCCGTCGCACTTACGCCCCGCCAGTCCGGCCGGCGAAGAGGGAGAGAGAGAAAGAGGGAGAGCGAGAGAGACAGAGAGAGAGAGCGCGGACGGAGAGAGAGGTGACAGGAAAAGGAAAGAACGAGGAAGATAACAAAATTTGTCCGCGTGTGGCAAAAAAGGAAAACTCATCGCAAGGAGACTTCTTCTATCTTATCAGCGGGGCTTGTAACACTTTTGTGACACAACACTCGTCGGCCTGTACATGACGGAGCATGAGCAGCGCGGGGGAGAACTCGAGTGCTCCACGAGGTACTGCACGGCACCGGGGAGAGACGGACGAGACAGTGCCGGTAGTGAGGCAGGCGGTAGTGACCGGCAGTGAGCGCATTGTGGTCCTGGTGGAGCCTTGGTCCAGCCGTGTGGCATTCCAGGTTCCAGGGCCCTCCCCCCTCCTCCTGGAGCTTCAGGCTCCAGGGCAGCACTGGAGGCACTGTGGAGCAGCTGCCTGGAGAACGTCTCTCTCTGTCTCTCTCGCTCTGTTTCTCAGACCAGCCGGCGGCGAGCAGCCACGGGAATGACATGGGGCGAGTGGCAGACGCCTCACCCCGCCCCGCCCCGCCCCGCCCCGCCCCGCCCCGCCCCGCCCCGCCCCGCCCCGCCCGGGGGCAGCGAGCAGGCGTGCATACACCGCGGGTAATCACACCCGTCTGCACTGGAAACACCAAGTGTGTGAATGGAGCACACTTTTGTAGGTGTGTGAATTTCCATTCTGACACACAGAAATAGAACACAGGAAATGAGGCACGAGAGCGCACTGCGGCGTATGCACCGCTGTCATCTCGGTTCTACCAACCCTACGACAAATTTAGCAAAGAGAGAGAGAGAGAGAGAGAGAGAGGGGAGAGAGAGGGAGAGGGAGAGGGAGAGAGATGGAGAAAGCAGAGAGCGAGGGACGGTCGGTCGGAGAGGTTGGCGGCACTGGCAGCACTGCACAGCGGAGGCCGGCCCGGCCGGGCCGCGTGACGTCCGATCGCATTTCGCGGAAATTCGCCCGGCCAGTTCAGTTGGCAACAGTGGAAGGGGCCCCCCTGGGATAGGGGCGGGGCAGGGAGGGGGGAGGGGGGAAGGACTATATGCCACCGCGGCCATACCGTGTTCCGTGGCGGTGCTCGCGGGGCGGGGCGGGGCGGGGCGGGGCGGGGCACTCATTCATTATCGGCGGCGCCGCCTACGCGTCGAGATTTCTCATACAGTCCCGCCCCGCGCGGTGCAGCTGCAGTACAGCTGCAGGTGCGGCCAGCGGGCGCGTGGAATCTCCTAATAAATGCCCCCCTTCCCTCTCCTCCTCCTCAAACATCGCAATGACGGACAAAAACGTTTTAATTGGCGGTCGGCCGGGCTGCTCTGAGGCCCCCCCCCCCCCCCCCAACCCCGGCGGAAGCAGCGAGCGCATCGAGGCGCTATGCTGCTGCTGCAGCCCGCCTGCTGCAGCCCCGCTCTGCTCTGGAAACCCCGGAAGTGTGGGAACGACACACACTTTGAGGTGTGCGAATTATCATGTGTACACTTAAACAGGTAAGGATGAAAAAAATTTCAACAGATTTTTTTTTTACACACCTGAGGGGTCAGGTGCACGAGATAAAAATTCACACACTTGCAAGTGTGTTACATTCAGACTCTTATCGGGTTTACAGTGGGCGGCGCGCCGAGCTGTGAGTATGAATGAGCAGGGGGCAGACGATGATGACGGGGAGATGTGAGAGTAGAGCACGCCGGGCGGGGTGGGGTGAGGTGGGGCGGGGCGGGGCGGGGCGGGGCTGGTCCACAGGCCGAGACCTGTCGGCCACGCGAGATACCCCGGCGTCATATTCGCCCGCTCCAGCCCGCCCCCCTCCTCCTCCCACGACCGTGCCTCCTTCAGACTCGTAGCGTCTCTTGCTCCCTGGAACCATCTCCTCCTCCTCTCTCTCCCCCTCCCTCTCTCTCCCGCCGCGCAGTGGCTGATATTTGAGCCCCGCTGCGTCGCTTGTCCCGTAGCGAGGGCCCACTCACCTACCGCTCGCCTCCCTGGAAGAGCGGAAGCGAAGCGCCGCCCCTCAGCAGCGGACGGACAGGACGGACAGTCAGCTGTTGGCAGTTTTCCGCCCTCGCCGCGATACGCCAAAGGGTTTTCGAAAATAATAAAAATAATAATAACAGCAATAATTGCCGCTTCACGACGACTCAGCCACGCGGGTAGCGGGCGGCGCCCGCGTAGTAGGCAACCCTCCCGCGCGCCTGTGCGCACGTTGCCTATGCATAGGCGGCACGGATGCAGCCCGCCGCTGCCTGCCGGTGCACGCGTATGCAGATGGCAATAAGTCGCACACCCACAAGTGTGCAACATCCACACACTTAGGTTTTCAGTGCACTCCTCTCTTTCTCCGACAGATGGTCCGCGAACATTAGCCCCCGTTAGTCAGTCCGCCGTGCGGTTCGGCACGTCACCCCCGTGGACCGTTTAGGCGGCCCCGGCCCCGGCCCCGGCCCCGGCCTGACTCTGGCGGGGATTCCCAGTGCGGCGGCGGCCCTGGCGGCCCCCGCGGCGGCCCCGGCGGCGACCTGGGCCCTGGCGCCGCCGTGGAGTACGTGTGCGAGTACGACCACCACCTGCTGATAGCGTGGGTGGGTGGCCGGGGCACGGTACGGTACGTCACGTACGCACGCGGGGGCTTCCTCCCCGGGGCAGATGGCGCGGCCGTAGGTGCAGATGGGGTGGTTTTGCGGGTGGTTCACCCGGGCGTACGCGCAGATGGGGTGGTTCGCACGGGCGTACGTGTACGTGCAGATGGCGTGGTTCGCACTGGCGTACGTGCAGATGGGGAAGTTTGCAAGGGCGTACGCGCAGCTGGGGTGGATCGCACGGGCGCACGCGCAGATGGGGTGGTTTCGCAAGGGCGTAAGTGCAGATGGGGCCGCTCGTACGGGCGTGCGTGCAGATGGGGTGGTTTGCATGGGCGTACGCGCAGATGAGGCGGTTTGCACGGGCGTACGTGCAGATGGGGTGGTTCGCTTGGTACTCACCACTCGATGCTGCGGTAGCCGCTGGCGCAGCAGTGCAGGCTCTTGCCGCCGCCGCCCACGACGTACTCCTTGGAGCTGAGCTCCTTGGAGAAGGTGAGGACGGTGTCGTCCTGGCGGTGGTCGGGCGCGGCGGCCGGCGTCCACGTGTCCACGCTGCAGTGGTCCTTGGCGTCCACGGGGTCGGGCGGCGCCATGGCGGAGGCGGGCGCGCGCACCAGCGCGGCCAGCAGCAGCAGGCAGAGCAGCGGCGACATCTGGAGCAGAGCCACGGGGTGCATGACGTTCGCCATCAACATAAGCTCCACGCCAAACTCTCACTCTTGGTCGTAAAAATTTACACCATATTTGTAAAATATCTTGATTTTTTTTTAAGGTGCTTTTCAGTGTTTTGGAAGTGTTGGATCTTTCTGAATATTTTCAATTGTGTTATTTTTTCTCCCTCTAGAAATTTTTCTAGATTTTATTTTAAATTAGGAAAATTTAACTTTTTGCGGTACAGAAAAAAATCATAAACTACTGCGAAAAACAAAAGTATCTCCCCGACCACAATATGCGTGGGCGTGGGTGGGCAAAACCCGAAGCCACACGGGTTCCTAGTTTTCTGCCGAAAACAGGCTCGGGCCGGCTGGCCGGCGGCACCCTACAGCTTCGCCGGAGGACAGGTCGAGTCGGCGCGGGGCGGGGCGGGGCGGGGCGGCGGGGTGGGGGCGGCGGGGGCGGGCTGGTGGGCGAATGGACGGACACCTATGCTTTCCCACGAAAACAACACGACACTCGACCAACGCCACCCTCAGCCTGCAGTACCTACGGACGGACCCGCCAGACTTTGTCTTCCTCGACAAAAGGTGCTCGGCCGCTGACCCCTCCCCACCTCCCCCCTCAGGATGGGTCTGCTAGCCTGGCATGGCCTGCGCTCACCTCAAACCTCAATCCCGGGAACTCACCCCAGCGTCCCCGTGCGAGGCGAGGCGAGGCTGCCGTGTGCACGTCGGAACCCGCCGCGCCCCGCCCCGCCCCGCCCCGCCCCGCCCCTGGCACCGCACCGCTCGGCCCTAACCCGACTATGAATCACACGAGAATGACAAGTCGGGCCCGGAGCCGGCGGCGCTTCCACGAGGAGCAGCATAACGCGCGCTAAAAAGAAAAAAACGCCTTACAAAAAAAAGAAAAGAACTGCCAAATAAAATTTGAGAGTGTCCATTTTTATTTCAGGATCGGCGGGCGAACGGATTGCGCCGGGCTGGCCGGACCGCGCCGGCCACTTCCGGCCGCAAGCCTTACGTCAGAGTGCAACTCGTCTGCCGCAGCACTGGGCCGATACCGATTGCGCCGCGCGTCCATCAAGAAGGTAGAGATGCAAGATAATTAGGAGGCCGTGCAGCTGGGCGGGGCGGGGCGGGGCGGGGCGGGGCGGGGCGGGGCGGGGCGGGGCGGGGCGGGGCGGGGCGGGGCGCGGCTCGAAATAGAGCCATTGTCACTGGTCAAGAGATGCCCGCTTGCGGGAAACCCACGCCGGACACAACACTCCCGACACGCTCCAGAATGCGTGCCAAATCGGAGCCAATACACCGGGCCTGGCCCCGCAGCCGCAACCAAGTGAAACACCACGACCACGGCGCCATGCTAGGCTGGGACTTTTTCATCTTAAAATTTACGTCATGTACTCTCGTTCGTGGTGCTGGTCGGAGCAGAGAGAACACTGGAAGCCCTAGTGTGTGAATGTCGCACACTAGCAAGTGTGTGAATTTTCATAGTTTCATTCGTTTACATAGAAAACTACGGGGGTGAATTTTCCTTGTAATTTCTCACACCTGCGTGTATGCGACCGTAACGCACTAGGGTTTCCGGCGGGGGTGTCGTCCTCGGCCTACCGGTGTGTCCAGTCGACGCCCCCCCCCTCCCTCTCGAAAGGTGAATTTTAGGTTTAAATTGCCCCGGGGCGCGCTGCGCTACCGTGCCGACATCCATGACGCAACCGCGACCTCATCCCGACGCATGCTCCGACATGCTCCGGGGCCGCGCCGAAAGGGTTATCCCGCGGTACAGTCTCTCCATCGGCACGGCCGACTGAGACGAACGCGGAGTCATCCGGAAGGAAAGTCCAAAAGTGATCGCAGGGAAGTCCCACGGAGCCCACGGGGCCGCGGACGGGTGGGCGGGGCCCGGGGCCCGCGGCCCGGCGCCGAGCTGGACAAGTACCCCACCGTGGCGGTGGACACCCCCGGGACTGAACGGGGTGGGTACGCACGCATACGTTTTCTGAATGACATTCCTCGCAGCGATTCCTCTCGTCGCGACTCTTTCGTCACCACACCTTGGAGGAGCCCTCCTTCCAAGACCACACCGTCACCCACTCGAGGGTGACGAAACGGCGCGGTCATGTAAGCCCTTTGTCACTTTGGACACCAATGCCATACGGGTGACTAGCAAACACTAATCACGTTGTGAAATTCTTTGGAAACGCGTGTTAATGGAAATTCACCTGCGCACTAGCAATTTGCGACATTGGCACACTTCCGTGACATCACCAGTGACGGGGGTGTAACGGCGATCGGTCAGGTTAGTACTCACCTTGTTAGCACTGGACATAAATGTCAGACGGTGTGACGAATCTCGGGCGTATCCAATACGGGCATCCCCACACGGGGTCACAGTCACACTCACTCGCGTATAGCACGTCACACTCACACTGTCACACTCGCGTATAGTCCACACAACACGGGCTGGGCGAGCGCGATCGCGTACCGTGACTCGCGTGACGACGGGTAGCGACCTGTCCTGTCGGCGCGACGTTCGGAACGAGACTGAACACCGCGCGCTGCCGCGGGAGCCGGGAGCCGGCCGGCCCGTGGGGGCGACACTAGCGCCGCGCCGCGGCCGCGGACGGAACGGCCGCCGCGCGAACTTCAAACGCTTCAAACGCACGCAGGCGGGAAACAAAAGAGGGGTGAGCGGTAGGGGTTGGCTCAGGCTCGCCACACTGACAGGATGCGAATGGCAGAATATCCGACGGCTAATACTGTCCATCTTTCTCCTCTGCATTCTTCCGGCAAGAAAGCGAATAAAGCAATCGAAATTTTCACTATTCGCGGTATTTGAAGCGCAGTGTGACCCTCTCATCGTAAAACGTTAACAAAATTAAAATTAGCTCTATACAGCTGGCGACCGTGTTAGTTTGAAAAGTTTTAACTATAAACATAACCAACTCAAAGAACGAAGGATATCTGTCATTTGTGAAGAACTGGAACATAAGCACGGTCTGGGGAAAGAATATATATATTTGTGCCCTTCTCAAGTTAGTGCTGTGTGGGATACTCCCTAAAATGTCGTCCTCTGATTCTGCTCCTGTACCTCAAAGGAGACGTTCAAGCATACTAAGGCGAATTTCTGGTGAGACTTTGTCATTTAATTTAAAATAAAATAAGAATTTTTTGTTGTTTAGTGAGAAATAGTAATTTGGATTGTGCCTGGTCTTTTGTTGTAGTTGGTCCTGCCCTCAGCATAAACACAACTGAGTTCGCTCATAAACAGTAAGTTTCTCTAAACTATCAGACATAAGTTCCTTTTTAAATTTATTTAAAAAAATTTTTTTAACGTTATGTTTTAACTTTTGACCATTTCAGGTATATTGCAGAAGCTAAACAAGAGACCCAAGAATGGATTAATCTGGCCAAGCAGCGCCGTCAACAAGCCAAAATTGCTGAAGCTGCGTAAGTGAATATACAATCTAACTTAGCTCTCATATTTAAGTACACTTATCTCATCACAAATTATTACAGCTTGTCTCAGGTTTCGGATCAACCTCCAGTTCTTACATTCGAAGATGTTAAAGGCGATTTGAGGCCTGAGGACTTGGAATTTCTTGCTGCGAGGCCTAACTATGAGAAAATTGTGTCTGACACAGATAACTTCATTGAAAAAGTCGCGCTCTTGAAGACAAGTTTTGAAGAAGTAGATTCCCTTAGCAATGTTTGTGAGTCCCTTGTAAAAAGTCGTGTCAATTCTATAGCATCAGATATCTGTTTGTACAATGATGTGGAACCTTATTTAAAAGTAAGTAATTTGTCATAATACATTATGCTTTTTATTTCCTTTTTTTTTCCTGCTTGGTTTTGTTAAAAAAATTAATAAATTAAGTTTCAATTTGAAAGCATCTTGTACCAATCTTTGAAGTCTTATATGAGGTTGGACACATTAATGGCAGTGGAATTACAAATCAAACAATTTTGCTCCACCGATATGCAAGGAACAAATAGGCAGTGATTGCAATGTACATGTTCATAGGTTAGCTTTATGGTTCCTCGAAATTAATTGCATAAAATTCCCCTGAAACTGGTAAAAAATATAGCCACTGGTCCACATCATCTACACATGGTACACATTCTAAAAATTGAGCAAGATGAAAATTCCATAAGGTGCCTTGACCAGGTAACAACAAAAAGATTTGAAGAAATAAATTCTACTTAACTAACTGAGGATCACAAACAGTTCAACAACTAGATGAAAGGCTCAAATTACAAAATAAATAACCCTAGTAAAAATACAAGTCACAGGACACTTGTCCCCAAATTCCTGCAGCAAAAATCATGTTTTAATGCAGCAGAGATAGTGACAAAAAGTTGAGGCATGACTAGTAATTAGAAGTACAGGTAAGCAGGATATATATTTTCTCATAGCTTAAATAAATACTTTTTTCTTCAAAAATATTATGGGCCCTACTCTAATACTGAACACAGTAGCATAAGCACACTGCATCAGTTGAACAAACTTCTACATTACTATTCATGCCTCAACCAGTCAACAAAATAGTATACTAATATATTAACATAATCATTCATCACAATCTTAATGATAGACTTTTTGAGGGAGCAGTGTCTTACAGAGCATTCAGGTGGTAAATTTTAGAGACAAGTGTTGGTGTGAAAATTAATACATTAATGCAAGATTCTTAATATAAATCTCACATAGAATACAGTTTGTTCAACACTATTTGATGAATTCAATGAATGAAGATGAAACAGTCCTTTTGCTTTCAGTAAAAACTGCTAGTTCAAAATGTTTCCTAATATACTTTACATAACAGACAAAATAAAAGTACACTTCAGCATTGAAAATTGTTTTTACCTTAAAGGTTTTCAATAAATAAGACCATAAAAAAAAAAAAAATGTTTTAAAAGACACCTTCCAAGGAAAGGAAGGGAAAACATTGATAGAAGAAAGAATAACAAATTGATTAAATTATAACACTGCATGTGTTAATTACTATGTAACCAACAAATAACTGCTCATGTAAAATTAATCAAAATCAAGTACTTTAAAACAAGTACTTACCGCTAAAACTTATAACAAAAAAAAAGTAACAATAAACTCTTTGAGTTCATGTGAATCTTTGGTAACAACTTGAGTAGGAAAAATCTGTAAGGTACATCACCTTACATAGAACTTAGTGCTTACTTTTGACTGTACACTTATCTTCTGAAAATAAAAATTGAATTGCACAACATTATGAAAAGAGGATTTTAAACCTACTCAATTACTCATTGTAATTGTTAGTCACCTGTTATCATCTTGGTCCTAGGTGGAAGCTTTTCCTCCTATGACTTCTTCTCTCCTTCAAGGCCAAATATTCTTTACGTCGAGCACTTGTACGAAGTTCTAGAACATGGTTCATTTGCTGAACAACTGCTCTAGCAACAGGCTCTGCTGCCTCGAAGTCATGATGTTTGAAATTCATTGAGTGAGGTGTTCCACTACTTTGGTCAGGTGATGGACTTGGTGAGCGATAGTAAACCATTCTAAGACAAAAGAGGGGGGGAAAATCAAGGTTTAGAAAAGTTAATTTTGCTCTAATAATTTTTGTTTTTTTAGAGACTAATTCTTACCTGAAAACAGCACGATTGTTGGATTTAGTTTCTAGTAAATCACAGGCAACAATACAATCTGTGTCATAGCTTACAGCACGCTGCCTAACCCAAAATTTGGCACTAACTTTCTGCTGGGTAATGGGATCAATTTCTACTTTGTCCCTAGATATACCTGTATTTTTTTTAAGAAAATAAAATAAAACACAAAATATTTATTTTTCTTTTTTTTAAAGTGCAAAAATTTTAGTAAAGTAAATATTAATACCGAGATGAATTTCAGTTTTAGCTCGAAGTGGATGTAAGACATGTACTTGGTATGACTGATACAATGAGGCTTCCATAGCAGTCATATGATCTTTCATTCTTAGTTCAGCCTCTTTTAGTTGGGCTGAAATCAAAATACAAAGTGAATTTTTGTAAAACAAAAATACATTTCATTCCTTTGGAAATGACCAATACCTTTTGATTTGTTGCCAGATGTGCCATGCACTGGTCCACAGTCAACAACATCTCTACAAGTAAAACATAAGACATAATCATAAAATTGGGCACATGATTAACTTGAACACATGACCTCTTTGAAATGTACACTTACTTGAACTCTTCCTGTAAATGGGAGCTCAAAGACCCTTTACTTTCTACTAATGCCAAAAACTTAAAACCAAATTTCCCAACAGTCTCCCGTGGGTCAAGGCAAGGAAAGTCCCAGTCAATTTCCCCATCATCTTCGGCTATATGTAGGGCATAGCTTTCTACACCACTTCTGTAACATGAATACATACACAAATAGTTATTTAACATAAGGTTGAGAAGTGTAGCAAATGAAAACGCAAGAGATCACATCAATTGTACTGACTTGAATTTTTGGTTAGGATGTTGAATTGTGCACTTATAAAGAATAAGCCCGATTAGATCTTGAACCTTAGCACCAGCTAATACAATAACTGTCATGGGATAGTTACGATCAGGGGGTGGCAAAAGAGGTAGAAATATACCATACTTTTTCACTTTTACACCAATGTGAGCCTAAATGTATTAAAATTACAATATTAATACTGAACAGTTTTCTATATTAGGTGATTTTATAAATTTATAAAATAAATACATACACTTCCGTCGCATTTAGCAAAACTTTGGAAAGGATTTTGAGGTAAATTGGGACACTGTTCAAGTTGTTGAGCTAATAAAGATTTGCCAGCCATAGGTCTGGTTTTGCTTTCAGTTTTTAGGTCTTTTTCTTGGAAAACCTCAGCCATTTCACTCTCTGTAAAGTGTATAGAAAGATTTGTAACTTCAAATATAATACAAAATTTCTAGACCTTGCAATTGCAAAATTCTACATACTTGACAAAGTAGCTGGAGCATTTTCCCACTTTATATGTTTTGTCTTTGCTGCCTTCTTTTTTTCTCTATCCATTTTTTCGAGCCGAGCTGCTGTATTGGATCTTGCTCTGTGTGCACCAAAATCTAAATCTAAAAATTTTACAATAAATTTACAATATACACAGATCATTATGAGATAGTTTGTGATTTGCAGAAAATATTGATTGATAAATACCAGACTGAATATCAAATGATTGACCCATGGCATCCATGTCATCATCTTCACTGTCATCATCTCCAGGATAACAGTCATACTTAGTGGAAGAAATAAGCTTTTTTGAGAGGTTTTCCCCTTGCATAACCATTTCACACATACCTGCAAAGGCAAATAAAAGAAATTGAGGAAAATGGTATTTTTAAAAACAAGTACTAAAACATTTTAATTGAACAATTACAGAGAGTTTCAAAGGTTTGTCAGGAATTTATGGCTTTGATAATAGAATGAGTTGGTTCGGCACTTGGAAGGTGACCACTAAAATTTAAGCAGTTTCAGGTAATGCAGGATTTTAGAAGACAGAAAAAGTAGTAGAACATAATAAATAAAACTCCAAGAAGGAAACAAACAGGGGTGACTTTGGAGATGACAGAGAATAGTGACAGATCATTGTCAAATGGACATGACAATCACTACAGAGGACTTGGACACCGAAACTCGACAGAATTTACGCCCATTCCATGAGAGGGTAAAATGAAATCTTCACCGTAATTGTAAGGTATAAAATATATAGTATAAACAGATTAGCAGACACTATGAGGAAAAGAGGCAGTTATCATTAAGACACAGGAGCAGAAAATGGAAGGTTGGTACACGCTACAGTTTGATACATACCAGTGTCATCAGAAGAAACAAAGGAGTTTCTTATGTGAGAAATGAGCCAATGTTTATTATCATAAAATGCCATAACTATTTTAAATGTTGTTTACATCAAACCTAACCCAACCGGCTGACATAACCTCCATTCGACTTTCATTTATCGAGTTCGATTGCAGGCTTTACAACAAACTAACGATGCCATTGAACCTCAAATTGTGGCAAGTCTTACTATAAAACTCTTCGATAATTAGAATTAGAAAAAGAAGTTTTAAATTATGGCCAAACAGCAAAGTGAAATCATGAAGGCAACAAAACGCCGGGGTACAGTAAGCATATTACCGACGACTGCTTGAGGCTCCCTGTTGGGGAATATGTGCGCGAATTTTCAAATCAGTCAAATGACTATCTCTGCTTGCAGATCGGGTCTGAAAGCATATCAGCTTCTTTCTGGCAACAGAAAAATTAACTTATGCCAATTTTTATGCTTTGTGCATAGGCCTGCTTGCAATCTGGTCTGGGATTATATTTACGAAGTGCACGAAGCATGTGGTGTCGAGGTCACTGACCCCTCTGATCAGCTGACTTCATTAGTGTGACAGGGAGAGCTTGAGGAAAACTCAAATTCGGTGAGCTTCTGCCCGAATGGACATTCACTAGTTTATTTCCTTCTAAAGCTGTACAAGGAATTGTTAGGTATCATGTTCAGTAGAAGTTAAGATGGGGATAAACAGAAACATTCCCCATTGAACATGCTGGCAGTAATTTTTCAGGTGCTTTCGGATGAACAATGACAAATCTTTTTGAATTTGTTGTATTTTCAGCAATTTGTACATGGTAGAAAATGATTTGCATTTACTCAAGACACTGTCCTATTGCTTGTACCATACATCACCCAGCTCACTTTTCAGCTACATGTAAGAGGTTTACCACAAGGGGACAGCGATCTTTGTACACATTTACAAGGTTTAGGTTGCCTCCCACTTCTTGGAGTTAAATCCAAGTTATAAACATGATTGAACACATCTCAAAGTTAAAACAAGGATACAAATCCAAAATGGAGTTCATAATAAATTTCATAAAAATGGCAGTGAGCTAACAATGCCTTAAAATACAACCCCTAAATTTCGATCTTATGTGGTAAACCTCTCAGTTAAACCCCAGCAATTCCCTTCTCAAAAGGAAGAAATTTGCATGAGATAATGTGAACATGAACTAATCCGCTTAGAAAGCGAAGAGGAGCAGGAAGGCCATCATAAGGCAGAAGAGCCCCATAGCCTCAGACAAGGCGAAACCAAGAATGGCGTAAGAGAAAAGCTGCTGCTTGAGGGAGGGGTTCCTGGCGTAGCCGATGATCAATGAGCCGAACACTGATCCAATACCAGCACCTGTAACAGATTGAGAAATGAATGAGTATGCATGTAGATACAACAGAAATTGTCAAAAAAGTACAGATTGAAACATTACCTGAGCCAGCAACACCAACGGTGGCGGCACCAGCACCAATGAACTTGGCAGCGGAGTCAATGTCATTGGACACTGCTGAGGTCTGGAAGCTTCGGACAAGGGGAATCAGACTCTGGCTGGGGATGACAGGGGTCTGGACCTGGCTGGCAGAGTTGACTGCGCTGACCAGGGGTCGGAGGTATGCCCTTGAGCTGGAGACAAGCTGCAAGAAGAGAACCAAAAAAATTAGATGTGTGGTTCAAGTAAAAAATTAAACCTGTCAAACAAGACAAATGGCTGAGTACTCACAGCGCTCTTGGCGGCGGGGGCAATGCGGGCTGCGGCAAACATGGTGATTGTTTGTGGAATTGGTAGGTTTACCTGCAGAAAGAAATCAAAGATTAGCAGCGAACTCAATTCCAAGGCATCTTGCCAATTCCCACCCTCAAGAAACACAGGTAGAAATAAATTAGCCCCAAGGTGCTATAAATCACTGAAATACTGAAATTCGGTCATTGATTTTCGGCCCAACTTCCGACACCCCGCAAGGAATGAACAAATGAGCATCTCAAGTGAGGTTAGAATACGGGTCTCGCCCGTATAGAATTAAATGACCCGATTCGTCAATCAAAGAATAAAAACACCGCATGAAAAAGACGACCGAGAGCTCCATACTCCCCCCAGCGGTCCAGCCCCGAACCCGTCTCCAGTCCGAACAAAATTATACCAATGACACTGTGCTCATCGCATTAAGGTCAAAAGGTTAGAACTTGCGCAGGGAGTTGTGCCAATCGATTGAGCGGCTGGGCTGGAGTTGCAGCCCGAAAATGAATAGAACGGGGCTTTGCCGACGAGAAACGCACACGACAGCAGAAGGGTATCACGTGAGCCAGCAAATACTTGCTGAGGTAGGCAGGAGTAAAGATGGCGAGGGGTGCCCGGGCCTAGGCACCGAGATCAGCACTGCGTGTCCTAGCCGCCTAGGGCCGAGCTCAAGTGGCGCTAGATAAGCGCACTCCCAAGACGTCTCCGGGCGCAGTTTAAGAGAACCACCAATAGAATGCAACTGACAATATAGCGGAAATGCAGCAGACAAGTTCAACTTGTATTCTGCCAGCGGAGCCTACAGTAGTTTGAGCCGAGTACCAGTTCTGAGCATCAATCAGCCTGAAGGACAAATGGGGCGTTACCGAGGAGCGGAAAATCTACACAGAGCGCCAAAACGGGTTGAATTCACCACCAATGAGGCAAAATCCCATTCAATCGCCGGTAAAACCTCCTTCCTTTTAGAGGTGAAAATGGCTGACCGGGTCCCTAGGCTGGGCCGCCAGTGAAAAAAGGCGCTCCAACTCTTCGCGACGCAAGACACACGGAAATATATGCGCCAAGCGTCGTAGCGATAATTAATTTACAATTAAAATCCAAATCCAACGGCGGATGAGCTCGAAATCCCTGAGAAAGACCGGATAACTATCGTACCTGCCTAGACGATCTCGAACTCACCGAAGAACAGATGAGAGGAGGAGGCGACCCGTCCTTGGGAATGTGTAAAACGCAAGTGACCGCTGAACGAAACTCGGCACCACCGTAGTCAACCGCGGCTTCCAACTGGGCGTTCCGTGCGATGTCCGCTTCAGGTTTTCCATCCGACCAATCCCACCCCTTCCTTTTATCGACCAGCCAGAATTAGGCACTACGTCAGTCAGTCAGAGTCTTGTGTTTTCGGGTAATCAGCCGATTTTGCCGTGTTTCACCCCCGGAAAAAGGTCGTTTAAATAGAGAAATCTATAATCCCAACGGCAGTAACAGTTTCCACCTTTTGATTTGGCGACAGAGAAGAAATTTTGTGAAAAGCGGTCGATGAAGTTAAAGGGGGAGGAGGGGGGACTTTGACATTGTAGGTGGTGGATGATGGCTGTGTTCATGGTAAACATCTGTAAATTTGATGGTTGCGGAATTATATTTCAAGGGTTAGGAGATCTCATTCAGCACATAGAAGAATCTCACATCGGTAACTCAACCAGATTTCGGATTCTCCTCTTTCCTTGTGTCTCTGTTTGAGTTTCTGAGTTGGCTCAGTACAGTCGCAGCTAAGAGTGCGACGCCCTGCACGGTTTTACTTCTTTGATTTTTTTCGCTACAACCTCATAAGCATAGTCTTACAATAAATTTTGGGAGATTTGTCTAGGAGCAGCTTGAACTCTTTTCTGATTTTTATTTTGCGTAGCTTTTTCCTACGTTGAGGTCATTGTAGAAAGGTTATGCATCTCCGAAAGCTTTCTGCTACACCCCAACACTTCCCTCCCCCTCTACCCCACCCCCTGGCGGCAGATTCAAAACCACTCGCCACTTCGACTCGTTCTTGAAAACGACCTAGAGCTTTATACATAACATTATTAGCGTTGATTTCTCTTGATTTTTGTTGAATTGTTAATGAATGATAAAATTGTTCAATATTTTCTGTAAATTAGACAAATTTTACCCTGAAACCTTTACTGCCAAAATTATCTGGAAGACTTTTTGTAGTTTTGGTATCTGCAATTGGACTCAGATACTATTGAAATTATTATTTGAGAATTATTCAAATTGAATACAAGTCACTTTAAGTAGCTCTCACTTAGTGCAGTAGAGTGGATTTTGTTTTTCCTTTAAAATAAACTTGCTGTGCTTAAAAACTGAATTTTTTTGCCACCTGCTTTTTTTAAATTCTTTTATCTTGTACACAAAACTTTACATAATTGCTAAAATTTAACTACGTCTATTTACTTGTCTAAATAATTCTTTATGATGATGAGGATGTGGTAACTGTTTGTAACTAAATTTCTACTTGCTGTGTTTCAGATGATGACCCTTTAGTGATTGAGAAACAAGAGGAGCAACATCCAGTCAGTTTACCATTGAGTTATGTGCTGCGATTTTTCACTGATGCTGCCCGTAAAGAATTTCCAGATGTTAAACCAAAAATTAAGTCCATTGCACAGAGTAACCCTAATCAAACCCAGGGGCCAAAGACAGCCCATCCACCAACCAATAAAACACTTTCTACCACCTTAGTCCAAAGAAATTTTTCACCAGCAGGTATAAATATTTGAGAAATCCACTTTAATTACTGAATTGAGTTGTGATCTTCCCACTGTAATTGTACCTCCATGTTTCAGGGAGTGACATTGAAGAAGATGAAGCCATGACAGACTCTGACAGTAATGACTCCTGGACAACCTCAGAGGAATTCAGCTCAGAATACATACTGAGATATGGAAGCAGGTATGATTTCTACTCCATGTGCTGCATTCTTTTCACATTTTTTTTTTAAACCTGTAATTTTACTTTTTTAGATGTATAACTTCAAGTCCCACAAATCCCAACCAGATGCCAGAAAAGCCCTTTGCTTGCCCTGTGCCTGGATGTAAGAAAAGGTACAAGAATGTAAATGGGATCAAGTATCACTCCAAAAACGGTCACAAAAATGATGGAAAGTAAGTGATGACAGCTATTGAACTCACTTCTCCTGTCTATGGTTTTCAAAAAACTAAGACATTTTTCCCTGCAATGTTTTTGAAAGGATTCGGAAAGCATTCAAATGTCATTGTGGCAAGAGTTATAAAACAACTCAAGGTTTGAAAATGCATACAGCCACTCACCATTCAGGGGCCAATCTCACAACTATAACAACACAAATGGGTGAAATCCTTCAAATTCCAAGCAGAGAGGTTGCAGCCGCATTGAGTCCATTGAGAACTGTTACTCTTAAACCACTTGTCACGACCTCTGGACTCAATGTTAGTGCCTTAAGTGGTGCATTAGGCTTGCCAGTAAAAGCTTTACAGGTACGATTTCACTGCAAATATCTACGGGTAATTTGATTCTTAAAATTGCTTATACTTTATACCCTCAATTTTTCAGGGTGTTGTGTTATCTGCAAAAGCTGCTCAACACACCACACAGTTAAAAGGGACAGTTATTGATGCAAACAGTTTCAACTTAGCAGCAGCCCTGGCATCTAAAAAGGTTTCAGCAGCGTCTGTCGGTCAGGCGAAAAGTAGAAGTCAGCCTGCATCATCAACTAAACCAAGTGGACTGTTTATCAACACCATCAACATCACCCAACAATCCAACAAAGTATCTGCTGTAAGTGAGTCGACCAGTTCAGGCATTCTCACCCCCGCCACATCACCCCAAACACCCCCTCTGACACCAGACAGCCAGACCACAGCGAAACTGATTATGTCTCTTCCATCACATCAGATGGTCACATTACCTCTGACTCCAGTCAGCCCTGCAACAACTCCTCCTCTAGGCCTTGAAAATATGGATGCCTTAGATAGTGTAGAGGGGATTGAATAATACACCTATTTAAAAAAAGGAAAACAAAAAAAACAAAAGGCAAAAAAAAGCAAGAGTGATTTTCTGATGAAGTGTTGATTTAGTGAACAGAATGATCTTTTCTTCATATTGTTAACTGCTTGTGCTGCTGCTAGGCTTTCAGCTTGGAGATATGTTAGCAGTATATATTCAACAGTAAAATTTGAAAAGTCTAACCATTTTCAGTTTACTGTTTTAATCATATGGTACTATATAGTGTTTTCAGAGATACGTGTCAAATTTAATTTTGCTTTGAGCAGAAAGAAACATTCAAGAAATATATACCATTTTATTACTGTCGATACTAGACTAAGTTTCTGTTGTTTATTTCTGTAGGTTGAAACCCAAGCTGGGATGTATTTCTAGCTGAAACATATTTTATGTGCCTTTAAAGAAAAGAAAACTGGGAAAAAAATTTCAAGGGGATTCTTGCAATCTTGTAAGAGCAAAACTGTTGACACGTTTGTTTTCTCCCTTGTCTAGATTTTAACACCTAGTTTAATGAAATTGATTTGACTGTCATTATTTGTTTTATTACAGTTATGTTTTGTGATATAAGTTAATTATATTCAAGTTCAGTGTGTTATTAAGCTTGTGAGTAGTTCTAGTCATTGTTGACCTGCACAATATACAAGTGGGCAAGACTTTTTCTTCCCAGAATGTATTTAAGTGTTCTTTAAAACTTTTTTCTTTTTTTTCCTTTCCCTTTTTTTTTTTTTTTTTTTTTTTTTTTGTTGCTTTAAATATGATACCACTGAAACATGTAAGTGGTCAGCAATTGAACTTGTTTTAAAGACTAGTATATAGGATAGATACTTATTCTTGTTGAGTAAGATTTTGGTTTCCAACTGTTTTATGTTGACCGTCGTTAAGTTGCTTTTCCCCCCCATTTGTTTTTACGTGCATAGAGGTGGCACAGTGTGGTCATAGGACATATCTATAAATGCCAACTTGTTTTGGCTAATTAACATTAGACTTGCTTATGACCTATTGCTTTGTGCTTTCTTCATCTCTAATTTTTATTATTTAGTCACATGAAATTTGGCCCAAAAATGTATAGTTGTACTGTTGTTGGACGTTAGAGTTATTGTACGTACTAGTCATCTTTTCTTCTATATATAAATGAAAAGTTTAAACTTCTCAATCTAATTGTAGAGACTGAACAATGAGATGATCCCTGGAAGGTACCAACCAGGGTATTGTATGTGTGTAGAATTTTATTTCTTTTTTCATTTTTTTTCTTTGTGAAGAAGTCTTTATTTCTGAATTTGTGATGGATTTATGGTTTTTGTACCCAATCCACACTTTTAGGACAACTTCCCTGCACTTCAGTAAAGCACCTGTACCTGTATTCAAAGGCTTCTTGCCTCAGGAGGCTATTGAAGTCCTGTATTATGAACCATTGTTGTATCAGTTCATAGTATGGAACAACTGTAAACTTATGTGTAGATCTATATTGCTGTTTTGTGTCACAACCTGCAGTGTGAGGAATGATATTTCCTGAATTTCATAACATTATTTAATACGACTGTGTCTGTTCATATACTTCATTGAATTAATAAGAAATAGTCCACCTGAAAAAAGAAAACTAAAAATGTAAAGTAGCTTTTGCTAGGAAACACTTATATGGTTATACTAGCATGTTGTCTCTAAATGCTTTTAACTTAAAATGGGTGTGTATAAAAGTTGATGTGATTAATTTCATCCTTCATTTGTAAAATTGTGTAGCGACTTCAATTTTTTTTTTCTAATGAAGATTGAAACTGGGAATGTGAGTATTATTTGTGCAAGTGCTCTAGTGAGAAATTAATTGAAAATGAACATAGTTTGTGTGCTTTTATTTATAATCTGTGATAGTTTTACTGTGTGTATTCACATAAGATTAGAGTACCCAGGTCTTGAAAAGTATTTCTCCATGAGCATTCGTATGAATACACAGCCAACCTATTTATTTGTCTGGAGTATAACTCTGATACAGTGAATACTCATGGTCACAAGCCTTGTGTATACTTCATTTTAAACAACAGTAAGGACTAAGGCTTCAAAATGAAATATCATGTCACAAAAATAATCATTTTAGAAAGTTGATAGTTATGGCCTTTGATCCCTACCTCCAAACCTTTTTTGATCTGTTGGCTTTTATTTTTTGTGTAATTTGTGATATGATGGTAATGATGGTAAACTATATCTACAATTAATATTTCCTTGTATTCTGCTAAGCAGTATCAAAACAACATGTACATTAAAAATGTTTATCATTTGTTTGACAAACTACAACTCGCTGCTCAGGAAAAGCCATATATTCCTGAATAAAACGGATGTCTACTCATGACTGACTTTAAAGTATTAGCAGCAGTTAAGTTACTGCCAGCAGTTTCAACCAACTCAAATTGTCATTTGGATTTTTGATGGTGTTTGCCTGTCTATACTGAGCAGCAATGAGTTGCGCCATAGTAGCAGATCTTAAATGTTACAATAGCGTACAATACTGAACTTTGTGACTTTAGCTTAGAATGGGTTTACCTTGTCCTAAACTTCGTCTCAATGTATGTAATAATTTGTGCTTCAAGCTGCACGTCATTTAAATCCTTTTTATGCAATTTTGGCACGTGTACTATTTGAGAAAGAAGCAAAACATTTTCTGTTAATTTTTAGGATAAATTAGCAGCACAAACAAATTTTATCAAATGCTGAAATCTCAGCACAACATTTTTTCGTCAATAAATGTCCTGTGCTGTTGACTGATGAGATGACTGAAGCACTCTTAAATTGAGTGCTAAAATTAAAAAATTGAAATGAACCTTGGTTCAAAATTTAAGTTTCCTTGGTCTCAAAATGCAAAAAGCTGTTTGTTTTACTGGTTAACTGGCATCAGTGTAATCACATCAGCTTTGTAAAGAACAGTGCCACGAATAAAGTGAGATGATTTAAATTAATTTTATTATTTTTGTTTATTTTCACTGAGTACCTTGACATGATTACATATTTCTCTACCTATGTTGCTAAAGCCATGATACAAACAAGAAAAATATCACAGGGGATTACAACAAATACCTAAAATAAGATTCTTCATTTCATACATAATATAAGGATAGAATATCACAAATAATAACAAAGTTCGGTATACAAAAGCTTCCAGAAATAAATGTGCTGGTATTTACAAGTAGCTGAACAGACTTTCACATAACTTGACTAGCCAATGTCCCAATGAAGGGACTCTGGAGGCCTTACTCAACTCTACTTTCTACTGCTAAGTTGAGTGAGGTACGTGTTAATTTGTTCAATGACATCACGTTCTGCAGATCCACACTTTGATTGGATAGCACGCAGGGCTTGTGTATCTTTTTGCTCAAAAGCAGTCTGTGCCGCTTGTTTCAACATTCTGGAAAAAAGAAGAGCAAAATTAAGTGAGTGTATTGACTTGCAATGATTCATTTGGTGCATACTCTCTTAGATTTCTGAAACATCACTCACCCTATCTTTGTGTAGTACTTCACTTTTAGGTCCTCTCTCACTCTACTGACATACTTTTGTGCTTCTGCTATTTCATTGCGTTCAAAGCAAACATCAACAAAAGGCTGTATGTGTTTTAAAAAAGAATGTAAAAATATGACACAGTACAACAGAGATACAGTATAAGTGTCAAATTACAATAAACTGTACCTCATATCCAATTGGAGACTTCTTTTCTTTCGAAAATTTCTCAAGCTGTTCCCATTCTCCATTGCGGGCATGGGCTAGTATACGCAACCACCAATACCTACACATACATAATAAACCAGTTTACAAAACTGAAAGCAGTATCAAGGGCACTAAATTCTTGTCAACTTACCTGCGATCAGGAACTTTGAACTCATTACGTAGGCTGTCAGCAACTTTGACCTCTTTCAAACTCAACAGTTTTTCAACAGTATCATGAAGAGAGTGTCCAAGAAATTCCCGACCAAATTTGTCCTCCAATGTCCTTTGAATCTTCAGAAGTCTAAGCTGCTCATCACAAGCAGCAGCCATAAAATCATTTCTGGCATGTTTATAGCTTTGACGTGCTGCTGCTAATGATGCCTCCCGTGTCCCAGAATTCTGTTTCAATTTTTTCAGAATTTGAGGTAAGCCAAAACAAAATGAAAATAGTGCTGGTAAAATGAAGAATAAATTACCTTTGGCAAATAAGCATCTTTTAGGTGTAAAGCAGCTTGTGCATTGTAATTTGATTCTTGGTCATGAATATCATGAAGTTCTTTACTGTTATTCTCATAACTATATTTGATGTAAAGGGACTGAGCCAATGGATAGTTTCGAATTTTGAGCTGGAATAAAAATAGCCGAAAAATTAAATTAAAAGTTGTATGGAGAGAAGTTACCGAGGAACATGAAAAACTTACATAGAAATCAGCAAGAGGCATCTTGGCATGCATCCTCAGAAGTACTGAATATATTAAATCAGTGTCTCCACTTTCCATAGCTTTCATTAGAGCTGGTACTTCCTCTCCCAAGTCAAGGAGCAGGGGAACCTGCTCCCTAGCTCTAGGTTCATAGTCCATCAACTGCAACAACAGACACAGCCCTTCGTCCTTCAATACATCTCTAAGATACATGCACAATTTTTTTTAAGGGCCCTACTAACCCGAATAGCCAGAAGTTTGTGTCCACAGTTGTTGGCTCTGAGAGCAATGTCTTTATAAGAAATTCCAGGAGCTTTCCCAAGCTTGCTAGCGATTTCTCTGGCTACCTGCTCTCTATCTTGCTTTGCTTGAGCAACCTGAATAGAAATAAAATGACATTTCAATACTTCAGAAAACTAGACTGAATGTAACAGTGAAACTGATTAGTTTAAAAATACCTTATAGAATGCCCATTCGGCTAAAATTCGGCTTGAACCTTCTGCAGGCGGTAATTTTAGATGTTTGCAAATCTGTATTGCCATATAGTAATGTCTTCTCCGAACAAGTCTTTCAAGTAATCCAACAATAGTCATTTTCCTAAGTCTGAGAATTGTAGTCAAGGTTGCAGACAGTAAATATGTTCATTTAAAAGAAACTATACTTAATTAAAATAATTGAAAAAATATGTTAAGATTCTTCTTTAAACTTGCAGGAAAACAAAAGGATACTGAATATTTGTTATAGGAAGACTGACTTTGTGATTACGAACAGCATTTAGTACCCGTAGGACACGGCACATTTTGACATAAGGTTCTGGGTCTAGCTCAGGAACAAAACCTTTCCCAAACTGGGCAGCCTAAAAAATTGACAACACAAGCGAGAATTTTTTTTTAATAATGATAAATTCTTAAATGAGCTATCAGTCACTCTGAAAGATACCCACCCTGATAAACATTTTTTGATTATCGTGAGAAAATTCATATCCAGCAGCATCAATGCAATTGTCAACAGCTAATGGCAAATTATCCTTGACAAGACGAATGTATTCATCTGCAGTGTGATTTCGGCGCTAAAAAGTAAGAAAACAGATAAGTCAGATATAGAAACAGATATGGCTTGCAAAAGGGTGTTTCCTTACAAACCTGAAATTGTCTTGATGCTTCAAGAAGATATAAACCTGGATCAACACTATTTATTCTCAGAATTTTCTGAACTACTGATGGAACTGATTGCAAAATCTCATGAGAAGAGCTTGTGATAACACGAGCACAGTCAGTTTCAGCAACAATGTGCACTTTTGAGTCACAGGGGTAAGTGAGTGTATCCCCTTTTGTTGTAACAAGGAGAAGAGTTCCATCCCAAACGCCAACAACACCATCAGAGCCGCACCTAAACATTAATTTTGAAAATTTATGTATGAAAATACAGAAGGTGAAAAAAGAAATAAATAAAAAGGGGTTACGAACCATGCTAGCTGTAATGGTCTAAAAGCGTGGGATGTGTCAATTTCACAATACTTTGACCGTAAGTCAGATGAGCCAATCCACAATCTACCTTTGTCTGTAAAGAGAGCAATCTGACGATTGTTCAAAGACACCGCCATTTCAACAACTGAACTCAATCGATCGGAAAATTCCACAACCTATCAATAAAACAAAACAGTCAGAGGCCCAGATAAATAGATTTGAGAAACCACATGAATACAAATAAAGTAAAACATACAACAGGCACAGGACGGCTGTCATTATGTGACAACAAGTGAAGTTCCCTTTCTTTGGCCACCAAAATTTTTGTTTGTCTATCCTCAGCAATGACTCCCCAACTGCTAGGAGGCGCATTCAGTCCTGGATCAAATAAATATTTTAAGATTAATATGCCGAAGACTATAAACTAATTTGGTACTTTTAACTGAGTAGTAAGAGAAGTAGCACCTGGAATCTCAGGCATTGGTCGAGTTTTAGGTGATATAACACTATTGACAAGAAAAAATCTATAAGATGATGTTAATATTGCCACACCAGTCCCACCAGCACAGGTAAACACCTTGGCTTCAATTACTTTTGTTACTCTTGCTTCCTAAACATAAGAAATAGAAATAATACAATACCCGGTTATTTGTAAGTAAGAAGCCACGATAAAAAGTTGTTGGTAATAACTTACATCACACATTGAAAATGTATGTTGGTGATTGCCGAAGATGTCATACCTCAGAACGGACCCATCATCTTCAACACAAAGCAGGTCTTCAGTTGTAGACCACCCAACTTCGGTGACAGGTTTTGTCAACTAAACAGATAGAAGATTAAAACATTATAAACGCAGCCAAAAAAAAAATAAAAAATTAATGGTAAGAAAATTAGAAAAGACGGCTAATTACACACCAAAATAGAAGACACGAAAGAACCAGCAGCAGTGTAAATTGCTATACTGGGTTTACCACTCCCTTGGACTTGAACAAGTTTTTTTGGATCTCGGCGCACTGCAAATGGTCCACCGTAAGAGCATGATGTCATGATTACATTTTCCATGCTAAAGCTATCATCCCATTTGTAAACTTCAAATTTGCTGTCAACACAGAAATAATACAATTAAACACTATCTGTCAAAATTTGGTTATAAATATATTATTTCTAAAATACTAAGGAAATTTACCGATAATATTCATCTCTCCCCACTGAGCACCAGTCAGCAGTTAGAAGGACCGACATTGTGACCGCAAAAAGGGTCTCTGTACAATTAAACTATTTAAACACTGACATAGAATTTTCTGTCACCTGTAAATAAAAATAAATACTCCGAAATTACGTGTTTTGTTTACAATCAGTTCTGAGCATATAATGAAAGGCGGTGCTGGAGTGGGCGCGCTCGCGCGCGTACGCGCACACAGCACACGAAATTTCCTTGGTTTTACTTACTATCATCTCTCAAACCAAAAATACTTTATTTAAACCATCACTCACATATTTGATATTCCTTGTATCTTACTTGCAGACGGGAAATTCAAATAAATTTGATAAAATTTGTTTCCCGGTCAGACCTGGTCGACCAGCTGACTTCCTGTTGGTATCAAAATGGGGAGAGCACTTAAAGAGGAAGTTGGAGGTGCGGTATACCTTTCCGCCTACAGTCTTTTCGGTCCTGATTCTTGAAACACAGACATGGCTGTAGGAAAAAATAAGGGGCTTTCGAAAGGAGGAAAGAAGGGAGTCAAGAAGAAGGTGTAAGTGTTAAATAGGATTAAATTTCGTGAATTGCTCGCCGATGATTCGTATTTTGAAATTGCCGTCCCACATATGGGCATATTGTAAGAGATGATAGTGGATAAAGTGCGTCCCCACGGCACCTCGCGACATGGCACTGCATGGGCTGGTGTGTTGACGTGGTTAATATGGGTTTAAATTTTGTTCAATAATATTAATTTACCAGTGTTAATTGCGGGGCTCCGCCCTGTCGGTCCACTGAAATCTGTTTTTTAAGGCCCTCAAATGATCTGTTTTGCTTGTGCCGGGTTGAATGAGTGGGGTTATGTTACCGGGAGGGTTTAGTCGTAGCTTGTTTAGTGGATAGTTTCCCTAATTTCACCATCAGAGATTTTTCACTGAACGGATTTTCGCCGAAGCGACTTCACTGACAGCTGTTCCGTCACTTACTCGACCCCAAGATTTTTTTTTTTTTGTGTATCGCGAACTTACTCTGTGGTTGCTGTTACAGTGTCGACCCCTTCACAAGGAAGGACTGGTACGATGTCAAGGCCCCCTCCATGTTCACCACCCGCCAGATCGGCAAGACCTTGGTTAACAGGACCCAGGGTACCAAGATTGCCTCTGAGGGTCTGAAGCACCGTGTCTTCGAAGTATCTCTTGCTGATCTTCAGAACGACACTGATGCTGAGAGATCTTTCCGCAAGTTCCGCCTTATTGCTGAGGATGTTCAGGGCCGTAATGTTCTTACCAACTTCCACGGTATGGACCTGACCACCGACAAGCTCAGAAGTATGGTGAAGAAATGGCAGGTGAGTTTCATGAATCTTGTACTCTGTAGCAGCTTAAGTATGATGATTACAACAGATCCAACGCTGATCTTTGTGAAGATATCCGAGCAAATTCTGACTCAAGCTGCATTAAACTTTGTTAATATGATGAATATAACAGATCCAACGCCGATTTTTATGAAGATAATTGAGCTTATACTGATTGTCTTGATAGTTTCCTTTCAGTGTTTTGCATTATTTTTCTCATAATTTTTATTTTTTCCCCCTATTTTATAGACCCTCATTGAGGCCAATGTTGACGTTAAGACAACTGACGGCTATCTTCTGAGAGTGTTCTGCATTGGTTTCACCAACAAGGACCACCAAATGTCACATAGGAAAACTTGCTACGCCCAGCACACTCAGGTTTGTCATCTTTTCCTCACTCTTTCTTGTAACTCCCTTACTGGTGATGTTAAATTCCCCTTTTTAATATCTTTAAATCCCTACAGGTCAGAGCCATTCGCAAGAAGATGGTTGAAATCATCAGCAGGGATGTGACATCCAGCGACCTGAAGGAGGTTGTCAACAAGCTCCTCCCCGATTCCATTGCCAAGGATATTGAAAAGGCCTGCCAGGGTATCTACCCCCTCCATGATGTGTACATCCGTAAGGTGAGTCAAACGTCCCATCTCATTTATTCTTTTACATTACGGATGCTTCTTCCATTGCCATGCTCTTACCCCCCTGTTTTATTGTAGGTCAAGGTCCTGAAGAAGCCCCGCTTTGAACTCAGCAAGCTCCTTGAGTTGCACGGTGACGGAGGCAAGGGCTCTGATGAACCCGGAGCAAAGGTAGACCGCCCTGAGGGTTATGAACCCCCAGTTCAAGAAGCTGTTTAAATGGAGTTTCATTAAATAAAACATAAAAACCAATTTGCTTTTCTTTATTAATATGCGCCTTTGGCAAATGCAAACTGCATCAATACCACAACATATGTCAATACAATTGATGCACACTGAAAAAGAGAAGTCTTAACTTTTGTAAATAAGACAGGGGTGAAGAGGAACAGTAACACTTACCCCTACTGCTAGAGCTCTGTCCAGTGAAGTAAATCCTCCCATGTTGCAATAAGGGCCATGAATATCTATTGCCTTCAGAAATCTCACCAGCTGGAAGTGGACAAGAACAGATTCATATTGTGACCAGATATAAGTGGACCATTTCATTTCCTCAGTACCTCTGTGTATATAGCGGTGTGATCTGCTGCAATTTTGGCCTTAGTCATCTCCTTTACAAAAGCATCCTTTACCTGAAAAAAACATTCCACCTAATAGCCAACATTTGGCTCACCCAAGTAAGTACGTAGATTTATTGTATTTGTCTCACCTCCCTCCGCACTCGGCTGCCCGTGCTGCATATCCTGTTGATATTGTATAAGTTATGAAACACAGCGGTCATCATTCCGGCCAATCTGTCGTCGATGACCTCGGGTAAATTGTATGTAACAAAATAATTTAATTAAATTTCAGCTTGCACGTTCCGCCAGTAAATATTTAAGGATCCAACTGTCCTGGAACTCCCCCTTTGTTTTTCCCTCCTGTTTTCTTTTCTCAATGGTTCTACATGTATGGTGTGGGAGTGCAGTGCGCCGCCGTCGCTGTAGGCAACCCAACGTACTTGTCCGAGTGGCTGGTGGCTCCCTCCAGGGCCAGCCGTTACCTGGTGGCGCAGCAGCGGGATGGCGATGCCGAACACGGACAGCAGCAGGACGATGACGGAGCTGAGCAGGAGGTGCGCCAGGCACGGGGACAGCGCCCGGCTCCACAGCCGCAACAGGTGCTGCAGCTGCAGCCACAGCGCGCGCATCTGCGCCACCTGGCTGGCCTCCGCGCCGCCGCCGCCGCCATCGAGTACCTGTCGAGCCACGGGGAAGCCGCCAGCAATTTTAGTCAACAAAAATCGTGAGGGTTTTTCTATTATTTTCCCCAAATTTTCCACATTTTTTTTTTCAAAAAACATTTTTTTCTTAATTTTTAATTTTTTTTTCTAGAAATGTCATTTTATTTTCTCTATTTCTTCGGGATGAACTCCTCAGTTACCACCTGCACGAGCTCGGCGCGCAGCCGCTGGGCGGCCGTCTCCAGGGCGAGGGCGATGAGCAGCCACGTCTCGGGGACGATGACCAGGTACGTGGCGTTCACCTCGTAGACGGGGAACTGGTTCCACGGCACGTAGCCCGCGCCGTGCGACCAGAACACCAGGGTCACGCCGACCACCGGGCTCAGCGCGCCCACCGCCCGGGCCTTCTTGGCCACGCCGAAGCTCAGCCGGCTGCCCGTGACCCTGAGGAAGTTGGCCTGGAGGGCAGGCAGAGGAGGCCATCATGACAAGTGAGGCGAATCGCCAGGGGATAGTCAGAGTCGGCTAATCTTTTCGCGTTTTTCTTTTTTCTTTTTTTTTACGGAAGAAAAAGCACTTTGACGCTTTGCCGCCCGGCCCGGCGCGTTCCACTTGAGATCACAGTTGCTCAACACGTATGCATCCTGCCCTACTTCGCGTTATCATCATATCCCCCTGGAACGTTAAGCCCCTGCCCCTGGAAACCTGGAAGCGTTGCGCGTAGTTGAACGCCTCGGCCACGCCCCGCATGTTGGTCCAGAACAGCAACGGGATGGCCACGCAGAAGTGGCCCACGAGGAAGAACCAGGTGTAGTAGGCCTTGAGGCTGAAGTACCCTGAGGCCTGGATCACCTGCGGCCGGCGCGGCGCGGCGGGGGAGTTTACAGTGAATGTCACAGTGAGCTGCAGGGCTGCAGGTGTCACTGCAGGTGTCTGACATGTGTCTACCTTACCGAGTACCAGTGGGCGAGCGCGCGGAAGGCGATGTACGAGGTGCCCGTCCAGGACACGACGGCGTACGCGAAGTACAGGGAGCGCTTCCGGAACACTACCTGGCCTGAGTAAAAATAAAATTTAAATTAAGGAAAATTTAGAAAATTTTCCGTCACTTGTGCACTGGAATTCAGAGTTGTTTCCTCCGCGAGGCTGCGCTGCCGTGACACCGCACCGGCTGTAATTAAGTGTGTACGTACCCCGCTTCTCGAACAGCGGCCACATCTGGAGCGCGCACATCGCCCACACGAATGTCCGCATCTCGCCGAAAAGTCCTCGGTCCAGGTTCGCATCTGGGGGGCGAGGGGCGACAGCTTACTCATCCCAGAAATTTTCGTTAAAAAAAATAAAAACGGCTTGGGCGTGTGTCTTCCCTACCTGGGGCCGCTCGCCTACTAGATAGACGTCGCCATCCTCCCTGCAGCTTCCGACACAACTTCATATTCTCACCACGACCACGCTCAAAAATAAAATATGAGACATGTAACAAAGACGGTTCTTTCGACTCTCTATCGCCCTCCGCAGTCCCCGAGAAGTGGGTCTGCGCGCGGCGGGCCGGCGCGCACGCCAACCAGGACTTCCCTCCCTCCCGGCCGGGCCCCAGGGGGGCTGCCCGTCATGTAGATAGCATCTGGCGGACGTCCCGGCGACAGGCGTGCAAACACGCTGCTCATGGACGAGCTGACGGCAGCTGACAGCGAGCTGACACCAGCTGACACTGTCACACAAGCGCCCGCGACCCTTGGTCACAATTTTTTTTTGTCAGCCTTTCTAGCTCCCGGAGTCCATGGCCTCTCTTTGATCAGTCGCGCCTCGCTTACTCCCCGGGTCGAACCTGGGGCTGCCCCAGGCCGAGGCCGGCCTCGTGCCCAGCAGCGTGAGGGTCGTCTGAGGCTGGGGGCTTACTTTAAAAAATAATTCAAAAAACAATTTTTTTTATAGGAGGGAAATGAAAGCACAAAGTGTATCAGTTTCAACACATGTATATTTATCACAACTAATGTCTTTCAACGCTTTTAAAAAAGCGAAACAATTATTGCTAAAGGTCAACTAGTAAAAATATATAAACAAATACGTAAACAAAAAAAATATCTTTGGCTAACATTAGGAATATTAAGACAAGAATTTTTAAGATTACAGCACTGTAGAGAGATTTCACATTGATCACATTTTGATTGACAGTGCTACTGGAAGCACCATACCTGCTTGGCAAATATTACAGTAAAGTACAGAGAGCAAAATTGGAAGGATGTGTTAGCCAAGGCATCATCAACTTAAAAAAGTAAGTAAGTATTCCGCTCCGAATACACTGGCATTCTATAGCTTATTCCATGGGCCTCAACCACTTCTCAGAGTCTGACGAAGACGCTCCTGGAATGAGCTCTGCCTCAGCCTCGGGAAGAGGACGAGTTTTGGAGGGGTTGAAGTTCTCTGGCTTAGCAGCAAAATACTCAGCCAATGGAATATGAGCAGGGCCACCAAAATAATCCTGGACAAGGATGTTACTGATCTTCAGTTTTGCAAATCGGAAACGGTGGTCTGAAACAACAGTGACACAAAAATTAATAATTAATTAAATCTAAAATTTTGAAAAGGATTCTCCTGTGGTATCAATAAATCTGAGATCCTTACCTTTGGGCATATTGCGAAGTTTGGGATGACGGTCAAAGAACAGTTTCTGAGCCTGGGAAAATTCTTCAGTGCCATTCTTCACCTAAAATCAAGATAGCAGAGTTAGCTACTAGAAAAATTAGCAGATAGAAAAAAGAGAATTCCGATACTTACAGTCTTGAGTTTTCCAGTAAGGAACACATGGGCACAGCGAGGGTCTTCTGGATCCAAGCCTTCCTGTTTGCAGTAATCACCCTGAGCCAGTGACATTGCTAGGGAACACCTGCTATCCTTGGACAAATCTTGAACACCAGCATCCAAGGGTGAAATGTACATGTAAGGAACACCAGTGCTGTTGTTGACAAGGCCATCGCTGATAGAGAAAATATCAGCCATTGGAAGGCCAAAAGTCTCAGGTTGCCTGGAGGTGTAAGCAACAGCAGCCCAGTCTGGAGGAAAAAAAAAAATAGTGAAACAAAAACTTCACACAGTTCTACAAGACAGAGTATATCAATACTTACCAGAGTTGTGAACAATGTAACGCGCCATTTCAGCTACTTTATTGTGAGGTGGAGGAGATTTCCGGAAAGTCCTTCCAAAATTTTCTCCCTCTAGCTTAAATTCACGGGTTTGGTGTCTCTTCTGACGGTGGAGGTCATGCGGTCCTGACTGATAGTGACGCTCCTGCTTCCTTCGCCATTTCTCTTCATGCCAGGCAGTTATGTCACTCATAGGCTTGCCCTCCGGTTTCCTTTCCAAATTACCCTGGGCCTGACGCTGCTTCTTTGCTTCAATACGCTGCCTCCACAACTCCTTCTCCGAAAGATCTTCATTACTAACATCATTGTGTTCCTAGAAAATTAAAATTGAAAAGAAATAGAAAAATAAGATTTTGACTTAAACTAAGAAATCTGCTTTTTTTAAAAAAACAACTGAAACATACATCCCCCTGCAGACGGGCTGCAGCTGCTTCATCTGTTCCAATCAAAGCTTCACGATTGCGAGCCTGATCTTCAGCATCCTTCCACTTCCTGTATCGTTGTTTCCAATTCTCTTCACCCTTGTGTCGAGCATCAATGCTGCTGACAACTAGTGCCAGAAGCACCAGTCCCAAAAGTGCTGAACGCATTCTGTTCAAGTAGAGAGAGAAATTAAATTAAAAATTGTAGTCTGGCTGCTTAATAACTTGGAAACTCTTAAGAGTATTCAATGTTATTTCCCAATCGAGTTGAGACTAGCCAGTAATTGAACTGTCAACAATTGCAAGCCGCTAAGAGAAATTATTTCTTGTGTCGACAGATCAGATATGCAACCCAAAAAAATGTATGACCTTCAGTTCCTTATCAAGAGAAAAATTGTGATAGAAGAAAGAACACGAGCCAAAGAAACTGTCACATGCTGAAATCTGTAATTTTTAGAACACTGCAAATGCGAATGACTTGCAGGAGCCTTTGCATTGTAATTAAGCCTATCTGCGCACTTGTGCGGTCTCGTAGGCACCCTAGCCGAGGAGCCCAACAAAGGAAGAAGGGTGACACATTCACAGAGGAAGCCGAAACTGTCACAACCAGTGAGTAAAATATTCCAACACTAGCCAGAACGCTAGACTTTCGGCTGCACCTGAGGACAATGCCCTGTCGTTGATAACAAGACCTACAGCGATACTTACGCGGTGGCCTGTGTTGTGCTTCTGCCTGCCAAGCGCTCGGGCTGGGACTAGGGACTGGGGCAAGCGCGGAGAAGTGCCGAGAAACGATACGGAGGCGGAGTGAGAGAGATAGCGAGAGGTCAGATACTGCGAGTGCGATAAGGATAGGAGATGCAGAGGCAGCAGCAGCAGACGACGCATGATGGCCGTGCTTCCGCTCCGCAGTGAAATAGTTGAAGCATAATTGTGGTAAGTTAGCATTATTTACTTAAAAATTTATTAATTTAGGCATAGTTTTTTTAAGTATTTAAGATCTAGTGGGGTGAACTTGAATCATTCTTAATAATTTTTGCTCGGATTGAAATCGAAAGGTACAGTCGATTCATCGTCAGTACTAGTACCGGCACAGCAAAAAGTTTTGTTAGCGATGAGGGTTAGTAGTGGTGTTGTAAACACAGTGCCAATGTCACAATAAAACTGGCGTTTAAATCCGAAAATGACTGAAGAAGAATATATGGACGTGTCTGTTGTGTGCCGTGTATGCCTGACTCAAAAGGGCAATGTAGATATTTTTGGTCATCATGAAGAACAAGATAAATATCTGTTGGGGTACACAGTCGCAGAGAAAATTATGTCATTTGCTTGCGTTGAGGTAGGTGTAAACATTTTACACCAGTTTTAAATTTTTGATAGCTTCTTCATTTAATGGTTGCCCGCTTCGACCCTACAGATACTCATTGATGACGGACTACCTCGTCAGATCTGTGATGGGTGTCTTTTGCTGATTGACTTAGCTTGCAAATTAAAGGTGCAGTGTGAATATGCTGACACTACTTTACGTCAAATATGCTCAGAAGAAAATGGCGACAACAACACCATTTATGTTTTGACTGATAGTGACAATGGAGAAGTATCACAGGCAGTCGTCTCAGATTTGCAGGATGATTCGTCATCCCCCATGGTATGTGATGTTTTTAAAAGGTTTTGAGATAATTGTCATTTTTTTTCTTTCTCTCTTTTAATTTGGTTAATTTTTTGAAGGTGGTGGGTGGAAGTGATACTCCTATCATTGTGACAATGGACTCTAAACAGGAGGGGCATACACATACTGAAGTTCAAAATGCCAAGGTAGTCAAAAGCAATTTGAATGCAACTCCATCAGCAAAGAAGGAAAATGAACGCCGTACTTTTTATAAACACCAGTTTATTGAATTTGGAAGCGACAGAAATTGTGAAGAAGCAGAAGATGACCCCGAGCAGCATTCAGATGTAAAATTTAAAAGTTCCAAAGTATCATGCAAATGCCCTGATTGCGGAGAGCTGTTTCCAAGTAGAAATCAGCTCGCTGCCCATGCCCTTTCAAAGCCTGGCCATAGACCTTTTGTGTGTTGTTATTGTGGTAAAGCATTTATCAGACCAAGTTCTTTGCGAGAGCATGAAAAGAGACACACAGAATCCAAAGGGTTTCTTTGCAATAATTGTGGTCAATTTGCTCCAAACAAGAAGTTGCATTATTGCACAGTTGTCAATGACAAAGCAAATAAAACCTATACCTGTGATATTTGTAAAAAGAAATTTGTTAGTCACTCTACTTTATTTACTCATAAAAAAAGACATAGTACTGAGTCAAAATATCAATGCAGTGAATGCCATAAGTTGTATTTTAGTAGGCAAGAATTAGAAAGACATTTGAGAGTGCACTCTAATGTCAGACCATTTCACTGTCCGGAAGAAGACTGTACTTTAACTTTTTTTTCCCAAGGAGAATTAAATAGACATACTCTGTATCATAAGGGCATAAGAAGATTTTCTTGCGATGTCTGTGGGAAAAAATTCTTTGAAAGTGGTCATTTGTTGAGTCATAGAAGGAAACATACAGGTGAACGTCCCTATGTCTGTAAGCATTGCCCGAGGGCATTTCTTGACAGCTCAAAACTGCAAAGACACATGAAAGGACATACCAAGCCACCATCCAAACGAGGCAGAACAGGGCCAACTAAAGAAAATGTGGAGACTGTTGATTTAGCTGGCTATCAAGTTAATCTTGAAGAGACAGTTGTCGAAAGTGAACCTTAAAGATAATCATTTTGTTCAGAACCATGCCAAAGTGTACCTTGTTATCAAACATGTTCCGATTTTGTTTTTCCTCCTCCCCAGTTAAAGATTCTGTTTGATTCAGACTGTAAGGATCATTAAACTACTTTTAATTGTTAAACTGAAAATGGTTTTATTTATTTATTTCCTGGATTTATTTGACTGGCTCTGCCTCTTTTTCTCGTAGGCATCAACCAATGTAATTATTGCTCAGAGGTAGAGAGGCCCATTCTTATATTTAAAATTCGCGGTCTATAAAGAAGTTATTTAACCTCAAGTGCATCTGCAAATAATGCCATGCCACAAAATAAATAACAACAAAAAAAGTGACATCTCGCAAAATATTTTGCCGGTTTGCTGGTAGGTATTGTAATTTTTTTTCTTTTTACTTCGATACGCCGATTTTTCTCGGGCTGGTTGTAATTAATTTATTGGCTTTGCATTACGTCATATCCAGAGATCAGAAATAAATCCACTGTTCATCGTTGACCTAACCTATTTTTCCCTGTAAACATGAAAAGTACAATTAAATTAATCCAAGAAATAATTCTCTTTTCTCTTTCCTTTAATCACTTGTAGAGAATTTTTGAAATGGGAGACAAGAAAGTCATTCTTGTGACTGGGGGAACTGGACTTGTAGGACAAGCAATACGTGAACTCATAGAGAACGAAAAACCTACAGATGAGTTGTGGCTTTTTGTGGGGTCAAAGGATGCTGATCTGAGGTAAGCCATGTTTGGGCACCATTCTTTATGAATTTTAGAACACTGAAAATTCTTCACACAACTGTTCACTTATCTCTTTTCAGCAATCTTGAACAGACTAAGGCCTTGTTTGAAAAACACAAGCCTACACATGTCATTCACTTAGCTGCAATGGTTGGTGGTCTTTTCCACAACATGTCACACAATTTAGACTTTTTGGTGTGTATTTGTTTGTTGTGGAATGTTTCACCCAGTTGAATTTTTGTTAACACGGTTACATAATTTTATTATTCTAGAGAAATAATATTCACATAAACGATAATGTGCTTGACACAAGCTATAGAACTGGAGTGAAGAAGGTGGTTTCCTGCCTATCAACCTGCATCTTTCCTGACAAAACTTCATATCCTATCGATGAAACAATGGTCAGCTGTCAAATTCAAAATATCTAATCCAAAACTGTCCTTTTCTGCAAGGTTAATTTTTTCTTTTTTAATTTATCCAGGTCCACTTGGGTCCGCCACACTCTTCCAATTTTGGATATAGCTATGCCAAGAGACTTATTGACATAAGTAACAAAGCTTACTTTCAACAGCATGGTTGTTTATTCACCTCAGTCATTCCATGCAATGTGTTTGGCCCCCATGACAATTTTAACTTACAATCAAGTCATGTGATTCCAGGTCTCATAAGGAAACTCCATTGCATTGTAGAAAAGGGTAAGAAGTTTGTTTTCTTCTCACCCCTCAAAATGTCATGCACAAAAGAAAAATATCTATAACCCAATGACTCCTTCATTTTTTTTCCAAACAGGTGAAGATAAATTCACTGTGCTTGGGTCAGGAAAACCTCTTCGACAATTTATCTATTCCAGAGATCTAGCACGCCTTTTTGTTTGGGTTCTAAGACAATATGAAGATGTAGAGCCAATAATCCTATCAGGTAAGCTTCATATGTTATCTTGGTTGAAATATCAAAAATATGAAAATTGTCATAATATATGCATTATTATTAATTATTTTTTGTTTTAATAGTTGATGAAAAAGATGAAGTTAGCATCAGCCAAGCTGCAGAAAATATAGCTCAGGCCTTTGGTTTTGCTGGACAGTTAATTTATGATACATCAATGGCAGATGGCCAGTTCAAGAAAACTGCTAGTAATGCAAAACTTCGACAATTGAACCCTAACTTCTCATTCACTCCGTTTCCAGTTGCTATAAAAGAAACTGTTGATTGGTTTAAAGAAAATTACAACAGTGCCAGATTATAAAAATTAAAATACTGTAAGAGGAAACAACATTTCATAAAATAGTTAAACGCCTTTGAAAATTTTGTGAAATTGTAAATGTTACACCCATACAGATTTTATTTTATTTATGAAAAGTGAAGCTATGGTAATTGTAATGTGAACTAATAGGTCATCATTATTGTTATGCTAAATCCTCATCAGGCTTGTTGTAAGTTGTCTGTTTGCACTTTATGAAGGTTTAAATTTTATAATAAAGTTTTACATAAAGTATTTTAAAATGTCTCATTTCCCTGATTGAGAAGCATTTTAAGATTTATTTGCATATGGTTTTGATGCTCACGTACTTACAGCTGGCATATGATACTTATTAGCTGTATTTTGATTTGGTATCAATTTGGAAATAAGTAATAGAGGTAGGCTGAATATGAACATTCTGATACTAAGAGTATTAAGGGGAAGAAATGTTTGTCTTCATGAATTAACTGCAATCTGTAGCTAATTTGATGAGTAGCTTTAAAGTTGTCAAGTCTGCTTTCTTGATGCTCGACCCTGGAAGTAGGAGTCACACGTTTGTAACTTTACAAGTAATTAGAACATTCTCAATTTCAGTTCCAATGAAAAATACTCACAAGTATCTGATATATGTGGTAATCAGGAACCTGTGGTTCTTCATTTGGAATTATCAGCACTTGGACATCATTATCTCTACTCTTGACTCTGTGTCGGTTTTGACTCCTTGGATAGAACCATTAAGTTTGTGAGCCGTCTAAAAAAATTATCGTGAACACCAATCATGCACCAAACCTGATCACTTACCTGGTCCTGTGCGTCAGTTCTTCACTTTCATCCGCGGGATAGGGGTCCTGGACGACCGGTTCTCTGTGCAGTACAGTAATTTCGATTACGATTGGTTTAAATCATACAATAATAATAAAATGCAAGTGGTGGCTCACCTGGGTACGGAGATAAGGTCGGCCAGGTGGGCTGGCAGAACGCTGCCAACTGGTCCCCAAAAATGTTTTTTTTAAAAAAGGTTTTTTAAATAAAAATTACAATGATTTTGTTTCAGATGAGGGCGATCGAGGGTCCTACTCACTCACCCTGGTAGCGCTGGTAGCCGCGGCGCTGGTAGCCGAGGGTGTCTGCGGCGGCCTCGGCCCTGGCCGCCTCCAGCTCCACGTCGTCGGGGTCCTGGAGCGCGTCGGCCGGGTCCGCCGGGTCCCCCGCGTCCAGGTCCACCTCGCGGGCCGGCAGCGCCACGGGCAGGGCCTTGACCGCGTGCGAGCTGCGCTTCCCGTGACCTGCGGGGGAGAGCAGTCCCGTGGTAGGTAAACGACATCGAAACGATAAACGATAAACGTTTGACACTTACCGCCCCAGCACGCGTGTCCGTAGCGCGAGCAGCCACCTGGAACAGGAGGGCAGTCAGTGGAGGCGTTACCCCGGGGAGGCATCGTAAACGATGCGATATCGAATCGATATCAAAACGATATCGGAAACACGGTGATTTCTGGACCACTGGGTGCTAGGTAGCATCTTGGGTGCCCCAGCCTTATGACTTCCCCGTCCTGGGGCGGGTCGCCTGCGAGGTAGGCAGCGGGGGCGGCCACACGCGCGGCTGGTGGCCTACCCACCCGCTCGCCAGGCGCCCCCGCCCCCGCCCTTGCACCCGCCCCCGCCAGTCCCTCCTTTTGTTTCCTCGAGGTGCAGGGGTCTTTACTGGCGCTGACCCGCCCACCCCACCCCGCCCCGCCCCGCCCCGCCCCGCCCCTGGACCACATAAGCGAGTTAGGAAGGACTTTTCTCGGGAATTAAATCGCTTGCGTCGGCGGGGCGCGGCGGGGGCGTGGCGGGGGTGGTCGCGAGGTGTCACCGCTCATCTGGCTAACTCTCCTAGTCCCCCGGCCCGGAGCAGTGCGGCGCGGTGCGTTTTAGCTCCCCTGTGGTGTCGCCCCACCCCGCCCCGCCCCACCCCACCCCGCCCCGCCCCGCCCCGCCCCGCCCCGCCCCGCCCCGCCCCACCCCGCCCCGCCCCGCCCCACCCCGCCCACACGGTGTTTAACAGGGCGATTTCTTACACTTAGCCCCGCCCCGCCCCGCCCCGCCCCGCCCCGCCCCGCCCCGGCCGCGGACCTACCCTGACCTGCGGCGGTAATGGTGATAATGAAAAGTTAAAACTGGGCTGCGAGTGGGACGGCCGCCGCAGGGATTAGCGCGGGGAGGAAACCGCGTCGTTGTGTGTAGGCGCTCGTGTTCTACACCTCGCTTTTAAAAAACTCAAAACTTACTAAAACACACACAAAACACCCGAGTGTGTGTGAAGTGTCTCCAGTGAAGCGCCTGGTCTCGAGCGCACGCAGAAACACTCCTAAGAAAATGAGTTTCTTAGAGAGCGAGAGGACGACACTTTATTTTTTCTCAGTTTTATATATTTTTATATTTTTAAAAGGGCGGCGCGGGGGCCTCTGCAGAGCGCACGCGGGGCGCTTGAGATTCCTCCCTCAGCCCACACAGGCGGGGCGGGGCGGGGTGGGGCGGGGCGGGGCGGGGCGCAGTATGTAACAGCGCAGCGCGCATCGCCCGCGAAAGAAGGGAATACCGCCCTGTCGCCAAATACTCCACCCTCATGTACACGGGAATCCGCCAACTTGTAGCCGCTCATGGTACCTCTATACTCCACCGTCATTTTGAAAACAATCAAATTTTAGCGTAATATTTTTTACAAGCAACATCAGCAATTTTTCTCAAAAATTTCTTCGCGATTTGAAAGTCATTTCGTTTTCCTGAGACTACCCGCCCTGCCCAAGCAGACGACCCGCCCCCTCCTCCTCCTCCACGAGACCATTCACGCATGGTGGGGTTATGAGGCAAGTTACTAAACCTGCGGCGCGCATCTTAAAGACCCCGCCCCAGGGCAGCGGTCTGTCCTGACGGGGCGGGGCGGGGCGGGGCGGGGCGGGGCGGGGCGGGGCAGTTCGGCCCACGCCCCGTCCAGGGCAGGACAGGGCAGAGGGCCGGGGGGTAGGGGCAGGTCTGCACGGGTAGCGACTGGTCGGACCCAGTCGGACCGGACCCGCGAGCATTGCCGCCCCCTGCCTGCGTGACATTCTTCACCGAAGTGTATTTTTACGAAATTTGCTGTGGTATTCCCTCGTGCTTTCGTTTCGCTAACACGCGCATTCGCTTTCGCCTAGAACCCTGCATTCAATTTTTTTTTCAGTGCAACCCATTTTTTTTTGTTCGAAAACTGTTCACAATTTTTCCTTTCTTTTTTTTCGACGATAATATTTTTAGTTAAAGACGTGCACATATAACTCTCAATAATTTAATTCACTATTTTCGAAAAAAAAAATTAACGAGATCTAACAGTCTCGAAAATCTATAAAATTAAAAAAAAGAATAAAATACACGTGACTGAAATATGACGCTTCCACCACGCTGCTTGACGTTTGGCGCCTCCTCCTCCTCCCCGACTGCACTCGCCCGGCCCGGCCCATGCACCATACCCGCGGCCCTTCTCGCTCTCGCGCCGCGCCGCCCCGCCCCGCCCCGCCCCGCCCCGCCCCGCCCCGCCTCCTGTGCAACCCCTCTATTCACCACCGTTTGATTTCCTCTGGGACCCGCCCTGCTGCAGCGCCCACCCCGTAATCATTCCAAAAGAAATGGCGCCAAGCATCGGCAGAGGACGATGTCATCGTCGGGGTGTTGCACTCACACCTCAGACACACACTTTGCACCTCAGACTGCGGCTGTCACGTGGTCACGGCACCCACCTGTCGCCGCGTCACAGGTCCAGGTCTGCATCAGCACGGCCACGGCCGCTACCTGGAGCACGCACTGGAGGATCTGGAGGAACACAAAAAAAAAAAAAAAACACACGAGAAAATCAAGGGGAGGAATAAAAAAAATTGCTGTGCAAGTCACACAAATTTTCCCGATTTTTCTGAATTTTTCCTGAGTTTTACTCCATTAATCTTTCTGATATTCGCTGAATTGCGCGTGGCGTACAAAAATATCCCAGAGTTGCGATGCGAGTCGGCTGGCTCGCTAGCTAGCTCGCTCCTCGGGCTGAGCGCCCGCAGCGTAGGCAGCCGCGCGGCCGCCGGGCACCGGTGCACGGCGGGCTGGCCTACCCTGCCGTCCACAGGCGCTCCCCTCCCCTCTGCTGCAGCAGCAGAAGCACAGTACGTAACAATAAGCAGCCACGCTATGAACAAACTTCTGTAGTCTTTCTCCACCACCCCGCCCCCCTCTCCCACTTCTACACACTCTCAGGGTATGCGTGCTTACTTTCTCTCTCTCTCCTCTCTCCTCCTCCTCCCATCCTCCCACTCTCTCGCTCTAAATTGATGTCTTTATAAATGTCTTCATTTTGCCTGACGCGCATATAGGCGCGGTCCGTGACGTCATCGACGCCCTACAACCACCAGGGTGGCGGGGCCTGTGCCCTAAACCTCCCTCCCTCTCTCCCTCCCTCCCTCCCTCTCCCTCTCTCTCTCTCTCTCACCCTCCGGTGTCACGGGTCATAAAGGTGTTCCCTAATCTTTACTGGGGCCATTGGACAAGACACAACTAACTAAAGCCGTACGCCCACGTCACACCTCGTAATACGCAATGCACAGTAAACAAACCTATGACCGACGACGCTACTTAAGCGCGTGGGGCATCCACATTTTTCACAATTATTCTTCAAAAGTGATTTTTTTCTTTATTCTCAGCCCCTTGGCTGCGCTATAAAGCCGACGATTTTAATTAGGGTGTCATAAAGGTCTTGTAAAATATTCGCGCGCAATTTTTTTAAAAGCAGTTTGTCACTTTCTTATTAAATCTTACGATTTTTTTTAGAACGGCCAACTACAGAAACTAGACTCGACTGAATTTTGGTGCCTCAAAGGGGCAAAACTTCGGCTACTTTTAATATAAAATTTAATTTGTCTACATTTGTCTAATGTTCTCTGAATTTCTCTAGTTCTGTGGAGCTTACCTTCATGGTGTGTGCTGCAGGCGCATGCCGCGGTGTGGAACGCCCGCCCCGCCGCGCCCCGCCCCGCCCGCGTGCAGCGTGCACTGCCTCCGCACTGGAACACCGCCGCCGCACCGCGCCCGCCACGCCTCGAGTCGCCGCACCGCACCGCACCACACCACACCACGGTAAGCACGAGGAAGATCTGAGCGCACGCCCCTGGGGGCAGCTGCTTATATATCCTCCCTAGCCCAGGTAACCCCGCCCCGCCCCGCCCCGCCCCGGCCCTCACCCCCCAGGCAGACGACACAGGCCAGGCCAGCTCAGCGGGGGCCCTCAGGGCCTCCTTCTACCGGACGTCTTGGCAATGGAAACCCAAGTGTGTGAATGTCGTACTCTTGCAGGTGTGTGAATTATTGTCATTCATACAGTGGCCCACTCAAGTCTGTGAAACTCCTAGTAAAACTCGCACCTTTACCTCTTCAAGTGCACGAGAGAAAATTCACACAGACACAAGTGTACGACATTCTTACTCTTGGACTTGCAGAGTACCTTCTCGAGCTGAGTGAAGCGAAATGATGCGTCTCTCGTAAAACATGAAATGCCTGGGCCTCGGTCTGAAATCGCTCCGTCTCGTCTTGTCTGCCGTCGGCCGTTGCGTCGGCTCTCGGGGGTGGTTTTCGAGTCGGCCCGGTCGCCCCCTGGCCCCTGGCCGCGCCGTAGATACACTGTTGAACTTTTCCAATATTCGTGGCGGTGTTCAGGCTTTCGCATTTTCCGAGGCCTCAAGCGTAGGGTGGGTCACGCACCATATAAACGTGCGCCTTCCTTCGCAAACATTATATAAAAGATAGGTAGTGTTACTCTTGTGTGTGAATTTGCATTTCGTACTGGAACAAGAAAAGGTGTGAATTTTTCCAAGGAATTTCGCACACCTGACGGTGCAAGCCTACGAATGGAAATTTCACAAGCCTACAAAAGTGTGCGGCGACTCGATATTCGCACACCTGCAGGTGTTTCCAGTGCACGTGTGTGACATTTCCAAACGGCTCACACCCCTATCAGTGTCGGGGGTGAGCGGGTCAAGGCGGGGCGGGGCGGGGCGGGATGGGCCGGACGCGTCTAAACGGCTAATCACTTTTATTTAATCGTGCGGTGCCGTCCAGCCCGGCCGGTCCCAAATTAGTTTCGCTTGAGGGGGCCGTAACTGGCTCTGCAGGGCGCTGGGCCGGGCCGGGCCCCGACAGGTACTTCCCCGCCCCCGCCCCGCCCCGCCCGGAGGAGGGGGTGGGTCTGGACGTGTCCAGCACCGACCACCCGCCTTTATTTCATTAATTTTCTAGAAACGTAAATTCTCGCGACAATGTCAAGGGCGTGTTAAAAATAGCTCTGATTTTGTTTTCCTTTCATACCAATCGCAATTTTTTTTTTTTTGAAATGACGTAATTTATTTTGCTTTTAAATTTATGAATTTTCCTGAACTGCGCTGCGTACAGAACTTTCAGAGTTGTCAACCCCTCGCGTGTTCATGGTTTTCGTACCGCTCCCTCGCGAACCGCGACAAGGTACGGCGGGGTGGGGCGGGGCGGGGCGGGGCGGGGCGGAAAGTTGCGGCTCCGCGCGCCACCCCGCTCCTTGGCCGCGGTGCCACCATGATGCGCATTGCTTCGGAAGGGGGTGCCAAACTCGATAGCAACCAATAGCGACGCCGCCCCGCCCCGCCCCGCCCCGCCCGCAAACCATGTAGGGTCCACGTGGGAACACCTCACCTGTGGTCATAGGCTGTTTTGTGTGCGTGGAAAATTGTTGAAAATAAGAGGAGGGATGCATTTAGCATTTCCGTGCGTAGGTTTTGATTGTGTTCTCTTAGCGACATTTTTGTCGCACTGGTTTAACGACAAAATGGGGATGGTTAACTAAAGAGACAACTGGTTGGTTTTTAACTGTTTATTGATATCAGTGATGCCCTGCAAAGACGATTAGTGCACAACATGCAAGTCATTTTCAAAGTTATCATGCAGTTTCATTTTGTTTTTCTTTTTTCAATATTATTAAATGCAGACTACCTATGCTTGCTGGAATTTTTAAGCAGAGGGAGAAGGGGGTGAGCTACCAGACTGGCGGGCACCTGAGCTGCCATCAAAGGTGATGGGTACAAAACCCATGCGCATGACTGCATACGGTACAGATAGGAAAATCAAGCATTTAACGGAGGGGAAATTGAAAATCGAACCTGTTAAGTGAGCACTACTTTGTGTCACTACAAAAGTTGGCTAACAGCTACAAACTTACAGTGCGATAAGTTTTCATATGCAAATATAAAAGCAGGGGACAGATGTGGTCACTCCCTCCCCATCCAAAACCCATTTTGTTAAACTTTACACAGACCCCATTCATTAAGCAAATATCCTCCGTCATAAAAACAGATGCCTAAAAACAAATGAAGCAATGCAGCAAGTACCTGAAAAGCAATGCAACGTCACAGATAAAGAAATTAATTGGCACCAAAATTACACTCTAAAAATATACCTGCATGCAGAGAAACTACACAAACACATAGACCAGCAGTAACTAAGAAGTTGCATCTAAATCATGTCCATCACTGAAAAGCTGCAAGAGAACATTTTAGTTAAAGGAAAGATAAAACACATTTCAAAAGACAACAAAAATAGGTTTAATTTTAGAAGTGTTGAGGGCCAATAGTATCAGAAGTATCTTTTTAAAGAACTTTAAAGTATGAAACAAACATAAAATCTTAAGAAAACAAAATGCACCCTATGGAAAAAATTCCAATTTATTTATGTACCATTCTGATAGGTGCCAGACAGCATATGACCCAAAACAAAGCAATTAGCACAAACCCATATGAAAGCTCTAGGTAGGACACAGGGGAAAGACAACATCAGCTGATGACTGTGTTTAAAATATTTCCAATCTGCTTCAAAATAATAAATTTATGTAAAGGAATGGAAGAGATTGCAGAGCATACATAAAAGAAGGGAAGGAAATTAAAGGAGATTAGGATGATGAGTTGCTTGGAAGGCATTTTTTTCTTTATTTTTTCCCACTCTTTGTATTGGGAGAGCAGTATAGCAATTCATAAATCAGGAATGTATGGAAGGACAAGACCAAACCATCCTACAGAGCTACATTTAAGTTCTTTCGAACTGATATTGAATCACTTATCACTATTCTTTCTGCTACTATACCTGCACAGCAGATCCTAGAAATAGAGATCCGATCCACCTACCGTTCTGACGCTCTGAGTCAGCTTTCATGTTTCCTGTCAGCTAACTTCCTCCAAGAATGTTGATGCTATATTGCTGCTATCATTCCGCTAACAGCATGAATATCCGCTGACTTATCCTTGGCAATATGACTTCTAGATGATGAATCCACAATTTTGAGTTCTCCAAGTGCAAGGGGCTTTGAAATGAATGTTTGTGATCAAAGGATGGCTTTGAGTGTCAGTTTAAATGAGTTAACTGTAGTGATGGTGAATGAAAATTTAACAATGTCACTTACATTTAAAAATGACAAAAAATGGCAAATTATGTGGCCACCCCATACTGTAAGCAACTGAACTCCCCTACAAGAGAGAGCTGCATAAGGCTACAGAATAGCTTCCAATTATAATTTTTAGGGGATACTATGGTGACATTTTAACACTAAGGAAAGAAAAAATTAGACAATTGTGTTTTTCCCCATTAGAGTGAGAGTAGAAGTGTGTGCTTTTCTGATGGCTGGATCCTCATGAAAGGGGTATGGGCAGAAATCTAACTTAGAGGAAATAAAAACCTTGTCATTTACTTTTCTACATTTTCTTTAAGATTATCAATAAATACATAAAACCTCAATTCTTAACATAATCTGTCAGAAATACTAACATCAGATCGGTGGAGAAACTTAATTGTACATGAAACTCCTACAACGGAATGATTAGTGACCTAGGTACGAGAACTGAGGCAGTTTCAGTCTGTAAATTAAGTGGCCCTAATGGAGAGTAGGTAACGCTTTTCTTTTATTTTGGTTAAGGGTTGTACAAAATTACACTTTAAACCTAGTGTTTGATTTTCCTGACAATAAATAATTTAATTTTGTGATTAACACAAGATGCACAATCATATGGGCTAGATCTATGTTTTAAGTAGAAACCACCTCCACTTAAAGTGTTCCCTAGTCACAACTCTCGTCAGTTAAATTAAGAGGGTGATAAACCTGAACTCTTTCTAATGGTAAATTGATTTTAGCACCAGTTGTGTGTTATTCCACACAAACCAGAAGTTTTTGACTTGATTGAAAGTAATCAGCTCACAATACTGTTGAGTCCTAAAACTTAATATTCCTGAGTTACACGCTTAATCACACGAACACAAATATAGTCCTTTGCATAGGGCCTACCACATCTGGTAAAGAACTCCTCATCTTCAAGTGGATCGGATCAATCATCTGACTTGTCTAATCCAACCCTGACCAGAAAGCCCTACAGTACGATAATTGTACGTAGGCTGTAGAAGGAACCTAAACAGGAAGGATGCAAAACAACAACAATTGTTAGTAACCCAATTAACTTCTAACTGCAGGCTACAGATCTCAGCCCACCAAAACCTTACACCCATAAACTTTGTCTCAAAAAGAACAAATCTAAAGTTAAAGAAAATCAGTATTTGTGAATTAAGTGACCCCATATAGATAAAATATTAACAAAACCTTTCAAATTGCCCATTAAAAATCAAATAAAAACCTATTGTTACACTACATAAAAATTACTATAAAGCATCTACATTTTTCTAGTAAGGGGGAAAGAGGGAAAAACTTAAGAGAAATGGAAAATAAAAGCCAAACATAAAATGAAGCACCCATCCAAATACAGACTGCCTCATGTTGCTGAAAGCAATCTGTATGTATCTGATGCCAACAGAAAGTGTGGACAATACTAACTTCCTTTCAAAGCAATTCCCATAAATCGAAATCTGGTCTCAGGGGGAATTATTTCATGTCCTCACTTGCCATAAACACAGAGCTGAAGGGTTTCAAGCTGTAGCGATTGGGAAAAGTTGGGAGTAAAGACTTACACAGATCTACAAAGGCATGCCTTACAAGGAGGAATAATTGAAATCTACACATAAAGGAAAAATTAAATCTAAAGTAAACCTCGAGAAATGGGAAACAGGGAATCTCATACTTTTTTTTGTTGAGGAAAAATAAAAACTTATCAACCAAATGAAATAAAAAAAGTAAATGAATGGACAAAGGTCAGATAAGTAACAATTTGTAAATGAAATTTTGGATTAATTCACTAAATTTATGAGTGAGAAACCAAACAATTGTTCATCAAGCAGAGAAAACTTAGACAACAGGGGATTTGTTTCTTTAAAGGAGATTTGTCAACAGCCAATTGTATCAACACTGCACAAGGGTAAGCTAACTACGATAAAATGTGGAAGTAGAACATACCTGATTTGGAAGCTCTAATATCTTCTGGCACCTCCATAGCCGCCTTGGCCACCTCCGTAGCCACCGCCGCCTCCCTGGTTGCCACCATAGCCACCGCCGCCGCCGCCTTGGTTGCCACCATAGCCACCCTGGTTACCGCCGTAGCCACCCTGGTTGCCGCCGTAGCCACCGCCGCCGCCGCCGCCGCCTCCACCGCCACCACCACCTGTGGGAGTTTTCGTTCAGTGAAACCTGGTAGACAGGAATTAATAAAATAGTTGAACGGAAAATGTACTCACCAGAGTAGGGAGCGGGCCGTCCACCGCCTCCACCGTAGTTGCTGCCTCGCACTGGGCCGCCTCCATAACTCTGCTGGTAGCCACCGCCAAAGTTGTCATTATTCCAGTTTCCACCCCCTTGGTTGCCGCCGCCCTGGTTCCAGCCGCCGCCGCCACCGCCGCCTCCGCCGCCACCCTGGTTCTGGTTGGACCAGGGCCCGTTGCCACCCCAGCCGCCGCCCCCGCTGCCGCCGCCGCCGCCGCCGCTGTAGCCCTGGCTGCCCTGGTTCCAGTCGTTGCCGCCTCTGTTGCTTCCCCAGTTGACGCCCCCAGAGGGACCCCCTCTTCCAGGGCCACCGTTGCCGCCGCCGCCACCGCCTCCGCCGCCGCCACCACCCCTCTGGTTGCGGGCCTGCATGTCAGCCATCTCCTGGCGGCTCAGGGCTTTCTTCACGTCAATGTGCTTCCCTCTGAGAGAGTGATTTCTCTGTACTGTAAAAGGTAGAAATGACCTCATGAAATAACTTGGGGAAAATAGTTACTTCCATCACTGAGCACAGTAATATTATTTAGGATTCAAGGACTTACGGCAGATCTTGTCAACAGTGTCATAATCATCAAATTCAACAAAACCGAAGCCACGCTTTTTTCCTGACTCTTTATCCATGACTATTGATACAGATCTCACTTGGCCAAACTGTTTGAAATAATTCCTGATATCATCTTCATCCATCTCTTCTTTAAGTCCACCAATGAACAATTTTTTTACAGTTGCACCAGCCTCTGGCCTTCCAATCTCCTACAAGATAATTTTAAAAATTTAGAAATATAACAGTAGCAAATCATATAAAGCCACCAAAAGTTCAGAAGTAAATGAACTCACTGTGCGAGGAACTGCTCTCTTCGGTTCAACAACTCTGCCATCAATTCTGTGTGGCCTGTGTGCCTGGGCCTCATCAACCATTGCTGATCTGGCATATGTAATAAATCCAAAACCACGGGACCTAAGAAAAAAATTGAGATATAAGTTTAAATATATGCTTTTTCAAAGAAAACTGACGACTCTAAAAACATATTTGCGGTGCTTACTTCTTTGTTTTGGGGTCTTTCATGACAACAACATCGACAATGTCTCCCCATTGTTCATAGAACTTCTTAAGGGAATCGTCAGTAGTTCTGTAGTCAAGTCCACCAATAAAGAGTTTTCTGGTATGCTCAGCTTCGTGTGAACCCTGCAAAGTGAATACAAAAAAAAAAATTATATTGAGAAGTCAGGAACACTGGGTCTAAAATGGTTATAGATTTTGGCTACAGGCAAAATAGGATTAACTTTTCTGCAGCATTTAAAATCTATTGCACCATTAAGTTAAAAACACCAACCAGGCAATGTTTAGAATATCTGGCGAGATGTTTCTACTTTCAATGACAAGTAAAAAATTTTGCAGAAGGAAAAAGATGCAGATCAGGCAAAATCTTATCAGGGCTGAGGTTATTGACCTTGACTACAGCCTCACAACACAGCCAAACAAAAGTAGAGCTGACGAAAATAAACACAACGATATTGATAACAAACCCCTACGACAGGAGAACACATACAGGACAAGTAAGGGTAAGGGAAGAAACGGCCCAGCTAGCCAAGCCTGCCTGGACCCTAAAGCCGAGAGCTATCACTGATCAGCAAGCCATTCGAGTCGAGTCGGGCTGCCTGAGGGTAGGTTAGATATTCACCCTTCAAAAGGACAAGTGGGTGACCGCGGGTGTCTAAAAGACATGGTATGGCGTTGCTCGTACTGCAGGAAATGTGCTAGAATTTAAAACAGGTCTCCTGCAACGTTTTAGTGTCTGTACGAGCTTGTCGGCTTTACCCGTTTACAGGGCTTCACGCTTCGTCCGGCCCTACCACTAAATACAGGAAAATACGACCCGAGTACCAATTCTTACCTCGTTGTCCATGTGACCCCGTCCTCCGTCCATTTCTGCTTTTACCATGACCGGGTTACGGTCCGAGGGTGAAAAGTTTACCCTCTACCGTAGCTCGAAAAGTTTCTTCCGCCAGCTGAAGCCAAGCTCCAAGCACAACCACAGCATCCAAACAAAATGGCGTTTTCTTTTCAGCCGACCCCTTTCGAGCTTCGTCTCCTGCGATCGATACCAAAACTTCCGCTTTTAGCACGGTGACCAACCTACAAGCGCGTGAGGAACGTCCAGATTTCTTCTGAGTACGGTAGCAGACAATAAAGGTGCGTATAATATTATTTTAAATTTTAAATTAAGGTGAGGTTTAAAACTCACAATAAATATACAGCTTGGTCTTTGCTTTCTCACACAAACCAGCTTATGCTTTGAGGTTCACTACCTCGATCAGTGATTTACTTCCGCTGTTTCCTCCCCGAGTCTTCTCTCACAAGTGTCCGGAATTTCGTTTCGAAAGGAGGAGCCATCTTGTTTAGTAGCAAAGTGGAAAAGCCGGGCCCCGTCTGCAATTTCAAGGATTTTTAAGGTAAAGTAATGCTAATTTTTCAGTCTTCTGCGTTGCAAGTCCTGTTGCGCATTTATTTTTATTCTTACCTTACGAAAAACATCTCTACTTCTCAACAAGTCTTCAAAGTCAGTGAGATACAACCGGGTCAGTTTCATTAATCTGGCTTAGGCTTGCTATTCGATGTTATTGCATTGCTATTGCCTCTCTTTACTTTAATTGCTGTTCAGTACAAAAAAAAAAATTCGCCTGAGAAACCTACTCTGACCTTCGAGTAGGCAGAGCTGAATGGTTACAAATCCATTTTCGCATACACTTTTTGATTACTGACGACGCTTTGCCATAGATTTGCGACATTTTTCACCTGTTCAAAACGACTGAGTCATTTTTTCTCATGTATTCCTTTAACTTTTTAAACAAGTTATTTCAAATAAAAGGCCCTTCACAAATTTTCATATTTTGTAAAAAGAAATAAAAAAAATTGGTACTTTATGTTGTACATCAAGCATTTTTTCTGGGTTCTTAATTTCTTATTGAAGACTTCTTAGTGTAGTATTCTTGATTTTGTGTTTTATGAGTTTGACATTGTGTATTTCTTTTGCTGTTTCGGTTAAGTGAGGTTATGTAAATTTCTATTTTCAGTTTTCTGACTTCAAACCAACATGGATGACAGACCACCAAGAGGAGGTGGAGGATTCCGGGGAGGACGTGGTGGCCCTCCCGGTCGTGGTGGCCCTCCCAGAGGACGTGGGGGATTTGATGGCGGAATGAGAGGGCGGTGCGTAGTTAAATGTGTTTCATTTCATCATTTCCTTTCTATTTTCCTTATTGTTTCTGTTTACAACTTTTCTATCTATCTTTATCATTTTCTTTTTTTTTTTTGTCAATAGGGGTGGACCAGGCATGATGCGAGGTGGACCTCCAGGTAGGGGTGGTGGCGGACCTCCTCGTGGAATGGGGATGGGACGTGGTGGTGCGCCTCCAGAGAGGGGTGCATTTGTCCCTCGAGGAATGGGTGGACCACGAGGCAGAGGAGACTTCGCTGGAAGAGGTGGTGGTGATAGAGGTACTTTTAGAGGTATTGCCAAACAACCATTTTTATGGTAATTGCCATTTTTGTCATTGCTATGAATTCAATTATTAATTTATGTCAATCCTCTCAGGTCGGGGACGTGGTGGCTTTGAACCTCGAGGTCGGGGTGGATTCGAACCTCGTGGAAGAGGAGGTTTTGAACCCCGTGGCCGTGGAGGTAGTTTTGATGGCCGGGGCCGTGGTGGGGGTGGTTTTGAGGGAAGGGGACGAGGAGGTGGTTTTGAAGGAAGAGGACGAGGCGGTGGTTTTGAAGGAAGAGGACGAGGCGGTGGTTTTGAAGGAAGAGGTAGGGGCGGTTTTGACAGGGGTGGTCGTGGTGGATCTTCAGCTCCAGAAAGGTTCTCTGGCCCACCCAAGCGCATGGGCGGTCCTCCGGTTAGTGATGACTCTGCACCCAAACGTGGAAGATTTGAAGGATCACAAGGCAGCAATGGATATGGTGCATCTTCGAGGTGAGTTTTAAAATTTCAGCATCTGCTTAAATGTTTGCTTTGTTGGGCTTTTCATTGTGACTCTACCAATAACACTATTCTAGAACTTACTTGTTTGTGGCATGCCTGTAGTTGCATTTTTTTGATAACGTCCTGTAGTTATCACCTGCAGTAGATTTTTGTATCCCTTTGTGTAGTGGGAAGTCTCCTCACTGGTATTTTTTTTCCCACATTTTCAAGTCAATACCCATCTAACCAATATGGCAATCGAGGATTTGAAGGATCGTCTCATAGTAATGCTGCAAGTTCGTATGGGTGAGTTTGGCTTTATCCTGTAGCTTATTTTAGTGGAAGTATTTGTCTTGTTCTGTTACGTTTTACATGCTTATATTTTGTCTGTTGGAATCATTTTGAGCATGATTAGCAAGGTACTGTCAAGACCCTGTTATTTTGTGTTGTTTTTTTTATCCCCTTTTTGTTTCTTGACTGGTATTTTATATGTAGTACTTTTGCTAGTCTAAATACTAGTTAAAATTGTTTATCCTCTTTGTGAGTTTTATTATGTATTTTTACATTTTCCAAATCATTTTTCCAGGGGTGCCCCAGCAAATCAGCCTTACAATGCTCATCAGTCATATAACTCAGGTGGATCTGGAGGTGGTTACACAGCACCATCATATGGACCATCTGACCCTCCACCAGCTGCAACTGGGGGTTATGGGAGTGCTGGAGGTAATGGAAATTACAGTGCCCCTTCAACTGGTTACAATGAGGACTATTCTTCAGGGTATGCCTCTGCTCCTCCAGAAAATAGGCCAAGTTATGGTCCACCCCAGCCGTACTCTCAAACGGACTCTTATCCTAGCTACAATAAACCAGGTAGGAGTCAATCTTTGGAAGGTAGTGCTACACATTTTGTTTTTTTAAACGTAACTTACGCCTCTTCCCTCCTTCTCTATTAGCTCAAGATGACTATTCTTCAGGTGGTTATGGTAATCCCCCTGCTGGAAATTATTCAGCTCCTGCCCCTGCTTATGATGATAGAGGGTATTCTAACACTGGATCTTATGGTTCGTTATTTACAGGAAATATCTCTATCAAACTAGCTATTGCATTTAAAATTAACATAATAATAATAATCTGCCTTCTTGTGTGTGATTGTAGACTCTCAGAGTTATGGTTCCAACAACACCTACAACAAACCAGCTTATGGTGGTGAGTATTACAGGACATAAGATATCCTTTCTTTTGTTTTCTATAATGTGCCCAGGAGACTTCACACAAAATTCCATCAGAATGGGAAAGTGTAAAGTTTGAAGTAGCAAATATCAATGCTGAAAAACCAATAGGTTTAGCTTACGGCAGAACAAATCAGTCCCCCAGGCGTGGTGGTGAAATATTTGGCGGTATTTTTGTGTTGAAACATATCACTCAACAAAGATTAGGGCTAAGAGACAACATGGAGTACGGATTCATCAGTAATTAATTGATATCATGAATGAGCTATGTCACTCAAAGGTTAACTTTGTTGATTCGTTTTAATGTTACACATGGCAGACTCATTAAGTTAGGAAAGAATCTGTTGAACATGATGGAAAATCGGAGCCCTGTATGATGAGAGATACAGGTGCTTAAAATAAAAGAGTATCTTATTCGGCAAATATTTTGTCTGTCTTACTTGCACATACTTGCACTGAGGATGAAGGGTTGAAAATGGTCTGTGTGCATATGTGATGGTTAACTAAATAAACCGCATTTGGTCAGTCAGCTGCCTCGTTTCTCTTTGTATAAACCTGGAGAATGCCACACTGATTGTGTTTGGCAATATCACTCTGAGATTGGAGCATTTAGTGTAAATGTGTTTTTTTGGAATTAACCATGTTTCAGGCGGCAGCTCAGCTAGCTATGGGCAGAACCGAGATTATCAAGCACAACGACGCTACTAAAATATTTGTATCAAAATAATTCTTAATAATTTTTAATTTAAATGTTTGGTAACCAAGATATCAAATTCACTTCAGAAAGTATTGTGCTCTCATATATTATCGTTAGGAAGTTAAATTGTTATATTTCATTTGAAGTTATGACGAAATACTTAGCTTAGTATGAAGCTTTGAAGGGGTCGAGCATTTTTCATCTTAAACATGTACATTATTATTCACCTCATCATCATTGTGGAAGAAAAGTTTACAATTATTTAACATAGGAATCTTGAACATTTCGTGGTAACTTTTATTTTGTATTTGTCAGAGAGAACGCATGTACATTCCATCATGGTTTTCTTTCTGGTTTGACATAATAAAGTATGTGGTCTTAAAGCCACCTCAATATATCCAAATGTTTTTTTTTTTTTTAATCAGGAAGAATTTTATTGAGATGTGCAATTGAAAGCGAAACTTCAATAAAAGTGGACCGTCACCGACCCATATAATTTCAGAGAGTTACTTTATTTTAACCTTCATTTTTATTTGAACCTGAGGTCTGTTAGCTATGCTGATAATAGGAGCTCATCCCTTTTTTTCTCGGAGGGATGCTTTTGGCTGAACCCTCAGGAACTGTTATCCAAATAGCAGGGTAAAGAAGTGTTCTAAGAATCAAAACTGTACTCAAGGTACTCGCTATGGTTAGCCAATAGAATCTTTCACAATTTACGATCATCTGATTGAAAATTACTGGTCTGCCTCTTATTGTATGGAATGTGGAGTATTTTGGTTGCTTTCAATCTGACATTTCGAGTAGCAAATTTTGGAATTCTTGTTGGATGGAAAACTTGGTCTGTAGAAAAAGACTGCATGTCTTCATTGAATGGTTTATTCGTGGAGAGGATTCTGGAAATTTTTATCTTACAATTTTAAACAAGAATAGTTGAAGTGAAATGAGCTGGAAATTCATTTCATTTACTTGGCACTTGTAGAGTGAACTTCCTCTCTTAATTTGGGGCTGAGGTAGATTTTCTATCAGGATTTAATTTGCTCGTACGAGTGCTGCAACCTCAATGTCCGCTTGTGAATGAAACTGGAAGGATTCAGCTCAGTGAAGACCGGGAAGTTTTTCAAGTAAGTCTGGAGAAGTATACTATTATTTCTGGTAAAACTGAGGACTTCATCTCTAAAAACAAGGTGTGAGTGGTCAAGCTCACTTTTTAACATACCATTGACAATAGTAGTGTTGAGAGAATTGTTGGCGTCCATGTGTGATGCAATAAGAAAAAGAATACAAAATTAAAAATATCTCCCATAAAAGGTACTGCGCATTTGTATCCTATTACTATTAACACCATCTTTGCTTTTAGTTTCGTGTGAACTGTTGTTCTTTGTAGCTTCTGGGGTAGTTCAGCATGGAGGATTGTCTTGCCTAGAATTCATGCTGAATTTGTTTTGAAAACTAGCAATTAAGATGAAGGGTATGTGCTGAAACAGATCAGAAAATGTTGTGTATGATAAAACCTTATTTGTTGTGGTTATGGAAAGTACCACTGACACTTCTTGTTTTATTTATTTCTGCATGAGATGAATAGACGTAAGTGTATTTTATTAATTTATTATTTGATCTACAATGCAATACTTAATGTCTGAAGTCCCTTTAATTTTACCCTCCTCTCCTTGTTCACTGAAACGTCTAGTCTCTTGGGCTGTTCTTTCATTTAAGCTATCGCCCATGCTTGACTCCCTCACATTCTATTTTAACTTTTGAATATGCTTTTTAGTTTGTTTACATAAACCAAAATGAAGTAAAAAGGAAGAAAAGAAAGATAATACTTGGCGGACTTTATATCTAACTTTCTATTTATGACTGTGACGTGAAACTTGGAAATACTGTTTCAATATTTATGAGAAAAAAACTAATTTCTTGGTAGGGCTGATCACCTTACTTGTTCTGGACAATACAGAAAGGAAGTCTCCAAAGTTATGATTATGAGTAGATACTATATGATTTATGGACGTTGAACCGAACAATATTGATGATGGTTTGCTTCAAAGAAGTATTGTTACTGATTAATTAATCAAATGTATAGAAGGAAAAAAATGAGAGCTGTCCCAGATGAGTGGCTGAGAACATATTTTTGATGTGTATTGATTAGGAAATCTATTAAATTTAACTGTTATCAAAGCATTTCAAAGAAAAAGGAAATTTTTGGAATGACTTCATTGTGGGATGAACAGAAGCACTGACATACTGGAGAGATCTTATTATTAAATAAAAACTCTTACGTCGGTTGGGGTAAAGCCCTAATCAGTGGCTTGCAGTAACTGAATGCTGCTTAGGAAGAAGTATCCCAATATATTTTTCTTTGCCTTCTTTTCTTGTTTCCCTCAGTCTACTTTTAATGTGTGTTGTATTACAGATTTAGCATCGTGCCTTTTAGAGTGTATAAACAATGATATTATGGTTTCAGGATATAACTGGATGCCAGTGTCAGTGGAAGTTCAGAATTATTTGACTTCAACACTGGAACTATTCAGTTACTCTATTCCAGCTCCAGGATGAAAATTGTAAGTTTATTAAGTTTTGCTTTGTTTCTTGGGAATTCTTTTCTATTGTTAATTTAACAAATCCTATTTTGTAGAGTGTCAGTGATTGTTGCATAACTTCTGATTCCATTTCAAAAGTGTTCATTGTGCACAAGAATTCAAATCAAACACATAATCGTCATTGATCCAAGTTGCTTGAATTTTGTAAGCTCAGGTATGTAACTTCTTGTTGTTGCTGTAAACATATCTTTGCATTACTTTTCTTTACCATGATTAATTTTTTCTGCAGCTGTGTTGTCATTAGCTTGTCTACATGAGCTGGCATTGTGAGATGGAGTTCTGTTTCTACAACGAAGAGCGATTAAGACCCCATGAAGAGTATATTCTATGTATTTAATGCATATTAAAAATCATGGACTTCAACCAACAACTTTTATTTGTTCCATCCACACTGGATAATTATCATTACACATATTCATCTTCTTACAGAGAAAAAAAGGAAGTCTTCATCCTCAACTCTTAACTTTATCCATCAAAGTATCCAAATAGGAAATAAATTTTAAAACCTCTTCTTTTGTGGAGTGAGTCCAAGCCAGAGGCAAGTGCGCATTAACTGGTGATCGATCTAAAAAAAATTGAACAAAAAAAAAATAAAATAAACTTGACATTTACTGTAGAAATTTTTATAAATGTAATTGCACTAACAAGCATTTACCTTGGAAAAATTTTCCATTCCCTTGGATTAAAGCAGACTGAGAAACGGCTAACCAAGAAATAGTATCTGCTCCCTCCTCTGTGGACCGAAGTCTTCCCTCCATGCGCCTGTGGAAGTCAGGGAGAGCTGTGCGGACAGAAGGAGTGTCTGCCCAGCCAGGATGTGCAGATGCATAGAAGAGATTAGGGTTTTCCTCAGCATATTGCTCAGCCATCACAACCTGTTAAGAAGATAGGAATAATGTCTCATGAATCAGAAAAACAAATTTTCAAAATAACCATGGAAATTTTATGACCATTTGTCTCTTATTTTGGGCATATGATCTAACTCCATCAAAAGGCTCTTGTTTGAGCAATTGTGGATCATCCGAATCCAGTTTTTCCAATAGCATTCCTCCAGAAGTGACCATGATGACTCTTCCATGCTCAGACCTAGAAATATCAAAATTAGAGCTGCACAGGTTTGACCTTTTCCAAAATGAATTTCAAAATTAACTCAACAATGCATACTGGAGGAGTAGAGGAGTAAGTAGTCGGGTAAGAATGTGAGGGGACAAAACATTTGTTGCGAAGTTATATTCATTTCCAAATGAATCTATGCGTTTTTCATGAACCATACATCCTGCATTATTAACCTGGATTTAAAAAAAAATGGATTGAAATTTGCAGCATCCAAAATTTTAAATACATTGTAGGAACCTGAATTTTTATACCAATACGTCCAATTTGTTGTGGTTTTCAACAAATGCTTTTGCAAACTTGTATACTTCTTGTGGAGCAGCAAGGTCGAGAATATGCAAATGAATATTCTAGAGCAAAAGTAAAAAATGATAAAATTATCATAAAACAATAATGTGAAATAGTATTTACGATGAATCGAAGAAACACTGAAACTGATACCTTATTGTCTGTTTTTTCTATCATCCGAGCTTTAGCGTCTTCTGCTGTTTGTGCATTACGGCAAACCATGTGGACAGTACCACCACACTTAGCAACCTGTTGTGCAACACTTTCACCAATTCCACTGTTGGCACCTGGCAAACGGAACTTGTGATTTAGATTTGTATGAAAGTTAGCACAGTTTGCTCATTTAATCTACAAAACGTACCAGTTATCATGAATACCTTTCCAGAGCAATCGACATCAAGGTCTCCATCATTGAAATTTTTGGAAGCAGACTGATAACCACTTCTAGAAAGCAACAGGAAAGTGTGTAATTAAAGGAAAAATGTATTACATCAGTTCTGAAAATGTCATAACATTCCCAATTACTTTGTGTATTCACGGAGGCCCTTCATAAACCACACACATTTTCTGTACAAAGTCATCTTTGTAAAGTTTAAAAGTTTAAAACAAACTCGTTGACACTTTTTTGAAATTTAAAACTGAAATAAAAAACAATGTTGCAGTGAAATTTTGACAGGCTACTCCGGCTGCTTCTGAATGATAAGACAAGATGATAAACAAACGGTGCCAGCAAAATGCAGGTAAAAAAATATGGAGTTTTAAAAAACTTTAAAGAGTAGGGAGATTTTTACATGAAAATCCGTGCAGATATGTCTTGTGTTAGAAAAAGAGAAAATTTTTAGTTGAACTTTTAAATCAAATTTTTCATCTTCCAAACTAATTATTTCGACAGTAGATTTATCTTTGTGGGTTGGCAAGATGGGCCCTTGAAACACATAAACATAACCTAAAATTCTCCAGAAGTTCGACGTTCCCATGTGTCGTATCAGATCAAGTGTTGGGAGATTTTAAATTTTGTTGCCTTCTGTGTTACTGTTTTCTGCTCTAACTAAGCATGGCGTTCGTGATAGATACGAAGGGTCAAGAGGAGTTATTATCCGACAAGGTGAACAATATTGTTAATAATGATGAAAGTGATGATGATGGTAAGTTTTTCAAATCCCTTGATCTTTCTCTTTCTTGCTAAAACTGTGGGGTATTTATACACAAATCTATTTGATCTTTTTCAGATTTTGAGTTTTTACCTTTTCCTACTAAGCCTGACACAACGTCAACTAAATTAAGGTAATGTATTATATTTTTATTGTAGAAAATTTTTGCTTCTGCTGTTACATTGTATTTTATTTTTTATGTAGGTCCACCGGCAAACACAAAGATGCTGAGATAGATTTTGATGACACATACTTAGACTTTGGAGGGGCAACTACTAGCAGTCAATCTCGCTCACAAAAGCCAACCACTAATTTCTTAGCTAGGCAAATGAATAATCCAGATAAATTGCTACAGAAAAGTGTACTACAACCTGGTGTGGAAAAACTTCACGCTTTGCCTTCATATGACGAAGGCCGTCGTCAGTTGCTTAAGAAGAGAAAGGTATTAATAATTTTTTCTTGGTTTTCTTCTTGGTAAATTTAATGGAGGTGACTTAGATGTGGTCATCTGTATTTTTGAAAACAGATGGAGCGTGAGAAGTCAGCTGGCAAGAACTGGTTTAACATGCAAGCTCCAGAGATCACTGAAGAGATGAAAAATGATCTAGAAGTGTTGAAGATGCGATCAGCATTGGACCCAAAGCATTTCTACAAGAAAAATGATTTCAAAAACCTACCTAAATATTTCCAGGTAACATAGTGATATTCTCTACAACAAACATATTCAATGATGACTTTGTCCTTAAAGTCTTCAAAACAAATAACTAATTGGAATTTGTGTCCCAGGTTGGCCGTGTTGTTGAATCTGCAGCCGATTTCTATCATAGCCGTATTCCTAAGAAGGACCGCAAGAAGACTTTAGTGGATGAGCTATTGGCTGATGCGGAATTCCAGAAGTCTACCAAGAAGCGTTACAAGGAAATCATTGCAGAAAAACAAAAGACCCATTATAAAGCTCACAGGCAGGCTAAGCGGTTAAAGAAAAATAAGAAGTGACTGACATTAAACAAATGATTACTTATTATTGTACATTCTATTGTTATAATTAATTTAAAAATAAAAATTAAATAAAGCAGTAACCACGTTTTTATTGGCAACTCTCTTGAACCAGTCCATGTTAATACTCTTAAACGAGGGCGCTCAGGGGAAGAGATAGGCAACCTCCACACCGCGTATAACAGGTGTGTGCTGCGGGTCTGCCTATGTCACACTTGACAGGCGCTCAGCGCGCGCGGTGCGGTGCGGAGTGCAACTACATTGTTCAAAAGACATCCTAGAGTTTCAGTTCGAAGCCCAGGTGCATTTTTGACTGACCGATTCGGTCCTCGCACCTCACCCGAGGCCGGCCCAAGCCCAGCCGGCCAAGCCCAAGGACACGTTAGTTTTCGTTTGACGGTCAGGTCTCCAGGTTTACCCAATGACCGGTCTTGTCCGACGGCCGTGCCTTTGGCCGTGACATGTCTGCCATGCGTTGTGTGTGTGTGTGTGTTGGGCTGGGCCGGACCGGCCAGTGGGTGCGAGGTCAGCGACCTTGAATTAATTCGGCCTCACTTCAGAAGAAAACAGTTGTTGAATTCGGGAAGGATATGGTTCGCTATCTGGCCAATTTTGGAATTCCTTCAGCTTTTTTCTTCTTTCTTTCTTTTTGGATGGGGGGGGGGGTGTTAGAGAATTAGCCACATAGGAGAAACAAAACACTGGATAACGACTACCATTTCTCCAGGGAATTCCACGGTAACACGGGTAAGCGGTAATACGTTGGCCACAACTTTTTTTTTTTTTAATTATTTTTTTAATTTTTCTTTTTTTTTTAAGGAGTACACTGTCCTCAGCTCACACTGCCGTCGAACGGCTGTACCGCGCCCCGCCCCGCCCCGCGACGCCCTGCACTTTTCCTTTCGCAGCTCATGTCAGATAAGTCTGGCGGGCCCTGATGATGACGTCACGAGACGGATGCATCTAGATGGTCGTCGTCGTCGGCGACGGAGTGCGAGCTGTGGTGAACGCGATGCAGGTGGATCTGGGTTGACAAGAAGTGTACAAGGGGGAGGACCAGGACAAGACTGACTTTATTTGTACAAGTCAGCAAGGAGTGCTAGAGCAGACGCTCTGACTCACACTCACAACACGAGCGGCCGCGGTGCGCCGAGCTGTGCGTGCACCCGTGCACTGCTGTCCTGAGCGCATAGTCAGGTAAGTACAGACGAGGAGCTCATTTCAGTGAATTCTGATTTCTTTTCACAAATTTTCATGTTTATCTTTTTTTTACTCGCAAATTTTTCCAATTTTTTTAAATTAAAAAAATTTACGTAATTTTGTATTTAATAAAAAGCGAAGCTTATGCTCGCGCGTTGCGTTCTGCCACCCTTTCGCAGACGAGAGGTTCATTCATGGAGTCAGTCCCCTCCCCGCGCCGCTGATCGGTTGCCCCGGGGCGAGGTGTGTGTGTGTGTGGGGGGGGGGGGGCGGTTCTTTCGCACCGCACGCGCGTCTACTACTTGCAGCGATCGCTCGCACACCTGCACGCACCTGTCTGCACCTGTCCTGGCATCGGCGCAGAGTGCGTGAAAAACTGAGTTAAATTTTTTGTCTTCACCCAACAAGTGTGCGCGCTCAAAAATAAGAAATTACGCACGTTATTAAGGAAAATTAATTTATTACATTTTTACTATGTCCTTCGCAGATTTTTTTTTTATTTGAACTGTGAGAGAAATTGCTGAATCGGTGGCATTGCTGGACACTGCGAGTCCGCGGTCGCGCGTTCCCTGAATAGTCACGTGACGACTTGCCGTCACCATAGGGCAGTGCAGTGTCACTGTGACGAGGACGGACTGTGCAGCCGCAGCCGCGGTCCCAACAGTATTATAGGGCCGTTATAGGAAATGATTAGAGCGGTGTCGTTGACTGTCGGGCGGAAAACGCCGTTTAAAGTCGCGCGGCGACGACGACTGCAGCGGGGAGGAGCACCGCGGGGCCGTCACACCTCCGTCACGCCGTCACGCCACACCGTCACGCGACGGCCTGGTGACGACCGGGAGGCGATCATGCAGGCTGCCGCGGACCTTCAGTGAGAGTTCCAGTATCGAAACGATGTCGATGGTGGGCGTGGACGCGACCTCTGCGGCGACCTCCACGACGGGGAGCCGGCGGGCGGGGGTGCGGCCCTGCCCTGCCGCCTGGGCGGGTGTGATACGGGACGGGATCCTGCCTTGTCTTCAGGTCGGCGCGAGGCGACATGGGCGCCGCCCTGTGTTCCTGCCTCGGGTCCAGCCCCGCCCCCGCCGACGACAAGGAGGTGGTCCTGGGGCCGGTGCCGGCGACGCTGCAGCCCCGTCGTGCGGCCCCGACGCTCTCGCTGTCACTCCGGCGGCCACCGGCGTCCCGCGCGGCGCCGACGCCGACGCCCAGGGGCAGCTCAGATGGCGCCGAAGATGCCTCCGGACACCGGGACCTCGGCGCCGGTCATGTAGCTGCTCCGGTCCGACGCCAGGAAGACGATCACCTCGGCGATCTCTGCGGGCGGGACGGTACATGCTTATTGTGTTTACTGTTATTGCTGAGCGAGCGGAGCTCATGGCCTCACAGGAACCAAAGTTTCCGGTCACAATCATTAGCTATTTGCTTAAAGCTGTAGCTATAGCTATATAGCTATATAGCTATATAGCTATACATAGCTATAGCTATATAGCTATATAGCTGTATAGCTATATAGCTATAGCTATATAGCTATACATAGCTATAGCTAACATAGCTATAGCTATAGCTATATAGCTATACATAGCTATAGCTATAGCTATATAGCTATACATAGCTATAGCTATATAGCTATACATAGCTATAGCTATATAGCTATACATAGCTATAGCTATATAACTATACATAGCTATAGCTATATAGCTATACATAGCTATAGCTATATAGCTATACATAGCTATAGCTATATAGCTATACATAGCTATAGCTATATAGCTATACATAGCTATAGCTATATAGCTATACATAGCTATATAGAGCTATATTTTTCACCATTTGGTGAATAGTCATCCGCTCACCTACAAGTGAGCGAATAGTCAATTGCTCACCTACAAATGAGCGAATAGTCATTTGCTCACCTACAAGTGAGTGAATTTATTCTCTCATTTACAAGTGAGCGACATTCGTACACTTGAATTTCCAGTGTATATATAGAGAGAGGAAGACATATATGTCTGTAAAAGATTTTGCGAGCTCAGCATTAAGTCTGCAGGTGCTGGCTAGTTATAACGGTGTGCGTGTGTTTTCATGCAGCGAAGTCTTATCAGAGGTCACCTTCCCGGGTGATAACACGCCCTCCCCCTCCCCTCCCGGGTGCTGGCCCACCGGGCCGTCTGTCTCCGAGTGGACTATAAGACATGCGCCCCTTGTAACGCGCGACAGTGATGCGGGTTTGCCTACTCTAAGGGCCGTGGCGCCTTACGGTGATGGCAGGTAGGCAACCCCGCTTACTGTCACCCGTTTCTCACCCGCACCCCCGCACTCACCCTCGGGCTGCGCCATCCTCCCCAGGGAGGTCATGGCCTTGATGGCCTCCTCCCGGACGCCGGGCGGCGCGCCGTTCTGCGTCATGGGGGTGTCCACCATGCCGGGGAGCACGGCGTTCACCCGGATGCCCAGGCTGCAACAGACGGGACTCGTCACCCCGCGTCGCGTCAGAGACCAAAGAGAACACTTGCAGTCAAAATGACCTCAAAGCGATGTCACTTTGACCTATTTTGTCGGAATATAGTCCTTACAGGTAGGGACTGAATATACATAATGACCAATTTTGACAATTATGTTCTCGTTGGGAGTCGGCGCAGTGTTGCCAGATAAGTGGGAAAAAATTCCCACGAATACACCGGTGTAAGGCAGACGGGTACCTCCGCCTGCCTACTAGGCAAAAGGCTGTCTCATGTGAGGGGAGTTTTACTACCCGTCTGCCTTACACCGGTGTATTCGTGGGAATATTTGCCTACTTATCAGGTAACACTGGACTGAGTTGGCGTGCGCTAGGCGAGGGGAGGTTACTCTCCAGCTCCAGCGACTACTCACGGCGCCCACTCCCTGGAGGCGGTCTGTGTGAGCACGCTGACGGCGCCCTTGGTGGCGGCGTAGTGGCCGCGCTTGGGGAAGCAGGCGTGCTTGCCCACGCTGGAGAGGTTGACGACGGCGCCGGCCCGCCCCGCCTCCTTGAGGGCGCGCGCGAACGCCCGCATCACCAGGAACGTGCCCTGCAACGGCATGGCAGAGTGAGGAGAGGAGCAGGGCGCGAGAGGGACTCGACCTCCGGGTGTAACTGTCCGTCCCCTCCCCTGAGTGATAGGCAACAGCCACGCACCAGTGCGGCCCGGTTGCCTACCGCCACTCGCACAGGGGCCGATGCACCACGCGTTATTTTTAATTTCTTTTTTCGCACTGCCTACTTTTGCCGGCGTCGTTCACAGCTGCGACGACCCCGCCGGGTCGAGACCCGCCGTAAAATGCAACAGCTCCCCGCCCCGCCCCGCCCCGCCCCGCCACCCGGCGCGGCGGCGTCCTTGTACGCTACGCCGCTCAGGTCGTAGAGGTATTTATTATTTGAGCGCGCGCTACAGCGCGACAGGCGTTTTGCGTTTCGAGTTATCGCGAAGATGCGCGCGATAGATTGGTGTCAGCGAACTCAGCGCGGAAGTAGTTCAAGTAGATTGTTATCAGCTTGACGTCGCCGACGCCGACGCCTCGCAGTCACCCAGGGCTGCTTAGAGACGAAATTCCAGAGGAGCGATGCGCCCCGTCGGTCCGAGACGATATCTCGGCGGGTTCGATACATCGCGGGGCGGGCCTCACCTCGACGTTGATCTTGTAGGCGTCGCGCATCGCCTTGACGTCGAGGTCGAGCAGGAAGGCGACGGGGCCCATGATGCCGGCGCTGTTGACGAGGACGTCGGCGGGCCGGCCGAAGTGGCGGTGCACCTCGCGGAGCGCGGCCTCGACGCCGGCCTCGTCCGTCACGTCGAGGCGCAGCGCGAGGTGCGGCGCCTGCCCCGGCAGTGCGCCCGGCGCCGCCTGGACGAGCGACAGCGTCTCCGCGGCGCTGGACTCGTTGATGTCCGCCAGCACCAGGCTCGCGCCCTCGCGCGCCATGGCGACGCACGTACTGCGGCCGATGCCGCTGCCGGCACCTGCGGACACGGGCGTGACGGGCGGTGAGAGTGACGGGCGTGACGGGGGTGACGGGGATGTAGGGTGCGACGGGCGCGACGGGGGTGACGACGGCGACGGGCGTGACGGGCGTGGTGAGAGTGACGGGCGTGACGGGGTTGACGGGGATGTAGGGGTCGACGGGCGCGACGGGGGTGACGACGGCGACGGGCGTGACGGGGATGACGAGGGGGCAGCCGTGACGGGGGTGACTGACGTGACGGGGAGCAACGCGCTGTGACGGTCACGGAGGGAATGACCACGCCGTGACGGTCACGCCGGAGGGAAGGACCACGAGGAAAGCTGGGTGTGACGTGACGTTCGCGTCGCGGGGTCCCCCGTCGTGACGGGGCCCGTCACACGTACCCGTGACGAGGGCCACCCTGCCGCGGAGCAGACCGCCCGCGCTCAAGTCAGCCATGGTCGTGACGGGAACGGGCCTTGCTGCCAGGACGGATTGTGGACTGAAACTGAACTGCCTCGGCCGGCAGCTGACTGACGCCCCGCCCCGCCCCGCCCCGCCCCGCCCCGCCCCGCCCCGCCCCGCCCCGCCGCGCCCCGTCTGGGGCTGGTTTGTGCCGCGTCCGCGTATAGGTATTGCTGCCTCTCTCCCTCTCCCGGGTCGCGCGCTGGCCGCTGCGCCCAGGGGGTGGGGCGGCTCCACGGCCGTGCGAGAGAGATGTGTAGAGCCCTGCCCCCGGGGCGGGGCGGGGCGGGGCGGGGCGGGGTGCGGCGGGGCGGGGCGCAGCGAGACGTCACACGCTCCTTGGGCCGCTATCTCCTTCACTCCCTCCAGGAGATAAGGGCCGCGGTTGTCGCTACGGGTGCGCGCCGCGCCGCGTCTCAAAGACCCCCGAGATAAAAGCTGTTTTACCAATTTCGCTCAAAGGAGACCGGTTATTGGTCGTACCTACTCCCTCCCGACAAAGTCCTTGTCCTTGGCCTACCTCACACCGCGCCCTGTCTGTCTGTGTGTGTGTGTGTGCGTGTGTCTTGAACACGAGACAAAAGTACAAACTACGTCCAGAGCACAAAGGGGACGGGGGGAATCTTTTCGAGTTAGGGTCATTTTTCTGTCTCGCTCATTAAAAGATCAATCGATCTTTTCGAAAGGTTGCGGTCGAAAATATAAACAAAGACATTCCCTCTAGAGTGTCATGAGATCATAAATGCACGGATCTGCGGCGGGCTGTGGTGGCGGGGAGATTACTTCCCGTGCATTTACTGCAGACGGTTCGGTTGTGGGTTGCTTATTTATGACAGCCCGCCATTGACATGTGACCTACATTTTCTGTCAGGGAGTCGTCACCGCTGTCAATTCATGACACCGCGCTGCTGCTGTGGTTCAAATTTTCCCCACGCGGGGCGCTGTCGTCGCATCTGCTCTTTGCTTTCCAGCAGAAGAACAGAGGATTAACCTTGCGCTGCGACGGCCGGGTTACTTCTAGAAGACATTTCTTGAGAATTTATTCTCAAAATTTCAGTGTGTCTCATTGCCTCCTAGAGGTCTTTTGGATTTTAGCACTCGAAGAAAACTACGCTGGCCGTGCGCGACAGCGCTCTCATAGCCAGCGGCTACAGAAGACAGTAACTGGTTGAAAACGAAAACACTTGATGTTTTTCACCTAGGCCGAAAAATGTCGACTCCGTCGCTAGAAGAGCAAATTAATAACCTGGCACGATTCCTGCCTCGGCCAAACATTCCATTAGCCAGACCTGGAAATGACAGTCTGGCGGTGGGGCGGCCCGCACGACCCGATAAGTGTAAGTTCATAATATTATCAGAGTGTGGACTCATCACAGCTACCTGTCTCTCCACTAGTATTTCCCTTCTGCTCTAATTTCGACGGGATTTCCCTGACATTTGACCGCCCGAGGACCTCTGAAGTATAACAGTTCTACTGCCTTAGACAAATATCCACATTCTCATCCATACTTTGTACCTGTCAAACAAGACCTGTCCTTACTTCTTAATGGGTTGTTACCTTGCCAAGTTTATGACCAAGAACCCTTGTGTCATGCACTCATTCAAACCACTGTAAGGCAGGAAGGACATTTGCCTTTAGAGAAAAAATTTAATCTACAAAAATATTTTACAAACGTGGGTCTTCTGATTAGAGAAGTGTCTTCAGTCTGAAAGTTAACCTCAATTTTCATCATGTAGGCCCACCCATTGAGTATGATTGTTACGTTTTTTGCTTTCTGCTCTTGTTTTGTAGTATCTTGCGGACCCCCCACACGCAGAAGACCCCCCGTTGACTTGCCAGTTCCCCAACCAGTACCACAGCGAAGCAGTCATGAAGACGATAAAAGGTGGCAAGAAATCATACAACGAAGTGGTCTTCTCAAAATCAATGGACAGGTTTGTGGAGCTCACCATGGACTCAGCAGTATTTATCTTTCCTTTATTTAAATAGCATTCCTAATTTTAATTTTAATTCCTAGGAATACCGCACTCAAGTTTCTGACATGGAACATTTAGGGGAGTTAGGAAATGGCACATGCGGCCTTGTAGTGAAAATGTGTCACAAACCTAGCAATGTAGTTATTGCTGTCAAGGTAAAATTGGTGTAATCACTGCAATCACTTCAAGGTTTTTATGTAGCTCTCTATACTAACGGATCCTTCTTTGTTATTGTTTTTAGCAAATGAGGAGATCAGGAAATAGTGACGAAAACAAACGTATCACCATGGATATTGAAGTAGTGCTTAAATCAGATGACTGTCCATTTATTGTACAATGTGTAGGATGCTTTATTTTGGAAGCCGATGTGTGGATATGCATGGAGCTTATGGACACCTGTTTTGATAAGTTGCTGAAACGTCTACGAAAACCTATACCCGAACATATACTTGGCAAAGTTACCGTGGCAGTAAGTAACTAAATACATGGAGTGCTAACAAATGACTTATTTGTAAAGTTTTCAATTTTTCATGCTTCTGTTTTGCACAATTTCTAGACTGTGAAAGCTTTAGATTATCTAAAGGAGACACATGGCGTCATTCATAGGGATGTAAAGCCCTCCAATATTTTACTTGACAAAAGGGGAAATGTCAAACTTTGTGACTTTGGGATTTCTGGCCGATTGGTGGACTCAAAAGCTCAAACAAGAAGTGCTGGGTGTGCTGCATACATGGCAGTAAGTCGTTTACTTCTGATTATTTGTTACAAATTTTGTTCTTTAAAAATGGATGGAAGCTATGTGTTAAATGCCTCGTTAAATCCAACACTACTTAATCTAATTTTTTTTCAGCCTGAGAGAATAGACCCTCCTGATCCTAGACATCCTGATTATGATATTCGAGCTGATGTTTGGAGTCTTGGCATCACCCTTGTGGAATTAGCAACTGGTGTTTTCCCATACAACAATTGTGTCACTGATTTTGAAGTGCTGACAAAGGTTCTTCAAAGTGATCCTCCTAGCCTTCCATCAGATCAAAACTTTAGTGCAGAATTTCGTGATTTTGTCAATTGTTGGTACGTATAGAAGTGCTGTACTGAAAGAATTGTTTTGGACCAAGACTATTTTAAATGAAAATCTGTTTTCTTTTTTTCAGTTTAACTAAAGACTACAAAAACCGGCCAAAGTACCGCAAATTACTGCAACATCCATTCATTACAAAATATGAGACAACTGAAGTAAATGTGGCTGAGTGGTATGCCCTTGAAACAGAACCAAAAGTGCAAGATTCAAATACTTCTCGGAGACAAACTGAGTCGACTCTCTCCGGTCAGCTTCCGCCAGCACCATTAGCCTCTGCTTCTTCCAACACTAGTGTTACTTCACCTCCCTCCTTGAATTCCCCATTGAAAAGGTAGGTTGAACAGATATTGGACAGTATTCATTTGAGTATGCCAATATTCTACTGCTCAGTGTATGGGCAGTAATGTAGATTTTTGACAAGGAAGCAATGTAGACTTTGAAATAGTTTGTATCCCTTTTTTCTTTCCCATTTTTCCCTTTCTTTTGTTTGCTTATTATCTTGTCATATATTTTTAGTCTCTTCTTTTTCATAAGAAATAGTTTTGACTCTCTTATCTGAGAATTTTGGCTTGCGGTTATGTAGGACATTAATGTTTAATCTAATCTACTTGGGGTTTAATCAGGAATGATTTCTATCTGCCTCTCATCTTGATATTTCAAAATATTTTCAGTTTTACTCCGTCCTTTATTTGGTTATGATGATTTTGAGTGGCCTCAGGACTGAATTTCCAGTAATAGATTTCCAAATGTACTCTATTGAAGCATGAATTGTAGAATTTAATCCTGTGTTTTTGTTCATGGTGATGGAAAATTCCTTATTTCGTTATTATTCTGTGTAGTAATGAATTTTTAGTCTGAGCTGAAGTAACAAGGGACATATTGTTCGAGGGATATAGTCATTCACAACAAGTAAGACTTCTGCTTGAAAATACATTTTTTTCCCTTTTCTGTTGAGGCCATTCAAATGTCCACTTTCATTCAAAAGAGCATGCTCATCTTTAATTTAGTTGAACTGTCTCTACCCATGTAGTATTTTTTTTTTTTAACTGTATGTGGGTGAGTCAAAATATTTTAGATTGTAGCCCTATTCAATGATTCAGTTATTCCATAACCATAACTAAAGGGTATTCTACAAGGACTTTCTTACTTATAAGCCACTGTGAAATTTAACTCTCTTTAAAATAAAGAACTCGTATGGTTCTTTCTGTTTAAAAAACTTTTCATAGTTGTTTTCTCTCTTCTAAGTAATATCTAAGCAAATTACCCTTAATTTATTATTAGATTTACCACATGTAAAGTCTGACTTCCTCTATTTAGAAGGTAATATGATGGGCACATCTTTCCTCCCACCTTTTAAATGCGATCATTTTTGATCACTACATTCTGGAAGATTTTTGATTGTGATATGGAAGAAATCCACTCCATTTATGAACTTTCCTGGAGTGTGAAGTATTATTTTTGACTTTTTTTTCTGCATTCATGTTGTCATATTTACTTTGTGCCTAGCTGCAACAGTATCATGGCAAGTTTTTTAAGTAATTGTTTTGAATGAGCCATTAATCTATTGCACACTGGGCTGTTTCCAAGTTTCATTTTGGTGGTAATTAATTGGAATATTACCTTCATCATTCCCTAATGCAGTTCATTACATGGATAGAAATAGATACACCTTCAAAATGAGGATTAACTTGACTGCCATTTTAGTTTACATTTTCATTTTCATAGTTAAATTTGAAAAATGTAGTGGAAGTATTGAGTATTTTGTTACCATTGTCTGCATGTGTAGAGAAATCTGAGTAATGGTTATTACCTGTGTGTGAATTGAAGTGGTTTTGGTTTCCTGCTTGACCCGTACTAATATGAAATGGTGCAAGGGAGTCTGAAGATATCGTCCACACAATAGCGAGACATTTCATTTGATTACCTTTTTAACTTTCTTTGAGTACTGTAATGTTTCATTTGCCTTTTTGTTATTGATATATTGCTTTACCAAAAGAGCAAATTCAAGTCAGCCATCAGCCATATATCAAGGACAATCTTTCCTTGTTTTAAGTGCATGGCAAAATGAAAGTACTCTTTTTAATGTATTTAAGAAGCAGAAAAGTACTGTAAATACATTTTGTGAAGGGTTCCAAATTTGTGATATTTAGTCCAACTAGGTCACAAATCCCTTTTACTCTTCTTTTATATTCAGTATATTTCAGTACTGTAATTTCTGGTTAATTTCTGTAGCTCTAGGACGGCAAAGGTTATTCGCCCTATCGGTGTCAATTTTTCTGTGATAAAGAACTAGACAACATTGCCAGTTGACTTGCTGGTAGTTTTCAGTCCAGTCTGTTATGATAAAGTTTGGCTGATATTATCCTGGCTTCGTAATTGCAAGGCCCTCTATTTTAATCTTGTGTCAATCAAATTAAAATTTGAGTAAACTCTAACTCTAATTATATTTTTTGCAAATTAGTTTATCAAACTTTCATCTAAATGCTGAGTTGTCTGGAAGTAGTCTTTCTAGAATTATAATTTTTATTACTTATATCTGCAGTTATCAGTAGCTTGTGCATGCAAATCAACTGCTGATAGGTCCCTGTGAAATGCTTGGCAGAGTAATGAACACTTAAAAGAAATAGCTCAGCTCATTAAAATACTTTTCATCAAGGAAGGTAGACCACATCTTCTTGCATGATTAGCTCAATGCCATATATTTTGCATGGGACTCTGTTTTTAAGCCTAAAATCTCATCCCCCCCCCCCCCCCCTGTTTTAAACCGTTTAAATAATATGCATTGCAATTATGAAGCCTGATGTGTGTTTTATGTCATACGGGTGATGAGTTTGATGATGTATTTGATAAGTTAAAATCTCTATTCAACCAAGGAATGACTTTTGTCTTGTGCATGGTCATTGTTTAAAAGACAGATTTTGGTCCAGACATGCCATGTGTTTTAGAGAGCATTACCGGTATTTGTGTCACAAATATCTTTGTGACCCAGTCGCATGTGGTTAATATTCTGTTGTATGGATAGTATAGTAATGAATGAAGGTTTCTACGTGGGCTAAAGACAGTCTTCATGCATGCCATGTTTTCAGCGCCTTTATTATCTGTAGAACTGCCCTGTAGTAATAAAGCTGATGCAGACATAACACTTAATTTTTTTTTTCTATACCTGACCCAAATGGCGACTTGGTTTGTCAGAGCTTATAGCCATCATGTGTAGTGTGAAGTAGTCTTAGTAAAGCCCTATTTTGCAACCCCTTTCATAAAATTAAAAATTTATTTTACCAGCCTAACTTTTAAAAAATATTATGATTTTCAAATGGATAAATACTATTGTTACTGACTCCTAGGTTCTGAATACATCTTGACATAAGTGTCTTAATGAATTCTTTAAATATTGCATTTCTGAAAGACAAATATTTATCTTGACATACCAAAGGAACTGAATGAACTTATCTTAAAAGTACTGTTTTGTATAAATGTATCCACTCCTCTTTTGCACTAGTAGTAAGTCACCTTTAATCGGTGATTAGGTAAGTATTTTATTTATATTTTTGATGTGTGCATGATTTTTGATTTAAATTCTGCTTGAGTATGGGTTTATGGTAATACTTTTGCATGATTTTGGGCATCTTATCCCTATATTATTTCTTACATCATACTCTGCTGCAGTAAACTTAACTGTAACTTTGCTATATTTCACACATGGTACTCATATCTTACGTGTATTACATCTTAAGTAATTTTAACTATGGCATATTTTCATTACAGGTTTCCTGGAACCGCATCTTCATCCATGAGAAAAAACCCCTCCAATAACTATCCTCAACATGTCCGATCTGTCTCTGAAACTGGTAGAACATTTTATCCTGTTGCACAATACCAGCCTTTACCATCTCTTAACCATCATCTTACTAATGGAGAATCAATAACTTCAAGTAGTGGGCGGTAAGTTTAGATATGGTTTATCAAGATTCATTGTATATGTGGAATGACAGTGCTAATTGTTTTGTGCTCCTATTTAGACGTGCTGTTGGTTCATCGGAAACAACATTGGGTGGGCGTTTTTCACCTTTCCATTCAACTCGTTTGGCAAATGCTGTGGAACCAGTGGGTGTTGAAGCCAACAATTTGCGGTCTACTCCTCCACCAATGTCCCCAGCCCATGCCTTCTGGCAAGCTCAAGAAGCAAGAGCTGCTGAGTGGGATTCACATCGTTTAAATTCTGGGTAGGTGACATTTTTGAAGTAGTACAAGCATGCTGATTTAAGTCAGAATTTTAACCTGCAGTGTTTTCTCTTTTAATTATTTGCAGTCCTGGTTTCATTAATTCTCCAGTACCTGGCCGGAAAAGATTTCCCTCTGAACCTCCTCAACCAAGCAATAGAGATACATCTCTACCTGGCAGCACCAGTCCGCTAGTATTACAAAGGTTTTACCACCAACAGCTACAGCAACCGCAGCAGCAACCACAGCCTAACCTAAACCCTGTTGTCCATCACTATCACTATCACAACCACCTTCCTCTTACTGGATACTCTCAGTCTCAGGGAGCTAATATTCAAATATCTAGTGAACCAATAGAGAACTTAAAAGGTGAAGAGTCTTCAAACTTAGGAAAGAAGAGATTCACATCTATTTTGAAATTTAATTTGGGTGGAAGTAGCAATTCAGTTAGCAGTACAGCAGGTGGCCCTGGTAGGTTACCACCTCCTCGCCCATTAAGAAACGCATCTCCTGGTCCGCCACCGCCAAGTCCAGATCCACCTCCAAGGCTCAGTCGCTTAGGCCTGAATGATGGTTCGGCTTCTTCCTCACCCCTTGCTGGTCGGAGGAGTTTTCTTGATGTATCTCCAGCTAGAAGAGGGGTCCTTGATGGCTCTCCTTCTCTTCCTCGAAGGTATGTTTGTTACACTTGTTTTGGACATTTTTTTTATTACCCTTTGAGTGTTTTCACATAATGAATTAATTTTTTAGGTATGTTTCACCATCACCACCTCAACCTCCTCCTCGTAGACTTTCTACTGAAGGTGGTCCAAACAGTTTTAATGGAACTAGTGGTTTAATGCCAAGCACATTTAATAGTACAAGTGGTACAAGCTCAACACCAGGTTCTCCCCAAGTTCGCCGGTTCGACAGCATTCGTGCCAGGTTTCATTACACTCCACAACCACAACGACGTATGTTTGGTGCACCATCAGACTTGCATGATCTCTGACGAAAACTTAGCCGTCTTTGGTTTTCCAACCGTTAGTGGATTTACACAGTGAGAGACAGTCTAATTCCTTGAATTCCCACCTCGATTAGTTTTGTGTTTAAGTCTTTAATTTACTCTCTTCTTTTGTGTGGGAGACTGTCATAGCATTGCATGTTTTTGAATCCACTTTAATGTGTTGAAATCAAGACGGAAAGTATCATTTGTCACAGTATTGATTGATTACCTAGCCATTGAAACTTAAGTCATATGTAGAAAATTGCTACAGTTTTAGAAAATTTGATCTGGTTACTCTAAAGGTATCTATATTTTTCTTTAATATATTTTTTTTTTTTGCTGAAATGCAACTATGTGATAATTTTTCACTATTCTTAAAACTGTTTTGAATGTATGATCGAGTGGCTGAAGTTAGATACATGTTTTATTTGGACAACTTGAAATGTGCATAATGCTGAAATTTATTATGGACTTTGAAGAGATTTACCTAGTATGACAATCCTGCTAAACACTTTTTATTGTATATCTTATTTCGCCAGCTCACATGTATTTAAAGTGCAGTTATCATTCTAGCAAGGTGCTTTTTGAAAGTCAACTTTACCATAGCAACCTGCTCAATTATAAGATTAAGATTCTTAATTTATCTTTATTGTGTAGGCAGTGATGAATACTGCTGTGGACTCATTCCCAAATTGCTTTTTCCTTCCTACGACTCCTAGTTTGGAATCCAACTGACCTACCCTTTAATCAGGGTCAAGCTTTATATTAAGAAATATCATTCTTCAGCCTGGTTAGATATTTTTACTGGACGTTTAAATATTATCAGAAACTAAGGTATGTAAAGTTAAAAAAAATAGTGAAATACTTAACATTTCTGTAAAGGACAAAAAAAATCATAGCTAGAAAACAGTGTGAGCGATGTGTTAATACTCAGCTGGTTTTCTTAACCACCTGATTTTTTTAGTTTGCTGGTTCAAAGCTGCTTGCTTTTTTTCTGGATGCATCGAAATATTAAATTTATCAGGGTTTACGAGGGGTCAAGTTGAAGCTGAAAATGGGGCATGTTTTATGTGGACTAGCCCTACAGATTAGGTGAAACTTACCTATCACTAATATTGAGGTGCTATTGTGATATTGTTTTGCTTGTAATTACTGTATGAGTGTAAGCTTTTGTGTATCAACCATTACTTCATGATGTAATTTAACATCTATAAACTCTAGTGAGCTCTTATAGTTTCTTCAATTCTTTATCAGTTTTATATTTTTTTTTCTATAGCTATTATGAGTTGGTTTGAACTGCTGTATTTTTATATAATGAAAAAAGGACATTATTTGAGAAATGTATTTTAAAAGTTAACAAGATATCTTTTTTTTTTTTTTTTTTCTTTTTTTTTCCTGTTGTGTGTGTTTGTGAGTTTTGTAGTGTTTTTACCAAAGGGTTCATCAAAGTTTGTCAAAGTCTGATTTGGTCAATATTAACTGGTGTTTAGGATTCATTTCTTTCTCTGACATTCTTTGAAAGCACTAGTCCACATTTTATTCTTTTTGTAAAGCTATCAGTCTTTCATTTTTTTTTTTTTTTTTTTTTTCAAATGTGTGGTGTTGATAAGTGCCAAACAGATTTTAATGATTAGTGTTGATTGGCTTTTAAATGAGTCTAAATGTGTCAGAAAGAGATCCTTCAGAATTATGGAAGTATGACAGCCATCAAAAATGTATTGTGCAGAATAACTTTTCAATTTACCATTTGAACAACATCAGATTTGTGTCCACATTATTTATCTTGTTATCATCAAAATGAATAATGTATTCATTAACTTGCAGTGTATAACTTTGTAACTTGTTTTTATTTGAAGTTTATTATTTGTTGCTTGGTTTTTAAATGTTGATGATATGTGTTATTGTTAAGAATGACATTATTTGTAGAACTTAATATGTCTAATTGTAAAGGCTGATCTAGTGTCACATGGTATGGGCACTCGTTTTTCTCCCATCAAACATTCATGCCAATTAGTTTTTTTATTTGTTGAGGGGCTGTTTCTCAAGCCCATATGATAATTTCAGGTGTTATTGTTGTTTTAACTCATTTTGGTTTATATTGGTGCTTTTAGTTGAGACATTTTGTTTTAACTCATTTTGGTTTATCTTGGTGCTTTTAATTGAGACATTTTTAAAATCTTACTGCTGTAAATTGTTCAATACAAATTTATGAGTGTGTGGTGTTTTCAATACATTTTTGGTACAGTTTTTGAAAGAAAAATATAAACTCAATATGCTGTCTGAATTAAATGAGGCACTATGAACTGGATCATTTATAAAGGTCTTCGTTGAAATAATTTATTATTTTGGAATTCCACGTGTCTTGTCATATTTCTTTATTCCTCAGTGTTGATCGTTTTGCTTCCTAGTTATGTCTTAAATATCTTATTCATTTTTGTGTAACTGTATGCCATTGGCTAGTCACGGGTGTATCCACTCTAATATTGTAGCTTGTGTCTGCTCCTTCATAACTGATAAGTGTCTATCTAGTTGCATAGTTTTATGCTGCCAGCCCACCTCTCACGGGAAGGTAGTTTTTAGAAGTGCTGATCTTTCTGGTGCCCCCAACAAAACAAACTTGTCTGATTGAGTGTGTTAACCACCCTTTGTGTAAAGATTTTAATTTGTCAGCAAAAATTTTATTTTTGTGGAGCCTGGTCTTGTTTGACATTCCTTGTAGCTGTTGTGTAATGTAAATGTTCTTTTGTAAGAAAAATTTACCCTGAAGACTGCCTAAGAAGTTATGTGCATGCAGTGAAATCATCACATGCTTTGTTTTTGTCATTAATCAGTATAGCCAAAGTACAGACTGTGAATTTGTCTTGTCAATTCTATAGTTGTTTTATGATTGTACAGATCTATCATGATCCTGTGTATAGCACTAATGTTGTGATGGCACATTCTATCTAATCTGTAAACAAAATGCATATTTCCTCTAGAATCATCACTGTATATTAATACTGTACATATAGTTTGAACTCCCTACACATTTGTGTGTGTATTTTAAAATGTTCGTGTACATATTTAATAAAGTGTATATTAAAACTGTCCTCTCAAAACATTCTAGTTTTTGTGCAACCAAACCAAATCAAAGGGTAGTAGGTAGGGTGGAGTGGAACGGATTTTAAAGATGAGTCCTCTTGAGGGTTTCTCCAATTCATGAGTTTGCTATTTACGAGTTTGTTTGTGAAAATTCACCAAATTCAGAGAGCTCGATTAATAATCTGAGGCATGAAACTATTTGCCGCTTGAATGTAGAATGGGAGCAAAGCCACCTCAACCAGAGTCACAACAAAGCCAAGATTGGCTTCAGCTATTGACTCATTGGTTGGACTCAGGGAGCAGAGCAGAGTGGCCATCTCTGAGGCCGGGAGCCGCCAGCGCCTAATCGCCTGTATTGACGCCCAAAGCAGGGGCGGCCACCAGATGGCGCCTTGGCTTGACCATGCGCTATTGCTGCGCGGGCGGTCCTTGATACGCCAGAATATATAGTGCCCAACACCCATCTGGACAGTTGATGTGAGGCTCACACCACGGCACGGCCGCTAGATGGCGCTTTGGCGCTGTCCGTCTTCTCACAGACATTCCTCTCATTTTTGAAGACAAAGATGAAACTTGAAGCAGTCTTTGGATCATGTGGGATTTCGGAGCAGCAGCGGGCGTGCTTGGTCATTGCTGAGCGCGGAAACATGTATTGGCGCTTTAAGGCTGGGCCAGGTTGTGTTTTCCGGGTCGGCCACCAGATGGCGCTTCGGCTTGACCATGCGCTGTTGCTGCGCGGGCGGTCCTTGATACGCCAGAATACATAGTTCAAATTCTCACGGGGGGCACCCGTGAGATCGCTCTTGAAGGGTGGGCGGGCCTTTCTGCCACACCAACTCTAGTTGAGTAACTTATATGCACGGATTTTTACTTGGAGAAAGTCAATGATGAGTGATCACAACGTTAGCTCTCGCGGCTGACATGAAACACTCAAAAAGCCTAGTCCAAGTGTCATTTAGTAAGGGTGGGGCTTTTGCGGCCACACCAACTCTAGATGAAGTAACTTATACGCACGAATTTTTAATGTTGATTGATAAATTTTAATAATTTGTCTTATTTTACCTTCACAGACACCGAAGAAACAAAAATCGTGCGTATAAGTTACTCATCTAGAGTTGGTGTAAAAGCCCCACCCTGAGCCCACCCTTACTAAAAGACACTTGACTAGGCTTTTGAGTGCTTCATGTCAGCCGCGAGAGCTAACGTTGTTGATCACTCATCATTGACTTTCTCCAAGTAAAATCCGTGCATATAAGTTACTCAACTAGAGTTGGTGTGGCAGAAAGGCCCGCCCACCCTTCAAGAGCGATCTCACGGGTGCCCCCCGTGAGAATTTGAACTATGTATTGGGGCGTGTCAGACGCGCGAGCTAACGTTTGTGGCAAGAGTGAGGTGCGCCCTTTGCTACAAACGTTAGCTCGCGCGGTCCTTGACACGCCCCAATACATAGTTCAAATTCTCACGGGGGCACCCGTAAGATCGCTCTTGAAGGGTGGGCGGGCGCTTTCTGCCACCAACTCTAGTTGAGTAACTTATATGCACGGATTTTTACTTGAGAAAGTCAATGATGAGTGATCAACAACGTTAGCTCGCGGCTGACATGAAGCACTCAAAGCCTAGTCCAAGTGTCTTTTTAGTAATTGGGCTGAGGTGGGGCTTTGCGGCCACACCAACTCTAGATGAGTAACTTATACGCACGATTTTTGTTTCTTTAGTGTCTTAGAAGGTAAAATAAGACAAATTATTGAAATTTATCAATCAACATTAAAAATTCGTGCGTATAAGTTACTCATCTAGAGTTGGTGTGGCCGCAAAGCCCCACCCTGAGCCCACCCTTACTAAAAGACACTTGGACTAGGCCTTTTGAGTGTTTAATGTCAGCCGCGAGAGCTAACGTTGTGATCACTCATCATTGACTTTCTCCAAGTAAAAATCCGTGCATATAAGTTACTCAACTAGAGTTGGTGTGGCAGAAAGGCCCGCCCACCCTTCAAGAGCGATCTCACGGGTGCCCCCCGTGAGAATTTGAACTATGTATTGGGGCGTGTCAAGGACCGCGCGAGAGCTAACGTTTGTGGCAAGAGTGAGGGTGCGCCCTTTGCTACAAACGTTGGCTCTCGCGGTCCTGACACGCCCCAATATAGTTCAAATTCTCACGGGGGCGCCGTGAGATCGCTCTTGAAGGGTGGGCGGGCCTTTCTGCCACACACCAACTCTGGTTGAGTAACTTATATGCACGGATTTTTACTTGAGAAAGTCAATGATGAGTGATCAACAACGTTAGCTCGGCTGACATGAAGCACTCAAAAGCCTAGTCCAAGTGTCTTTTAGTAAGAAGGGCTCAGGGTGGGGCTTTTGCGGCCAACTCTAGTTGAGTAACTTATACGCGCGATTTTTGTTTCTTCAGTGTCTTTGAAGGTAAAATAAGACAAATCATTGAAATTTATCAATCAACATTAAAAATTCGTGCGTATAAGTTACTCATCTAGAGTTGGTGTGGCCGCAAAAGCCCCACCCTGAGCCCACCCTTACTAAAAGACACTTGGACTAGGCTTTTTGAGTGTTTCATGTCAGCCGCGAGAGCTAACGTTGTGATCACTCATCATTGACTTTCTCCAAGTAAAAATCCGTGCATATAAGTTACTCAACTAGAGTTGGTGTGGCAGAAAGGCCCGCCCACCCTTCAAGAGCGATCTCACGGGTGCCCCCCGTGAGAATTTGAACTATGTATTCTGGCGTATCAAGGACCGCCCGCGCAGCAACAGCGCATGGTCAAGCCGAGGCGCCATCTGGTGGCCGACCCGGAAAACACAACCTGGCCCAGCCTTTAAGCGCCAATACATATGTTTCCGCGCTCAGCAATGACCAAGCACGCCCGCTGCTGCTCCGAAATCCCACATGATCCAAAGACTGCCTCAAGTTTCATCTTTGTCTTCAAAAATGAGATGAATGTCTGTTAGGAAGACGGACAGCGCCAAAGCGCCATCTAGCGGCCGTGCCGTGGTGTGAGCCTCACATCAACCTTCCAGATGGGTGTTGGGCACTATATATTCTGGCGTATCAAGGACCGCCCGCGCAGCAATAGCGCATGGTCAAGCCAAGGCGCCATCTGGTGGCCGCCCCTGCTTTGGGCGTCAATACATGTTCCCGCTTTTCCCAATGACCAACCACGGCACGCCCGCTGCTTCCCGCTGTTGCACTGATATCCCACAGAAATCAAAGACTGCATAAAGTTCCAGATTTGTTTTCAAAAATAAAACGGACGTCTGTTTACGAGACGGGCGGCATTGTAGTGCGTCAGACATTCCGTCCATCAACAGAACGTCAGCTGAGCACATCGGTCTGATCTAAACGCTATGCATACAGTACTTATGCGCGAGTAGGCTTTACTAGCACGGCGCGCACAACAACGCTGGGTCAGGTCAAAGCGCCATCTAGCGGCGGGACCGTGATGTGAACCTCAAACCAACCATCATGATGGGTGATGGGCGTGATGGGTAGCGTCGCGCGGTTCATTGTGGGGCCACCCTTAGGGGCCTATTTTCTCACTAAAGAAGTCCGGAACAGGACTCCTAGGACTTGCTATGTGTTTTTTGGTCCCAGAAGGAGGTAACCTGTGAGTTTGGTCGAAATCCGAGACAATTTATTTTCGACCGAAAATCGCAAAAATGCAAAGGCTATAGCCTTCGCATTTTTACGATTTTCGGTCAAAAACTAATTTCCTCTAAAATGACTGTACATTTTTTAAAAATCAGAAGCATGATTACTTTACTTTACTGAGAAGAGTTACTTTTATAATGTCACTTAATGTACAATGGATAAAATAAACTGTTTTCATATGTGATTCATGCATTTATTACCATTTTAACTTAAATGCCAACAAAATCAAGATAAAATCCGTGGTACAGATTTACGAAATATATCAATGCAGAGGGTTAAAAATCATTATGTTATAGAATTTTTCACTGATACTGAGGTTGAGTTCTGAGTGAAACAATATTTTAGACCATTACAATCCTATCAAGACAATTTTAACAATTCAAAGATATAAAATAAATGGAAGCAGAGTTAATACAGTATATGGATCTCTTTTGTTTTTTAACATTATTAACCAAAGGGCTATATTAGGCAATGACTGTAATTTTTTTTTAAACCAGAAGCATAATATCTTACGTAATGGGAATAGTTACTTTTACAAGAGCCTGCATGACTAGCAGATTTTATTATATCATCCTGACCTTAAGCAAATTCCTATATGGCACCTCAGCAATATTTCAAACTTGACTTTAATTTATAGCCAAACCAATAGGCTTGGGATTGTTGCAACCATTCTACGAAAAGTACTTTCATGTTCTTTGAAAGCAAGTAAACCAAAACCACTCCAAAATAGTAGAAAGAAAATTGATTGAGAAACAAGAAAAAGAAAGTTGAGAATGAAGAGCTTGGAGTGACCACAAAAGAGTATCTCTTGGTATACCCGGTCTACCTACTCCTGTAGGTGCAGTAAGGGAAATCAAGAAAATGGAGATACAGATGCTGAAAATAGTGCAATATCACTTCACAAGCTCAAGCATTTACTGGAGTAGTTTGCTTGCCAGCTTGAAGGAAAATACAAAAGAACAAAGTATGGCTGAAAGTAAAGTTAGGAAAGAAATGGAAAGGATACACTTATGGTTTCCTAAGTAAAGGCCACACTTACCACACATCAGATGGACCACCCAAAATGAGAATATTTACATATGGTAAGGATATTTAATACTGGAATTAACTAGACTATATCCATGGCATGATTATTAGATTTTTCTAGGAATTTGCTCTTGTCACCTTTCTTCAATTGTAAGCTGACAAATCAAAACTAACCAAACACAAATTTTTCATTAAAATACTGAAAAATATATCTCCCTGACCAAATTTGCAAGAAGCAAACACTCTCATTCAACAGTCTCACCATCTTTCAACACAACATATTCTATCTGAAAAGACTACACTAAAGTAGCAGCTACATATTTTGTCTTGTGGGATATGATATTAATGAAATTGGCCTCATTCTTGAACTCATGACGAAGTGCAGCCTCTGCAGAATACAGTGCTTGATGAAGTATAACAGAGTCAGTCCCCGGAGATAGTCTCTAGTTGTCCCTAGTACAAGGTCATTAAAATCCATTAATTGTTAAATAACAAAATAAAATTAAAATTACAAATGAAAATGAAGAATTAACATTGCATATGTATCTAAGTTTCTGTGACAATACTTGAAGTTTTTAATTACTAGGCTCATAGCACCAAAGTGTCTAGCAAACAGGCAAGCACACAACAAAATTGCAATTCAAGAAATCAGACTTCTTCATACATTACATCAATCCCATGGAATCTAGGGATGAGAAAGATCAAAGTGATAAAGAGCTCACAAATTGTCTAAGCTTCCTTACTAGAGAGAATAGAGTGCATTTATATACATATGATAACATGGAATTAGCAATATTGAAGCAATTATGTAGATACATTTGGGTACAAAAAAGTGAGTATTCCATCCACATTCTTTCAATAACTGTTGGGTACTGTCTGACATACAGTATGTAATTAAATGTGAATATGATATTACAGTTACAATCACAAGCAAGACATAAGCGAGTCATTTAAGCAATCACAGACAGTGAGAATAGCACACAAGCGTGGCTCAATCAATCTTCACATACATTCTTATATGGTACAAATATCAATCAATCACTCTTCTGATGTGAATGGTTATGCCAAAAAAGTCTAAATATACGAGAGCTAGTGCATTGGCTAGAACCCACACCAAATTTATCTGTTCACATTAAAAAATTAATAGAGATCAAAAACAACAGAACATACACTATCAGTAAATTACTTGGCTTAAAAAACAAAAATTAATTTAAAACAGATATTTGTCTAATGTATAAGATTATACCTCTGCAATAATCAGTTTAAAAGTATACGCTAAACTAAGTTCCATCATTCTAAACTTCTTAGATAAGCTCATAAACCATGACTAACAAATAAGGCTCAAATATCATGAATATGGCTTGTCTCTGACTAAATATAATTCAAATGAAATTAAGTTAAAATATTCAACACCTCAATAAAAACTACAAATTAGATTGCTTCAAAAACAAATGACCAGAAAGAGAAACAGACCTAATATATATTAAGAAAAAATTAAAACATATGTAAAAAAAAGCAAAACAAAAGGTAACATGAAAACCTATTACTAGATAATACAATCTTTGCACTTCATTCAGGCATAGACCAGTTAATGAGTGGTTTAAAATCGAGAAGAATGGTCATGGGTAGCAACAACTGCAGAGCGACGCACCAAACCTTTGCGATCACCACGACAGCATAACAACCACTCCTCATCAACTTCAAGGACTAAGCTCAGACGCTCTCCTGTGCTGAATGATAAGTGTCCACTGTCAGATGCCAACTGGTGTTTGATTGTTCTCACATATCTAGAAAACAAAGGGCCAAATTTAGTACATAATTTGTACAAATAATCTTGAATATCTTGTAAAACAGCCTAACCACAAACAATACCTTGGCACAGATTTTGCTTTCCGTGCAGACGGAGCTGGTCGACTGACTGACGCCGAGTTCGCGCGGCGCTGTGAAGTTTTCTTTCCGACATCTGACTGCCCTACAGGACTGTAAGGTAGGCTGCTAGGCCTTGTTGCAGGACTGCGGGGCTCCACAGCCTGAGACTGATCTACACGGCTCGAGCGCGTGCCAACCGCTGAAGTGCGTTTGCTCTAATTGGAGAAAAGTATAAAAAATTAATTTAGATGAAAGGAAAAAAAAATAGGAAGAGAAATAATGGACAAGCAGAATTGCTTTGAAGGAACCCTACTTTCACAAATATTCTTAATGCGAACAGGGCATTTACCTGTGCTGGAGGTAAACTTGGTCTTCGAATAGGATTTTGAGCCTGGGTGGGAGACGTGGCGCTCCTTGGAAGGGGAATTCCTGTTGGGGGACGCACTGGTGATGTAACAGGACGAGGAATGCGAGACATGGAGCTCGTGCTGCTTGTTGTGCTGCCAGGACTGTGAAGTGAAGACCTTGAAGTTGACTTGACCGGGGACATAGCGGGTGATGTGCGAGTGCTTGCACTGTGGGCACATGAAAAAATTTCCTTAGCTAACCATCACAGAAAAGTATCAGGGAGCAGCAGCTCAACATGGAACATAACTCACCTGAAAGAAGGCCTGGATCTCACTGCTTTGGTAGGGGAAGCTTCGGGAGAGGGCCGTGTGCTCTGGTCTCTAGATTCAGTACCACTACCACTTAATTTTTCCCATTTCATCTGAAGACGGCGGAACTTGCCACCCACTCCAAGGGCGTTTGCTCGCCTGGCTTTGGCTGCTGCTCCAGAACGATCAGACAAATCTGTGTCGGTGTTGTCCATGTCACTGCAGTGGCTGACCAGTGTGACATCCTCACTGGTTGACTGATCAGATTGAGCTCGCTGCTGAGGTGTGGCAGGTGTTGCAGCATTAAGGCTATCTGAAAAATCCTGAAAACACAAATATTGCAAAAATTTTACAGAACACAACATCATTGAGCAGCTAACTTAACAAGCAGTTATTCAACCTACTTCCTCAGCATCTTCAGCCAGGAGTCGATCAAGAGCTTGGCTGAGTTTAGACCCAAGCTGGACACCACTCCAACGCTTGCGCAAATTGCTTGAAGGGTCAAGCAGATCTCCAGAGGGATCCACACATGAACGAGGTCTTCTCAATTGTCTAGCACGACTGTTACGTTTCATAGGTGCGGGTAGATGGGAAGAATTTGCTGAAAGTTCCAAGTGTTCTGGGAGCGGATTTTCAGATGAGATATCTCTGTAGGAATAAACAGATAACATTACAACTGATGCATAGATATATGAAGGTACTGTATCTGAAAAATTTGTTTAAGCTTTGACAAGTGTTTACCCTTTGAATGAGGGTGCATATTCTTCAGTAATTGTTAGCTGGCCAACTGAGTTTTGAATGGATCTCACAAGGCGTAAAAGTGAAGTAGGTGACGTAGCTGCAGCAGCTCCCAAGCGCTGCAAACTTTGATGCAGTTGACGGCATTCAAAGAGGAGATCAAGATGGAATGGCAACAGAGCAAGAGGTCGCAGAGCAGCTAGAAGGCTGTCTGTGAGGGCGTGGTACAAAGGACCACCACGTGACGAGAGTACTAAAAGTGCCTCAGTACTGTAATGTTTCCTTAGAATACTTTCCCTTGTTCGCAGGTAACCCATCCATGCATCCACAGACCTTACACTGAAAAAGGTAAAAGAAAGAATTGTAAAATTTATTTCAGGCACATAAATGCTGGTCTCAGAGAGATTTCAGCTCAACTTACTTGAGGAGTCCAAAGACAAAGGCATTGAATTTTAGTAAGCCTTCTGAAAAGACATCCTCACTGTTCAAGCGCAATACAAGCTCGTTGAGTGAGCGTGTCATATGGCCTTGCTGAGCAGATGCCTCAACAACCTGCCACACTGAATTAGAAATATCTCCAAAAGCAGTAGCAATATTAGCCAAGAGCCCATCACTAAGAACAGCATAAAGTGCTGGGCAAAGAGTGCCAATGACAGAATTGGCAACTGCAGGTGTTATGCCTGAGTCACCCAGCCTAGCGCACTCGCCAGGTGTTGATGCTCCAGAGAAATGTGAGATAACTTCCTCAACAGCATCTGATACGGCAGCAACAAGTGCTAGACAGGGGGAAAAAAAGGTAAAACTTAATCAGGGTTACATTGGTAAAAGTAAAATGGTAGAGGGACAGAAATTGAGAATAGTCCTTACCCTTTTTCGACTCAAAGTCGGGTTTCATATGACTAGAAGGGGCAGATGAACGAGCAGAACAATGTTCATCTGCACTGGAGTCACCGGGATCTTCCTCTCGAATTGGCAAGTCTGACAATGGCTGTTGCAGCTTACACTGGTACTGACGGTGATTTCCAAGTAGGGCTGACACATTTGGTGAGTTTGGTGGGGTCTTCATCTCCCCAGCAGTGGAACTAGGCTGCAGCTTAGCAGCTGTGCCAAATGAAACAGCTTTGGATGTCTGCTGGATTGTTTGTTCAGTTGTATCTGACCCTGTAGTGCTTAAAAACCTACTGACTTGAAGCCTCAGTCTTGCCATTTTTTCATCATCCCATTCAGATTCAATAGATGCATCGGAGATTCCTGCTGTGCTGATATGAATGTAGTCAGATAAACGCAATACATCCTCAAATTCTGCATGGCTGCACATGTGGTGATGGTGATGCTCTGAGCCATCTGCAACCAGTCCTTCGTCATCATCTCCACAAGCAACATCCTCTTGACGTGCATGCACTCTTGACTTTCTCTCGCTATGCCCAGGAAGGAAATAGGGCTCCTGCAGTGAACACCGTTTGTTTGCTGTATTTATATTCTGCCCAGCGCCCATTTCAAACATGCTAAATCTCTTATTTGCTGCTTCTTTCCTCATTTTACTGTTAGAAACAACATCCCCATCCAGACCAGTTCGTAGGATACCTTTGGGTAGGGGCGGTCTAGGAGGCACAGGTGACTGTGGTGAAACTTCTACATTACCTCCATTCCTCTTGCCCTCCTTACCACCTGGCAATGAAATGGATCTCTTGGGAAGGGGAGGGGCCTGATTTGAAACAGCTGGCTTTTTCTTCTCAGTGCCCATTAGACTAGCCTCGGAACTGACACTGTCATACCGGTACACATACAGAGGATTGTAGTTAGGAGACTGAGTAGATGAGTCAGTTAAGAGAGTAGATGAGCCTCTATATCCAGATGAAGGTTGAGTATTAGTGCTTGAGGCTGAGGACAAATAAGTGCACTCACAGCCAGGGTTTGAGTGACGATTTTTCAAAGGTGGAGATGCACAGAAGAGAGGTTGAACGTCCTGCTCACGGAGACTTTTGGCATCAATATGCTTGAGAACCTCAGGCAACTCAGCTAGAAGCACCCGATACTCTTTAGGAAGAAGAACTGAGAGGGAGCTCCAATCTTGAATGTGGTTCAAGCCTTTCTTGCGGAGATTTTCAACATCACTGCAAGAGAAAGGCCTGTGTTGCTTTAAACTCTTCTTAGGCTGTCTCAGGCAAGCTGGGATTTTTGATATCAAATCAGCATTTCCAGTATGAGCTGTAGGAGAAAACTTCTGAGGTCGAAGATACACCTTGGTAAGGTCTAGATTAGGTTTCTTCTCCTTTAAAAATCCAAGGTCAGGAAGAGCATAGTTTGGATAGTACACATAAACTGGCTTAGTTCCCTTTTCTGTTTGGTCATCCTCTTTTTCTTTTATCTCTAGGTTTGCTTGATCAGCTTGTCGCAAACTGCTTTCTTTTTTGGGAGGAACCTTAACTTCTTGTAGAGTTGCTTTGGATAAGACATCCAACATACAAGAGGTTTGCATACTTCTATTAATGAGAGGCAATTGGCATTGAGTTGCTGAATGCTTCCGACAATCTTTGTTATCACAACCACAACAGCAACAGTTTCCTAAACTTCCACGAGGGGACTGCCGTCTACTATCTAAAGAAATATCCTCTCTCTCCAAACTATTATTATTATTCACATTATATCTTCGGCAATGGAATAAATCGCCCTCAGTCTTATTCAAACCATGTACATGACCATGGTGACTAGAGTAGTTAGAACTGTCATCACAACTATGAACATTTTCCAAAGTTGAGTCCCTGGCCATACTGTTAATCTTAGAAATGCTCTCTGAAACCTGCTCAACTGACTCAGAGTGTTCGGATGGCCCTTCAGCTTCTTCTTCAGCAATTTGTTCATGTGTTCTTTGAACACCATCCTCAAGACGATATAAACTATCTTCAAATGTGCAAGTTGAGCAGTCAGTCATTTCCTCTCCACGAACCCAACTTCCATTGTTCTTTCGTGGATGTCCACAATTAAGAGAATCAATGCTCCTGAAACTCAGTTTGTTATTTACTTTTGTTATGCTTTCTTCAGGAAGACACTGGCACTCATCAACACTATTGTCATTCTGAGTAGTTTCCACACCTTGGCATGATCGGAAGACTTGCTTGCCACGGCATGATTGACTAATAGCTCCGCTGCTCTGCCATTCGTTGTTATTACGTCTCATTGGACCTGATGCAGACCTCACACATGAGTCACTGTCCCAGCCATCACTTACAGATGTGGAATGGTCAGTTCCTGAACCACTTCTTTGTTTCATGAAAAGTCTTACAAGGTTGATTCCTCCAGCTGGCTTACTTCCACTACAACTGCTAGCACCACTGGATGTTAGTGGGCTGCCGTTGCATCGAACATCATACAGTTTCACACAGGATGACTCTATGGAGGATGAGGTGCTAAGAGCTAAACTTGCTCTTATCTGTTGTTTTATGCGCTGCTGATGCTGCTGACGCTGTTGTTTTGCCAAATTTGGCAAACTGCGACTTTTAACAGCTGTCTGCTCAGTGTTGTCAGTCTGTGATTCCTCCTCAGCACCTTGTGTTGTATTGTTGTTGCCGGACGGATGGCGGCTGAGCTGGTGCTGCTCGAGTGGATTTTCAGTGTCAGGCTTCTTGAGCTTGCTCCAAGTAGTGAAAGTAGAGTCGGATCTCGCCATATTATTATGAGAGGATGTCAATAGTTGTTTGCAGTTTGGTCGACCACAGCCATTCTTAGAACTTTTTCCCGAGCCTGTAGAGGTCAGAGAGGAGTTCAGTAGTCTTTGTTCGGCTGCTAGAACTGCTGCAAGTGCTGGGTTCATCATACGACTGCTCTTGGACCAATTATGGCTGTCAGTACTCGTTGTCTCACTGTCACCTGTAATTGGGAACGAAAAATAAGCATTAAAAAAATTTAGAATGACAAAGGTTTTGTTTCTGTCATTCAAGTTAGAAGTTCATGATTACCCTGATCGTGGTATTCTTCAGAATCCTCTGAACCCATCGTAGTAGACCCTTCAAATGCTATTGTGTAGTTATCTTTATTTGCTTGACAGGTAAGCATAATGTCAGAGTCTAGAGAGTCTACACTAAAGTTGATAGTGCCAGGAACAGCACTTTCCTTAACTGGTGAAAATAACAACTCAGATTTGCATATGGACATGGTATCAATAGACCCTGCTGAATCTTCCCCCTGAAAATTAAAAAAAGGAAATGACTATCAAATTTTACAATAATAAAAATTTTATGACAGAAAAATATACCTAACCAAATGCAAAAACTGATTAAAAGCATTTGCCAAAATTTTCTGTAAAAAAAGAAAAACAAAAAAGCAACAAACCTGAGAGCTACTGTGTGGGCTTAGAGATGAATCAAAATCAAACTTTTCCATCATAGAGGATGTCAAGGCTGATATACTTGCAAACATTTCTCCTTGACTATTGCTCTGAAAAATAAATTGAAAAAAATAAACCAAACAGCCCACAGCTTTACAGGCTTAGCAAAGAAAGTATCAGAGTGGGGAAAAAAAAGGCCAAACTAATTTTTGTGATCAGTTTAAAATTGCATGGAATAAAATGTAGCAAGCAAAAGAATATAAGAATCTCCGTAGCAAAGTAAAGGCTTACCTCTGCTCCCTTTTGTAGGTCACACATGGTTGGGAGAGTGTTGAGCAAGGAATGGATGTCCTCAGCACAAAAGTTCTCCATGTCCACCTCAGCAAGATTAGCATCCAAATTTCTTGCGAGATCATCATAAAGACCACACGCCTTGTCATCAACTCCACTCGTCAGCAGACCTCTTGCATATGATTCAGTGAGGGATGACAGCACGCTAACTTGGTGGTGCATACCCTCTCGGTACCTTCAAATTTAAAGCAAATAAGAAACACTTCAAAATTGTCGTAAAAGAGATGTGACAGTATGCAAAGTTAACAAATGCATACCCATAGTCCAAAAACCATTGATATTCCGAATTATCCTGGATGAAATCAGCATCGTTTTGAGAGGATGTGTTGCTGACATAGCTAGCTGCATAGCTAGCAGTTGTTTCACCATTGTTGTTGGAATTTAAATCACCTGGGCTCTGAACCCCGGTGCCTTTTCCTATGTCGTCCATCATCCTGGTTCTGCTGCCTGGCGGCAGGCCTGTTAACAAACAAAAACATGAAAAAAAAAAATTAATAAACTGCACAGAATTTGTTCCACAGAAATTATAAAATAGAAACAGCACCCTGCGCATATTCTTTTCAGTTTTTTACAATTTTTTTTAAGAAACTTAAGAGAAACTAAGATACACCGACATGGTGAGCTAATGCTAGAATTTACTATTTTCTATTTAATTAGTTTAGAACACAGTTCGGTTGGTTGACGTCAAGACGCCCATCAGTAAAACGACATACGTTTTACACATGACGGCACACATTTGGATACTGAAGTCCGAACGTCTTTGAACCAGTCGGTTATAACCTCCAAGCGAGGTGACATTGTGTTGACTTGCGATCAGGGACATGGAAACACACCGCTAGAGAGACCATCCGCACACTGAGGTGACCGGGGGCCGCCGCCGACCACCCGGGTCGTGGCCACAACGTCAACAAACTGAAATCTGGCCGAAAACCACAGATGGCACAACCCCGTGACGTCACAGGACCCCAATATCCTGACGTGACAACTCAAACCGACGCAAAATTTCCACTTACAACTCGCGAACCTCATCTCCGGAGGTCTGCATGGCCATCAGGGGCGAGGATTTGGACCCACCAACGCCCCCGTGCGAACATCGAACGGGTTAAATGGCATGTTTGGGGGGAAGTGTTGTGACCAGACGGCAGACGGCTAGCAGACGAACAGAAAGTCTCGAGAGCGCGGAGGAGGGGAGGGGGAGGAGGGGAATGCGAGGAGGGGGAGAGAAGGGGCAGGAAGGGGAAGGGCAGGGCTTGAGTCACTCCTCGCGAGATGAATGTCCCGCAGTACTCGGTACCCGGTACCCGACGGGGCGGGGCGGGGCGGGGCGGGGCGAGTAGTCACCTTAGCTGCAGAATTATAGCCCTCCGCCGGGGGTCCTGAAGGGGAGGCACCTTATTTCGGGACTGCGAATAACTCTTGCGCCGCTCACTCCCCGCACGCGCGAGCGTCACTTACAACAAGGGGGCTACAAAAAGTAGGGGTGTGTTTTGTTCGAGAACACTCTTTTACCCCCGCGAGTGGAGAAAAAAAAATATTAAAAAAACTAATAATAAGCGCGAATATGGTGGTAAAAGAAGACGCGACGCGAGCGCCTCTGACGCTGAGGGAAGGACACTCACGGCGAGCTGGTCGTGTACCAGCGCCCCTCACCGCGGCGCCGGCGCCGGCGTCGGGACGCCGAGTCCTGGACCTGGCCAGCGAGGGTCTTGTAGGAGAGGAGGAGCAAACCGCAGGTATGGAGTCTCGTATCGCGGCATGCGAGTGACGGGGCGCGACGGGACGAGCGCGTGCCACGGGCGGCGCCACGGCGAGTCGCGGGGCGGGGCGGGGCGGGGCGGGGCGGGGCGGGGCGGGGCGGGGCGGGGCGCGTGGGCGAGCCGCTTCATTGTGCGGAGCGCCCCGCTCACTCAGCAGCACAGCCCGCGGGCGTGGCGGGGCGTGGCGGGGCGTGGCGGGGCGTGGTCAAGCCTGGGCCTGCGGGCGGGCCGTCCACCAAGTGCCGACGAGGCAGCCGCGTCTCTTCTCGGAGTCGCCCGTCATGGCCTCTCAAAGGGGGAAACTACGCTGAATTTTAAGTGAAATTTTTTTTAGCAGATGATACGTTAGTATCAGCAGCTTGTACTGAAGTAAAGTTAAAAGTTGAAGTTGAAACGTCGTAAGTTAAAGTTGTTAAAGTTAAAGTTGTCCAGCGTTAAGCGTAGGAAAGTTAAAGTTGAAAAAGCAGTTGCCTAAAGATATATATAGGAGCGCGGCGACAGTGGGCCTCAGCGTGCTCGCTCGCTGCGTGCTCGCTTGCTCGCCACAGTAGTGCTGTTCAGGCTGCCAGCAGCTCGTAGTGCTTCAAGCATGGACGCTACTCAGCTGCCGCCCGCAGCCGCCCTATGCACAGCCCTATGCATTGATTGCCGTTTTACGACCCATAACCCCAAACACTAGTCGTCCGCTGCCCCCTCCCCTGCGCCACACCGCGACGCCGCGCCGCGTCACGCTACGCTATATCGTAATGAATCCCAGTATTTTATCAGTAAACGTTAAAAGTTAAAACGTTAAAAGTTAAAACGTTAAAAGTTAAAACGTTAAAAAGTTGAAAAGTTTAAAGTTAAAACGTTAAAGTTGAAAAGTTAAAAGCTGAAACGTTGACAGTTGAAAAGTTGTGAGTTCGTGAGAAAAGTTACACAGCTCAAAGTTAAGCTGCTTGCGTTACTAGTTGAAACGCTAAAACTAAAAGCTTAAGGCAGTAAAAGCGATCAAAGTTAACGCGAAAAAGGTTAAAGTTCTGAGTTTGAAGTAGGAAGTTCAACGTTTGAGGCAAAACGTACAAAGTAAAAGTCATCTGCTTTCACGTTAGCGTTAGCGTTAACGTTTTTTTTCCCAAACTTAAGTATTTTTTTTTTTTCTGAATTTAAATTTCTTGAAACTAGTCTAAATTGTCCATGATTTCTCTTTCCTGAAAAACATATGGTGTGCAAAATAATGCTAAGAAAAAAAAAATCGAAGAAGTGGACTTGTGAAGAAATTTTCCTATACGTTCCCGTTTTTTCTGGCCGCACAGTGAGACACACAGGGACTTCCCTGCGCTCGCTCTAAACGTGCCAGCTCCACCTCCGGTACGTACTCGACGGCGTGCATGGCGGCTTGTCGGGCTGCGCCGAGCGCCTCCGCGTCCGCCAGAAGCGTGCCTGGACCATGGTGACGGGGTGCTGCACGGAGGCGGTGGGTGTGCTTCACGCCGGGGTGTACTACACGGAGGTGCACGACACGGAGGTGCACGACACGGAGGTGCACTACACGGAGGTAGCCAGCGTGCCGCGCCGCCCGCGCCTCACCGAGACGCAATGTTAACTGATAAGTTCCACCGAGCTGGACCTCCGAGCGGGACCCTGCCGGGGCAGGGGTGGGGAGGGGGACGCGCCTGACCAGCTGACGCCCAGGGCCGCAGCGGGGAAAAATATTAGAGGTATAGTTCCACTGGGGGATGCTAGCCTATTCCACACGCAGCTCACAGCAGGGCGGGGCGGGGCGGGGCGGGGCGGGGCGGGGCGGGGCGGGGCCAGGGGCCAGGTGGTGTTCTGCTCTCGATTTTTGGTCTGGGGTGGGAGGAGGACGATAGACGCTGTTTGACTTGTTCCTCTCCACAATGACTCTCTGTCGTCTGCTCCTTTATAATTTCCACCCACATTTCTGGCCGCCTCATTCGTCACACCCGACCACGACTACCCTTCCAAAAATGACCGATAAGGAGATCTGCATACAGCGGCCTGGTGCTGCGTCAGGTCCATGAGAACCCCGCGGCGTGGCTGCTCGCCAGCCGAAGGTACAGAGATAAGCCGAGCCGAGCCGAGCCGACTGACTTTCGTACGGCACTTGCCGCTGCACTGTTGGAATTTTCGAGGGTAAAATTTAAAATTCGAAATTATTTCTTTAAAAAAAAACTTTCCTTGATGATTTTTTTTCCCATTTCTTAAGTGAGGTTATATAAACCTCTCAGCTGTTCTCAAGACTACTTGTCCTAAGACTACCTTAAAAAAAAAATAACCCAGTGCCGTCTCCTTGCGCATTTCATTTCTAAACTTGACAGGCCCGGGCTCCCGGGGCTCCGACTACTCACGGCCTCACGGACCACCTCCGCCATCTGCAGAACAGCGGGACCCACCTGCAATCAGAGAGAAAATCACAACGTTAAACATCTGCAACATCGGAGTATTTTTATTTCATTTTTTCCCCACCCATTTTCTTTTTTTTTCCTTTGCACCTCGGTTCGCTCCGAGCAGAGCGCAAGAAAAGTCGGGAGCGGCGCGAGGAATAAATCGTCAGGAACGGCTCCGAGAATTATTATTTCCAGGTCACTTCCGCTGGCGACCGGAACGGCGCGACCTTGTTGGGTTTGCTCCGCGGGGCTGTGCGCGAGTAAGGAGTGAGTTAGTGAGCGAGTGAGTGAGCAAGAGAGCGAGTGAGCAAGAGAGCGAGTGAGCAAGAGAGCGAGTGAGCAAGAGAGCGAGTGAGCAAGAGAGCGAGTGAGCAAGTGAACGAGAGAGAGAGGGAGAGAGAGAGAGAAGACTCATTGACTCGCTCTCTCATTGAGCATCCCGCAGGCCGGAGGACCTGGCGCGGAGGGGAGGGCCGGAGCGGAGGGGCGGGGCGGGGCGGAGGGTGGCTGATTCCGGGGGTGCGATTAGAGGTGCAGGGGTGCCCGCCGGGTGAGTCATCACGCGTGCGCCCCGCCACGCCCCGCCCTACCCCGCCCCACCTCACTTCCACCCCGCCCTCTCCCTTAAGCGACTACCTCAACGAACGCAGCGCGATAGGCATAAACGTATTTTCTGGCTAAGTGAGAACGCCCCATTCCTCCCTCCCTATCCCCTCCCTCCCTCCCTCCCTCCCTTCGCGCCTTACAACTTACACCACGCCATTACATTTATGGAGACGCGGCAAAAACGCTCCCTCCGCCATCGCCAAGGTGCTTACCGACCGGCACGGGAGCACCTGTCCCCTAGCTCACATACTACCAACAATTTTTTTTTTATAAAATGTATTATTATTATTTTGTTTTTTTAAATAAATCGTGCTGAGTATCCATTATACGAAACTTGGTAGTGTTGAATTTCGCTGCTATGCCCCGCGGCTTGGGGCGGGGTGGGGCGAGGGCGGTGCCCCCACCAGTCCGCCCGCCTCACCGGAGCGCTTACCCGCCAGCACCCCGCCCCCACATCGGTCCGACGCAACCAGATCCAAATCGCTTTCAATTGCGAGTGAAATTGAGCCCCGCCCGTCCCGCCCCGCCCCGCGTGGTCCCCGCGGCGTGCACCCTCGCGCCGGCCGGCCGCCCCGCCCGGGCCCCAGGCGCCACCCGGGCGGGCGCCGCACCCCCACCCTGACGGCCTAATCTCCGCCCCGCCCCGCCCCGCCCCGCCCCGCCCCGCCCCGCCCCGCTAGGGGGCTGCTGCTGCTGGACGAACCCCACCCCCAATTAAGCGACGCAGTCAGTCGTAGGATGACTTCCTGCAGGAGAGCGAGAGGCGAACGGCCTTATGAAGCCACGAGCTGCTGCCGAAAATCCGCAATAACATATCTCCCGTGGACATATTTCGCTAAGTTTTCATTTTTCTTATAACTTTAGGATTTTTATTTTTTAATTTCACCCTGCCTTTAAGTTTGGAATGGTTAACGGGGGCCGGTGGCGGGCCGAAGGGGCCGCGGCCTCGGTCAGCGAGCTCAGTGACCAGACGAGACGAGGGGGCCCACCACGCCCCGCCCCGCCACGCCCCCCACCGCACCGCCCCGCCTCGAAAGGAAGTAGTGCGATCGCATAAATGCATGAGGGGCAGGAGGCGGCGTGGCGGGGCGCGGCGGGGCGGGGCGGGGCGGGGCTCGGGGCAGGGGCCCGACGGGGGCCCCTCAGAGGGGCACCCTATCGGCAGGGGGCCCGCGGCGGGAGGGACGCATGCGCATCTGCAGATGATCCTCTACTCTGGAACTCCAAGTGTGTGAATGTCGGTGGGGGTGGGGCAGGTGGGGGTGGGGCAGGTGGGGTGCGGCAGGTGGGGTGCGGGCTCGACAGGTGTGCGGCGGGCCGGGCCAGCCAGCTGCGCGCAGCCGCGGGCGAGCGCGTACGCGCGTCACTTAGGCCCCTCCTGCCCCTACATCGATCCCGGGTGGCTATGGCAACCGGAGGCTGTAGGGGCGTGTCCAGGGGGAGGGGGCAGGGTAGCGGTGACAGGGGGATGGGTACCTTTAGTCGGGAGGTAGGGGAGGGAGTTTCGACCCCATTCCTAAACAAAAGCCCGTAGCCGAGCCCACCGCCCTGGGGACCGGCACCGAGACCGGCACACACACTCCTTCTCTCTCTCTCTCTCTCTCTCTCTCTCTCTCTCTCTCTCTCTCTCTCTCTCTCTCTCTCTCTCTCTCTGTCTCTCTCTCTGTCTCTCTCTCTCTCCTCTCTACCTGCGCGCGCGTAGTGCCCCCACCAGCCCCTGTGAGGTAGGCACGCCCGCCGGCCCTCCATGCGCAGTGCACCCTCGGGTTGCCTAACCCCTCCCCGGCCGACGACGGCCTACAGGACTAGCGCTGTCGAAAAGTTTTTAACAACTCTGAGAAATACAGAAAAAAATTTCCTCCCAAAATTTGCCAAGCTTTCTTTTACGCGAGTGTAGAAAGTCGTGGCAGATGCCGTAAGGGAGAAGCTGTCATTTTTTTTGTTCCACCCCGACCGATATTCCGATAAACTCGAGTTCTGCGCGAGGTGTCCGCGGCCGCCCCGCCCCGCCACCTCCACGCGCACGATGACATTTTATCTCGGAGCGCTGCCGCAGGCTGGCGGCGCCCGCCCCGCCCCGCCACTGCCCTTGGCGGCCTTGGGCAACGTCCAAGCGGGGCGCACACCGTCAAAACACGGGAAGTGTATGAATGTCGCACACTTGTAGGTGTGTGAGTAATGTCCATCCATACAACTGCCCCCCAAGTTCCCATTGACAGTCACTCCGTTTTTCGTTCAGGTGTGCTACTAGACTTTACCACACCTACAAGTGTGTGACATTCACACACTTGGGTGTCGAGAGGGCGCCCTCCTCCCGCGACGCGTCCCGGTCGTCAGACCTGGCGCATGGCGACACTGGGGGGGAGGGGGGGGGGGCGTTGGACGAGCTGTTTACGAGAAACCAGGGCAAACACAGCGCACGGCACAAACACGGTACAATGTACACACACACACGGCGTGTCTATGCGCCGCACACTCTAGATATAGCGCCGGTGAGGGTGTAAAAGTTACACAGGCACTGTTTAAGAGTTGTACAAAGTCTCCCACTAAGATAGCTAAAGAGTGCAATCATTCTTCCGGTTAGAGTGCACTGCTGTTCAAAGCGCTACGGCAATTTGGCGGGCGGTGGAAACGTCACTAAGCCCGCACAGCCCAACATCGAATTGTGTCAGCATCACTACTATCCTAGTGCAAATTCTAAAACTATGATAGGGTGAAAGTACAAATTGAGTACAAGTTTTTGGCGCATGGTACAAATTTTGCTCGGCACCGGGCGGTGCGTGCTGGACGGAGCTATCTCCCTCTTTATGCGGCGGGAGGCGCCTGTCGGGTAGGCAGTCCCGCCGGCCGCGCGTGTGTCACGGTTGCCTACCGCCCAGTGTGGCGGGAGGCGCCTGTCGGGTAGGCAGTCCCGCCGGCCGCGCGTGTGTCGCGGTTGCCTACCTCTCAGGGTAGGCAGTCCCGCCGGCCGCGCGTGTGTCGCGGTTGCCTACCGCCCAGTGTGGCGGGAGGCGCCTGTCGGGTAGGCAGTCCCGCCGGCCGCGCGTGTGTCGCGGTTGCCTACCTCTCAGGGTAGGCAGGCCCGCCGGCCGCGCGTGTGTCGCGGTTGCCTACCGCCCAGTGTGGCGGGAGGCGCCTGTCGGGTAGGCAGTCCCGCCGGCCGCGCGTGTGTCGCGGTTGCCTACCGCCCAGTGTGGCGGGAGGCGCCTGTCGGGTAGGCAGGCCCGCCGGCCGCGCGTGTGTCGCGGTTGCCTACCACCCAGTGTGGCGGGAGGCGCCTGTCGGGTAGGCAGTCCCGCCGGCCGCGGGTGTGTCGCGGTTGCCTACTTCCACGGCGACGCGCTCCGGTTACCCCTACGGTACACCGTGGAAAACTCCTCGAGCGCCCGCTCGAGATATTTGTGCATGAACCGTTGCGCCGGGTACCGTAGTGCCTGCCAGTAGTAGCGACAGGGGAGGCAAGATAAAGGTTCAGTTCCCGTTGCAGGGGCCACGGTGCCGGGTCCTGAATAGGGCATGGCTGCTTGTACCGGTGATTGGTGTACTGCACCAGCGGTCCGAGGGGATAGGTCACCTGCAGCGTAAAGAGCAGAGGTCAAGCCACGGCGGGAAAAGAGACAGGGGAAAAATGTTGCGGATATGCGATGCACCCTGGCGTTCAGCAACAACTGGGAAAAAAGTTGCTACTACTGAATGAAATAGACGTACAAAAGTACAAAAGAAAACTGGATGTTGCGATTGTGTTTTTCGCAGAGTAGCTATGGTCCAGTCCAGTCCAGTTCCGCGCCCCAACACATCAGGCGTTCGCGTGACCAGCAGATATGTCCAGGGCGCCTTTATATCCCAACAGCGCACAAGAAAACTCCGCCCCTCACTCTCTCTCTCTCTCTCTCTCTCTCTCTCTCTCTCTCTCTCTCTCTCTCTCTCTCTCTCTCTCTCTCTCTCTCTCTCTCTCTCATGGACGTGTGAGGGAGGGAGGAGGGAGGCGAGGAAGACATTTTAAGGAGGAGGGACGGGGGAAAGAAATCAAATCAGAACGGAACAATACAAGCGATCGCTCTCTGGACCTGATTGCTTTCACACAACCACTACCACCCGCTTCAGCAGAAGGGGCAAGAAAGAAAAGACGAGAAAGAGAGGGACAGAAAAAGAGAGAGAGAGAGAAGACAAAGAACGAGGGGGCGGAATCTCGTAAATAATAAGTTATTGAGCGTATAAATAAAGTTTCGGTTTAGGGGAAACACTTCCCTTTATTCATCCGAGTTTTCCTTCCTCCGCTGTGCGCGGCCCGGGCTGCGTGGCCTCACGCGTCAGCGCTTCTTCTTCAAGACTAGTTAGACAATATCACTCGCATTAATGCGCTCAGGGCGTTCCCTCCACCTCTCGGCAAATAGGTTTAATTTGACTGGTATGTGCGCACTCCACTCCACGGGGCCGTGGCCGACACAACAAGACTGACTGGACCGGGGGCAGGGGCACCACGGGGTGCTTGTAGTAGGTGCGATAGCGCCGGAGACCGGGCCGACCAAAGTCCACCCGCTTACACGACACACAGCCACCTAAACGGGGCCTCGCCACTCAATAGAGCAATGGCGACGGCGTAAATTTACAAATACAATATTTGTAAAGTCGTAATGCACAAAAAAACGCACATGTTTTTAGCAGATGATACGTTAGTATCAGCAGCTTGTACTGAAGTAAAGTTAAAAGTTAAAGTTGAAACGTCGTCAGTTAAAGTTGTCAAAGTAAAAGTTGTCCAGCGTTAAGCGTAGGAAAGTTAAAGTTGAAAAAGCAGTTGCCTAAAGATATATATAGGAGCGCGGCGACAGTGGGCCTCAGCGTGCCTGCCTGCGTGCTCGCTTGCTCGCCACAGTAGTGCTGTTCAGGCTGCCAGCAGCTCATAGTGCTTCAAGCATGGACGCTACTCAGCTGCCGCCTGCAGCCGCCCTATGCACAGCCCTATGCATTGATTGCCGTTTTACGACCCATAACCCCAAACACTAGTCGTCCGCTGTAGGCCCCCCCTCCCCCGCGCCACACCGCGACGCCGCGCCGCGTCACGCTACGCTATATCGTAATGAATCCCAGTATTTATCAGTAAACGTTAAAAGTTAAAACGTTAAAATTTGAATAGTATTAGTTGAAAAGTTAAAAGTTAAAAAGTTTAAAGTTGAAAAGTTACAAGCTAAAAAGTTAAAAGTTGAAAAAATCTGATAGTTCGTGAGAAAAGTTACACAGCTCAAAGTTAAGCTGCTTGCGTTACTAGTTGAAACGCTAAAACGAAAATCTTTAAGCAGTAATAGCGATAAAAGTTAACGCGGAAAAGGTTAAAGTTCTGAGTTTGAAGTAGGAAGTTCAACGTTTGAGGCAAAACGTACGAAGTAAAAGTCATCTGCTTTCACGTTAGCGTTAGCGTTAACGTTTTTTTTTCTTTTTTTCTTTGTACCAAACAAAAAAAAAAAAAAAACATTGAAAATTTACGCAAATATTTTCAACAGTGCCCCCGACCTTTGGTGTGACATTATCACTCTTCCATTTTCTCCGGCGCACATACGCCGCCCCGGGTGGGGGTAACTCGTATGAAAAATGAAGCGCATCACTCCCGTGTGACGGCGATGCAGACGGACAACTTCCTCCCCAAATTGATGATCCCTTCTGATGAAAAAGAAATAAAAATGTATACGATTTTTTAAAAAATGAATGAGCATATAGCTCTCATTGCCTTCTCTTTCCGCGACTTTCGGCTAGGAAACAGTCATCATTTACCAGCAATTTCGTTTGAGTCGTTTTAAATTATTAAAATTGTATTTTTTTTCCAGTAGGATTTTCCAGCGCGCGCCGATAGCGCCACCACCAGACCGCGACTTCCAGCCGCCCTAAATGTCAATGGTGGTTGGGACGTCGTAGTGGCCTTTCCAGGCGGGGCGGAGAAAAAGGGAGAGAGGGGGAGAGAGGGAGAGAGGGAGAGGGAGAAGGGAGAGAGCAGGGTGACTTTGCACGACGCAGTTGTGACAGGAACGGACATAGGCGGTATCTCACCCATCTACCTTCCCCATTCGGAGGCATCTCAAGCACGTCACCTCGGGAGGTGGCAGGGGGTAGGGGGTAGGGGGGAGGGGGTAGGGGTAGGGGGTAGGGGTAGGGGGTAGGGGTAGTAGGGGTAGGGGTAGCATCCGGAGCCAACGCGACGGGGTGCGGCGAGGAGGGGGAGGGGGTGAAAGAAAACGGTGCTACGAGGCAAGAGACTACCGGGGAAAAGGAGAGATTAAAACAAAAAGTCTGCAGTCGTTGGTGGCGGGGGAGTGGAGCAGAGGGTTGAAGCCCTGCGGACACGGCGAGACACGGAGTGACGTGCCGGCGTGGCTGCTACAGGGAGAGGGAGAGAGAGGTAGGGAGAGGTAGGGAGAGAGAGAGAGAGGGAGAGGGAGAGGGAGGGAGAGAGAGAGGAGGGTTCATTTGCGGGTGACGGCGCAGGACCGCGGCGTAGAGCAGAGCGACTCTCCAGCCCCGTCGCTCTTCTACCCCCAGCTGGAGAGAGGGGGAGGAACAGTGGATTAAAGGGTTGCTAAGCCACACCACGCCACGCCCGGGACCACGCAAATATTTGCGATTCTTGCCCCCTTTTAAAAATAATAAAGCTACCAAAAGAGGTCAGAATACAAAATATTTAGGGGAATTGGGTAGGGTTATTTTATGGCGGGTAATTTGTTGTTGTTGTTGTATCCGTAGCTATTGCCTCAAGGACAAAGCGGCAGATAACGACTAATGAGAGAGCTACTCCAGGCAGTCGCTATTCGTCCACTCGCTAGAATTGGGTTAGGTTCGACTCGGGGCCCGCGCGGCCGGACGAAGTAGCGGGGCGAAATGGGAAAAGAATTCTACCCCTTCCTCTCCCTCTCTCTCTCCCTCTCTCTCTCTCCCTCTCCCTCTGTCTCTCTCTCTGAAACTGGAGGAAGTTTGTCGGTCCGCTGCCCCCACAGGAGCCCCCGGACCCGCAGCACTAGCTCGTTCACCCAAAGTGAGATGCTCCTCCTGGAGCACATCCTGAGAGAGAGAGAGAGAGAGAGAGAGAGAGAGAGAGAGAGAGAGAGAGAGAGAGAGAGAGAGAGAGAGAGAGAGAGAGAGAGAGAGAGAGAGAGAGAGAGCACTACCCCACTAGGGCAATTACTAGATAGCTCTGAGGCTGGGGCTGGGGGTAGCGGGGGCCCTCCTCCAGCTCCAGCTCCAGTGACGGATGGAGAAGTGAGGCGGACATTTGTTTGGCGCCCTGGCTCGGCCGCGCCGCGACCCCCCGACCCCCCGCCGCCCCCCGCGGACGTGGACGCGGCTCGCGCCGCTGGGGCGTAACTCCAGGTTAGGCCCTCGCGGGGCGGGGGCCCGGTGCACAGCCGCCTAGCTGCGCCCTTTATCACACATGTGGCGCCATCTGTCTGGGTCCGCCGCTGGCCCCGGCGAGGCCCTGGCCAGGTGGGGCCCGACCCGACCCGAACTCCACGGTCACACGCAGGTATGCCCAAGAAAGTACGCCTCTTGACCCACAAACTGGAAAACTTTGGGCAGCGCAGTTTTTAGCCGCAAAAACCGCGAAGCAGATAGGAAAATTAATGCTGATTTTATTTTGTGAGAACCTGAAGGCGATTATTTAATTTTTTTAAAATTTGATTTGCATCGCATTTTTGGGTAAACGTTTCTAAACTAAGGAAGCTCCTCAGTACTTCTGGCTTGTGTATAGGTATTTCCTCGGGTATTGCAGGTATTTTCTCCTAACGCGCTCCGCGCTCGCCCTGTAACACCCGCGCGGGTGTGTTTGTGGGCGGCGCCGTCGAGGAATGCCGCCCCGCCCCGCCCCGCCCCGCCCCGCCCCGCCCCGCCCCGCCCCGCCCCGCCACCGTGTTGGCCGCCGTTCGTCACTGTGGAATGCGATCTGATTGCCTTCATAAAGTGGGCTTGCCCCGCCCCGCCCCACCTCACCCCGCCCCGCCCCACCTCACCCCGCCCCGCCCCGGGAAGGACCGCGACCGTCTGCGGTCACGCTACTTGAGGGGAGGCGCGGCGCGCGATGATTTCAGATCTATGACGTCATACATCATGCAGGAAGGGCCTCCCCCCGGCCTATACACATACGGCAGTACATACACACTGCAGTGCTCGTACACTGTTTCGTATCCGACCAAAATATCGGAAATAATCATCATTTCTCGACAGAAATGGGAAAGGAGACACTGCTGAACCAGTGGCCTCCTCCAAATGAACGCCAACTTTTGGCCATTTTTAACGCCAAAATTTGGTCTTTGGACGCCAAAAATTGACGTTCTTTTCGGAGATTGGCATTAAAAATGGCCAAGAAATTGCGTTCTTTAAAGAACGCCAAAATTTTGGCATTAAAAACGGCCACTGCGTTTACAGTGGAAAAGGTACTAAAAACGTCTGAGAAATTTTCGTCGGGAAAAACAGAGACGTCTTAGTCGAAACTGAGCTCATACCCTAGCACGACCCACTCCGCCCCGCCCCGCCCCACCCCGCCCCGCCCGCCCCACCCCAGCCCGCCCCGACCCGCCCGCACCGCCACATGTTTCTCTGCAGATCGTTGGGTCACACGACACAGATGGCCGCGCAGTGTCGCGACCATTGGCGGGCCGCAGACCCATGTGGTGGGAGAGAGAGAGAGAGAGAGAGAGAGAGAGAGAGAGAGAGAGAGAGAGAGAGAGAGAGAGGAAGGAGAGGACCGAACGATCGGGGTCGGGAGCCGAGTCGTCGGCCCCCTGGTCCGGTTCTATCTGTGACAGCGCTGCAGGCCCCAGGACCCCGCCCCCGCCGCACCCCACCGCACCCCACCGCACCCCGCCGCACCCCGCCCCGCCCACCATGCGGTATACGGCCGTCCAGCCGATATCTATCCTGCTCCTCATATCTACCCCAGGTATAGACCGCTGTTACTTGCCCTCCGGCTTACACTACTTGTCATTTTTTCAATACACGCAAAAAATATTTTAATGCCCGTAGAAGATCCGAAATAAGTTTTTTCATCCGTAAAAAGCTACATTTTTGTCGTCAGTTCTGTGCAATACCGGCGCGAGCACGACTCAGCAGGAGGCGCCCGGCTGACGGCCCCTGCGCCGTAGACTGTCCCGCACGGCACGGCCGTCTCCGCTGTGCCTACTGCCCGGGCTGGTTTTCTGCCTTGCACCGCGCGCTGGTATCAGCGGTCAGTCGTAGTCAGCGTCAGCGAGACAGTCAGTTCAACCAGTCGCAGTCAGTTCAGGCTCATCCCATCCGTCATTTTCCCCGCGAGGTGCCTGGGAGAGATTAATCCGAGGGGGAAACAACTCTCAAATTTTTGTACACCTAGTAATTCAGAAAAATTCAGGGAAATTCAAAAAAATTCAGTAAAAATTCAGAAAAATTCAGAGAAAGTCAATGAAATTCAGAAAAAATCAGAAAAATTCAGAAAAATTCGCAAAAATTCGCAAAAATTTCGGAAAAATTCGAGCAAAAATTCACCAAAATTCAATAAAAATTCACAAAAATTCACCAAAATTCACCAAAATTCACGACATTTGTACACTAAAATTCAGAGTTGTTTCCCCCTCGGATTAATCCGGCCCCTGCGCGGGAATGCCCGCACTGTGAATGCCTGTGTGATTGCAGAAGCCCCGGCAGCGAATCCGTCATGTTGACATACTCGCTGCACCGCAGACAGACAGACAGACAGACAGACAGACAGACAGACAGGTAGACAGACAGGCAGACTGATAGGCGGCCAGACAGACATCCCGTGAGTATTGATTGACCTCAGAGGCGGCTGCGCTAGCCAGCCCAGCCGGCTCCTATCGGTTACCGACCCTTCCGCAGAGAGGAGCGCGCTACAGTGTCTACGGGCTAAATATACGTGGGGTGGGGGAGGGGGGTACAGCGAGCAGGGGGGGGGGGGGTCCGCAGGCCACCAGCTGCTGCAGCGCGCCGCGGTGTGGTGGTGGGGGTGCAACGTACCTTAGGAGGAGGGGGTTAAAATATCACGGGGCCGTCATAAGGTTCAGGACCGCTATCGGAGGTCAAAGGACCCCATGGTATTTTTACCCCGGGGTAGAAATATTATGCTCGCCCATGAGCGCGGGTCGTGGCCCTTCACCTGGACAGGGCCTGTAATATTTTTACCCCAGTCGTATTCTGGGTCAGGATTTTTGATATTGTATGCACCCCGACAGGGGGCGCGCGTGCTGCGCGCGGGGCGGGCGCCAGCAGGTAACGCTAGGGGTGCCAGTTGGCGGGGCAGCGAGGTCCAGGGGCCTATTTCCACACGCCCGCCCAAGTTGAAGTTGAAATAAAGCCCCACTTAGTCACGCAGACAGGAGAAATAAAGTTTAAAAAAAACATGATACATACATCACGAGACAATTTGACTGTTGATCGGAAAAAATGAATTTTCACTCAAATAGGTAAGTCTGCTATTTTTTTTCTAATTTTTTTTCAAAGTTTGGACGGAACTGGAATGGTCGCGTGCGTTAGGGACATGTGGTGTGGCTGGGGTCGGTCTGGTACTCCATCAGCACGCCCAGCACGTCCCCCTCCGCCACTCCTTGGCTCAGGACGCGACCGGGCCGAGGCGAGGAGCAGGCGGAGAGGGCTTTGAAGTTTTCTCGGCTTTCCACACAAACATCAACGGCCCCCTCCCCATCTGCAAGGCGGCGGGGCGGGGCGGGGCGGGGCGGGGCGGGGCGGGGCGGGGCGGGGCGGGGCGGGGCGGGGCGGGGCGGGGCGGCGCTGTGGGGGGAGCACACGAGGCTATTTTCAGGCGCCCCTACCCTCCCCTGCACCGCCGGGTACGCACGCTGCTGCGCGCCGTACTACACAATCCACGTGAGAGGGGACCAACAGTACGAGTGTCGTCACACATTTGTAGGTGTGTAAATTTTCATTCGGACACTTTGACCGCCCCTCGGTTAATTTTCTTTTTTGCCGTGGGACCTTGCTCTCCTGACCCGCCGCCCCGCCCCGCGCGGGCCCGCCGGGCGCAGACAGCCTAGCCTCTCTACAGGGGCCCCCTTTGTCCGCGCCCCCGTGACCGTGCGCATCCTTGGTCCTGACGGAGTTCAGCTGCGCGCGGAGCGAACCAGGCCGCCCCGCCCCGCCCTCCCACAACCGTGAGTCATGTCGGACGCGTAAACCTCGCCCCGTTTAGTCGAGGTCTTACACACCAAAAAAGAAGAAGAGAAAACAAAAACATAAACTTATTGTATACTTTGTTTCAATAAAAATCAACCTTATTTCACGTGTTTCATCAAGTGCCTCATGACCACTTTGTGGTCACGCTCCCGAGTCACATCATGGCGGATATTTATTAGCGCTCCGTGCTGAATGCATTAATTCACTCACAGGGCACTTGCGCAGTACACTGCAGAAAATGAATGTCAAGAAACACATGCGCTGGGCGGCTTATTCCTCACACACACACACACACGCACGCGTGCAGCTGTTGTGGCACACGCCTGGTTGAGCTCGGGGGGTGGGGCGGGGCCATATGCCGGGGGGCGGGGCGGGGCGGGGCGGGGCGTGAGCCAGGAATCTGAAAAATGAAGGAGCCAAGCTAGTCCCTATTCCTTTTCCCCTTCCCCCAGGCAGACTATTTCGATGGCGACTGGATCCATAGCTTCCCCCCCAAAGCGGCCCTTTATTTCTATCCCGACATGCATATCTTCCCGTTTGTGCCCCCCGCCCCGCCCCGCCCCGCCACGTACCCTTCACCACACCCTTCCCCTCCAGCTTTGGATCGGTTATTTTTATTTCTTTATCGCTTCTCCGTTTCCCGGTCTGATGTCTCCTTTTTGCAATGCAACCCCAGTAGCAAAGTGTGTGTGTGTGTGCGCATGTGTGCGCGGAGATAAGGCAGAGAACTTGCTGCAGAACCACTCCCCCCTGTCAACGTGTATACACAGAAAAACTACATTACTGTAATTACTACTTTTACTTGATTTATAAAAATAATAACACAAAAAATCTACGAAATTACTGAATTAAAAGATTCGCAGAATAATTATAAAATGAATCTGAATCACGGTACCGCAGTGTTCCCGTCGCTCGGCGAGTTTTGTAAGGCTAAACCGTAAATCCTGTAAACCCTGTAACTCGCTCGCTCGCACGCGAACGCGAACACACTAATCCCGCCTTGTCGCAGGGAAGTCCTGCGGCGTCTCGGCAAACTGTAATACACCGCGCCGCGCGCCACTGTGGTGGGGATTAAAGAGAGAGGGAGAGAGGGAGAGAGTGGGAGAGAGGCAGAGAGAGAGAGAGAGAGGTTGGGGTAGGAGTCGGAATTGGAGAGAGGATGCGTCATCAGGGCGGGCTGGTACGCCCGCAGGCAGGGGCCGTGCCGAGTGCCTCCTCGCAAAACTGCTGCTCTTGTAGCAGTACCCCACACACGTTACAAGCACTAAGTGATCCTGAACGCTGCCTCATCCCTCTTTCGCCGCTCTCTCTCTCTCTCTCTCTCTCTCTCTCTCTCTCTCTCTCTCTCTCTCTCTCTCTCTCTCTCTCTCTCTCTCTCTCTCTCATCGCATTGTCCCGCTGTGGCACATCGTCACCTCGCTACAAAGTGGAGTTGCGCAGTTTGTGCGTCGTCCTGCCCGCTAAAACGAGAGAGCGAGAGAGATAGATAGATAGAGGGAGAGAGGGAGAAAGAGAGAAGAAACGTAGGCAGTATGCGTGTGAACGTTTAGACTGAGCGGAAAAAAAAAACAAAAAACATTGGCACATGCACCGTATTCGATAAATGTTTCCACGTGCGCCCCGAACTTTTAATTCTGATTTCGCACAGGAAAAAAGGAACGGCTTGTCCCCTCGTTATCTCCGCTCGCACCGCTCTCTGTATTTACTTTTCATTTTGTCGTCTGCTACCCTACCCACCCCAGACGCCCTTACCCCACCCCCACTGGGTCACGCCGTGCGAATAGCGGCCCCGTGCGCTATCAGCACGGCCTCCGCACACAATGCCCGCCCCGCCCGCGCGTGCCCGCGCATAGCACCGCACCGCCGCCGCCGGGGATCGAACCCGGACCCGCCCCGCCCGGCACAACGCTACTCTGCAGTTTATCCTCGTTAACACCGAGGCAGGCTCACCACAATCGACTTTAATCAATTTTAAAAAAAAAATAATCGGGTTTAGAATTTGTTAGTGGTGTAGTTTATAGGATTTAAAACTAGCAGAAAATCGCCTATAGTAGCCCTGGGGCCTATACAGTAAAGTCCATGGGGTCGGAATGCGATGATGACCGCTTGTCCTCATGGCACGTCGCTGTCGCGCGGCGTCAGGCCGACCCGGCATGAATGCCATTTCGGTGGAAAGCCGCGGGAGGGAGGAGAGAGAGGGAGAGAGAGGGAGAGAGGGAGAGAGAGAGAGAGAGAGAGAGAGAGAGAGAGAGAGAGAGAGAGAGAGAGAGAGAGAGAGAGAGAGAGAGAGAGAGAGGGAGGGAGGGAAGTCCAGAGGACGAGCGGAGGGGCTCTAAGTGAAGACGAGGCGGCAGTGGCATGCCAGGCGGTCTCCGTCGGCAGGCCGAGCGTATCAGTGGTGGGGAGAGAGAGGGGGGGGGGGCTGGTCCCCCCCGGCGGGCCGCCCATTATCTCGTGACTCATGGCTGCTGCGCACGAGCAAAAAAATTTAAATCGCAATTTTGCTACACAAACAGTTCGTTTTTTCCACAAAGTTTTCCCGTTTTTCCTCATACACTCAGTCACTACTGTAACAAATACATATTTCCGTTTCGTCGAAAGTATTTTTTCTCGTACACAAACAAGCAGTAGTTGGAGAGAGAAGAAACTGCGCTGAAATCAGTCCCTGATCTTGTTGTCGCGTCGACGGCGACGCCTGCCCGAGGCGACGCCCGTCCCGTCCTGGCCCGCCGCCCTTGGCGTCCCTGCCTCCCCGACGCCCCGCCCCGCCGCATACCGCGGCGCCCCGACGCCACCGCCCCCCGCCAGGGCGCGCCACCACCGAGTGGCAGCAGTCAGTCCCTTCTATATTTCCGTCCCCGCGCCATATCAGCGGCTGTGCCACATACTGCTCTACACTGCTAACAATCAGCCTGTAAAGAACGCCAGGCCGCTGTATGTACAGGCTGGAGCGTGCGCCGAGGGAGGGAAACACCTTCCGAATTCCACATACAAATTGAACTAGTAGTTTCTATCAATTTTCGTGATCTTTCAATCATTAAAAAAAAAATTATTCCGTTTTTCCCCTTTGTTTTTCTTTAAATAAATTTAATTACGCGGTGTACAAAAGTATCAGAGATGTTACCCGCTGCCGTCCGCAACTCTTTTATCGCCTCATTAACAGGTTTAACGACACCTCTGCGATTGCACCCCGTGATTAAATACGAGAATAAATCCTCTCGCTCTCCCTCTCTCTCTCCCTCTCTCTCTCTCTCTCTCTCTCTCTCTCTCTCCCTCTCCCTCTCTCTCTGTGTCTGCCACACGTAACGAGGAGTCCATACAGCCGCCCGGCGCCTGCTACTTACGTCGAGGCCGGCCCGGTCCGGCCGGGGTCGCCGGGATCGGCTTTCGGAAAGCAAGACGAAGCGGACACTACCCTGCAGTAGGACACCCACCTGCGAAACAGACAAGGCTGTGCGTTAGCGTCAGCAACAACACCAAAAAACAAAAACAGTCACTTAAATGCCGCACACTTGTGGTGTGTGAATTTTCGTTCGCACTTGTCTCTTTAAGCTTGTGAAATTTTTACAATTCCCACCTTAACTTGTTCAGTGTATATGAATGGACATTCACACACTAGGGCTGCAAGTACAAAACTTAGAATAGGCAACTGCCCTATACCAGGACCATATACGAAAAAGCAAAACCTTTTTGGGGGGCCAAAGAAAATAGAAGAAATAAACTGAGAAATATCTAATTTTGAAGAGATGACAGTCGGCGGGCGTGTCTCGCCTCGTAAGTCGCAATCACGAGCGGGGAGACAAATACGCCGTGGAGCGTCGCTTCTCGGCAGCCTCTGGCGCGCGGCCAGGCGCGGGCCCGGGCGGCGCGGCCAGGCTGTTACTCGCATCCGACTATTTACTGTCCCGACCAAAGGCACCGCGCCCAGCCGCACTGTGGGCACCGCGGCGTGCATGGTACGGAGGAGGCAGTCCGTCTACCCTGCCAAAAATGGATCCTAGAAACGTCGTCAAAATTTCTATTTGAACTTAATTTGCGCTTAACACCGCGACCTGCTATGCATTAATTCACGTTAAAAATTTTACTAATTACTTAAATATATTTTTTAAAGAGATTAACATGAATTTTTTTTTCACCCTCCCAAGTAAGCTAACTACTTTTTTTCGGACTTATAGTTGTAGCATAGACTGGCAAAAACAGAGCATAATTTGCGGAGTTTCGAGCAGTGTACGACGCGCCGGCAGAGAGGTCGCGCGCGCACACCGAGGCAGTCCTCCCACGCTATTGCCGTCTACAAACGCGGCTATATGGCGAGGAATGAGACGGGCGATGTACACTCTGAGGGGTGGGGCGTGGCGGGGCGGGGCGGGGCGGGGCGGGGCGGGGCGGCACGGAGGGGTGCATCCCAAGGAGCCGGGTGACTCACACCCCTCGGGGCCCTCGGGGCCTCCCCTCCGAATGCCCTTACGCGCTACTTGCCGTGGCTCGCGGGCTCCTGGTGCCATTTTTCACGCGGGCGTTCCGTGCCACCCCACCCCGCCCCGCCCCGCCCCGCCCCTCCTCGCAGACTCGCGGACTACTCATCCTCTTGCGATCCGGCGTAATCCCGTCATTCTTTTGGCTGCGTCGGAACACAAGCTCCTAGGGGGAAGTCCCGAACAAAACGACACGATACGATCCATCCATGACTCCAGATTATCCGGCCGTCCGCCGGTCAAAATACTTTCATTTCACATTATCGGGGAAAAGAAAATCTGCGGGGAAAAAAAAATCTGATGTGAAAAGTGGGTCAGAACGGGTAGAAGCCTCATAGAGGGGAGCAATGTAATAACCCAAAGCGCAGCAGAAGTGATCCAATTTGAGGAGTTGAGCCGGGCGGGGCGGGGCGGGGCGGGGCGGGGCGGGGTGGGGCGGGCGGGGCGTGGGCAGGACAGGACGCCTATGGGCAGGCGCGGTGTGCTCAGCCGACGCTCAGCCGACGCTCAGCCGACGCTCAGCAGGTCATGTATAGTATATAGGGCGGATGCAAGGAGGTCGCGGCCTCATGGACTTGACCACGCCTGCCTGCACTGCGACAATACGGCGCGGATAAAAATCTAGATTGCAATATTTCCGAGCCCACGCAGCCAGAGGACAAGTTGCAAGGCTGAGTTAAGCGAATCTCAAGTAAAAAAAAATTTACGTCATAAGATTATCTTTTTAAAAAGAATATTACGGGCGTTATAACTAAAAAAAAATATTACGGCATGGACAAATTTTCGCAGCTGCACGTATCGTCGCGCGACGGTACGTGTGTGCGGAAAGTGCGCAAGACGAACAGGTCTCTCCGCCCCGCCCCACCCCGCCCCACCCCGCCTCGCCCCGCCCCACCCCGCCACGCCCGCGGGCCGCGCCGGGAGCAAGTCACCGTAGAAGTGATCCCCGAGCCGCTGCAGCTGTCACAGCCTCACAGGTGCGGTGACGTAACCGCCACGTGGAGTACCCGTCAGTACCCTAGAGAGTACCTTAGAGAGTACCCGCGAGGCGGGGGGAGCTTGCCCAATGCAACCTCGTTGACAAACTACAAGAGCCTCAGGCACTTCAAGCGACGGAAAAAAATTACAAACGAATTTTGTACAGCTGTATACGATTTTACCCATCCCTGTGTCCGCGTTTCGGGGAGAATTTATTATTTTTATTTTTTACAGTGAATAAACGGGATACGATTGGCCGCTCAAAACAAACCCACTGACGGCCCTGTCGGCCCCAATCCCCGGCGGGTACGGCGTTCAATTGAGAGCGACTCGTCTGCCGACGACATCACACGGAACCAAGGCTTTCAGAAATTAAAACATCTCAAAAAAAGAAAAGAAGGGGACGTAAAGAAAATCAAAGAAAGAAACAACACACACACACGCGCCAGAAGAAAGAAGAAGGGCGTAACAGCAGCGGCAGACGTCGGGTGAAGAAAAAAAAGGGGTGTAAAATGCCGGTCTGATATATCCGCGTCAAACGTCAAGTCTGGGTGCATCCACTGGGGAGACAGGCACTTTGATTCCGACAGGCACTCACGAGGTGTCTTTCCCCGGGGCGGGGCGGGCCTCAGCTGTGGCGCGGCGGGGCAGGGCGGGGCGGGACATGGCTCAATTTATATAGATAAAGGTGACCCGGCATGCCGCTACAAATAATGGAAGTCATTTTTCCACGACGAAAAAAAAAAATCTTAAAGCGCCAATTTCGAAAGGAAATTTGTAAAATTGTTTAGGTGCTTATTTATTTTTCTAGAACTACCAAAATAATTGTATACTGGTGCAATTTACTTTAAAATTAATCCAATTATTTTTTCTTAAAGGTATTTTTTTTTTGGAGAACGATTACAAAATTCCTGGTTGTCAGCTGAGTACACACAGCCGCGCTGCACCACGGCACGGATGCTACCGCCACCTCCGCATCACGTCCCCGGGCGTTTATTCGGACCGCCCTCTCCTCAACAAGCGTCAACGTCAATAAAGTGGGGCCAGCACGTGGCGGGGCGGGGCGGGGCGGGGCGGGGCGGGGCGGTGAAGCTTATGGCGGGGGAGTGAGGCATCTGTCGTAATAAATGCGTTTTGATTTACATTGAACGCGACGCTGGGCGTGGCGTGGCGTGGCGTGGCGTGGCGTGGCGTGGCGGGGCGGGGCGGGGCGGGGCGGGGCGTGGCGGGGCGGGGTGGGGCGGGGCGGGGCGTGGCGGGGCGGGGCGGGGTGATATTTGTTTGTGATGGAGCCCCTTTCCCCCGTCTAAAGTTTTCATTAGGGTGTCAGTCGCACTCGGCTCTGCGGCATGCACACAAGTAATCTCGATTATGCGTCTCTGTTTCTGCGCGGATGTCGGAAAATTCTCCAGAGCGGCGAGAACCGAGACACACAAACACTGCGGCGAGCATACTCATATTGCGAAAGTTTCCGCGCAGCAATTAAAGCATTTCGTTTTTCCTTTGATGTCGTTCTTTTTATAATTACCCCGATTTAAATTCGCAAAGTCCATAGATTTTTTTCCCTTACTGTTCCGTTGAACGCACCACTACCGGCGTCAGCTATAAACGTCTTGTCTTCTGACAGGTCTGGCCCTTGTCCAGGGGCTGCCATCTCGCATATATCTAGCGCTGACAGTACCTCTCTCTCTCTCTCTCTCTCTCTCTCTCTCTCTCTCTCTCTCTCTCTCTCTCTCTCTCTCGGGAGTGTCGTGGGCCAAAATGCCCTCCTGGCCAGCAGGCCAGTGACTTCCCCTGCTGGTCACAAAAACCCACGTAACTCTGGCACCCGCTCTGCAGACATATGTCGTCGACGGGAGTGTGGCGTTTGGCGCAACACGCAGATCAGATCCCCTCTGCCTCGCTCATGCTTCCAATCACTCGGGCTTCCGGCCTCCTCCTCCTCCTCCTCCTCCTCCTCCTCCTCCTCCTCCTCCTCCTCCTCTACGCCCAGGACGTCATCCTGTCGTCCTGCTTAGCCCGCGGGGTCGCTGACCCGTACGCAAACCTCCCGTCAAAAACTGACTCGCGCGAAAAAATATACTCGCGGAGAGAGTCAGCCATGCCATAGCGCCAGGCAGGCCAGATTTAGAGGCGACGACAGAAACGCCCAATACTGACCGTACCAGATCTGGACGGTCAGCACATTACCGTACTGCACTGCATCACTCGCAGCCAGACTAAACACCCTACCCACCGGACTCCTTTTGACCGGACACAAACGGGCACTTTGTGTCCTGGCAGACCCCACGCGCGAGGCTTGTTAAGCCAAGTTGGGTGTGAACCAAAAAGGACAGCCGCCATTTTTAATCAGAGCTGGCCCTTTTCCAGACCATAAGCGAAATAAAACAGAAAGAAAGCGCAAGGTAAAAAAAAATGGAGGATAGAGTTTAAAAATAAAACTTGGACAGAAAAGAAATAATGGGTTCCCAGAGCAATGGCGACTGCGGGCGTTACAGTAGCCTCGCGCATGCCAACTTTTGCTCATCAGGGCGTAACCTTTAATGAGCGTCATGAGTCAAAGAGCCGCGGGCCGCCCATGGCCGCCAGCAGACGACGCGGAAGCAGCCGGCAGTCCAATGGGGCCATCCGCACAGCAACAGCACAATGCTATAAACAAAACACGCGCGCACAATGCAGCAAACCAACTGCCATTTGTTATTAATCATATGGAACAGTACGAGCGTGATTTTTGGCAGTGTTTCCGTCGCAGGGAGGCGGATGAGCCGGGCATGAGGAAGGACGACGAGGAACAAACAAGCCAGCGAATCTGGGGCGGCCGAGCAGACGACGGGGAGCAGACGACGCGAGGCTCAAGTGACATAAGGGATCGGCTGCGGGCAGGATGCGAGCAGAGCAGGATGGCAGCAGCTCATGGCTTCATTTCACCGCGAGACGTCATGTCATGTAACCGCATGACATCGCACGCATTGTGAAGCCAAAGACATTCCTATACGAATCAAGACATTTTTTTTTCTTGCGCCGTACGTAATGTCTGCACTGGACAAGCAGGCTTTCCTTCTCTCTCTCTCTCTCTCTCTCTCTCTCTCTCTCTCTCTCTCTCTCTCCGCGCACGCGCGCTCCGGGGGGCGCTACTGACTTTGCACTTTCATCACACACACACTACTACTCGCTCTCATTCAGCCCGCTCCCCATTCAGCCCGTATGCACCTCGCGCGCAGGACATGCGGCGCATAAAGGACGAGCCATATTTATAAGGCGTGGGGTCCTTTCCCGTGACTCGCGCGCAGCGTACGACCTGCCCCAAGGAGCCCTACCTACCCCGCGTGCAAGACTGCGACAATCCCAGCAGGAGCTCAACTTTTACTTTTCGAAACCAGCGTGAAAAAAATCAATAAAATTTTAAAAGAGAAATTGAAAGAGATCTTCGGAAAATAAATCAGAGAAATTAAAAGAAAATTTAAATCAGTGTGAAAAAAAAAATTCAAAAAACTTAAATTTGAGAAAAATAGTCATGTTACTGTCCGCCCAAAATTCAGAGCTAGTATTTTCCCCCGGGCTAAAACGAAACGCCCTCTACCCACATGAGCCAGGTGGAGTGGGCTGATCCCGTCCTGCGACCGACATCCGTCAGCAGAGCGACAGGACAAACCCAACAGGAAGCCGTCGGCCGGGTCGGGCCCCAGGCGACATAGGCGGAGGCCTGACTCCTTTTCGACAGGAGCGGTCGATCTAGTGGAGCCTGGAGGGCGCGGCGGGGCGGGGCGGGGCGGGGCGGGGCGGGGCGGGGCGGCCGATGGATGCACTTTCTCTCCGGGCGGCGCCGCGCCGCGCGTCGTCACACGGGACGGCGCTGCCCCGGCGCCGCGGGCGACGCCGCCGGTCCAGTGCCGCGAGTGTACTCGCCGCCACCGGCGGTCCTCCAGGCTCCTCGCCGTCCTCCCCTTGTTCGGCACGCCCCGCGTCCTCCCCCGGGCGTCCTCGAGGTCCTCGCCCTTGTCGCGCCCTGAGAGGTCCTCCTCGTGCGCCGCGAGCCCTGCGGCTCCCCACGGCCCAACGGGGCCCTTCGTCCTACGCATTCCTCCCCCCCTCCCTCTCTCTCTTTCTCTCTCTCTCTCTCTCTAGCTCTCGTCCTTTTCCGTCCCCCCATCCCACCTTTCCTACTATAAAATTCCCCAACCCATCTCCCCAGCAGTCCGCAGACATGGCACTGTCCTCCTCCTCCTCCTCCTCCTCCTCCTCCTCCTCCTCCTCCTCCTCCTCCTCCTCCTCCTCCTCCTCCTCCTCTAGTCCTTCACAAAGCGCACCATCACCATCAGCATCACTGCTAACGTTACGACACGGCCGCCCGCGGGACAACGACGGTCTTCTTGCCGTGGGCGGGGCGGACGTCGAGCTCAGCCGGCACCAGCATGGCCACCGCGCGGCGTCGCGAGGGTTATACCCAGGGTTCAATACCCGGGTCGGAACCTAGATTACCAACAGACTTGCTACCCGTTTGGGTTCCCGTGACGGGTAGGTTGGTACCCTTGCCGGGTCGGGAGGGGCGGGTACCTTGGTCGGCCTGCAGCAGGCGCATCTTGGTCCGGACGCAGCGCGCGGCGGCGGCGGCGCTGCGCAGGTGCGCCCGGCGCCGGGTGTGGTACCCGGGCGGGTGCCTGCTGGACGGGTACGACGGGTAGCCGTGCGCGTACCCGGCGCCGCCCGCCACCGGCGTGCCATGGTGCACGCTGTGCTGCACGGTCTGCACCATCGGGCACCGCTGTCAGCTCGTCAGCTCGTGTCAGCTCGGTCAGGTCATCGGGCGTGAGCTTGGTCAGACCATCGAGTACCAGTCAGATCATCGGGTACCGGTGTCAGCTCGTCAGATCATCGGAAACCGCTGTCAGCTCGTCAGCTTGGTCAGACCATTGGGTACCGCGCTGTCAGCTCGTCAGCTCGGTCACATGACCGGGTACTCCACTGACACGCACACACACACACACACGCGAGGGCTCTACACCCACGGCGTTGCCACTTTATATCCAGAGGTCACTGTGTCACTTGACGCGGCGGGGCGCGGCGGGGCGCGGTGGGGCAGGGCTGGGCGGGGCGGGGCGGGGCGCGGCGGGCCGGCCGGCGGGGCGCGCGAGACACTCGGGTCCGATCCGCTCGGCTGCAAGACCCCCAGCAGACTGGCGCGCTAGCAGCGCTGCGCTGCGCACAGTCCCTAGCCTCGTCCCAGGCCCAGCGCGCCGCGCCGGCCCAGCGTCCCGACGCGCGCCCCGCCCCACCCCGCCCCGCCCCGCCCCGCCCCGCCCCGCCACTGCAAGCGCCATCTATAACCTCTCCCGCCCCCGTGCAGGCCCGACCGGCGCCGCCATACGTACGCCTCCCCTGCGCTGCCCAGCCAACAAGAGCCCACAAAGCTGTACACCTACAAATTTATCATACCGTCAAGTCTCCTTATTTAGAAAACCGGACGAAAATTTAGAGAAAAATAATACCGACTTGCAGAATTTACAGTACCTATCGTGACTTTGAAGAAAATTTCACAAAAATTTAAACCCTACAAAACGTTTTGTACATTTTTAAAAAAACATTGAAAGCTTTAAAATAATTTTCTAAAATTTTAAACAAGACGTTTGTATAACAACGCCGTGGCAACCTTTTTGGCTCTATTTTTTCTTAGTTCGAGTGAGCGAATATTAAAAATGTTGTGACAATGCTCTCCAAAAAATCAGGAAAGGTATTGCTTGTTATTGTTGTTTTTATTTCTTATTCCCGGGAGGACGCGTGCATGTTGCGGGTCGCCTGCGTGCCCCACTCTCGTATGCAAGCGCGTCCTGTTCTGCCAGGACACCGCCCACCCACACAGCAGACGACGACCCCGCCGAGCAGCGGCGAGCAGAAATCATACTCGAGAGCGCGTCGTCTGCTAGAAAAAAAAACTAAGACGGCGGGACCGTCCTTGCACCCGGAAAATAAACAGTACAACCAGCGTCACGTACCCTAAAATTTATTCCAACAAAACTTTACGGTTTGTTATCGTGTTTAGGTTTTTAACCGCTGCTGTGTGTTTTTCTTTAACAGTGCACCGGGCATCTGGTTTACATTTGGTGCGGGGTGGCTGCAGAGCTGCAGAGTGCGCTGAGGAGCAGAAGAACAGGGGCTCCTTGCTAACGAGAGAACGCCGCCACGACGAGGGCGGAGAGAGAAAGGAGGGAAAACGAGACCGCGATAAAAAGAGAAGGGTATGGTGAAGGTGTATGGCGAAAAGAGGGTCGATAAGGGGTCGGTGACGCCCCGTCCCGACCCGTCCCGCACCGCCACCTCAGCGCTGCATTTAAGTCAAGTGCCAGTGACGGGCTTTAAAGTGCAGTCGCCAAAGGGGGGGCGGTAAGCGCCAGGAGGGGTGGGGTGGAAGAGGGGTTGTTTGGGGGCATAAGGGTGCAGGAGAGAGAGAGAGAGAGAGAGAGAGAGAGAGAGAGAGAGAGAGAGAGAGAGAGAGAGAGAGAGAGAGAGAGCTGCGGGCAGAAAGGTCAGAGGGCCGCTGGAGGAAGGTCGGCTGAAGGTCGGCGCGCGGAATACCAAAAGGGAAGGCGTGGCGTTGAACAAGGTATACGGGGTAGGTCGGAGGAGCTGCTGCCGGCAGGAAGCTCAGGTGAAGGGTGGCAATAAGCACGGCGGGGCTGAGGTACGAGGGCCTGGGGTCGCGTGCGGCCGAGCGGGCCGCTGGGGTAGGAGGGGGTGGGGTAGGAGGGGGTGGGGTAGGAGGGGTGGGGTAGACAGAGGGCCGAGACGCGTGCGGACGGTGGAGGGGGGTAGCTCGGGGGAGAGGAACCCCCAGGCAAACTCACTCCGGCAAGTTTGAAACAGCAACAGAAATGGAGCTTGACGCGGGGCGGGGCGGGGTGGGGCGGGGTGGGGCGGGGTGGGGGGGGGGGGGGGAGGGATGAGGTGGGGTGGGGCCTCCACCGGGCAGCAGCAGAGAGAGAGGGAGAGGTCACTGGAATTGAATTAATTGCAGCAGAGGTCGAGCGAGGGTGGTGGCGGCGCGAGGACGAACGTCGGCGTGACGGGGCGCGAGGACGCGGTGTGACGAAGTAGCGAGGACGCCGAGTGACGAGGACGGTCCTTAACGAGGACGGACGTGGCTCGCAAGCGCTACAGATCACAACCGCTACAGGTCACAAGCGCTACAGCTCGCTAACGCTACGGGTCGCAAGCGCTACGAGTCACAAGCGCTACAGCTCGGTAGCGCTACGGCTCGCTAGCGCTACGGGTCACAAGCGCTACAGCGAGAATCCGCGCGTTAGTCCAAACAAAAAAAAAAAAATTAACAAGAAAAAAAAATTACGCGAGTTTTGAACCTCTGCCCACCTAGTCCTATGAGCAGCGTCGATACCAATGACGCTACGCGGCCGGCCCAGCACTGGCCGGAGAGCAGGCGCACTCATGACACCGGGTTCGTTTCTTCGGTGACTGTGGCTTCTCGCGCAGCATGACTCCTAGTGGTCCGGCATCTGGTACCGTGGCGTCGTAGCCGTGCCGGCAGAGTGTCCGCGCGTTGAGTCGCAGGACAGAGGTTCGAATCTTACCAAGAAATTTAATTTTTCTGAGGACAACAATTTGGAGAGTGGAATTCAAGCCCCCCATTTCAACCGAGCTCCCTCGTGGAATAGCCGACGGTCTAGTGGTCTAGTGGTGCCGCGAAAGCCGTGGGGTGTCTGTGAGACTCGGCACATGGGGCCTGGTTCAAACCCAGGTAGGTTCTTCACTGGTAGCGACAGCGGGTTGCCAGGAAGTTCCGTCCCATGCCCACGACTGGTGGTCGGTCGTGGGGTCATAAGTCCTAGAATCTGGCTCCAAAAATAGCTATTCCATGCTCTGGGGACAGGGCAGTTCGGTTAACCACCGTACGACTAAATCTGACAGTACGGGGATCAAATCTGTCGAATTGCGCGACAGGATCGCAGTCCAAAAAGCACCGGTTCCCATAAGAACACCGAAGTAGTTGGCTGCCACGGGGGGTAAAAGCCCTGTGCCTGGCGGGAACCGCAACCTCCTTCGGGAGGTTTACTGTCGCAAAAATTTTCCATGTTTTCACGCCACGTGCGTAATTTTTCAAGGTTTAGCTCGGCTCGGCTCCGCCTAACGCGTGGATTCTCGCTGTAGCGCTAGTGACCCGTAGCGCTTGCGACCCGAAGCGTTAGCGAGCTGTAGCGCTTGTGACCTGTAGCGGTTGTGACCTGTAGCGCTTGTGACCTGTAGCGGATGTGATCTGTAGCGCTTGCGAGCAACTCCGAACGAGGACCTTCTCCGGGGCGGAGGGGAGCACACATCCGCCCGCAGCATCGTCCTCGGCGCGAGTAAGGGATTCGCAAACACGGCGAGAGAGGGGATGGAAACAGAGAGAGGGAGAGGGAGACGCTCCATGCTCCTCTCCGCGGGCCATTTCCTCGACGCCACAGGCGGGGCGTGGCGCGGCGTGGCGGCGTCCAGACGTACACACACACACACTCACGTCTCGTTTAGGGTGTGGCCGGCGTCTCTGTGCAGCGCGGCGTAGAGCCGCCGATGCCGCCCCCCGCCCCGCCCCGCCCCGCCCCGCCTCGCGAGATGCATCGAACCGGCATCGAGACGATGACAGAAATAAGTTCAATCCAAATACGATTTACTCGCCTTCTCGGTATTTTTTCTCTCCGGTCTCTGACGGGCATTTTTGTGGGTCTTACAATTTTTTCTTTCAGGGCTAGTTATTGGCTTTGAGACATTCGAAGCCCTCTTCCCGGCTGAGCATCGCGCGGCGGCGCGGGGAAATGCAACGCAACAGCATGCGGTTGGAAATAGAAAACACATATAAAGCGAGTCGAGGGCCTTATGCTGGCATTCCTAGATATTTTAGTGCCAGTCGGCCCTCCCATCTCTACGGATGCACACTGCCGCTGCCCGGTCCCCACCGCCCCGTCCCACCTCACCCCGCCCGCCCCACCCCGCCCCGCCACACGCGCAGCAGGCGGCCTGCCGGGAGGGCGGGCTCGTGCCGAGAGCTAATATTGGTCGGAAATTAAAATTAAGAATCGGACTCGTGCGGGCGCAGCGTTCGGATTCCGCAGTCAGACACCAATTTTAAAAATGCCCCTCAAACACGCAGGGAAAGTATTTCTTTACTTAATAAAAATATTAATAACTATCTTTTTCTGGTAGAAAATGTGCATCTATTTATATGGTGGATTTTCACATGCGGTTTCCTTACAGTTGACTTTTTTTTTTAAAAGCGGGCGATCTCCGCTTAACCTTCACTGCCACTTCGGCAGGGCCCCCTTATGCCCCCAGAGGGACCCGGCCGGGCCCAGCCGGGTCAGCGGCGTGCCCCCGGGGGCACCAAGGACGAAACAATAAGCCCCCGCAGCCCCCGCAGCCCCGCGGCGGCGGCCCCCGCGACTTCGCGTGCCGGCGGGCCTGTCCGCTAAGGTCGCGGCCGCGTAAGCTCGGCCCCGCCCGGGCCGGGCGCGCGTCCCCCCGCCGCGGCTCAGCTTGCGTCGTGCGAGCTGTGCATTCACAGCGGCCTAATCCTGGCCCTGCAGCCAGCCGGCGCTACCCCGCGCGCCGCGCCGCCCTGCGCCGAGGGGTATACCCGCTGCTCACTGTCGCCCTATTTGACTGTCTTCGGGAAATGAATAAAACATCATTCAAATAACATTCATAAATACTAGCCAGGCAAGCCTTCGGCTTGGTTGCTGAGCAGATTTCTTCCCTATATACCTATCCCTATACACCTTTCCCTATATACCTCTCCCTATATACCTCTCCCTATATACCTCTCCCTATATACCTCTCCCTATATACCTCTCCCTATATACCTCTCCCTATATACCTCTCCCTATATACCTCTCCCTATATACCTCTCCCTATATACCTCTATATATGGTCAGCTTATGCATACGTATGTACATTTAAATTTTAAGATGGGATAAATAGTAATAGGAAGATACCTCTGCTTAACTAAAGGTATACGGGGGGGGGGGCGGACATTTTCTCTGCCAAAATCCCCAACAGAGTGCTTCGCTTCGCTCAGCAAATTAATTTTTCTTCGAATTCGCCGCAAAAAAAGAAAATCATGGACTTTAACGTAGATTTCTCAGCCATAAAGGTCTCGGCGATGGAATATCGTACGAGCCACACCATCGACAAAGACGACTGTTTGAAAGTTTTCAAGTGAACGCTAGAGACGAGGGCGTGACACGGCGTGACAGCGCGTCACGGTTCGTCACGGATCACGGAGTGCGACGTCACATGACGTATTGACGACCCATTGTTCGTTCCCGTGTCGCCGCCGAACACGCCCTTCCCTTCGAAGAAAAGGAAGAACCGGGGTCGGAAAAATAAAAACTTACTGTCATCCTGGTTGTTTTCTGAGTTACGTCAAATGGTCTATTTTCTCTAAAACTGATCACTCTGGCTTAGCTTTGGACGTGATTTGCGATTCACGGAAGGCTCAGCACGTAAGAGCTTTCAGCGCCGTCAGCAGGCAGTGTTGGATGGCATGAAGCGACAGTCCAGCCCAGCCCAACCCAGATCGGCCCACACGGAAGGCGAGACTGGAAATACGCGTCCGAGAGGAGAGATCTGATGCAGCCGCCCCGCCCCGCCCCGCCCCGCCCCCCCCCCCCCCGCCCCGCCCCGCCCCGCCCCGCCCCGCCCCGCCTGTCGATGCCACGCGGACGGCCAGGAGTCGATCCCTGCCCACCTCTCTGGCGCCTGCCTGCCTGCAGCGGATAGCGTGCACAGTAAATGAGGGAGGGAATTATGGACTGGACTGGTCAGGGAGCGGGCCAGCATCACTCAGGAAACTAGGCGATCTAAATTTACAAAGCGACTTAAAATTAAAAATTAATTTTTTTGCCTTTTTTTTACAGAGTGTTTTAACTCGTAACGTTCATGTCATATCAAAATTTCGGAAGGCAAAAATATCTAAAAATGCAGCTAATTATTCAAACTGCTGAAAAAGAGCGAAACGTAAAAAGAAATACGCCCGATAAAAGTTTGATAATTTATACCAGCAGCGGGCTGGGTCGGGAGCCCGCGCCGCGCCTGCCTGGGCCCGGCGGGGCCGCCGCCGCCGCTCTAGACAGGAAGTACACTTTGCAGTCCTATCCGCCCAAGACTCGGCGCGACTCGGCTCGGCCGCAGGTCCTCAGCGCAACGGCCTAACCGGCCCAAACTTTACGACTCATATACTTTCATAATGTACTATCCCAACTTGTGCTCATTTGGGGTCAACGCGCGGGGAGACAGAGGGAGAGGGAGAGAGAGAAAGAGAGAGGAGAGAGAGAGAGAGAGAGAGAGAGAGAGAGAGAGAGAGAGAGAGAGAGAGAGAGAGAGAGAGAGAGAGAGAGAGAGAGAGAGAGAGAGAGAGAGAGAGTCCGCAACACCACTACCGCGATACTAAAAAGCTTGAATTAGCCGTGTGGTCGTCTCGCTCTGTTGTTCGGTAAGCGCCGGGCAGGGCCAACTTGGCCGCGGCAGGTACGACCACTCCGGCAGTAAACCTCCACCACCTACCGAGCGGGCAGCCGGGGCCGGGCTTCAGGAAGCTGTCCAGCATGTCCTGCGGATACTGGTTCACATTTCACTCGCACGTGCACATACACACACGTGTCACACCGGCCCGCGTGTGTCACGCGGAAAACTGTCCACCACCGCTGTTGTCATTTCAGAGCCGCGGGAAAATTTAAAGAAAAATAATTCGGCAAAAATTTACAGATGCGCCAAAAAAAGAAAAAAAACACACACACACGCACACACGCACGGTCAGCAGCCGTCACCCGTGAGGCGCGCGCGCGCGACCATCCGTCACCCGGGTGACACCTCGCGGTGACACACTCACACACACACTGGGTGGCGCGCGGTGAGGCGGCGGGCACCCGGGCACCTCGCGGCCGCCAGCCCGGGAGACATGGCCGCCGCCAAGTTCCGACACCGCCCCGCCCCGCCCCGCCACGCCCTACCCCGCCCCGCCCCGCCCCGCCCCGCCCCGCCCCGCCCCGCCGCACCGCGACACCCCGCGCGCCCCAATGTCTAATGAGTACACTGCGCTGTGCGCGCCCCGTCCAATGCCACCGTCTGGGTGCAAGCGAGTGAGCGCGCGGGAGCAGGGCGCGAGGACGGAGGGAGAGAGAGAGAGAGAGAGAGAGAGAGAGAGAGAGAGAGAGAGAGAGAGAGAGAGAGAGAGAGAGAGAGAGAGAGAGAGTGAGAGTGGAAGAGATAAAACGCGGCCCGAGAGCAGCGCGCCCGCAGAGTAGGCAACCCGCTCCGGCGGGCTGTCCTGCGGGTCGGCCTACCCTGCACGGCGGTCCGCTCTGCCCGGAGGCGCTACCGTGCGCCGGGGCGCGGCGGGGCGGGGCGGGGCAGGGCGTGGCGGGGCGGGGCGGGGCGCGGTGGGGCGGGGCGGGGCGGGGCGGGGCGCGGCGGGTAAGGTAGGAAGGCCGCGAACCCCTCACATCCAATCCACTCAGGACGTATAGCCCGCATTCGGACGGGTTGGGCAGCTGCTGCTGCTGCAACTTTGCGGAGAAGACTACTAGGTGGGTCCCTCGTGTTGCAGCGAGCACACTACACTGCGCGCCGAAAAAAAGAAGAAGGATTTCGTCCCAGGGGAAGAGCGAGGTTTTTTTAATTCTTTTTCTCGGACGCGGTGCAAAACTTTTCTCGGGCAGGGGGGGAAGAAGGAGGAGGAGGAGAAGGAGGAGGAGGAGGAGGAGGAGGAGGAGGAGGAGGAGGAGGAGGAGGAGGAGGAGGCCAGGACACATCCACCAGTAGTGCCTCTCCGCTCTCCGGGGGTTCCCCTTGCACACAATGTAGCACGCAAATGACCGAATGAGAGCGCCACAACTTTCCTCCGACAACATGTCCCTCGTCGTGTAGGTGGCGGTGGCGGAGGCAACACTCGGAGCAGTATCGTTCTTTTCCTTCTGCTTTTTCTTTTTTTTTCTGCTTTTTTCTTTTTGCATGACAATTGGGCGAGCAATTTGGCGTGTGCATTTGTGAGGGAGCGTGTTACTGCACGCGCCGCCCGGCCCCGCCGAGCGCAGTAAAACACGCCAATAACTCGCAAGAAAAAAAAGAAACGCGTACGTATATATTTTTTTTCAAGGGTCCCATGACAAGAAAAGAAACAATTGTCTGTATATTTAACGGCGGTCCCTGCAAAGGAATTGCAGAGCAGAGAGTACGGGTCTGTCTGTCTGCCCTCTCTCCCCCTCCCCTCCCTGCCTGCGAGCAACAGTTTTGGCACAATGCTGATAATTTGAGAACACCCCCACTCAGACCTGCCCCCCACCCTCTCTCACAGGCAGACACACACCTCTCGACTCACACATGTACCTTAGGAATCGGATACTACTCGACAAAGTAACAAAGGTACCAAAACCCAAATTTTTAAAATTTAATCCGCACAGGAGCCATCTCAAAAAAGAAAATTCTGCTCTGTGATACTAAAATTTTACCAACTTTAACTTTTACCAATTTTAACAACGTCGAGATTTCAGACACTTTTTTAGTTTTTTAATTTGAAGAACTGTCTCTAAATGGGGCTACAGGTCACACTCCCTCCGTCTCTCTCGCACAGCCAGGGCTTCAGGCCCGCCCGCCCGCACGCTAAGCTCAGACTCACCGGCCTGGTGACCTCGGTCAGGACCTCGGCCGCAGGACCTCGCCCCGCTTGCACGACATCGTCGCCGCTTACCTGCGGGGAAAAGCAGAACGGAAAATATATGGTCAGTGTTTCTAATATTGCGAGGAAAAACAAAGTCAACATCTCCAGGAAGTTTTCAGTTAGGGAACAAAACAACGAGCGCACACAAGGAACCATACGGGACGTGCTGCAAAAAATTGAGACAAGCTTTTGGAAATTATGCTGATTTTTTTTCCTGATACCTTTTGTATTACTTATGTCATCTTTACCGAGCGGTTTCAAAAGCAGACGCCTTTCCCGCGGGCAACATCGCGGACCGCGGGATCGGCACGGTGGCGCCACCACGCGGCGGCCGCCGCAAGCACCGGGCGCGGTGTGGCGCGGCGCCCTGCAGCTGCCGCCATCTAGCGGCCAGAGGCTCAAGCTGAGACTCCCGCTCCCACTTAGTGGGGGGTGGTATGGTATGGACCGAAAGCATCACTGGAGTTGCATCACAGAGATGCTGGGAGAAAAATGCCAGCAATTGATGCCAATAGTATTGACGCAATATTCCAATGTATCATGTATCAGGTGGCTGAAAAACCCCGGGCACTTTCGTAGTAATACTGTACCGCATGCATGTGTGCGGGCGGGTTGCGTACCCGCACGGGGCCGTAAGGCGCCTGTGTGGGCGACGATAGGCAAGCCCGCCCGCACGCCTGCATGCGGTACAGTACAACTACGAAAGTTCAGCCACCAGGTACTAAGCAAATATGTTTTTAAAAAATATTGGTTCAGGCATTAAGCATTACGTTATCGACTTACAAAAGTATCTCATGGTTAATTCCAACATCCGCAGTCTAAAAACCCAGTCCCTCCCCATTTCGAAATAGCATGCAATAACCATACATATCAATAAGTGCGTGCGCCGGAACGCCCGACAGCACAGGACGGCGGCGCCATTGGGTGTTCCTCATTATCGAAAGGAAGGGGCGTGGCGGGGTGGGGTGGGGCGGGGCGGGGCGGGGCGTCTATTAGTCATCCCCATTCTCTACGAGGATCATGTACATCGCTACGAAATTTTTTTACATCCGATTTTGAAGAGGAAGTGTATGTGTCATTAGCACCTTCACGCCCAGCCAGCTTTATTTCGGTGCTCATTATATGACTGGGAGAGAGAGAGAGAGAGAGAGAGAGAGAGAGAGAGAGAGAGAGAGAGAGAGAGAGAGAGAGAGAGAGAGAGAGAGAGAGAGACAGAGAGGTGGCGGTGGGGGAGAGCGCACCCACAGGGTCTGGGTCACCTCAGCCCGACAGTGGGACGGAGACAGATGACAGGCGATATGTCATCGGCGTGTCGACAAAGTGTCGCTGCCGCCCCGCCCCGCCCCGCCCCACCAGACTTGGGTGCGGCGGCGAAGGGGTGAAGGGTGCGTCCTGGGTGCGTCGCGGAAGACGGAGCAAGAGAAAAATTGGTCGAAGGGGAGAGGCAGATCCAAATATTTTGGGGCGCGGGAAGCGCCTGGGCTGGGGTCGTCGGGTAACGAGGGGGAATTTTCCCGATCATTAGTGGAGACATTTGTTAGCGGCGGAAGAGAAATCAATCGGTACTCGCAAGGAAAAAAAATAGTTTCGTAATTGTCAGACGCAACACGGTAAATTACTGAGATATGTTTCGAAATTCAAAGTTGCACTCCACGTGAAATATCTACTTTTAAACATCGATTTAATTTCAATTCGTACTATAGTCTCTTCGACTTGTGTGAAATACCTCGGAAAATTCACAGCATCACTTGTTCAAGTGTGAGAATGAGATTTCACGCACCTACAAGTATGCAACAAACTTCCAGAGAACTGACAATAAAGTTTAATGGGGGCCCATAGTCAAAACTATACCACGTAAGATAAAAATTTGCAAGAAGTCTGACGCAGCAGTCAGAGGCGCAGCCCACAGCTCTGCCTGACTCACGACGGCGTAATGCGGCTGATTGGTCACGTGTCAAGAAGTCACGTGACATTGCTTCCGACAGACGCCGCCAGGGGTCGCTCAGACTGCAGTGGGCGTGCAGGCCCTGCAGACTTCCGCTTGTCATAACCGATCCCCAGTCTGTCTGGCGCGTGTTTCAGAGGCAAGTCACGCATCCTCAAGTGAGTGTGTCTTACAGAAAATAAAAATAAAAATAAAAATCCACGCTTTACTTGAAAAAGAGAATTATCAAAATTATTCTTCCTTACAAATGTAGCGCATTAGATTATAATGGTTTGAAAATTACGAATACTCTAGAGTGGACCATTGGGATTCTTCATTTCGATCCCCGGATAAGGTTCATCAGAGTCGATGCGAGTCCAACACAAGGCTTCCGGTGAGGCGTGAACGCACAGGACACCTTGATTTGTGTGATGCGCCCCATAAAAGAGAGGGAGGGAGAAAGAGAAAGAGAGAGAGAGAGAGAGAGAGAGAGAGAGGGAGAGAGAGAGAGAGAGAGAGAGAGAGAGAGAGAGAGAGAGAGAGAGAGAGGAGAGAAAGTCACACCCCGCGGGAGAACACCGCTCATGCATGCCCTTGGGGTGGGTATAGAGCCCCTCCAGGAAGCCGGAAGCAATTATCAACTTAAAAATAGCGCGCGGTGTTTGAACCTCGCCGCGGCCCTTAAGCCCTTAGGAGGAAGAGCAGGGCGAGGGGGAGGCACAGAGTGTTCTGGGAAACACCGTGGAGACACCTCACCAGAAATACCGACGGGGTCGAGTCGAACATCCTCCCGGACCGTACCGGCCCTTACCGACTTCTCATGATCCTTTTTTTTAAAATAATTTTTTTCTTCCTGTACTTTCAAATATAGAACGCAGGAATGTAATAAGCTGACGCATGCCTCTCATTCGTAAGATGATTCCAAATAACCTTTTTTTTTCTCCTTCCGCTGCATGCCTCCTCTTGAGATTATTTTTTTAGTGTCTTGTAATCTAGAAGATACAATTAAGATTCCGGGGACGTTATTGTGGTGTGTCTGTCCACTTAAGCCCCTACTTCACTCGGCGCGTCGCGTCCCCTCGGGCCGTGGCACTGACCGCTAGTGCAGCGAGCACGCTACCCTGCCAGAAATTTACGGTAAAAAATTAAATACCGATAATCTACACCCAGATAAATGAAAAGTTGGGGGCAACCATCGTATGGTTCCTTCAGGGACAACCATTAAATATGGTTGAGACAACGATCAGCCAGTGGTAAAGACTGGATTTTTGGTTAATACAACTATCCTATTGTCACCGCAACCATATTTTATGGTTGTCCCTGAAGTAACCATACGACGGTTGCTGCAGCTTTTCATTTTTCTCGGTGTAGATTAAGACAATAATTCTGTTTTTCGTAAAAAATAGTATTTTGTCGACAGAAATCTAATCATAGTTTATTTATTTTAAATCTCCCGGGCTATTTTCAAGTGGTCATCGGCATCCGTCGCTTTAGGCCGGATTAGGCCAGCAGTCGTAATTTTATTTTTATCTCAGTCTGGTACAGTCCCCCCTCACCTCCTCCCCGAGAGCCTCAGGTGGCACAGACAGCTGTAATCTCAAACACAAACCACGTGTACACAACAGCGTATGGATAAACACACACAGACACACACACAAACGCCACATTAGTCACCCGTTTACTGTTTCGTCTGCCAGACACGGATCAGATAATAGACAAGGTGTTATTCACAGCATGCGTGTAATTAGTTTTCACATTTTTTTTTAAATAGCGGGGGAAATAAAATTCTCCCGCGTGGGATTTGAACCCGGGACCTTACCTTTGCGCTTCTTCTCCTCCTGCTTGTGGCGCTTGCGGCGGTGCCACTCCAGCATGCGGTGCTGCGTGCGCCAGACGTTGTTCACGTTGTTGACGCGCTTGTTGAGGTTGTTGCGCCGGTACTCGCCCCACTCGCAGTTCTTGCTGTTGTTGTTCTTGGCCATGTTGCGGAAGAGCAGCTTGTCGTTGACGACGCTCTTGCTGTGGTTGTTCTTGTTGAGGTTGTTGGTGAGGCTGCGCGGCGGCGCGGCCGGCGGCGGCGGGGGGCTGCGCATAGCGTCCTTGTCCTTCCCCGCCTGTCCGCCCGGCGCCGCGCCGGGCCCCTTGGTCATCTCGACGATCTTCATGACGATGCAGAGCGCGGCCAGCATCCCGTCAGCCGAGGGCGGCGGCCCCGGGGGGCGGCACCGGGCTGGGGGCGGCGCTGGGGGCGGCGGGGCCCGTCAGCGGGCCGAGGGGGCGGGGCCCCATCGCGGAGGGGCGGCCCGGGGGCGGCTCTGCTGCGGGGACAACAAGGTGGACGTCCAGGAGATGTCAACCGGACCGCGGCCGACACCGCCTGGACACCAGACGGCCCTGTGCTCCGGGGGAGGCAGGACGTCCCGACGTCGTGAATAAATTGACAACTTCAGACAGACCAGGGCAGAAAGTTAGCCGCCCAGTGGTCGTCTTTAACATTCAACGATCTACTTTGGATTATTGCTGTGCCCATATCCAAGACAGTTTCCCCGTGACGTGCGAGGGTGCAGGCCTCACAACACGCCCAGAGCGCGGGCTTAACTTCCCGGTAATGTTATTCTCTCGGAAACACCGCCACCGCCGGCGCGGCGCCCCCATCCTAAAACCAAACGCCCGCAGCCGTCACTAACGCTCCCACGCGCCCTCGGGCCTGCTCAACGAGTGCGAGAGAGACAGGACATCGCCGCTCCGCGCTTAGGGGCGCTCCCCCGCCGGGGACGTCATTGGCCCTCATCGTCGCAATGGTCCAGCAGTAGCAAGCTGTTTAGCTACCCCTCCCCCCCCCCCTCTTTCTCTCTCTCCCCTCTCTCCCTCTCTCCCTCTCTCCCCTCTTTCTCTGTCCATTTCTCTCCCTGCGTCACTGTGTCGCTTGCTCCCCGCCCCAAGGCCGAGCCCCGGCCCCTGCCCGCCGGCGGACCCTGCGCGCGACTCGACAGTATTCTGTACCCTGCTCGCTTCCGTCCGCCCCCCGGCCCCGCCCCGCACGCTGGCGGCCACGTGGTTTAAGCACCGTCCCCACGGCGCGGAATAAAGACACGTAATTTAAGGACATGGGGGCTGTGGCATTTTCGCCGGGATATACAGAACCGCTGTCATCGACATCTCGGGAGCCTGCGGGCTGCCGCCTTATCGCGAGGCGTTCCACGGGTCAGCGTGGCGGCGGCGGCGGGGCGGGGCGGGGCGGGGCGGGGAAAGGGCTGCTTGATAAGCGGCGGGGCGGGGCGGGGCGGGGTCGCCAGCTCATCTCAGCTCCGGCGTCGAGTGCGCCGTCCTCGAGCGGACAGTGTTGCCAACCGGAGCGCGATCACATGACTTTCATACGGGAGTGGTGGTAGCTGTGCGCCGCCGCAAACACAAAACCAACCCCTTATCTACCACTTTGGGAGAAGAAGGAAAACTGTCGATCTGCTGAGACCTTCAAGACGTCCAATGCCAACGTGAAAAAGAACAATACCAGCTATCGCCCGTTATGTCACAACACTCCGCTTTAGAAAACGCGAACCCAAGTTACGTAGTTGACTTTTATAAGACCGCGAGCCTCAAAGTAGGATTATGAAGGCGACAGGGCAAAACCAGGATGATGAGAATCTCGCGGACCTGACCCGCCGGCAGGAGTCCAACCAGGGCGTGCGCGTGAGGGGCCAACCGTGCCCGGCGTTACCCGCGCGTGCTAGAGACCCCACCTGCCCCCGCCACCCCGCTACGAGGCTACAATCCCGCCCCGCCCCGCCCTCTCGAACGCGTTTTGCGAGGCGCCGGACGGGCTCGGACGAGCGACATCCGCGAGGTCCCCATCCCCATTTCGCGTCCCCGATGGTGGCGGGGCGGGGCGGGGCGTGGCGTGGCGTGGCGTGGCGGGGCGTGGCGTGGTGAGGTGTGGCGGGGCGTGGCGGGGGCTGGTTTGAAAATAGCGCGCCTGCCGCAGGACCGGCGGCGAGGACCGTAAGGGTCGGCCCGGCGAGGTGGCCATCCCTGCCCTGCCCTACCCGCCGCGCCCCGCCCCGCCCCGCCCCGCCCCGCCCCACCCCGCCCCGCCCCCGCCCCGCCCCCGACCCAGACCGTCACACACTCCGCCCGCACGGTAGCCAAAGGGCACGTGCAGAAACCACGTAACACACCGAGGGTCGTCAGATTTTTTAAAAATAAATTTATTTAATTTTTCTCTGTTATCGACACGCAGACTACACACCCAAGTATGTGAATGAATGTCACACATTGGGCGCGTGTAAATGACTATGCGTAAGCTCAAGTGTGTGAAAATCCTGGGAAAAGTTCAGACAAGAATAAGAATGGAAATTCACACACCAACAAGTGAACGACATTCACACCGTCGGGCCCTGAGTGCCGCGTCTGGTGCCGGCCCCGCCAGGGTCCCCCGCGCCCTGAATGGCCTGATTGAAAGACTCCTTCTTCTCCTCGACGCGATGCTCTCGGGGACGCGGCGGGCGCGGGGAGGCGCGACCAAGATGCGAGGCCAAACATAACGACCGAACAGCCAATCAAGTGGTCCCGGTCCCGGGCGGGGGCCGGCGCGGAAGCCACGTGCAAACCCAAGTGTGTGAATGTCACACACTTGCAGGCGCGTGAAAGTCCCTTTTCGCACAAGTGCGGCGCAGAGCGGTCGCGGGTTCAAACACCCCCGTCCTGCACATTTTTTTTTTTTTGCACGTGGGCATTCGCAAAGGTGGCCGCAGTGGCCCGCGGCAAAGGGCTGTATTCTAGGCGCGCCAATGCGGTGTGGCGGGGCGGGGCGGGGCGTGGCGGGGTGTGGCGGGGTGTGGCGGGGTGCGGCGGGGTGGGGGCGCCGCGCGCCGGGCGGCAACCCTAACCTCTACGGCGGCTGGGGGGAGAGGGGGTAGCAGCAGCTACTACTACTTGTTGCTGATGAGGATGTCCACCGGCGGCGAGGGGCGCACACCCCCGGAGCAACCACCACCAACTCACACCAACAACAACACAATCACAACACACGCACACACTGAGATCTTCTAGAACCGCTGCACACACTAGAACACTCCCACACGAGCACTTGCGCTCACTCGCGCGCGTGCGCAGGAGGGGTGCTGTACACGCGGACGCACTACACGACGAGCTCGACGACGACGGGGACGTCCCGGGTCCCGGTAAGGCACGGCGGCAGTGGCACGAGGAGGGCGGCGCGCGCGCGGGGCTCAAGGCGACAAGAGCGTACCGTCCCGCGTACCGTGCGACAAGACCAGCGCGATAGTACGTCACGACGCGCAGCCAGGCTCCTCGACCCGAACCCGACCCTAGCCGCGGGGCCCGCGCGGGCTCGGCTCGGCTCGGCTCGGCTCGGCTCGGCTCGGCTCGGCTCGGCTCGGCTCGGCTCGGCTCGGACCCGGGGGCCGTCGGCGTCCTGGCGAGCGGCCCGGCCCGCCCCGTCAGAGAGCCGGGGAGAGGGACGCGGAGGAGAGGGAGAGAGAGAGAGAGAGAGGGCTTTCCGCCCGCGGCAGCAGTTCAGTCGTAAACACGCCTCTCTGTGCCTCTCTCTCTCTCTCTCTCTCTCTCTCTCTCTCTCTCTCTCTCGCTCTCGCTCTCGCTCTCGCTCTCTCCCTTTCTCTCTCTCTCTCTCGCACGCAGGCATGCCCGGGGCTGACCCTCTAACAGGAGAGAGAGAGAGAGAGAGAGAGAGAGAGAGAGAGAGAGAGAGAGAGAGAGAGAGAGAGAGAGAGAGAGTGGGCGCGAGCGTTCGGAACGCCTGCTCCCGCCGGCAGCAGCGGTCGAGCAGACCACGTGACCCTGTAGGGGCGGGGCGGGGCGGGGCGGGGGGGGGCGGGGGGGGGGTGAGGGTAGGGTCCAAGCTCCTGAGCGTTAGAGGGGGCACACACACTCACAGGATGCGGGCGGGGGCTTGGGGGAGGAAGTGGAGTGAGAGGGGAGGGGCCGTACGCACAGCCCGGCCCGCAGCGCAGCGTGCTGCTGCAGCCGGCGTGAGGCGGGGCGGGGCGGGGCGGGGCGGGGCGGGGCGGGGCGGGGCGGGGCGGGGCCGAAAGGGATTGGAGGGAAAGTTTTTGCATCACAGAACCCTCCCTTGTCAGTTTCAATCCCGCGCTATTCCTCTTCCGGGAAACCACTTTGTTCGTACTAATCAACAAAATTAAGAAAAAGTCAGAACAAAAATTAAGAAAAACATTTTTACCCATTTCACAAATGTTCCTGGAAAGTTAAAGCGGGACGAATACAAAATTCAAGCAAACTTTGAGTAGGCTTCTTGAAAAATTTAAAGAAAATTAAAGAAATCTTGGGGAAAATTTTAGAAAAATTTACGTCATGTGTACACTAAAATACAGGCCCGTCGCCCTCCTCCTCCAGATGCCCCCTCCCTCTGCGACTCCTACTCCCCTCCTGCACATAGAGGACGCTGCCGTCAGCACCCCCGCGCTGTCGCCCTGGGCAACCTCCTGGGGGTCTTGTCGTTGTGCCGCGCCTGGTGGTGTGACCCGACGCGACGCCCTCGTGCCACCGCCGTGTTCACAACTCGTCATCGCGCTGGTCCGGGACAAGCAGTACCCCTTGATGGCCCCCCTGGGGCAGCCCGTCGCGTCGTCGCGGAGATCGTCGGAGTATTGATTTAAGTCACGAAAAATAGCTTAGAACATCTACGGAAAACTGTAATATACCTGTTATTTTCAAAGGTTTCTGGCTTATTTTTGAAATACAAAATAATTTTTTCACAGCAAATTTGTTCCGAAAAACAGTGATTTTATTTTTGGTAAAGTGACGGACGCACATGTGCGGTTTGGGCAATTGAGCCGGCTGGGCCTGCCTGGCGCTTAGTATGCGAGCGGCGGCGCCAGGCGCCAGGAGAGAGAGAGAGAGAGAGAGAGAGAGAGAGAGAGAGAGAGAGAGAGAGAGAGAGAGAGAGAGAGAGAGAGAGGCGGGAGCATTATCCAGTTATAGACGCTTCGTCCGCTGCTTTGCAAGGCGCCGCCTTTTCCGGGGACCCCGTCGTCCGTCGGCCATTAAACATGAGCACATTATCGCACTTTGCGAAGGGGGGCCGCCAAGAAACAACGTTGATTGTTATTATCATTTTCTGAAGTGAATTTAAAGGCGGCCCCTCGCGCCCCCTTGTCCGTCGCGATACAGCATTGCCAACTCTCCGCCGCCCGCAGCAGTGCCGGGCTCGTCATCTGGATTGAGCGGGGGGCGTCCCTGAGTGATTCATTGATGCTGCACGTCGGTTAGGCGCGGTCCCCCCGGGGGGCTCTGGTCCAGAGCGCGTCTGCCTGCCAGCTGGCCCGCGAGTCGCTCTCACGGCCCTCCTCTGAGGGACCGGCCCCGGCCGGGCCCAGCGCGGCGACTTGAGCGACAAGCGCGAAAATAGAAGTCAAGTCATAATCTAGAGTGAGGTCTCAAGATTTGCGAGAAAAAAAAATGCGAAAAAAAAGAGAAGCTTAGCAAACAAAAATCCTAAACGGATAATTGCTCTGCTGTGCAGCCAGGCAGAAATGGTGAAATAAAATCCACAACATCCACGTCTTACTTATTCCACGTTGCATTTTGGCAAATTTACCCAGAAAAAAATTAGAGATAGGTGAAAATGCAATTGTTTTTACTAGTATTTCGGGAGATTCGCGGAGGGAAGGCCTAATCGACCCAAACTGACCGGCCGGACCGGCGAAGGGTTGCCTTGACTGGGTCAAGTTGAGGTGGACTTGTTTGTTTGTTTGTTTGTTTGTTGTAGTGGCTTTCGCACCGACCACATGTGAGAGCGAGAGCGAGCGAGAGAGAGAGCCCTACAACATGCGCGCGATCCCGTCCCGCTCCGCCCACAGGCGCCGGCGCCAGGGCCGGCCAAAGACAACCCCGACGTGGCATTTGTACGCGTATGCGCGGGCAGCGGCGTTTCCAGAGATTTTTATCTCGAAATATAAACGAAAAACCCTTTGTGAAACAATGTCACAAGTATTTCCAGCTCGACTTTTGAGCTGATATTCAACGTTCAAAAACCCCAAAGCGAATTAATAAATATTTTTTTCTGACAAGCCATAACATGTATATTCATCTCGAACCAATTAATAACATTTTGTTCGAAGCAATACAAATTATGGTCGGAGAAAAAGTCATTTAAAAAAATTGTGAAAGAAAAAAGTAAAAAATTTCCAGTATGACGTGAGAGAGCACGGCTGTGGTCCAACCTGCGGCCTGGCCCGCTTCTCCATGACGCCGACGCTGCTAGCGCCGCTCATCCGGTCCAACGAGAGCGGCGCGAATCTAGAGCCGTTTCAAAACCCGGCGCGGCGCTGGCACGGCCCACGCGGCTGGAGCCGCTGCTGGAGCAACTGGAGCAGCCAGCCTCCAGCGACACACACACACACACACCACTAAAAGTTCTTGAAACACTCGTCACATAAAAATTTCCATGTCCACGACGGCGTTCATGTATAAAACGCGCGTTCACTGCACTGACGTTTCTCCAGCAGTGTTCCAGGTACTTAAAGCCATTTCTCCAGTTCAACAGTCACTGTTCCACGATGCACTACTCCGTACGTAACAATATTTCTTCTCTCCCAGAAATTTTTTTCCGGTTCACAAAAATCACAGTCCACTAAGCAAAAATGAAAATGGTCCCGGTCTGGAGAAGAAGTGGTTCTCCAGCGTGTCCAGCTGGAGGGCTGGGCGACACGCGACACTACCGGCGCGCCGTGAGCAGACACACGAGCGTGCTCGGCACGCGACGATCACGCAGTGACACTAACGGCGCGCCGGGGAAGCCTCACTGCAGGGCTGAGCGGCGTGGCGGGGCGGGGCGGGGCGGGGCGGGGCGGGGCGGGGCGGAGGGGCGTTCCTCGGGGTTGACTCCGAGTGTGAACCGCTCCCGCGCTGCTCTCAGAGTTGGTCTTTTCTTCTTCTTCGTGTTCATCATCTTCGTCTTCTTCTACTACTACTACTACCACTACATCGTCGTTTGCCGCTCCCTCAAGGGAGGGGGTAAAATGAGTGAGGGGAGAGTGGAGGCAGTGTGTGAGCGAGAGAGAGAGAGAGAGAGAGAGAGAGAGAGAGAGAGAGAGAGAGAGAGAGAGAGAGAGAGGGGGGGGAGGGTAGGTATAAGGGGACAAATAATTGTGAAGCAGCACAGTGGCACTGCGCCAACGCGCGCGCGCGTCTGTGTGTGTGTAGGTGTGCGCGAGTGTGTGTGTGCGCGCGCGCGTGTGTGTGTGTGTTCGCGCCGGGCCCTGCACTCACACCACGGTGAGTCCCCTGCATTCTGTACAGGTCCATGAGCAGCGTACCAAGTGCACCGGCCCCTCCCCCCTGCCTACCTTTCACAGCTCTCCGGTGGTCTCTCTCTCTCTCTCTCTCTCTCTCTCTCTCTCTCTCTCTCTCTCTCTCTCTCTCTCTCTCTCCTGCGCCGTGTTCACGCCCGAATTAGATCGCCTTGCGTCAAGTCGTTGTGGAGGTTGAGGAAAACAAAAGATCAGCAACCCCGGGGTAGGCACACCCCGTGCTCAGGCCGGGTAGGGCAGGGAATGCCCGAAGGAAAACAGTTGTGGTAGAACCCAAAAACAATGCTATTAGAAGATTTCTCAGGTGATAACCTTCGTTCCCCTTCTGGCGAATTCTTTGACATGAGTGTTACTATTCAGAAAAATTATAAAAGTTCCAAAGTTGTTTTCTTTTTTTTGCGTTTTTTTCCAAAACCATTAACGTTTGATACAATGTAATTCTTTTTTATGTACCGTTAAAATATTTCCCTGCAAATTAAAGACCACTCCCCAGCGAGATCACAAACGTCAAAACTATTTTTCTTTTGAGATATATAAAAAATTATGACGGACGTAACTCGTGGGGCGTAGAGCCGCGGCCGCGCGGGTTTTTAGATGCAGCAGAGATGCGCGATGCATCCGATGCACCGCAAGGAGTGGAAATAGCAGCAGGGGCGCGCGTGTGGCGAGTGCGCGTTACACTAGGCACTCACCTGCAGATGCACCAGGCACCTGCAGATGCACCAGGCACCTGGCAGATGCACCAGGCACCTGGCAGATGCACCAGGCACCTGGCAGATGCACCAGGCACCTGGCAGATGCACCAGGCACCTGGCAGATGCACCAGCTGCTTTAGAACCTGCACAGCAGCGGGACTCCATCACCTACCTGCAACACAAGACGAACAAAGTTGGTAAGTAAAAATCGTAACGGGTACCATCAGTGCGTTAAATATCCTTAAGGTTTACAAAATTTTGTAAATGAGACTCGTTACGTCACCATTTTAAAAATATGTCGTACATAGTACATTTACGAGAACCCAAATCAATTTCAAATCCATACGTAGTGCTTGCTTGAAATGTTTTCAATTTTTAATTGTTCTTTTGAGAAAAAGCTTGATGAAGTTTTTAACGTAAAATCTACGACGGCATTTGACGCAGGGATATTTTTTAATTTGTACGCCAGAATATTTAGTTTTCAGTCATAAAACAGCAAAAAACGTATGCGTTCTTCAAGACTAGTTTTTTTCTTAAATGAGAAGAATGAAAGGTGGTGTGATGCCGAGGTAGGTGGGCGGGGCGGGCCGAGGCGGGGCGGGGCCAAGGGCCACGGCGCGGCGGCTACCCTCCGCGGCGATACCTCCCCTGCTGCGCCCGGGGCGTGGCGGGGCGTGGCGGGGCGTGGCGGAGCCGGATATGGGAGGGGCGGCGGCGCACTTAGGCCCCTGCGAGGAAGAGGATATGGCGCGTACGTCACTGAGGCGTGTCTTGTCCTCGCCTTTCTCTACAAGGGCTCAGCCGCCACGCGCCGTCACGCCTATTCATCATTTGTTCCAATACAATTTTTTTTTCGTGCTGGAAAACGAGGAATATATTTTTTTTTACTTTCAGCCACATGACTAACACAGAGGTCACATATGATTTTTGATTTTTAAGAAAATAAATGCGTGAGAAAAATGGAGCACGAAACTCTGCACACGATGACAGCCGGATGAGCGAATGAATATTTTAAAAATATTTAAATACGTGAAAAATGATAATTATTGTGCCAATATTGGGCAGCCTAGGTTGTTGCCCGTGGCGGCCGCCTAGGGTAAGTCGGCCCGGTGAGGGCGCGGACCCTAGCTGTGGTTTTTAAAAGTAAAATTGGAGCGGGAGTGCGGTGGCAGAGGGGAGAGAGGAGTTTATCGGAGGGGGGCGGGGCGTGACTAGAGGAGCACGCTACGCGCCTCTCTCTCTCTCTCTCTCTCTCTCTCTCTCTCTCTCTCTCTCTCTCTCTGTCATTCCCCCTTGCATCGCGTGTTTCTGATTAGTATTCTCCTAATATTTCAGTCCGCGCAGAAGAAGCCACGTTTGAGGCCCCCTCCCCGTCCCTTCAAGCCACGTCAAGAAGATGCCATGCATCGAGGTGTCAGATTGGAATCACTCGGGGCGTGGCGGGGCGTGGCGGGGCGTGGCGGGGCGTGGCGGGTGGCGCATAGCTGGGCATCGAGGCGCCCGAGGAACGTCACATCGGGGTCCGACCCATTAGGGCGATGTGGGGACTGCACGCGTGCGCGAGCTCTCTCTCTCTCTCTCTCTCTCTCTCTCTCTCTCTCTCTCTCTCTCTCTCTCTCTCAACAAAGACACACCGAGCCAGCGATGTTCAGGCTCAGCGGGGTTCTGGAAGGAGTAGCACAAGAGGAACAGAACGAGAAAAAGAGAGGGAGGGAAAGGGAGGGAGGGAAGCAGAGAGAGAGAGAGAGAGAGAGAGAGAGAGAGAGAGAGAGAGAGAGAGAGAGAGAGAGAGAGAGTGGTGAGGGATCGAGAGAGATACATAACCGGCCGGCTGGCGGACAAGCCTACAGCTAGATTACACCCCTTTTTCTGAAAATATCCCCCTCGGCTTTCCTCGATTTCCCTTTCTAGCGTGTTGAGAGAAAGGGCATGCCCCGGGCCCGGGCCGGCGGCACGACATAAAGGAGACACCGTAAGAAAAAGAAACAAGAAAAGCAAGTGCTCCTAAAATTATTACAACAAAAAGAACCGAGGGATGGGAATCAATCGGAGGGTGCTGGAGTCGCCCGGAGCCCGGAGCGGTGCAGAAGGAGTCCGCCTGCGAGGTAGGCAACCCGCCCGCAGGTGTGCGCGCGGCCCGGAGATTGCCTATCTCCCGGGCGCTCGCCGCCTCCGCGCCACACGGGTGGGTGGGTCCCGCCCCGCCCCGGGCTCCCCAACCAGATGTAAGTAACGCGTGAGGTATTCAGCACTCTGCAGGTAAAAAACATGCTAAGCAAAATCTCCATCGTTTCCCAGTCTTAAAAGTGGACGGCTATGGTTATTTTTATTTTGTAGGCGAAGAGGTATAAGTTCGGAAAGAAAAAAGAAGTCGAAGGCGGTCTCCGAGCCAATCGCTATGCCAGAAGCGCAGTCCAGCGTTCCAGAAAAATGAGTAGCGGCGTGCTGGAAGTGAACGGGAGAGTTTAGGGGGAAGGGGCTGGAGGAAGGCCTGGAGAAGGTGCTGGAGGTGGTGGTGAAGGGGATGTGGCGAGAGGAAGGGAAAGAAAACAGGGAAAAAGGAAGGCTGCATTGCCAGGTTTGGCGCAGAATTGTAAGCGGACGAGAAGGCTTCTGGAGGGGTGGGGGGTGGGGAGCATGGAGGGGAGGGGGAAACTAGGGGGGGGGCTGAGTGCCTAGTCGTAAAGCCCTGAGCGGGAAACGTTCCGGGCGGCAGGGTAAAAGGGGTGGAGAGGGGGAGGAGGAGGGGGTGGGGCTGTAAGGAAAAAGGTCGAAGTTCAATCCTCATGGAGAGCTGCCCTCAGCCTCCCACCCCAATAGCGTACAACGCCAACGCCAACGCCCGCTCTACGCTCTACTCCCTCTCTCTCTCTCTCTCTCTCTCTCTCTCTCTCTCTCTCTCTCTCTCTCTCTCTCTCTCTCTCTCTCTCTCTACAATGCACCGACTCGTCGGCTTGCGATGCATTGCAACAGAGGCGCTGCTAATCTGATGAAAATAGAGTGCCGGCCCGTTGGTCCCGGGCGGGGCGGGGCGGGGTGCGGGCGGGGCGGTGGGGCGTGGTGCCCGCCCCGCCCCGCCCCGCCCCGCCCGGCGCCACGCACGCACGCACGTGCTCTCTGGCGGCGGGCTGCAGAAGCAGTGCAGCGGCGCTACCCCACGCGCGTGCGCGTGCGGAGGAGGCCCGCGCGGGGTATCGCCGCCGGCGCTGCAGCCCAGGTACACACTACACACTCTTTCTTCAAGAGGGAAGGGTCCGATTTTTTTGCAGTTCAAGTTCAAAGTGAACTTTAATTTCAGAGAATAAGTGGGATGTTAAAAAAATAAAAATTGTCAAAACCATTTTTCACGGCCTGAAAAACAAACTTCGAAAGCATGGAAAAATGCAACTCAGATTTTTCCCCTTGCGTTTATCGGGGTCGCCTCGCCTCGCCACTTGCTCTCCGTGTGCTTGGCGGCGCAGTCTACCCTCCAGGCGCCGACATGAGCGGGGCAGGGGGAAGGGGCGCAGTGACACCGCGCCTGGCGCCATGAGGCTCATGGCATGAGATGCCCCGGCAGAGGGTCCCGGGGGGGAGGGGGGCGTGCACTGTTCACACGCGACAGAGTGGGGCCCGGGGGCGGGGGCGGGCGGGGGCGGGGCCGGGTGGGGGCGGGGGATGCAACTGGGTCAGAAATAAGTTCAACGTCCATCTCTAATCCACAATGAAAAAAACATTTACTGGGATTTGGAAGTTGTAATGAAATTTAATAAAAATACTGTAATGAAAAATTTCATTACATTGTTATTCAATTCTAATGAAAATAGCTTCACATGGATGTAATGAAAATGTAATGAAATTTTTTTTACAGTGTATACTTTTTTCAAATTCACAGTTTGGTGAATTGACCCGTCCCGTAGAAATCCACGCACTTCTTGGCTTCCTCCTGACAGCCGGACTGACGTGAAGCTCTGCGAGCAGCCCTCATCGCGAGGGCGGGGCGGGGTGGGGCGGGGCGGGGCAGGGCGGGGTGGCTTTGAAAAATAAATTAGAAACTGCGAGCTCCCGTGCGCGCGCTGGGGCGTGCCGGGGCGTACCGGGGCGTGCCGGGGTGGGGTGGGGTGGGGCGGGGCAGGGTGGGGCCTATAGGCAGGCCCCGCGAGCCCCGCGGCGGCGTCATCTGGTCCAGAGTTTTGTGCTCCGCCCTGTTCGCCGGGGGCCCCTTAGGGCACTGCGGTGCTGTGGGCCCCACCCGCCCCACCCCATCAAGCCCCACCCAACCCCTCCACGCCCAAACCAACCCCACCACGCCCCACACAATTTTTTTTCCAGTTCAATTATATTTTTTTCGCACGTGCACCTGGGTGACCGGACCGGAAGTACACCGCCCGCGCTGTTGCACTCACGTTGCGGCAGTGATGGCCCTACCTGAGCCTTGGCGGGGCGTGGCAGGGCGTGGCGGGGCGAGGCGGGGCGGGGCGTGCTGCGTCCTGGTCGCCATGGCAACCCCCCAGCAGACGCCCCACCCTGCGGCGCCGCGCCGGCCGGCCGGTATCCGTCGCGGTGTTTTCGCATGCGCGATCTCCCGGCTCCGCGATGCGGAAACCCGCCCAAGTGTGTGAGTGTCACGCACTTGTAAGTGTGCCAATTGCGAAAATTTTGTTACAGGGCGTAGCTGGCTTGTGGCGGGTGTATCTCTCTCGTGTTTCGCCCTTCCCCCTGCAAAACGACGTTACGCAAACCGGATCAATTTTGCGGGTCCGGGCAGAAGGGCGTGCGCGCGTGCGTGCGTGTGTGTGCAGCAAGAGCAAGAGAGATGAAACCAACCCCAGCACACAGCATCGCTAGACCTCAGCGCGAAAATTGCATATGAATGAACGAATGAGAAAATGAACGAATGAATGAGCAACAGAACGAATGAGAAGCTGAATGAATGAGCAAAAGAACGAATGAGAAGCTGAATGAATGAGCAAAAATACGAATGGGAAGCTGAATGAATGAGCAAAAGAACGAATGAGAAGCTGAATGGATGAGCAAAAGTATGAATCAATGATCAAAATAATGAATGATTAGGTGGAGGAGCAAGCTCTCTGGTTATGGCATACCGTATATATACTATCGTGCTGTGCGGGGGTCTGTAAGCAGATAATTGGCCTGGTAATTAACTTCCTGTGGACGGGGAGGAGCGGTGGCTCCTCCTTGGGTTCAGCACAGGGGTGAGGGCGTCAGCGGGGAGGGGAGGGAGGATGACGAGGAAGGGGAGGGGCGGGGCGGGGCGGGGCGGGGCTCAGGTGCGTGCGTGCGACAGGCCTGCCTGGAGGCGACCTGGAGGCGACCTGGAGGCACCCTGGAGGCGCCCTGGAGGGCCCTACTCCAATGTTTTGTTTTACAAACGACAATGCTAAAATAAAGTTGTAAAAAACCCGGAGTGCTTGTAAAGCTATTTTAGATGCAGACGGTTCACCGCGCCCGGTGGCTTTCCACCCGATTTGGCACGGGGTACAGGCGCCCCGCCCCTAGCGCCGGGCCGGCCGCGCGGGGACCTGGAGGGGGCCTGGAGGGCCGGGACAGTGCGCCCGCGGTGCAGAGTCTGCACGGTACGCGAAAAGTTTCCTGCAATAACGGGATTGGCAAACGTTCTGCTGTACGAGCAGTTTTCATACCGCCGCGTTTCGACGTTTCCCCCGGGCCGCCCCGTGCACGGGGCGCGCGCCACCGTAGTTATAACTACATAACTTTGAGGGTTTAGATTAGACCCTCCTATTTGCGCCACGTGCTACTGCAGAGTGGCTCGAGAGCTCGAATAAGTTTTCGATGCCTCGTGACCGGGGCCAGTAGGATTCCCTCCTCCACCTCCGCTCCCGTCGCTCACGGCTGAATTTGCAAAAGAAATAGGCGATGGAAATTGCTAAGAAGAATTTAGCACCGCAGGTTATTTACAGACTCAGGAGCACCTTCTTTTGTGATTTTAAATTCAAGCAGTTTTTTGGGGGAGGAAGTGGATCGAAGCTGGGGAAAACTGCAATGTGTCTTTCTAGTCCGGTCCCTTCTGAAGTCGCAATCAACGCATCTCCCGGAGACGCGGGCGACCCCTCCACCGCCGCCCCGCCCCGCCCCGCCCCGCCCCGCCCCGCCCCGCCCCGCCCCGCCCCGCCCCGCCCCGCCCCGCCCCGCCCCGTAGGTAAACATCGCGGCGGCAGGCAGGAGCCCGCCCCTCGCACCGGCACCACCGCCTCCTCCATCCTCCACAAGACCCTCTACCATCACAGCGAGGACGGCGATGCAGATGCGATGTAAAGCGGCTTCGTTTTCAATTTACGACTGCAGCAGCAGCAGAAGTGCCGGTGGAGTTTACTCAGCGCGCGTGGCAGGGCCAGGCGCGGGGAGCGCCCGCGAGGTAGGCAACCCGCGGCCACGAGTGTGGTGGTGTTGCCTACGCGGCAGGGGCCTAGCCGGCAGGGGATAGGCAAGGCACGGCGAGGCGCGCAGGGGAGTGGACCTCCTTGACAGACAACCCCGCGGGGGTCCGTCACGAGGGTGAGAGCCACTCCTCGCCCCGCCCCGCCCCGCCCCGCCCCGCCCCGCCCCGCCCCGCCCCGCCCCGCCCCGCCCCACCCCGCCACGCCCCGCCCCGCCCCGCCACGCCACGCCACCACCACCGACGCCGGCGCCTCTCGCCTCTCTCAGCACACCCACCGTGTTTGCGTAAAGCTCACAAATAATACAACGGTCTCCCTCCCTTCCTCCCTCTATCTCTCTCTTTCAACTCTCGGAAGTGTTGAGTGTCCCTGTGGCACCCCTGGCGTCCTCCAATGCCAGGGGAACACACACACACACACAACGGCCTACACACACCTCAGTCAAGCATCACACACCATAAAAAAATCAATATCCGTGAGCGCGAACAAAAATTAAGCCAAAATTATTCCTGGAGAAGTCGTGATGTGGGCCTGGCTGGTTGTTATTTTAATCGCGCAAACTCGTGAGAGAACGGGTTGTTAAGCGGAGTCAGCACCGCCTCCATCTCTACATTGTAACAGAGGCTGCTCGAGCAACGTGAGTTTGGAGTGATTGCAGGGATTAGAGCAAGTGAGGCACCACACGCGCTGCACCTAACAATATCAACATCATCATCAACAACAAACACATCATGATTGTTTTATAACGCGCTCGCGGGCCCGCTGTCACCCTGCAATGATTTCTCCGATGATTGTAGTCGAAGCCCTCGAGGGGGTGGCGTGGCGTAGCGGAGCGTGGCGGTGTAAAGCATTGCTTTGGGAGGGAGATAAGTGGCCGCCGGAGCAATATGCATGATGGGGAGCCTGCACCCGGGCACCGGCCCTTAACGCAACAATAATACTCTCTCCCTCTCCCTCTCCCTCTCTCCCTCTCTCCTCCCCTACAGACAGCTCCACCCCCACACCGCGAGTGCACTCTGCTTTAAGTGACTCTGCTGGTTTCAATAAATGCCGTATAATGACGACATCCCCTCCTCCTCTTCCTCCTCCTCCTCCAGGTCGAGGGCGGCGCCCTCTACGCCCCGCCGCGGATGACTTTGAAAGGGCTCCATCGCGCACACAGCCGGAGGTCCTGAGGGAGGAGCAGGACGGGGCGGGGCGGGGCGGGGCGGGGGCCGAGGAGGACGGGGCGAAGCAGCACGGCGGAAGCCCGTCCTTGGCTTACAGGGAGGTTTCCGTCATTTCGCATAGTACGGTCCTTGGGGATTATAATACTCCGACAATATAAAATCCCGAGTGGCCAGCCCAGCCCAGCAGGGTATGAAAACAGCGACGGTATAAAACTCCTCGGTACAGAGGGGATTAATACCCCGGTTAAAGCCCCACGGCACTTACCTTTCCTGAGCTGCACGGGCGCGTCCCCGGACGGCATGCGGGCGACCGTCGCGTCGTCTGCTACCCGTTCTCCTTTAGCTGCTCCATGGCGGACTCGGCGGCCTGAAACACACCGACAAACATCTTTATTTTATTATTATAAAAACATTTTTTTTTTAAATTTGTTGGTTGAGACGGTTATTGTAGGTTCCCTCGGGTGCAGGGGCTCCCAGGTCCGCTGGCGGACTTTGACTATTTTTAACTGCACTGTCCGTGTTTAGCTCGGCCGCAGGCTCCGGAGTCCGCATCGCCCTCCCCTCCAGCCCAGGCCAGCCCAGCCCTCCCCGCGACAGCGGTGGGCTCGGTGCGCTTTCACAGGCGTCCGCTTTGGCTTCCAGTCGACTGGAGACAATAACGCCTACCTCAACATCAGCCACCGCCAGTTATAGTTGTTTGCGGAGTGGCTCGGAAGCGCTACAGATCACAACCGCTACAGGTCACAAGCGCTACAGCTCGCTAACGCTACGCGGTCACTAGCGCTACAGCTCGGTAGCGCTACGGGTCACAAGCGCTACAGCGAGAATCCGCGCGTTAGGCGGAGCCGAGCCGAGCCGAGCTGAACCTTGAAAAATTACGCACGTGGCGTGAAAACATGGAAAATTTTTGCGACAGTAAACCTCCCGAAGGAGGTTGCGGTTCCCGCCAGGCACAGGGCTTTACCCCCCGTGGCAGCCAGCTACTTCGGTGTTCTTATGGGAACCGGTGCTTCTTTCTGGCATGCGATCCTGTCGCGCACTGACAGATTTGATCCCCTGTACTGTCAGATTTAGTCGTACGGTGGTTAACCGAACTGCCCTGTCCCCAGAGCATGGAATAGCTATTTTGAGCCAGATTCTAGACTTATGACCCCAATGACCGACCACCAGTCGTGGGCATGCAGGACGGAACTTCCTGGCAACCCGCTGTCGCTACCAGTGAAGAACCTACCTGAGTTTGAACCAGGCCCCATGTGCCGAGAGTCTCACAGACACCCCACGGCTTTCGCGGCACCACTAGACCACTAGACCGTCGGCTATTCCACGAGGGGCTCGGTTGAAATGGGGGGTTTGAATTCCACTCTCCAAATTGTTGTCCTCAGAAAAATTAAATTTCTTGGTAAGATTCGAACCTCCGTCCTGCGACTCTCCGCGCGGACACTATGCCGGCACGGCTACGACGCCACGGTACCAGATGCCGGACCACTAGGAGTCATGCTGCGCGAGAAGCCACAGTCACCGAAGAAACAAACCCGGTGTCATGAGTGCGCCTGCTGTCCGGTCAGCGCTGGGCCGGCCGCGTAGCGTCATTGGTATCGACGCTGCACCCAGAAAAACACGTTCTTGAATCAGCGTCAGAAAAGTTCTTGATTTTCAATGCAGGTTTTTCAAGAACCAAAAAACAAGTGCACTTTTCTAAAATCAAGAAAGTTTTTCTTATTTCCACATGATCACGGGGGTGGTCCTGGCAGTGTCCTCGCGTGTTCGCGGGATAGTTGGCGGGTCCCCGTCGGTTATGGGGGTGGTCCGCGAGGTCCTTGTATGTTCGCGGGATGGTCCGTGCAGGGTCCTCGCAGGTCCGCGGGTCGTCCGCGGATCTTAGGGAGTTCGCGGGGTCTCGCCCGTCCGGTCATTACTCGTGGTGTAGCGGGGTGGTCAGCGAGGTCCTTGTATGTTCGCGGGATGGTCCGCGGGGTCCTCATGAGTTCGCGGTGTCGTTCGTGGGGGTCCTCACGGGTTCGCGGTGTCATTCGTGGGGTCGTCGCGGGTTCGCGGGGTCAGCCACGGGTCCTCTCGTGTTCGCGGACTGGTCTACGGGGTCCTTGTATATTCGCGGGATGGTCCGCGGGTCCTCATGCGGGTTCGGGGTGGTCCGCGGGGTCCTTGTGCGTTTGAAGTGTGGATGAAATTTCAAGAAATATTCGTTCTTGCTGGTTCCAGAACTCTCTCTTGACAAACTTTCAAAGTTTTCTAAACCTAAATTCAATGCCAAACGTTCTTGTTTTTATATCAGCCCACTGCTTGTCTCAATGGCAATTGACATTAAATCAAGAAATATCTTTACCGGAACAGCCAATGCAAGATTTGATTTGTTTTAGTGCAAATCTGCATTATTTCAAGAACACGTTTCCCTGGGTGTGCTTATTGCACTAGGTGGGCAGAGGTTCAAAAACCACATATTTTTTAGGCCCCCGTTAGGGGTGCCTTTTGCACACGCCAGTGAGTTTCTTCTTGACGATGGCCCCTTATGGCCGCAGCCGATCGTGCCGAAGCGATTCGTACAAAGTTACAATCAAAAATACTACAAAAAATTAGAAACTTTGAGATAGGGTGTGATGTCAAACTGTCTATACGTTTTTGCATAAATTAGTTTGCATTCGCTGTTTCTGTATGGTAATTGCGAGCGGAGCATAAGGCCGAGCCGGGGCAGGGGAAGGTTCGACCAATAAAAGTATTTCGCGGTTTTTCCCGACCAATGAGAAAGATCACTTGTTGCTTTGTACCTCGATGTCCAAAAGTTTTTAGCCAGGAGTGGTCACGTCAGAATCGCAGCAGTTTCGCGCCGTGCAAAAGGATGCACCACCAGGACAGTTTTGAACGCGACCACTAACAGCGCCGCCGGCAGCGGCTCCTGATTGTTGGCAGGGACTGTAATTCCGCCTTCCAATAATTTTATTTGAAAGTGGGTGGGGCTTCTAACAATACCGCCAACCTAAGATTCAGACCTAAGTTCATGTTTTCAGTAAATGGTTAAAATTAGTTCGCCTATGTGTCCCTATGTTTGTGCGTAAAGGCTTTTATAATTGTTTGCTAAACGCCTGCAACATCCTTTGACTTCTTTTCCAAATTTAATTTTTTTAAAGAATATTTTACGTTGGATTCAGTGGCCAGCAGAAAAGCGTTGTTGATAGCCGGCCCGCTGGGCGACATTTTGTGTGGCAGATCTGTGGCTCACGAATATCATGATTTATTGACTTTCACAAACAGTTTTGACATATTTTATAAAGTTCTATCTTATTTTAAGGTAAGTGTTAAAACCTAGGGGGCCGTTTAACGCGTTAGCGTTAGAATTTTTTTGATTCTTGTTATTTTTTTTTTATTTTTTTTTTTTTGTTTCGACCAAGTGCTCTTTCCAGTGCCTTTTTTGCAGTTGCCTAAGTCACAAGGACGGTATAGCTGGAAAGAGCACATAGTCGGAACAAAACAAAAAAAAAAAAAAAAAAAAAAAAAAAAAAAAAAAAAAAAAGAAACAACCAATACGCGGTGTTTGAACCTCTGCCCACCTAGTGCATTAAGCAGCGCCGATACCAATGACGCTACGCAGCCGGCCCAGCACTGGCCGGAGAGCAGGCGCACTCATGACACCGGGTTTGTTTCTTCGGTGACTGTGGCTTCTCGCGCAGCATGACTCCTAGTGGTCCGGCATCTGGTACCGTGGCGTCGTAGCCGTGCCGGCATAGTGTCCGCGCGGAGAGTCGCAGGACGGAGGTTCGAATCTTACCAAGAAATTTAATTTTTCTGAGGACAACAATTTGGAGAGTGGAATTCAAACCCTCCGCATTTCAACCGAGCCCCTCGTGGAATAGCCGACGGTCTAGTGGTCTAGTGGTGCCGCGAAAGCCGTGGGGTGCTTCTGTGAGACTCGGCACATGGGGCCTGGTTCAAACCCAGGTAGGTTCTTCACTGGTAGCGACAGCGGGTTGCCAGGAAGTTCAAATGTCCCATGCCCACGACTGGTGGTCGGTCGGGGTCATAAGTCCTAGAATCTGGCTCCAAAAATAGCTTATTCCATGCCCTGGGGACAGGGCAGTTCGGTTAACCACCGTACGACTAAATCTGACAGTACGGGGATCAAATCTGGTCGAATTGCAGCGACAGGATCGCATGCCAGAAAGCACCGGTTCCCATAAGAACACCGAAGTAGTTGGCTGCCACGGGGGTAAAAGCCCTGTGCCTGGCGGGAACCGCAACTCCTTCGGGAGGTTTACTGTCGCAAAATTTTCCATGTTTTCACGCCACGTGCGTAATTTTTCCAAGAGTTCAGCTCGGCTCCGGCTCCGCCTAACGCGCGGATTCTCGCTGTAGCGCTTAGACCCTAGTGGCGCTAGCGAGCCCTAGCGCTACCGAGCTGTAGCGCTTGCGACCCGTAGCGTTAGCGAGCTGTAGCGTTTGTGACCTGTAGCGGTTGTGATCTGTAGCGCTTGTGACCTACGTCCGTTGTTTGAACCAACTAAACTATTTTCACACAGCAAAAAATTTAAAAAGAAAATTTTTGTTTAAATAAATAAAATTTTGTTCCCTATGATTTAACACGGGAACGTGGCCACATAGAAGTCATGCCGCATTCAATGTGGTCGGATGTAGTTTCTTTTTCCCCTGGTAAAAATTGTCTTTAAAAAGAATAATTTCAAGACCGAAGTCCAGGGTCGCTCTCCCTCCACTCCAAGCACCCCCACAGCGCGGTTGACGCACACCGCGCCGGCACGCGACAGTAGGCGGCATGTTTGTGGTCACCTTCAGAGCGCCATTTGCGTCCCTTTATACCCGGGGTGCCCCCCCACCCCCTGTCCATTACGGCCACCCCCTCCCCTCCCACCTCCTCCAGCGCGCAGGACTCCCCCAAACCCTCCGGAGAAAGCGAATAATCAGATAAGGCGGAGTCCTCGGCGACCGCCCGGCACCTCAAGACCAGCACGGAGGAGGCGAAGCGCGTGGTGCAAACGAGCTTGTTTCAAAGCAAATACTTCTGCAGCAGGACTTTTAAATTTCTCCCTGTTCAAGTCTCAATTTACTTTCTTTTTGCTTCTTATTTTTTATTTTTTGCAGAGTACGTCATGCCAGCCGCGCTATGGCGGAGGCCGTTTTGGTGGGCCGTACAGAGTTGACACAGTTTTGGGCGGGCGGCAAACGGTACACAGTTTGTATGTGGTTCGCACCGCCCGCCCTGGCGGGGCGGGGCGGTGTGGGGCCGACCGCGTCACAACTTTACTCCCGCTACACTGGAAACACAAGGGTCGTCAATTTCACCTATGAGAATTTTTTCTTCGTTTACCCGTACACCATCAAGTGCATAAAGTTATTAGGAAATTTCACACTTTTACTTTGTCTACCGGTAAGAAGAATTTCCAGTGTAATTCCAAGGAAAGGAATGTAGGAGAGAGGGACGGACTTGAAGGCGGCGGGGAGGAAGGGGGGAGGGAGGAGGGAAGGGGCCAGGGTGGACTCGTGCCAACGCCGTCGACGCCTTTTAAGGGCCTAGCCGGACAAAGCTATGTCACCAAAAAAAAAAAAAAAAAAACAGCGTTATATTACACACGGGAAATCCAAGTAAAGTGTGTGAATGTCGTACACCTGAAGGCGATCTGAACGGAAAAAGAATACGCGTTCATGGAAGGAGATAACCACAGGTGAAAGCACATCGCAAAAAAAAGTTGGAGCATTAAAAAAAAATAGAGCATACAAAAAAAGGGCGGCAAAGGGCGCCGGAGCGGGCGACAGTTGGCGGCAAGCCGACCCTCCCTTCTCTCTCTCTCTCTCTCTCTCTCTCTCTCTCTCTCTCTCTCTCTCTCTCTCTCTCTCTCTCTCTCTCTCTCTCACGGTGCGGCCGGTCTTTCAACTCCGTTTCACAGGAAGCGCTGACACTGTGCGCCAGGCGACACCTGCGGCGGCAGGATAGGGTAGGGGGGGGGGGGGGGGCATCACGAGGAGGACGAGCTTGGTGGCGACACCAAAGCTCTAGACATGTGCTGAGCTCTGCGCTCAGGGGCGGCAGCGCGCCGCCCGCCCCGACCTAGCGACCCGAGTCTGTAGAGAGAAAATAATCGAGACGAAAGAAAAATATTCATTCCAGCAGACAAGCTGTGCGAGAAATTTTCCAGTTTCCAAGTGATACTCTTACTCGTCGTTAACCGCAAACCAAGGCCGGCAACAACAATTTTGCCGTTTATTCTTTGGAAAAAAATTAAAAGCGGACATTATTTTTACCGAGCTGCCCCCGGGACCTTTACAGACAGTTGGCTGCCCAGTGGTCGGGACCGCCAGGACGGCGGGGGCGGCGGGGGCGGCGAGGGCGGCGGGGGCGGCGGGGGCGGCGGGGGTGGCGGGGGCGGCAGGGGCGGCGGGGGCGGCGGGGGCGGCGGGGGCGGCGGGGGCGGCGGGGGCGGCGGGGGCGGCGTGCTGCTCCAGCCCCGCGGCGGTGAGGAGAGGGGACCCCGCTGAGAGAGAGAGGAGCCGGGGTGGAAACAACACGACCGCAAATGTGTTTCGTCTTATCCTGGGGCCTAAATGTACGGGGGGAGGGGTGTGCGGAGGATAGTAGCAGCGGCACCGGCGGCCATTCAAGAGAGAGGGAGAGAGAGAGAGTGAGTGAGAGAGACGGAGAGAGGGAGAGAGGAAGAGAGGGAGAGAGAGGGCGGAGAGGGGCCTCATACCTCAGCGGTCCGCTCACGGAAGTGCGCGCGAGGGCGTCTCCCCGGAGGTATTCCAGGTCCTCCAGGGTCGCGTTCGTCACTGCCCGTTCCACGACGGTCACCGACGGGAGTCTGGCCGACGTGACGGAGACGTCACGCGCCGGTGACGAACGGCAGTGACGGCGGGCTCACGTCGCGCGTCGTCGTCGAGGTCGTTTTCGTCGCGGATGTCCGCGTGTCGAGGTCGGCGCGGTGCACGTCGCGTCGCGGTCACGGTCGCGGACCTGCCCCGGTGGATGAGGTTAGGGACGGGGCCGAGGACGGCGAGGACGTCCTCCGGGTGGCCGGTGACAACGGCGGCCTCCCGGTGGCCGAGGAATACGGTGTCCTCCGGGTGGCCGAGGACTGCGACGTCCTCCCGGAGCGAGGTGTTCGGGTCTGACTGCGGGCGTGGCGGCCGGGCGGGGCGGCCGGGCGGGGCGGGGCGGGCGCTGCGGCGCTGCGAGCCACCCAGCCCGGAGGGGAGGGGAACGCGCCGGGCACTGCAGGCGGGCCGGGCCGGGGGGCGTGCGGCGTGCTCTCGTGCGCGCACGCGTGCTTGCTCGCACGCCCGTGCGTGTGTGTGTGTGTGCCGCCCAGACACGCTGCGCCTTCGCCACTGCCCGCGCCGCGCCGGGCCCAGGAGGGAAACACCAACACCGCGAGCTCGCCCCCGGCCCCCGCCGCCCCCACCGCGCCTGCGCGGGCCCAACTCGGCGGCAGCGCGGGGGTGGGGGCGGGGGCGGCGGGGTAAGTAGGCCTGGGGGCGGGCGCCAGCGAAGGGGTGACGTCATCGGGGGGCGGCGAGCAGTCTGTCTGGAGGCAGGGGCAGCGGCGCGCGACGCGCCCGGGGGAGTAAAGGCATGGCCCCTGCCGCCCCCGCCACGCCCCGCCACGCCCCGCCACGCCCCGCCACGCCCCGCCACGCCCCACCCCGCCTTTGCCAGTTAAAGGTTGAGCACTATGTACGCGGGAACACCTTTTCCTGCTGCAGCAGCAAAGAGCCTTTGCTCCAGCTCCAGCGGCCGGCCGGGCCGACACGCAAAGGTTAAGGGTGAAGGACTCCAGGAGGGCGGGGCGGGGCGGGGCGGGCAGGAGGCGGAGCAGTGCACCGCCGCGGTGCTGCAGGCCGGACAAGCTGCCCGTGAGGCCGGTGCTGTCACCCCGCACCGCCCCGCCCCGCCCCGCCCCGCCCCGCCCCGCCCCGCCCCGCCTGAGCGCCACTTGAACCGACCAGACCGAAAAGCGATATGAAAACCGCACTAAGCCGATTACCAAAGCTCTCTATTGCTCAGGGGTCGGCCGGGGGGGGAGGGGGGGAAGCCCTCCTCGTCGCCGTCATGCACGCCCGTGTCACGGTCACCCACGGACCATATAACGCACGACAAAAAAGAAAAAAGATGCAGCCCATAATAATTTTAAAAATCAAAATTTTTCCGCGTGAGGACGACTTCTGATTCGTAGGCAACCTGGATGGTAGACGGATAAAATAAAAAAATATAGATTCTGAACAAAAAAAATATAAAAGAGAGAGCATACACTCCTCGATTTTATTTTAACTAAGTTTCGCCGCGGCTCGCACGTCGTAATGCAGCGAGCGCTCCGCTCCGGTCAGCGGGGCGTGGTTAGTTAAGTTGCGCTTTGCTCAGCGGAATCAGTCGCCCCAGCCCAGCCCCAACTGCTAGCCGCGGTTCAAGACCCGGACCCCAGGGGCGGGGCGGGGCGGGGCGGGGCGGGGCGGGGCGGGGCGGGGCGGGGTGCTGGGCAGGGGTGCGTGAACTTGCACGAGTGAGAGATCTCATTGCAGAGACTTACAGGCCGTAATGAGCCGCATCCGCCCTCCCCTCTCGTCTCTCTCTCTCCCTCCCTCACTCTCTCTCACTCTCTCCCTCTCTCTACCTCTCTCTCCCCCTCTCTCTCTCCCTCTCTCTCCCTCTCTCTACCTCTCTCTCTCCCCCTCTCTCCCCCTCTCTCTCACTCTCTGGTAGGCAGCACGTGCAGTCTGAAGCACCCCATTAGTAACTCAGGGCCTTCGTCGTCAAGCAGGCAATATGATTTTCATTGCAAATAATCCACCGCCGGCCTTAACTTTCACAATGGCAGTCGCGAGAGAGACGCCATCCCGGACTAACTCGCGCTAAGTGAGGGCTCTCTTTATTTTTCTTCCCCACCGCGGCGAAATTATTTCAACTTTCTACTGTTTCCTACTTCATGTCATCTTTTTTTTCGGTCGCAATTTCACTTCCACCCGCGCTTGCTTTCAAACGCAGCCCTGGCGCAGTGTGCTCCGGCTGGGATGAGCAAAATTAAGGAGAGCTTAGCCAACTGCTCGACAAGCAGCCGCGGGCGGGGCGGGGCGGGGCGGGGCGGGGCGGGGCGGGGCGGGGCGGGGCGGGGCGGGGGCGGAGCGGGGCGGGGTGGGGCGGGGCGGGGCGGGGCTGGCCACCAGGGTTTTGCGCGCTGAAATCTCTTTAGATCCGCGATGGGATTAGGGCCAGATCCGGGCGGGTTACTCTCACCAGAGCAAGCCTCTCCCGCAGCCCCCGCGCGCGAAGGGGTTTGTGCGGGGAAAATTATAATAGATTTATAATTTTATAACATTTAGAACAATTGCAAGAAAACAAGGCTTATTTTTGTGCAGATGATATCGACTGGGCGCGGGTGGGGTCTGTGCATGTACCCCCCTCCCCGACACCCCCGCGGTGTCGGGCGGGTGAATGGTGGGCCCCACGGGGGGTCACGCACCAGCCCGCGTACTGCTACACTTTACAATTAAAGGGAATATGATAATGAACCAAGTAATAAATTATAGAATTTTTTTTATCTAGCTTGACGTTAGGTGATAATGCAAACAGCTGCCAGCAATCCTCATAAAAATCATATGTTATCAACAAAAAAAAAGGTAACTGAGAAAATACGTCTTAAATTTACTTTTATTTCGCGCACATTTGGATCGCACAACGAAATTTTGAAGATCGCGTCGGAACAGCAACACTTCAATTTTCTTAGATCTCTTTTTTCCTTGCAGTGCCAGCACCCCTTTTCCCAGCTCGGTCCATACCCCCTATGTCCGGTCACTTCCCCCTCGGGCAGTGGACCGTACAGAGCTTGCCCCTTGTCCAGGGGAGGGGGAGGGGAGGGGGAGGGGAGGGGGGAGGGGAGCATAAAAACGTCACACATGGCCCCGCCCTTCCAGCTCCCTGGCACAAGTCCGGCTCCTTCTCCTCCTTCTCTTTCTCTTGCTCCTCCTCCTCCTCCTCCTCCTGCTCCTCCTCCGTTGGCGCCTGTGCGGGCCGGTGCGGGCCGCTACAGTGTCGGGCTCGCGACGGCGCCGCGGCCCGGGGCCGGATATTGATCGGGCGGTGACGGCGGCCCCCGGCGCGCGCCCGACCGTGTTCGCGACCGACGCCCGGCGCCGCGCCGCGCCCGGACCAGGATATTGCCGTCCAGAGAAACTCAGCAACAGGCAAAGGTAGGCAACCGGAGAAGCCAATAGTACCGCGCCGTACACCGGGCGGTATTCCCGCCTGTCTACTCCCCCTGGCGAAGCCTTTGCCTATTGCCACATCTCGCGTCCGATGCAACACTCCGCGTCGTGCTTTGCCTACGGTTTGCCTGCCTCTCCAAGCACACGTAGGCAACAACAGTGCCCGTAGGCTAGCTTCCCTGACGGCTGTCCTGGAGCTGAGGTGGGCGCCACTGGACCAGGGGCATCTCCTGTGATCTGTATTCCGTGTGCCGCCCTGCCCGGCCCCTGAGGAGCAAGAGGGGCCCGCGAGACGAAACGCGTCCCGTCGGAATTTCATCCCCCCCCCCCCGGAAAATTATCTGGTCACGTGTCTTGCACGTACAGGGCTGTGGCCGGGGTGCGCATTCTTCGCAGAGCTGCCCTAATGCCCCGCTGAGACTCTACACCGGTGGTGTGCGCCGTAGTTTTTGGCCACTTTCGCCATCGAGTAATCGGCATTTCCGTTGAACTGATAAACATTTTCCTTCCGCCTTCCGTGATACAGGTGCCAGATACGATGCTGTGTACCAGTGCACGTCACGACATCGATGTTAAAAAATCACGGCAAAACTCGTGCGGGGCCCAGAAAAAGTTTCTTCAACTTCAACTTCAACTTCAACTTGGGTTACATGACTTATTGTAAATATGAAAGTCGCTCAATACACTGGCAGTGACGGGGCTGTTTCTCGCACCAGTTCAGTTCGCATTCACAGTGGGGCGGGCGTAACGCTTACGCGGGTTTATTTTTCCGGGCAGGGGGAGGGGAGGGGGGTGGCAGGGGCGCGAAGCGCGCACTCACAACACGCCAGCGAAAAGGCGCCAGTAAAACAGACAGGGGCTCTCGCGACAAAAATGACATTTAAGAAAATGAGAACAGTGGGGGTTTTGCCCAGCACATCGCCAATCTAGTAGCGGGCACAGGGGCGTTCGCAAGGAAGCGAGGACCAAGAAGAAAACTCACCCCCGTCTGAGCCTCAAGACGGACCGCGCAGAGCGCGTAGCAGGGGTATCATGAGACACCCACACACAGACAGACAGACACACAGACACGCAGACAGACAGTCAGGCAGGTGTCTGGGACACAGTACTCACATGAGGTAGAGTCAGACGGCGTCTCCGCGCTCGGCCATACCGCTCAAACACCTGCGAGCCTCCCTAACCTCTCCGCTCCGGGGCGGGGGTCGGGGCGACTGGTCTGTCGCGTCGTCTGCTAAGGGCCGCACTCGCGACACGCGCTCGGGGTCGACGCGGCGCACCGTTCACATGACGTCGGCCCGCGGGGCGACGCGTCGGACACGGCGAGGAGGACAAGTCGGTCGTCAGCGTGCTCCCGGAGCAGAAAACTCGACGGCAGTTCACAACATGGAGGGCGGGCGCGGGCGCGGGCGGGCAGGGTCGCAGGGACAGGCCCAGGCACGGACCCCCTGCAAGGACCGCGTCCGAAAGCGACACGCCGCCGCCCCGCCCGCTCCCTCGCGCCGCTCCGGGCCGCCCCGCCGGCGCCGCGGACGCAGCCCGGCCAGCATCGATCTCCGAGGGCGCGGCGCGCCTCCGCCGCCCGCCGCCAGGGGGCAGCACCGGCCGAGGCAGGGGGTGGACGGGGCGGGGCGGGGCGGAAGGGGGCGGAGCGCGCGGGACCGTTCAAACACCAGCGCTCGCTAGCTCCCGCCGGGCGGTCGTTTTACGCCGATAAGTGGCGTTTGTTGTTACCCAGGCTTCAAAACGCCCAGAACGAGCCGTAGCGCCACCGTGCCCGTAGGCCTAGCGCTTGTGACTCGTAGCGCCTGCGACCCGTAGCGTTAGCGAGCTGTAGCGCTTGTGATGTGTAGCGCTTGTAATGTGTAGCGCTTATGAAGTTCGTCCTGAATTTTCACTCGCACACTCGTCCCTTTACGTGTGTAAAATTTTTACGATAGTTCGTTTATCGGGTTCCCCGAGCGGGGCACATGAGATAAGCGCGCGCACGTGACCCCGGGGTCCGGATATCCTCGGTCCTATGGCTAAGCAGCGAGCACAGTGAGTGTAGCCACGTGTGGCCCCACTGCCAGCATCTAGCACGGTATTCCCCTCTCCTTTCTTTGCCAAGGTCAGCTCCCCCTCTCCACGGGGCAAAAGAAACTACTGAGAGCACCTGAGCTGGGGAAAAGGTTGTCACGTGGCGAGCCGCGCCGGGACGGGCGTGCAGTGCAGTTTTGTGGCCGGCGAGGAGTGGTGCCCGTCTGTGGACTCGCGACTCCAGCAGTCGACAAGTAACCAGGCCGACAAGCCTTCCCTCACAGCGAAGACTCTTTTTCCACGGCTCTCGAGATGGACGACCTCATATTCTCCATCAACAACATCCAGGACCAGTTCAAGGCCTTGAGCCAGAAGCCGGTGGACCTGCCTCAAATCGTCGTGGTGGGAAGCCAGGTAAGTGGACCTGGCCCGGGCGTTTCTTTGAACGCGCAACAGTGGGATTGCAGGATTGCATACTCGCCAGGGCTGCAGGGGCCATGGCGCCTTTCAGGCGGATAGAGTAGGCAGCCCGCAACACTGATGCGAACTCAAACACCAGATACAAGAGTTGCAAGCTGTGCCGTCAGCTCGGAGGTAACATTTAGGAATATTAAATACGATAAAAAACAATTTAAAGCCAGAAATGTATCCAGAAAAATTTTGAAAATTAAAAGAAATTCACGTGACTCACACTGGTTGCCATCTTGTCTGTTGGTAGAGCTCCGGTAAGAGCTCCGTGCTGGAGTCGATCGTGAGGCGCTCGTTCCTGCCGCGGGGGAGCGGCATTGTGACCCGGTGCCCACTGATCCTGCGCCTCATCAACTGCCCCCAGGGCGACAGGCAGCGCAAGGGCAAGAGTGAGTGAGTGACACTGAGGGAGGGAGGGAACACCCTTTACAATCACCCGTCGTTCAACTCACTTTCTTTTTCTAGGTGCCGATTTGGAAGAATGGGGTGAATTTGATGAAGAGGAAACATTCTACAAGATTGATAAAATTCAGGGTGAAATTGAGAACAGGACTAAGAAACTTGCGGGTAAGAACAAAAATATATCCTCACAACCAATTGTTCTCAAGATATATTCTCCAAACGTTCTGACGCTGACCCTTGTGGATTTACCGGGTATCACAAAGGTAGGTGTAGCCCAACTGTTTTTCATGTATCTGACATCTTGATAATTTTCCTAACTCTGAACTAAATCCTCATTTAGGTAGCTGTTGGAGATCAGCCGGATAATATAGAGGAGCAAATTGTTGCATTAATTAATAAGTTTATTGAAAACCCCAAAAGTATTATTTTGGCTGTTATTCCAGCTAACACGGATATGGCTGCTAATGATTGTCTCAAAATGGCAAGGAGAGTTGACCCTGAGGGTGAACGTACCTTAGCTGTTGTGACAAAACTTGATTTGATGGATAGAGGTTTGGCACACCAAGATACCCAATACTTCTTAGAGTGTTACTTTATAAGTTACTTAAAGATTTGTTATTATTTTGGCAGGCACTGATGCAACTGATATTTTGACTGGAATGTGTATCCCAGTAAAACTTGGCATCATAGGTGTTGTCAATAGAGCGCAGGAGGATATTAATACGGGAAAGGTATTCATATATTATTTTTAAAAAAAATTCAGCCCTAAAATTTTCTATTTTTTAAAAATTTCAAAGAAGCAGGAGGATAATGTCTTGATCTGCTGCAGTCTTTGATTTGGTACGTTTCTGAGTCTTATTTTACTATTTAAATTCTCCTTTTTCAGAGTGTGGAGGATGCTCTGCTGGATGAAGAAAATTATCTGAAGGAAAAGTATCCAGATTTAGCAGATAGAAATGGAAGTCCTTACCTATCGAAAATGCTGCAAACATTACTTATACGTCACATCAAAACCTGTCTACCTGATGTGAAAGTAGGTTTTTAGGAAGTAGAGGACACTCTGAAGTGTTTCCTTTTCCTTTTTTGAAATTAAAAGTTGTGTGTTTGGTTTTAGGATTCCTTTTTAAAAAGGCTTGAAGAGTGCAGGTGTGTTCTGGAACAGTGTGGTACAAAAGTCACTGATGAAAAAGCCTGCTTACTGAACATGATAGGCAACTTTTCCACTGGTTTTCAAGATATGCTGAGTGGAGGAGTTATGGATTTGGAGTCTCTGCATCTGTAAGTTGTTCTACTCTGACCAGTGTAAGGTCCTAGTTTTGTAAGAAAGTTTAACTCAAGATAATACAGCACGAGCTTAATGTGGTGTTACATTTTTGGAACATAATCCAGTTAAAATAATGCTTACTCTATCTTTAGGGCAGGAGGATCAAAACTGTGCCATCTCTTTAAAAATTTGGACCATGAACTTACCTCTGTGGACCCATGCCGGCAATACAGTAATGAACAAGTTATCTTAGCTATCCGTCAAACAAGTGGTCCAGAGCCACCTATGATATTTTCTGAAAGGGCTTTTGAGGCATTGATGAGACCACTCATTAAAACAATGCGCCTACCTTCAAAGGTTTGTATCCAGAATGTGGCCGAGGAACTAAAAGAAGTTTGTCAGATGTGTCGTCCGAAAGAAGTATCCAACAGATTTCCCAAAGCAGCTCAAGGAATGTTAACAGTTGTAGAGGAACTGATTGACAAACATACTGAAGTCACACAAGAGTTTGTAAGTCTCCAATATTTTTACATATTGCGCAAATGTTAGATCTCTACCAAAATTTCAAGATTTAGGCTCTCAAAATTTAAATGAGTGTTTTCTTCTTCTTCTAAGGTAAAACAGACAATAGACATTGAGGAGGGGCACATCACTCACAGCCACTTTCTGAAATTTAAAAATGAGGCATTCCAACAAATTTTGAAAGAAGAAGACACTTCAAAACTTATAATGCCTTTCACTGGTCAAACTTACCTCAGGAAAAGTGGGGAACTCCAAAAACTGAATATATTAAAGCCTTCAGTTCAAGATGTCAAACACGTTATGATACTGGGTATGCATCTAGCTTCATGAAATATTTTATCTTTTGCCTTAAGATGTCTGCTTATTGCAGTGTGAGTTGCCACCAGGTACTGTTAATTAATTGTCTAAAATTAATATTGACAGGGCAAATGTTGCAAATTTATTACAATGTGGTGGCAAATCGAGTTCAAGATACTGTGACTAAGGCCACTATGACATATTTAGTGAATGGTCTTCAAAAGAATATTCAGCTGGAACTTGCTGCACAGTTGGGGAACATGGCTCAAAAGCTCTTCAAAGAGGATCACACTATTACTCTTCTAAGAAGCCAAAAGGAGAAGGAATTTATTGTAATTACAAATTTTGTATCTGTCACTGTCACATGCTGTTTTTACTTTAGATATGTTTTAAAAAAAATTCCTACCCTGGTTTCAGGCCCTGAGAAACTCGTTGAGGGAATTGGACAACTTAGATTACATTATGGCAAATCAGATGGACGTTTAAATTTATCTGTCATCTTTCGCACAATTAGTTTCCCATCATAATAAAAGATTCAAATCAGAGGAAAGTTTTGTTTTTTATTGACAACAAGTTACCGCTTTTTACCACTTTATATTATTCCTTCGGGAGGTTTACTGTCGCCAAAATTTTCCATGTTTTCACGCTCAGGAAAAGGCACCCAGTAGTGTTTTTTGTCCAAGTCCCAAGCCCGGTACACTCTGACTGGCACTGAAAAAACTTTCCGCCAGCTTTCGATATGTTGTTACTCAGGCTTCAAAACGCCCAGAAAAGTATTTCTTGTGCGAACAATTTTTCGAGCCGACACTTAGAAAAATTCCGCTTAGGAAAAGGCACCAAAAGGCGTTTGTTGTTACCCAGGCTTCCAAACGCCCAGAACGAGCCGTAGCGCTACCGAGCTGTAGCGCTTGTGACCCGTAGCGCCTGCGACCCGTAGCGTTAGCGAGCTGTAGCGCTTGTGATGTGTAGCGCTTGTGATGTGTAGCGCTTGTGATGTGTAGCGCTTGTGATGTGTAGCGCTTGTGATGTGTAGCGCTTGTGGTGTGTAGCAGTGCTGCCAGAAAATCAGGCAATAAAGCGCCCAAACACAGCTGAGTGCAGCGGGCTGCATCTCCGCCTGCCTACTAGGCGACAACTCAGCACGGGTGCGTGCATGTTGCCTAGTAGCCAGGCGCAGACGCAGCCCGCTTCACTCCGCTGTGTTTGGGTGCTCTATTGCCTACTTTTCTGGCAGCACTGGTGTGTAGCGCTTGTGAACTTCGTCCTGAATTTTCACTCGCACACTCGTCCCTCCACGTGTGTGAAATTTTTACGACAGTTCGCTTATCGGGTTTCCCGAGCGGGGGACCGGAGATACGCGCGCGGCCGCTGCAATCTGCATACTCAGAGCTGCCTGGCTGGACCGGGCCGTGGCGGGCCGGGCCGTGCTATGACTAAGCGGCGAGCACAGCTGTGCTCACTGAGTGAGTGTAGCTCGTGTGGCCCCACTGCCAGCGCGCGCACGGTATTCCCCTCTCCTTTCTATCCGAAGGTCAGCTCCCCCTCTCCACGGGGCAAAAGAAACTGCTGAGAGCAGCTCCTGGGCCAGCCGGGGAATAGGATGTCACGTGGCGAGCCGCGCCGGGACGGGCGTGCAGTACAGCTTTGTGGCCGGCGAGGAGTGGTGCCCGTCTCTGGACTCGCGACTCCAGGCTCTGCTCCAGCAGGCGACAAGTAACCAGGCCGAAAAGCCTTCCCTCACAGCGAAGACTCTTTTTCCACGGCTCTCGAGATGGACGACCTCATATTCTCCATCAACAACATCCAGGACCAGTTCAAGGCCTTGAGCCAGAAGCCGGTGGACCTGCCTCAAATCGTCGTGGTGGGAAGCCAGGTAAGTGGACCTAGACCGGGCGTTTCTTTGAACGCGCGGGGGATTGCGGGATTGCATACTCGCCAGGGCTGCAGGGGCCATGGCGCCTTACGGGCGGATGAAGGTAGGCAGACCCGCAACACTGGCGCGCACTCAAAGAAACACCCGATACAAGAGTTGCAAGGTGTGCCTTCAGTTCGGAGGAAACATTCAGGAATATTAAGGACGATTAAAAATAATTTAAAGCCAGAAATGTATCCAGAAAAATTTTGAAAATTAAAAAAAATTAATGTGACTCACTGGTGGCCATCTTGTCTATTTGTAGAGCTCCGGTAAGAGCTCCGTGCTGGAGTCTATCGTGAGGCGCTCGTTCCTGCCGCGGGGGAGCGGCATCGTGACCCGGTGCCCACTGATCCTGCGCCTCATCAACTGTCCCGAGGGCGACAGGCTCCGCGAGGAGAGCGGTGAGTGAGTGACAGTGACGGAGGGAGGGAACACCCTTTACAATCACCCGTCGTTCAACTCACTTTCTTTTTCTAGGTGTCGATTTGGAAGAATGGGGTGAATTTGATGAAGAGGAAACATTCTACAAAATTGATCAAATTCAGAGTGAAATTGAGAGAAGGACTGAGCAACTTGCGGGTGAGAACAAAAATATATCCTCACAACCAATTGTTCTCAAGATATATTCTCCAAACGTTCTGACGCTGACCCTTGTGGATTTACCGGGTATCACAAAGGTAGGTGTAGCCCAACTGCTTTTCATGTATCTGACATCTTGATAATTTTCCTAACTCCAAACTAAATTTAGGTAGCTGTTGGAGATCAGCCAGATAATATAGAGGAGCAAATTGTTGCATTAATTAATAAGTTTATTGAAAACCCCAAAAGTATTATTTTGGCTGTTATTCCCGCAAACACGGATATGGCTGCTAATGATTGTCTCAAAATGGCAAGGAGAGTTGACCCTGAGGGTGAACGTACCTTAGCTGTTGTGACAAAACTTGATTTGATGGATAGAGGTTTGGCACACCAAGATACCCAATACTTGTTAGAGTGTTATTTTATAAGTTACTTAAAGATTTGTAATTATTTTCGCAGGCACTGATGCAACTGATATTTTGACTGGAATGATTATCCCAGTAAAACTTGGCATCATAGGTGTTGTCAATAGAGCACAGGAGGACATTAATAAGGGAAAGGTATTCAAATATAATTTTTAAAATATTTTCAGTTCTATTAATTATCTATTCTTTAAAAATTTTAAAGCAGCAGGGTAGCGTCTTGATCTGCTGCAGCCTTTGATATGGTACTTTTCTGAGTCTTATTTTACTATTTAAATTCTCCTTTTTCAGAGTGTGGAGGATGCTCTGCTGGATGAAGAAAATTATCTGAAGGAAAAGTATCCAGATTTAGCAGATAGAAATGGAAGTCCTTACCTATCGAAAATGCTGCAAACATTACTTATACGTCACATCAAAACCTGTCTACCTGATGTGAAAGTAGGTTTTTAGGAAGAAGAGGACACTCTGAAGTGTTTTCTTTTCCTTTTTTGAAATTAAAAGTTGTGTGTTTGGTTTTAGGATTCCTTTTTAAAAAGGCTTGAAGAGTGCAGGTGTATTCTGGAAGAGTGTGGTACAAAAGTCACTGATGAAAAAGCCTGCTTACAGAACATGATAGGCAACTTTTCCACTGGTTTTCAAGATATGATGAGTGGAGGATTTGTGGATATGGAGTCTCTGCATCTGTAAGTTGTTCTACTCTGACCAGTGTTAGGTCCTAGTTTTGTGAGAAAGTTTAACTCAAGATAATACAGCGTGAGCTTAATCTGGTGTGACATTTTTGGAACATAATCCCGTTAAAATAATGCTTACTCTATCTTTAGGGCAGGAGGATCAAAACTGTGCCATCTCTTTAAAAATTTGGAACATGAACTTACCTCTGTGGAACCCTACTTGGAATACAGTAATGAACAAGTTATCTTAGCTATCCGTCAAACAAGTGGTCCAGAGCCACCTATGATATTTTCGGAAAGGGCTTTTGAGGCATTGATGAGACCACTCATTACAACTATGCGACTACCATCAAAGCTTTGTATCCAGAATGTTGCCGAGGAACTAAAAGAAGTTTGTCAGATGTGTCGTCCGAAAGAAGTATCCAACAGATTTCCCAAAGCAGCTCAAGGAATGTTGACAGTTGTAGATGAAATTATTGACAAACTTACTGAAGTCACGCAAGAGTTTGTAAGTCTCCAGTATTTTTACATTTTGCGCAAATGTTAGATCTCTACCAAAATTTCAAAGTTTTACTCTCTCAAAATTTAAATGAGTGTTTTCTTCTTCTTCTAAGGTAAAACAGACAATAGACATTGAGGAGGGGCACATCACTCACAGCCACTTTCTGAAATTTAAAAATGAGGCATTCCAACAAATTTTGAAAGAAGAAGACACTTCAAAACTTACGATGCCTTTCACTGGTCAAACTTTCCTCAGGAAAAGTGGAGAACTACATAAAATGAATATATTAAAGCCTTCAGTTCAAGATTTCAAACATGTTATGATACTGGGTATGCATCTAGCTTCATAAAATATTTTATCTTTTGCCTTAAGATGTCTGCTTATTGCAGTGTGAGTTGCCACCAGGTACTGTTAATTAATTGTCTAAAATTAATATTGACAGGGCAAATGCTACAAATTTATCACGATGTAGTGGCAAATCGAGTTCAAGATACAGTGACTAAGGCCACTATGACATATTTAGTGAATGGTCTTCAAAAGAATATTCAGCTGGAACTTGCTGCACAGTTGGGGAACATGGCTCAAAAGCTCTTCAAAGAGGATCACACTATTACTCTTCTTAGAAGCCAAAAGGAGAAGGAATTTATTGTAATTACAAATTTTGTATCTGTCACTGTCACGTGCTGTTTTTACTTTAGTTGTGTTTTTTTAAAAATAAATCTTACCCTGGTTTCAGGCCCTGAGAAACTCGTTGAAGGAATTGGACAACTTAGATTACATTATGGCAAATCAGATGGACTGTTAAATTTCTATCTGTCATCTTTCGCACAATGGGTTTCCCATCATAATAAAAGGTTCAAATCAAAGGAAAGTTTTGTTTTTTATTGACAACAAGTTACCGCTTTGACCAATTTATATTATTAATGCATAAAATTCAATGCATTTATGAAATTAATAATGAACAACTCTTAGTATGAAACTGACACATTTTTAATGTCACTATGATACAGTGCCATTTGTCTGTAAGCAAAATTCTTAGCCAATTATCACACAATTTGTCTTATTTGTCCCCTCCTATTTTTTTTTTTTTCGCGTCAGCACCCCATTGTTATCATTGTTATGTTCTTCGTCCTTTACTTCTTCCTCAGTGACGGGTATTCCCCTCGCCCGTCCCCCCCCCCACCCCTCGCCCCTCACCCCTCACCCCACCTCCTGCCGAGAGCATCCCCGAGCGTCCTGAGAGTCAAAAGGGATTGTTTGCGTAGCCTGGTGCACCGGTACCGAGTTCAGTGTCTGTGCAGCCTTCTGGAAGGCGAGTCGGTGCCCGTCTCTGGATTCGCTTCGCTACCCAGGTTTTGCTCAAGCAGGGGTTAAGTGACCAGGCAAACAACCCTTCCATCACAGCGACCGCTCTTTCTGCGCGTTCCTCGAGATGGACGACTTTATACTATCGATAAATAATATCCAGGACCAGTTCAAGGCCTGGAGCAAGAAGCCGGTGGACCTACCCCAAATCGTCGTGGTGGGAAGCCAGGTAAGCGCAACAGGCTCTGCCATCGCCTCGACACGGCACTCACGAAACGTCATGGACGATTGAGGACAATTTAGAGCCGATACTGTATTCAGGAAAAGTTTGGAAAGGTAAGAAACCTTTCATGTGACTCACCCTGGTTGCCATCTTGTTATTTCCACTTGTAGAGCTCCGGTAAGAGCTCCGTGCTGGAGTCGATCGTGAGGCGCTCGTTCCTGCCGCGGGGGTGCGGCATCGTGACACGGTGCCCACTGATCCTACGCCTCATCAACTGCCCCGAGGGCGACAAGCTCCGCGAGGACAAGAGTAAGTGAGTGACTCAGTCGCATTTTACTACGGGCAATTCAGCTCGAGGGAAAAACCCTTCCTTCCTCTTTTTTCTTCTTCTTTTTTTTTTTCTTTTTCTGGGCAATCATTATTTACCTGACCTTCTTTCCAGATTTTGATTATGATGGATGGAATAAGTGGGAAGAATGGGGTGAATTCAACAATGAAGAAACATTTTATAGAATTGATGAAATTCAGGGTGAAATTGAGAGAAGAACTGCAGAACTTGCGGGTGAGAATAAAAAAATATCCTCACAACCAATTGTTCTCAAGATTTTTTCTCCAAACGTTCTGACTCTGACCCTTGTGGATTTGCCGGGCATCACAAAGGTAGGTCTGGGCCCACTACTTTTCACGTACCTGACAACTTGGTAATTTTCCTAACTCTGAATTAAATACTCATTCAGGTACCTGTTGGAGATCAGCCTCAAAATATAGAAGATCAAATTGTTAAATTAATTAACAAGTTTATTGAAAACCCAAAATGTATTATTTTGGCTGTTATTCCCGCAAACACTGACATGGCTGCTAACGATTGTCTTAAAATGGCAAGGAGAGTTGACCCTGAGGGTGAACGTACTTTAGCTGTTGTGACAAAACTTGATTTGATGGATAGAGGTTTGGCACACCAAGATACCCAATATTTGTTAGAGTGTTATTTTATAAGTTACTTAAAGATGTGTAATTATTTTGTCAGGCACTGATGCTACTGATGTTTTGACTGGAATGATTATCCCAGTAAAACTTGGCATTATAGGTGTGGTGAACAGAGCGCAAGAAGACATAGATAGTGGAAAGGTATTAAATTTGTAATGATAGAGAGGGAAAAAAAATGCCTGAGTGAAGTATTCTACTAAACTTTTTACTGAAGCAGACGTGTTGTGATCCTCTGTATCCTTTAATTTGGCATTTTTCCTCGTTAAGTTTCATTCTTTAAATATTTATTTTTCAGAGTGTTGAAGACGCTCTTCAATATGAAGAAACTTTTCTTAAGAAGAAGTACCCAGATTTGGCGGGTAGAAATGGTACTCCATACCTATCAAAAATGCTACAAAATTTACTTATCAGGCACATCAAAACGTGTCTGCCAGAAATGAAAGTTGGTTTCATGAAGAAGAATATGTGACACTAAAGCGAATTCTTTTGTATTAACAGTTGTCTGTTTTGGTCTTAGGCTTCTTTTTTGGAAAAGCTTGAAGAGTGCAGGATTACTCTAGAAAAGTGTGGAACAAAACTCACTGATGAAAGAGGCTGCTTACACAATATGATTGGCACCTTTTGCACTGCTTTCGAGGATATGATGGATGCAGGATTTGTGGATTTAGAGTCAGTGCATCTGTAAGTTGGTATACTTTGACCAGGTCCTAGTTTTGAAAGAAGGGAAGGGAAGCACAGGACAGTGTGAGCTTAGTCCAATGTGACAGTTTCTGATTTAAAATGTCCTCTGTTCAAATAATAGGCGAATGAGCATAATAATAATTTGTTTTCATAAAAAGATATTAAATTGCATCCCCTTTCAGGACTGGAGGATCTAAATTATGTTGCCTCTTCAAAGACTTGGAACGTGAAGTTACCTCTGTTGATCCATGCCAGAAGTATAGTAATGAACAAGTTATGCTAGCTATCCGTCAAACTAGCGGTCCAGAGCCACCCATTATATTTTCTGAAAGGGCTTTTGAGGCATTGATGAGACCACTCATCACAACTATGCGACTTCCATCAATGCTTTGTATCCAGAGTGTAGCTCAGGAAATGAAAGAAGTTTGTCAGATGAGTCTTCCTAAAGAATTGTCAAGCAGGTTTCCCAAGGCTGTTAAAGGAATGTCGACAGTTGTAGATGAAATGATAGACAAACTTTCTGAATACACACAAGACTTTGTAAGTTCCGTATTTTGACATTTTGACATATACTGCACAAGTGTTGAAGCTGTAATAAAATTCCAAGTTGTATGCGCCTGAAACTTATATTAATGTTGTCTCTTTTTTCTTAGGTGAAACAGACAATAGATATAGAAGAAGGCCATATAACACATAGCCACTTTCTGAAATTTAAAAATGAAGCATTCCAAGAAATTTTGAAAGAAGAAGACCCTGGACAACTGACCATGCCTTTTTCCGGCAAAACTTGCCTCAGAACCAAAGGAGAAAGCATGAATATATTACAACCAACAATCCAGGATGTAAAACATGTTATGATACTTGGTAGGCATCTTGCTGCATAAAGTATTTTGTCTATAACCTTAAGATACTGTATCTTCAAACAGCAGTTGAGTATCTCCCTTGTACAGTTAGTTGTCTAACATTAATATGCATTGACAGGTGAAATGCTACAAATTTATCACGATGTAGTGGCCAATCGGGTAAAGGATACGGTGACTAAGGCAACTATGACATACTTAGTCAATGGTCTTCTAAAGGATATCCAGCTGCAGCTTGCTGCACAGTTAGGCGACATGGTAACAAAGCTCTTCCAAGAGGACGAAAATGTTACTCTTCTAAGAAGCCAAAAGGAGAAGGAATTTGTGGTAATTACAAATTTTGTATTCACATTCTATTTTTCATCTGGTTCTTTTGTTTTTAATTAATTAATTAATTCTTATTTTTGTTTAAGGCCCTGAAAAATTCTCTGAAGGAATTGGATGCTTTAGATTTTAATATGGCAAATCAGGTTGACCTTTAATATCCTATCTGGCATCTGGAGCAAGATGGATTTGTCATCATTAAATGCAAAACAAATGAAAGTTTTCTCCCTTGGATTTTTGTTATTTGGACATTGATTTTTGATTATCTGGTATTTGATATTAAATGCACACAATATTATGCATACTGTATAAAACTATAAGTGTAAGAAATGATAATTAAAGTAACGTTTCAAATACTAGCTCATACTTACAATATGCAACCTTTGCTTTTATAGTACATTCTAATTGTATTTCTAATGGCAGTATAAAATATCCTTACTATCTAACACAAACACAGATGAAGATCATAATCTCAAGTCTCAGGCAAAAACACTAGTAAAACGTTACGGAGAAAAAAATGAAAAACCCTCATTATGAAACCGACACATTTTAAATGTCATTGTGACACAGAGCTTGTGTGTCAGTCCCTCCGTTTCCTGGCCCGAGTCGTCTGCTGTACAAAGTCAGTTCTTAGCAGACGACGGTGTCCTTGGAGTGGGCGGGGCGGGGGCTACCAGAAGCACGCGGGCCCTACCTCCAGCCAGAAGCTCTGCCCCTCCTTCCCTGTGTCCTTGACGGCCATGTCCAGGACGGGCAACCGGACGGTCTTGTCCGTCTTGTAGGTCAGCACCGTCTTGGACCACTCGTGCTTGCGGTGCTGTACGACAAACGCAGCATTTTTTTAGCCACACGGGTTGAGTGGAGCTGGCGCATTGCATCGGGTGTTGCCTACCCGCTAGGCGTCCCCCAAGGGTCAGGAAAGCGCTTACCTTGCAGCCGTCCTCGAGGACCTCGTAGCGGAAGCGCTGGTTGCCGCGGGCGGTGAGCTCGGCGTCGTTGTACGCGAGGAACTTGACCGCCTTGCGGTACGTGTTCTTGGCGGCGTCGTGGTACGCCACCGAGCCCTTGCAGTGGTACGTCAGGTTCTGCTGCGCGTTGGTGGACAGCAGCTGCAGGAAGCCCAGCTGGTTGCTGTCCGACTTGTAGGTCAGCTGCGGACAGAACAGCCCCGAACCCATTAGGGTTTTACAACTTCTCCCGACTTCCCGCTAATTCGAAAAATAATTCAAAGAAAATTAAGGAGTTTTCAAGTAAAGAAAAATTCAAGGAAAATGTGTCCATTAAAATTGAGGCTCTTTCTCGCCTTGCCCGGCCCGCCGGGGCCCGGTGAGCAGCAGCTGGTGCTCCGCTCCTACCTTGATGCCGTCGGCCAGGTCGCCCAGCCACACCTCCTGCTCGTCCCCGCGGTAGTTGACCTCGGGCGAGCGGCTGGGCTGCGGCACCACGCACGTCGCGCGCCTCTCCATGTCGCACACGGCCAGGATGGCGTCGCGGGGGTCGCCGTCGTTGGGGTCGATCCAGTACTCGCCTGGAGGAGAGACAGACAATAAAATTGCAGAAAGATATCGGGAAAATTCACGGCACGAGTACACTGAAATTCAGAGTGGTTTCTCTCCGTGGTGATCCTCAACCTGAGGGCAGCTCGGGGTGCGCGACGTGGAGGTCCCTGCACGTCCTGGCGGGCGCGTCCTTCTTGCCGTCGGGCCGACGGAAGCGCTCGAGGGACTCCTTGACGTGGTTGTACGCCTTGAGCAGGAGCTCGCGCCGCTCCGCCTCGGACAGCTCCTTGCCGAAGATCCTGGGTGGCTCGTCTCCGCCCATCATCGGGTCCGGCCCCTGGAACGCAAAGGAACGGGTTGGTGCGACGGTTCCAGGCGCCGCTCCAGGAGGGTTTCTCCAGGCGCACTCACCTTGCTCTGCGACTGGCCCATGAGCGCCGCCAGAGCCGCCGTGTCGTAGCCGATCGTCTCGCCTGGAGGCCCTGGAGGCCCCGGGGGTCCTGGATTTCCAGGGCTGCCGTGCGAGCCTGAGTCGCCGGGCGGCCCCCTGGGGCCGGGGGGTCCGGACAGGCCCTGCGGCCCTGGACCGCCGTCCCTTCCAGGACTACCTGCGGGCGGAGAGCAAAGTGTCAGTTGCAGTTCCAGGCGCCGAGCCCCGAGCTCCCCACTGGTCCGTACCTCTCTGCCCCGGCTCCCCGTCCTTGCCCGGACTGCCCGGCAGGCCCGCCATCCCCTTCTCGCCGTTCAGCCCCTGTCGGCAGACCACCACGCTCGCATCACAAAATTTAATAGCGAATTACAAGTAATTTGTTTTTAAATCCCTACCGGCGTCCCCGGCAGCCCCTGCAGGCCGATGAGCCCGCGGTGTCCCTTGGCGCCCTTGGGGCCTAACTCTCCCCGCTCTCCCTTGCCGCCCTCCGGCCCGGGTGGGCCGGGCTTGCCCCGCGGTCCCTGTCGGAGAGAAGAGAGTGTGAGTGCGCGCCCCGCCCCGCCGCGCGTCGCGGAGGACGCCCCGGAGGACGCCCCGGAGGACGCCCCGGAGGACGCCCCGGAGGACGCCCCGGAGGACGTGCTCCCGACGGTATCTCACCAGCTGCCCCTCCGCTCCCGGCGGCCCCATCTCCCCGCGGAGGCCGCGCTCGCCTGGGGTCCCCGCCGGTCCCTGCTGTCCTGGAGGACCCTGGAAGACGAGAACAGAGAACAGGGGTCAGCACCAGGCACCACGCTCCGGCGCAGCGCCGAGCGAAAATGTCATCGTCCTCACCGGAAGTCCTGGCGACCCTGGATTTCCAGGCCCGCCCGCCGGTCCGATCGGCCCCTTATCTCCAGGGCGTCCGCTGATTCCAGGAGGTCCCATCTTGCCCGGGGGTCCCTCTGGTCCGTGCTCGCCGGTGGGGCCCGGGGGGCCCGGGGGCCCGGCCAGGCCGACGGGGCCCGGGGCGCCCTCCGAGCCAGGCTTCCCCGCCGGTCCCGCCTCGCCCTGCGCAGAGAGAGAGTGGAGTGGGTACAGTGGCGAGCCCCGTGGAGGTAGGCAACACGCGCGGGGAGTCTAACTCCAGACGCTCACCGAGGCGCCCCGCAGCCCCCGCGCGCCCGGAGGTCCTGTAGGTCCTGGCAGTCCCGGCAGCCCGCGTTCACCTGCAGGACGAAAAGCAGGGCGTTCACACCGTCCGCCACCTAGCGACCGCGTCCCGCACCGCCTCCTCGACGCCTACCTGGAGAGCCCTGGGGGCCGGCCTGGCCCGCGGGGCCGGGGGGCCCCTCCGCGCCCGCGTCGCCCTTGAGGCCCTCGAGCCCCGGCGCGCCCTGGAGTCCCTGCGGCCCTGGGTTGCCCGGCCTGCCCATGTCGCCCGCCGTGCCCTTGATGCCGGGGACGCCCGCTGGCCCGGGCGGCCCGGGGTTACCAGGGTGACCCTGCAAGAACAACGCCATGAGACCTCGCCGCCCTGGCCGAGTACACGTATGGAGAGAATAATTTGCGAGTGTGCGGAGGAACTCTGTCCCCTGAGCGCCGGTGGCGCTGCCGCGCTGCACTTACCGCCTGGCCCTGCTCGCCGGGCCGGCCCGGGGGCCCCATGAGGCCGCTCTCCCCGCGGGGCCCCGTCTCGCCCCTGGCGCCCTTGGCGCCCGTGAGCCCCACGAGCCCGGGCGGGCCCTGCTCGCCGGGGATGCCCGCCGGCCCCGGGTTACCCTGCTCGCCCTTCATGCCGTTCATGCCGCGCTCGCCCTTGGAGCCGGGCAGCCCGATGAGGCCCTGCGCGCCTGGGAACCCTGGCGGCCCGGGGGTGCCCGCTGGCCCGCGGTCTCCCGGGGACCCCGCGGCCCCGGACTCACCGGGCGGGCCGGGGGGTCCCGTCTCACCGCGCTCCGCCGGCTCACCGGGCGGACCCGGCGCGCCCTGGATACCCTGCGGACCACGCTCGCCGGCGCGACCTGCGGGCAGACGTAACCGTGACAACACCTCCCGCACCTGGAGACACGCCTGGAGCCTGGAGCTGGAGGTCGGCGCCTACCTGCGGGGCCCTCTGGCCCGATGGGACCCGTCGCGCCGCGCTCGCCCTTGTCTCCAGGGAGTCCAGGCAGGCCCCTGCCTCCGGGGAGGCCCTGGAACGCAACAGGTAGGTCAGGTCATTCTGCAGGACGGCTCGCTCGGGGAGCTGCGGGGAGTGACGCGATGCTCACCACCAGACCCATGGGCCCCTGGTGACCCTTGCTGCCCTTGGACCCGGGCTGCCCGGGCTGTCCGTCAGCGCCCTGCGTGCCGGCCTCACCCCGCGCCCCTGGAGTTCCAGGAGGGCCGACGGGGCCCCTCTCCCCTGGGAAGCCACGCTCACCACGGGAGCCCGCCTGTCCCGGGGGACCTGGCGGCCCCTGCACTCCAGCCTCGCCGTCTTTTCCAGGAGAACCCGGGTTTCCAGGCTGTCCAGGAAGGCCCTGAAAACAAGCACACGATCTGATTGTTTCACTGCGCGCACGAGAGAGTCGCAGGTATTGCGTCTGCGCACTGACCTGGAAACCTGTGGGCCCTGCCGGTCCCGGGGGACCCCGCTCTCCGTCCGCTCCGGGAGGTCCTGGAGGACCCTGGACTCCAGTCGCGCCGTCCTTGCCCGCGTCTCCGCGCGGCCCGGTGGACCCGGGCGGGCCGGGCTCGCCGTCCTTACCGGGTTCACCCTGCGACAGACACCCGGCGCGTGAGACTACGGCGCCTGCGAACCGCGGGTAGGCAACCCAACGCGCACGGCGGCCGCGCGGGCCGGCCTACCCGCCGGCGCTGGCCGGCCCCGCCCCCACACTCACCGTCAGCCCCTTGTCGCCGGGCATGCCCACGGGCCCCGGGAGGCCCTGCAGTCCCTGGGGGCCCTGCTCGCCCGGCTTGCCGTCCGCGCCCTGGATGCCCCGCTCGCCGGGGTTGCCCGTCTTGCCCGGCGGCCCCGGGCGGCCCGCGGGCCCCCGCAGCCCCTGCAGCCCCGGGGTGCCCGGCCGGCCCGACTCGCCCGAGGCGCCCTTGAGCCCCTGCGGGCCCTGCGCGCCGCGGTCGCCGGACTGCCCCTTGGGGCCCGGCGCGCCGTCCGGCCCCGGGAGCCCCCGCTGCCCCGCCACGCCCCGCTCGCCGGGGGGGCCGCTGGAGCCCGTGGGCCCCCGCATCCCCCGCTTGCCCCGCTTGCCCTCCGGCCCCGCCGCCCCCGGCAGCCCGCGCTGCCCGATGGCGCCCGTCTCGCCCTTCATGCCGGACTCGCCCTTGAATCCACGCTCACCAGGGGTACCCTGCAAAAAAAAATTGAATAAAACATGAAATTTTAAGATTTTTCTGCTGAGCGAGCGACGCTCATGGCCTAACAGGAACAAAAGTTTCCGGTCACAACCATTAGCAATTTTTTTTCTGTGTACCAATTTCTCCTTTCAGCTTTACTATCCACGGAAAAAAATTAGAAAAAAATAAAAATAAGTGCGCGGTATTTGAACCACTGCCCCCTGCTCCTACGAGCATTGTCGATACCAATGACGCTACGCGGCCGGCCTAGCTGCGCACGGAGAGGAGGCGTACTTATGACTCCAGGTTCGTTTCTTCGGTGACTGTGGCTTCTCGCGCAGCATGACTCCTAGTGGTCCGGTATCAGGTACCGTGACGTCGTAGCCGTGCCGGCACAGTGTCCGCCCGGAGAGTAGCAGAACGAAGGTTCGAATCTTAGCCAAAACTTTAATTTTTCTGAGGACAACAACTTGGAACTTGGAGTGGAATTCAAGCCCCCCATTTCAACCGAGCTCCCTCGTGGAATCGCCGACGGTCTAGTGGTCTTAGTGCCGCGAAAGCCGTGGGGTGTCTGTGAGACTCGGCACATGGGGCCTGGTTCAAACCCAGGTAGGTTCTTCACTGGTAGCGACAGCGGGTTGCCAGGAAGTTCCGTCCCATGCCCACGACTGGTGGTCGGTCGTGGGGTCATAAGTCCTAGAATCTGGCTCCAAAAATAGCTTTTCCATGCTCTGGGGACAGGGCAGTTCGGTTAACCACCGTACGACTAAATCTGGCAGTACGGGGATCAAATCTGTCGAATTGCGCGACAGGATCGCAGTCCAAGAAGCACCGGTTCCCATAAGAACACCGAAGTAGTTGGCTGCCACGGGGGGTAAAAGCCCTGTGCCTGGCGGGAACCGCAACCTCCCTCGGGAGGTTTACTGTCGCAAAAATTTTCCATGTTTTCACGCCACCCTTTCACTTGCAGACCACGTACGTAATTTTTCAAGTTTAAGCTCGAAAATGTCTGGATGCTTTCGATATGTTGTTGCCCAGGTTTCAAAATGCCCCAAAAAGTATATCTTATGTGAACAATTTTTTTTCGAGCCGACACTAAAAAAAAATTCCAACGGAAGCAAGAAAGTTCGAGAATGAAATAAAAATGAAGGAGGTGGGAATTGAACTCCGGTCCTGCGGTTGACAGTCGGACAACCGATGTAGACTCCGTTCTGCCTGTGCTCGTGGCGGTGTACACGGGTCGGACAAAGCGGAGGTCGGACTGCAGCTCCTGGCTAGCATTAGGACTGCAGGTCCTGGCTAGTACACTGACGTCGACCCTTTTCTCCTGCAACCTACCGGAAGGCCCTTGACTCCGGGTTCTCCAGGGCTGCCGTTGAGGCCCGGAGGCCCTCTCGCTCCGGGGAAGCCTGGGGGCCCCGCGATGCCGGGGGAGCCGGCGCTGCCCTTGTCCCCGGGGCTGCCGTCCTTGCCGGAGGGCCCCTGCGGCCCCGTGTCTCCGGGCTGGCCCGGGCGCCCGGACTCACCGCGGGGGCCCTGCAGACCCGGGCTGCCCTTGGGGCCCTGCGCGCCCTGGTCGCCCTTGTTGCCCGGGCTGCCGGGGAAGCCGGGCGGCCCGGACTTGCCGACCGCACCCTGCAAACGGAGATGAGATGGTCAGCATGACGCTCCAGAACACGCTCCAGAACACGCTCGAGAACACGCTCCAGAGCACGCTCCAGAGCACGCTCCAGAACACGCTCCAGAACACGCTCCAGAACACGCTCCAGAACACGCTCCAGAACGCGCTCCAGAACGTGCTAGAGGACAACGTCCTACCGGCTGTCCAGGAGGTCCCGCGGTGCCGTCGATGCCCCTGATGCCTGGAGGTCCTGGAGGTCCCTCGCGTCCTCGCTCGCCGCGCGGCCCGGCCGGACCCTGCAAGCAACACAACAGCGCGCTTGAGCACCCCGGAGACGCCTCCAGCCCACGCTCCAGCGCGGCCTCCAGCGCGGCCTCCAGCTCACCGTGGGTCCGGGCGGCCCCAGCGGCCCCGCCGCGCCCGCCGCGCCCTTCTCGCCCGACACGCCCTGCTCGCCCTTGGCGCCGTCCAGCCCGGGGAAGCCGCGGTGGCCCTTGACGCCGGGGAGCCCCGGCATGCCCGGCAGCCCCCGAGGCCCTGGTGGACCCGCGGGGCCGGCCTGTCCCGCCTCGCCGTCCTCGCCCGCCTCGCCCTGCCGAGGAAAAAGAATTCAAGCCGCGCTCGCCAGAGTGTCAGTGTGGAGAGGTTACTTTCGCGCACAAGGTACTCACGTCTTTGCCGGGCAGCCCCGGCAGCCCGCGCGGCCCCGCCTGGCCCTGCGGCCCGATGGCGCCCACCTCGCCCGGCTCGCCGCGGACGCCCTGGAAGCCCTGCGGCCCCGCCGGCCCTGGCGGCCCCGGGGGCCCCCGCGGCCCCACGGGCCCCACCTGCGCCTGCAGGTACCGGAAGGGGTCCGGGTAGCTGTTGGACGTGGGGCCCTTCTCGCTGCCCGCGGCCTGCGCCGCCAGCTCCTGGTAGTACGACGTCAGCTGCAAACAGGACCATTCATTAACCGCGGCTCGTTTTACTCTTTCATCTTCAGAGTAAGAGTAAACTCCTTACGTCGGGCGATGGCCCGGGCGGTCCAGGGTTGCCGGGTATTCCAGGGGTTCCAGGCTGGCCGGGGGTACCGATGTCTCCAGGTCGGCCGGGCTCGCCGCGCCAGCCAGGCTCACCCTGTCAGAAATAATTAAACTCTGTTTAAGCATGTGGTGCACGATATCCGCCGCCCCGCTCCGCCCCGCCTCCATGTGTCTTGTCTTCCTCTCATGCTAGTCCACTGACCCCCGGGCGCGGGGCACAGCTCCCCCCCCCCCTGCCCCCCAGTCTGTGATTGCCTCTAATAGCGTTACACTGTGTAACGATCACTCGGCGTAGCGTCCCGCCGAGTATCACTTACTGGGGTGGCAGGCCGGGCCGTGACGGCTGTACCCGGACAGTAACGTACGCGCGGACGGGACAGGTTAGGTACAACTCACCCGGGGTCCCTCGACGGTGACGGGTGGCGTGGGGTAGGTCGGGGGCAGCGGGGTCACCGCCTTGGCCGTCACCTCGTCTGTCATCAGAAAAAAATACCACTCGTCACTTTTTTCGCTTTTATTTCTTTAACCGGGAGGTAAAGACTTTTCTCAAAAATGACGAGTGACAGCGGGCACTCACCCGCGCACACCGGACAGCACTGCCCCAGCGGGATGTACTTGGACGTCTCGCAGTCCAGGTCCACGCACACCGCTCCCGCGCAGTGAGGCCCTGAGGGGAAGTCACAGAATAGTTATCCTTAAAAAAAATAAATTCGAAAGTAAAAAGCCTTGCGGACTCTTGCTTCGGAGCTTATCGTGCGAAGATCTGCAAATCCGCAGATGCGCAGATCCGCAAATCCGCAGATGCGCAGATGATCAGATCAGCAGATCCGCAGATGAGCAGATGAGCAGATCCGCAGATGAGCAGATCCGCAGATGAGCAGATCCGCAGATGCCTCGGCAGATCCTCAGGTGGCTCACCTGCGTTGCAGTCGCCGCTCTGCGCGCACTGCACCCTGCCGCCGGTGCACACGCACGCCGTGCACGCGTCCGGCTTCCAGTCCTCGCCGTCGCGGTACCAGCGGCCCTCGAACGAGCACGAGCCCTCCACTGCAAGCCGAGTCAACGAGTTAAGCGCTGTGCCTCCTCGGGCAGCCGTCAGAAAGAGGCAATAGCCTACGGGGCTGCAGCCCGCCACACACCCCCGCGTGCCAGAGGCATCATTGCCTACCCCCCAGGCGTCGCCTCCTCCCCCGGGACTCACCCTCGGACGGCGGCTGCGGCGTGGTCTTCTCCGTGCTGAACTCGTACCGCGGCGTCCACGGCGTCGGCGTCGGCGTCCACGGTGACGGCGTCGGCGTCCAGGTCGGCGTCCAGGGCGAGGTGTACACCGGTCCCCGGGTGCTGCCTGTCAACGCCGAGCCCATTTCTTTCCTCTTTTACTCTTTCGCAAAAATAAAACCTCGAGCATCACAGCAAGCAGCGGTGGTGCCGGCCTCACCGGACGACGCGGTGCGCAGGTCCGTCTCCTCCGTGGGACGCTCGTCCGGCGGCTGGGGCGTCGTCACGGGCGGCGGCGTCGGCGGCAGCGTCGGCGTCGGCGGCCGGGTGGCGGCGGCAGCGGGCCCCTCCGCGCCGGCCTCCCCTCCGGCGCCAGCTGCAAAGGTGTGAGAGATTGCAACGATATCGGCGCGGCCATCGGAACGGAACCGCCGCCGTCGCGGGGACACCGCCTCGATATCGTGCTTCGGACGGGACGGGACGGGTCGGGAGTACTTCCTGATGGCCGTCACGTGCTGGGCCGGGCCGGGCCGGGCCTCGCGCAGGGCTCCGCGTTTCACAAGGCTCTCGATAACGAAACCAAAGTCCAAAGAAAATTACCACTTCCGCCCCAGGGCGCATATTGCCGCCCCCTGCGAGCCGCGCGCAGTGGTGGTACGAATTTCCGGTCGTATCGATATCGTAACGACATCGAGGTATCGCCCCGAAGACGCGATATCGCCGAAAAAATCGCAGCTCAGGTCACGCCGCCACCTCGCAAAGGGGAGGGGAAAAAAGGAAAACGGGAGCAAGAAAATGTGTCGTCCGCCGTAAAACATGTGCAGCCGAGCGGCTTGCACATGAGAGAACACGCACTTATGTGTTTTTTCGTCCACAAGAGACGGGCCGACATGTCATTTCCTCCCACGCCTGGCGCTGGCGCTGCGGGGCGGGGCGGGGCGGGGCGGGGCGGGGCGGGCGCTACTCGGGAGTGAGGCGGTGATAGCCCGGCCCAGCCTCCTGATAAAGCCGAAATCCGATCGCGCGCATTGTGACACGCTGACCGGACCACACCGCACTGCCACGTGGTTTGGCATCGGCACCACAGCCGAAAAAAAAATATCGGTATCGGGATGGAAGAGCTAGGTTTTGCCACAGGCCGTCTAACCTCCCCGACGGGTTTTGGAAAGGAGAAACACTTTAGAGCCAAGCTTCAAATCAAACCAAAAGACGCGTAAAAACAAAATGTCTCCTACGATAAAGCTCCGAGGATGTAAAATTGTCGCATTTTTGCACCTTAAATATCACTCTCTTCTACACCGTGACGAACGCATGCGTGGTGCATTCACGTCTCCGCAACAGGTGAAGCCTGGAGGCTGGGAGGTTGGCCATCACGGTCGCAAGAGTGGCGCGAGGGTCGAGTGCGTTGGAAAAGTTTTACCCCATCCGGCACGGAGCCCCACAGACAGCGGACAATATTATTTTGTAAATTGTAAGCCAATTTTAAAACCGACCAAAATTTTAGGGAAAGAAATATAAATCAATCACGAAAGATTTGGTCGAAATTTTCTCTTAACGCTCGCGTTTGTATAGCGCCAGTGCCCGTTGCCTCACCGTTGTCGTACTCGTTCTCATTGTCGTAGTCGTAGTAGTCGGGCGGCACGTCGCCGTAGTCGGGCGCGCCCGGCTGCGCGGGCTGCTGGCTCTGGACGCGCTTGGGGCCCTTGCGCTTCTTGCTGGCGGCGGCGCCCGCACCGCTCAGGACGGCGGCGGCCAGCAGCAGCGCCAGCAGCAGCGCCGCGCGCGTCCTCGTCCACGAGGAGGAGGCCATCACCAAGCACGCATGCCCCCGTCCCGTCCCGCACCGTACCGTCCCGGCGCACTGCACGTGCAGCTCGGCACTGGGGCGCCCAGCACCAGCCCGGCACCAGCCCGGCACAGTGCGTGGGGGTGGGGGCAGGGGGCGGGCAGGGGGCGGGCAGGGGGCGGGCAGGGGGCAGCCCGCGGATGAGAAATGCGTACGCGAAGATAGCCGACGGAGACTGTATTGAAATGAAAGGCTACGCGCTGAGCCCGCGTGGGGGGCAGGGGAGGGGCGGGGGCGGGGAGGGGCGGGGAGGAGGGGCAGGGGAGGGAGGGGCGGGGTGGCGGATAGTGGGGTGGCGCGCCCAGGTGGGGTAGCCTTTATACCGAGCCGCCCGCTGGAGATCCCAGAGTACGAATGTATCTTGAATATGAGCGAATCATGTTCCTAGCCACCCTCCCTCCCTCCCTCCCTCCCTCCCCCTCCCTCCCTCCCTCCGACCCTCTCTCCCTCCCTCCCATCCTCTCAGCTCGTATGTTGTCCAGCAGCTGATTCCCTCAGCCGCGCTGCGATTGAAAGAACAGCTGTGCACGTCGGCTGAGTAACAAGGCTTTACCCGCGCGAGTACCGAGGCGTCCCCGACGCAGAGGACAGTGCGCCGAAAATACCGAAATGCCAACTTTTAAAAGTCGTCCCCGGGTCATTATTTCCATGATTTCGGCTGAATTTTAAGCGCGGGGGTCGAGGCAAAACAGAGAAACTTGTCAAGCAGTAATTTAATTCCGGTATTAGAACCCAGGGCGGCTAGGCTAGGCGGAGCCGGGTCTGCGTGCGGCGGCTGCCCCGGCCCGTGACAGTCTCAAGTGACTTGAATTAGCTGCCAATTGCCATTAGGGTCACTGATGAGCCGGCAATCGGCAGATTTCATCTCGAACTGCAAAGGCTGGCCGTGTAACAAATGTTTCCTCTGTGCAAAATTAATTTCGCACAACTCTTGAAATCAATCAGAAAATCTCAAGTTTTTCTTTTTTATAGTGTGTCTAGTACAGACGGAATTTTTGCCCTTTATTACCCTTTACTGATGATGCAAATCACAGTTGGTTTCGGAAAGTTGAGCGCCAGGCTAGGTTGGCTCGCACTCCCCGCCCCGCCCCGCCCCGCCCCGCCCCGCCCCGCCCCGCGCGGCTTCAACTTGGACTTCCGCCGCCCAGCCGGCCCGGCCCTAGGGGTTATCGGCTAGCCCCGGCCCGGACACCGGACAGAGCCCTCCCGCGCGCATAGCCTAAAGCTGCCTACAGCCCCGCCCCGCCCCGCCCCGCCCGGCCCTGTTACCAGACCCGGTGCACTAACTTTTTGCAACCTATGCTACCTTTCCCCGGGATCGAGATTAGCTTAGGCGAGGCGGGTCCTTACTTTCTCAGTTTTGAATTCACACCCACATACGAGACCGGCCATGGAATCTACAGCAGACACAAAAATATAAGTCCACAAAAAAAAGGAAAACAGTGGTGGAGGTGGAGAACGCGAACGGCACCATCGCCTGCATAGTAGGCAACCCGCTCGGCGCGCTTGCAGGAGTGTTGCCTATTGCCTCGCGGGCGGGGCATCCGGCACGGCACCCCTCCGCCGCTACTTCCCGCCGCCACCACAAGACAAGACCGCCCCCGCCTTATCCCGCCCCCGGTGACGGGAAAATGTTTTCCCATTGACATCTTGAAGGGGCCGCTCAACGTCATTCAATCAATCGTGTTGGCGCCATCAGAAGCGTGGTCTACGTTGTGTCGGCGTGTTTCTGGACCTCGCCGCTTGCAGCTCAGATAATCCGACCGCATGCGTTTAGAGAAAGAGAGAGAGAGGGAGAGTGGGAGAGGAAAGAGAGTCGATCACCCACTCATTCGGATGCCGACGAATAGGAAAGGAGACACTGACCGGTTTATTGCCTTCCCGAGCATCGTCGCATGCATCAGGCGGGGCGGGGCGGGGCGGGGCGGGGCGGGGCGGGGCGGGGCGGGGCGGGGCGGGGCGGGGCGGGGCCCCTCGGAGTATAGGAGGAGGCCGCCGTGTTCTCAGCCATGTGTGCCTCTACGGGGCTGGCCAGGACAACTCAACCGTAGGACACCAGTACCGACTGTCGGTCACTCAAAACCAGGGTTGTTAACGATAACGAAAAATAGTTATCGCGATACGATACGCCGTTGGCAAAATTTTATCGCGATACAATACGATAATCGTTTTATTGTCGACACGATAACGTCTCATACTAAAAAATCTGAATTGAAAGACAAAATGCCATGAAATTAAAAAAAAAAAACAACATATTAATTATTTGTAGTAATAATTAAACCAGGGTCCAGGACTTTGGTTATTTGGTTAATCAGTAACTTCCACGAATCGAAGTTTGCTATCAACAGAACTTCATTTCTGAGAGTTTTATCATGTAGCAGGGTCCACTCGGAGAAGCTAAACCCGCCCCGAGCTGCACTCTTGTCGCGCTCGAGTAACATCCCAGCTCTGGTATAGGCGCTTTTGGGCTTTACTAGCGTATTTCATAAAACAAAGACCTATTTTTTTTTTCAGCCGCAAAATCATGTTATCGATATCGACGATACGGCGATACCGGCTCCCGTTATCGTATCGCGATACGATACTGCCCGAAAGAAAAAAGTATCGCGATACGATAACGATAAAATATCGTTATCGAAATCGTCGTATCGTCGATAACCGATATATTATCGTTAACAACCCTGCAAAACGGACCGCTGTTTGCAGTGACACATTTATTCACAGCTGCACACTATTTGCAGTTGCAGCCGAGCTGGTGCTGCAGGGATATGCGGCCAGCAGCGCGGTAGTGAGCGCACTGGCAAGGCGGGGCGGGGCGGGGCAGGGCGGGGCAGGGCGGGGCAGGGCGGGGCAGGGCGGGGCGGGGCGGGGCGGGGCGGGGCGACACATGACACATGTGTTCGGAGCATTAATGTGGGGACAAGTGGGGTATGGGGTGCGGCGCGGCGGGGTGCTCAACTGTCACTACGGAGCTAATACTGGGTCACGCCAGAAATTACCTCTCCACATTTTTTTTTTCACCTAGTCAAAGTCAGGGTCTTCAAAACACGTCGGTCACCTCACCTTATCTTCAAGTCCTCTAGAGGAACGTTTTTCCTCCATCGGGCGCTTAATCTTTTAATTAAAATAACACTTGCGCGGCTATGCGGAGGAAGCGTGTTTGATTACAGTATCCAAACGAGGACCTGGCGGCCCGGCCGCCCCGCCCCGCCCCGCCCCGCCCCGCCCCGCCCCGCCCCGCCCCGCCCCGCCCCGCCCCGCCCCGCCCCGCCCGGCCAGCGGTCCTATAAAGGAGCGGGACCCGGAAGGGTGGGCATGTAGTACCTGCTCCGCCCCGCCCCGCCCCGCCCTGCGTCACCATGATGTCGACGCGTCCCACCACCGCCGTGATCCTGGCGCTGGCCCTCGTCATCGGGGGCGTGTCCGCCAAGGACCCGCTCCTGGGCGTCAAGCTGGCCTCCGGGGCGTCCGCCAGGGTGCTGGTCGGCACCGAGCTCATCCGGGGCCTTGACCAGAATAAAGCAATGACCGTGGCGCTGTGCGGCCGCTCCTCGTGCTGCAGGGTGCAGATCAGCGGCTACTACAACGGCCACCCCGGCCGGGTGGACACGCTGCTGCAGGACTACAACAACCTGGTTTCCATTGGGGACTACAGCTGGGTTCAGCAGGTACACTACACTTTTCCTTACGTACATGTCCTTTGGAGCTCCTAGCCCTGGTATAATTTTTGTTTCCCTTGGTAAAACGTCTCTTGCCTTAAATGATGGTGCGGAACCGTGATATTTATACCCCTTCAGGAGGATGCGTGCACATGGTCGATATCCCCCTCCTGTTTCAGGAGACGGACAGCCTCAAGTTGAGCAGCTGGCTCCCCGAGAACGACACTATGGTCGTGGCCGTGTCCAACAACCACCAGGTGTTGACGGCCGTGCTGGCGGACGGCCTGTTCGGCCGGTCCTCGCGGTCGGTGACCCTGCAGTGCCGGCCCGACGAGACCCAGCTGCTGGTCGAGAGCGGGGCTGTCGGCAGCAACCGCATCGAAACCAACGATAAAGGTATATACCCCATATATTCTCATTCGTACATTTAGTGTGAAACTTCTACAAAAACTCTCACACAAAAAACAAAAAAAAACTTGTCTTTCCAATTCAGCTCCATTGAGGGGGCCCGTTCTGGCTTCGAGCGAGCAAGTAACGCTGACCATGACGCTGGGGTCGCGCTGCAGCGGCTACAGGGGCTACAACCTGATGGTGGGCCTGTGCACGGACACCGAGTGCGCCACCGTGGTCATCACCACGCCAAACAGCGCGTCCAGCGGCAACCTCGCCTTCGGCAGCGGCATCACCAGGTCCAACAACCCCAACGACGATTGCTCCGTCACGTACCAGGTACGGGCCGCCCCGCCCCGCCCCGCCCATGCACCACGTGCCGAGGGAGGGAGTGCATGGTGAAAATATTATGGCCCCCATTTGGGTTCAGCAGCACCAACCAAGTTCCTTGAGGCCCCATGATATTTGTACCCAGGGGTACAAATATTATGCTGGTCTGCGACCACGGAGGTGGCCCTAAACCTAACGAGCACTATAAAAAACACACAGTTTTAACAAGGGTTAACACCGTTATTCCTGAACACAATAGTAAACCGTAAAATCTTATTGCAAATTGTAGGAAAAATGACGGCGAATGTACAGTTTTTTTTAACCGTTTTTTTTTTCGAGTACAGTGACGGGTTTTACGGTTTTCACTACTGTGTTTTTTTTTTAAACAGTGAGGGTTCGTGATACCCTCCCCGAACACGCGGTACATCAATTCTTTTTTCCCTTCCAGCAAACGCCTAGTGCGGGTACCTGGAGCGAGGCGAGCTACGACTTCTCGGTGGCGTTCCACCCCGACGGGCTGCTGCAGGTGTGGCTCAAGCCCGACACCGTAGCGCAGGTCCCGCTGCCCGCCGGCTGGGACGCGGGCGCCGGCCTCGAGCTCAAGGCCCTGCACGGCTGCGGCAGCTTCAGCTACTCGAAAGAAGGTACGCGACAGCGCCGCACACTCAACCCTACCAGTGCGTGGCAAAATTATACGAAAAATCGCACTTTTCCGTGTTCAAGAGTGTACGGATAAAACTTTACACACGTACAAGGGTGCGACACTAACACACCTGGGTTTCCTGTGTTAATTAACTTGTCATCTGAAATCCCCGGGAACTCTCGGTGTTTGTAGGCTTGTGAAAAATTTCTCACTGAATTGGTCAAAATTGCATTCTGAAAATTTGTGCTGCCTGAAGCATTGTCAATTCTACATTCTTGTTCTGGATTGCATTTAAGTTTCAGGAAAGAAAAGCAGAGGCGAGCTCCCGGTTCCACGCTTCCCCACACCGATCAGTGTCGGCTCCAGAGCTTCCCCGCGCCAACAAACAGCATAGTTTCATTTTGTAAAATAATAGTCAAATAAATCGAGTATTGGCTTTGAGGGTCAGGGGAACCTACCCCACGGCTACAGCCCGCCTGAACAGAATTGGGTATCATGTTTTTTTTATTTTTTATTGCGAGTTTCCCAAACTTCTGCAAACAAGCCCTCTTTCCTTTTTTTTTTTTTTTAGCCTTATGCTATTTCGTATCTCCCTGGTGGAAAGGCCTCGCTAGTAGCCCCCTCCTGGGGGGTGAACAACCTTGGGTCAATTGTGACCTGGTTCTCTCAAGTCAAGTCAAGTCAAGCCAGTGGGCAGGCCACCAGCGCGCCCGGCAGGTCGGCCGCACGCAGGCAGGCGTGCGGGCTGGGTGGCCTACCCACTCGAGGCCAGGGGCTCCGGTCGCGCGCGAGCCGCGACACAAGGCAAACGCGTGCCCAAGCAGAGAACGAAACACCTCCGGCACAAAGATAAATATGTCGTTCGTCGCGGCCCCTGCCGAGGAGCGGGTAGGCAGCCCACCGTACAGCCCAGTCCCACGGGCAGTTGCACGGACGCACCTCGTCTTCCACGAGCAGAGACACTCCGCCAGAATCAGTGTCTTTCCCGACTGGATTATGATAAGGCCCTACTGCAAAGCTCACAACTTCAGCAAAATATCGAGTTTAAATATTTTTTTAAACTTGAATGACAGTCACAAAATAGCGTGGCATGGCCAGCATGGCCTTCCCCGGGAGACACGGGCGCGGGTCTGCGCTGCGCCCTGCGCATTGGCACGTAGGGCCCGTCCCGTCCGTCTGTCCGTCCGTGAATCCGATAAGATACGGACCCGTTGTCTCTGCGATAAGCCTCTGCGCAGGCCGGCGCAGCCGCCCAGCCCGGCCCGGCCCGGCAGCCCGCCAGCGCCTAGGTACCCAGAGCGGCACCTCCCCGACGAACACGCGCCGCAGCACCGGGGCCGACGAGCGTCTCGGGGCCCTTCGTCACGCGCGAGGAGTGACAGGTGGCGTGACGGCGCGTGACGAAAAGCGACGAAACGTGACGTGACGGGCCGGGAGCGCGCGCGCTGAGGCCCGAGGCCGCCGGCTGACATGGGGATGGGCGACGGCGCCCCCCCGCACCCGCCCACGCCGCGATGACGTCCACCGAGAGTGCGGGCCCCGCCCGGGGCGCCACCGACGCCGCCGAGGACAACGACGCCGGCGTCGCTGACGGGCGCGGGCGCGGGCCGGCGCCCCTCGCCCTGGACACAGTGCTGCCCCCCGTGGACGGCGACGTGCACCACTTCCAGCCGCCGCCGCCCAGCAGGGACGCCTACCTGGCGCTGCTCGTCACCCTCGTCCTGGAGGTGAGTCACCCGCAGGAACGACATGCAAGTGTGAAAATGTCGCACACTTTTAGGGGCGTGAGTTTTCAGTCTCACACTTGGCGGGGACAAGTGTATACGAATAAAAGAGCTCACACACCTTGACGTGCGCGACATTGACACTTGTTCTTGCCCCGGGCGCGGTGCAGGCCGTGGTGCCCAGCCTGCAGTGCTACTGGGGCGTGCTGCTGGTCATGTGGGGCCGGCCCGCCCAGGACGCCGCCGGGGCGCCCGCCCGCCTCGCCTCCCTGCTCGACGCCAAGGCCTCGGGCCTCCTGTGGACGCCCGTGCTCTTCACGGCGTCCTGGAGCGCCGCGGGTGAGTGTCCACGGCTGAGTCAGAGCCGCCCGATAAGGCGGGAAATCCACTCAGTAAAGACAGCAAAAAATCACGTAAATCAGATTTTAAAAACTCGGTCAAATTCAGAATACACGCAGAAGTGTTGAACATTTAAGTAAACTGTTTTGATATGCAGACCCCTGGAGCGACACGCTGGCCGCGGTGCACGGGCTGCACGGGCCGTGCTCGCTGGTGGGCGCGCTGCTGCTCACCGGCGGCCTGCTGCTCACCGCCCTGGGCGCGCTGCTCGCCCCGCAGTCCCCGCTGCTGCCCACGCTCGCCGGCACCGCCGCGGGCATCGCCGCGGGCGCGGGCGCGAGCCTGCTGTCGCGGTCCTCGCGGCTGGTGCTGGACCAGCGCTGGGGCGCGCGCGCCGGCACGACCCAGGGCGCGCGCCGCTTCCTGCGCGCGCTGGGGCTCACCATGACCCCCATGCTGGCGCTGGCCGCGTGCCAGTCGCGCGCCGGCGCCGCGGGCGCGCTGCTCGCCGCCCTGGGCGCCTGCCTGCCCGCGCTGCTCGCGCCGCTGGTCCTGGGCGCGCGCCGGACCCGCGCCCAGCCCGAGCCGGCCGACACCCACACCCGCGCCCAGCCCGACAAGTACGAGCGGATCAAGGTAGGTAGGGGCACTCGTACACTGTTGTGTGCAACTGCTCAGCACGTGTATGTGTTTCAACTTTTAGACGAGCACGTGCAAGTGCGCTATCGGCAATTGTGCAATTTCACGTGTCAAACTCGCCAGTTGTACACTTCTAAGTGTTTCCCTCGACAGTTGTTGTGCACTTGCAAGTGTTCAACAAGGATACTGTTGCAGGGGGCAGTTAACACTTGCAAGTGCACAACTGTTGAGTTGAACACTTACAAGTGTACAACTGGCGAGTTTGATACTTGCAATTGCACAACTGCCGGGTTTCACACTTGCGCGTGCTAGGCTGGAAGATGCACACATACAAGTGTTGAGCAGTTGAACACTTGGTTTAACAGTGTAGGTCAGGAGGCGGGCAGGCCCGCCAGGCACCACTGCCAGCGGGTTGCCTACCTCCCGGGGGCGCGGCTGGCCGCACGAGCTCAGCCTCGCCGCGGGGCCCCATGGAACAAAAAATTCACGGAAAATTCATGCCTACTTCATCAAAAGTGAGCGCTCGAATGGGGATTTTCACCACGCCTGCAAAGAGTTGGCGGTGCGGTATTCACACACTTGGGTGGGTTTCCAGTGTAGGGAGCACGGAAATTTTCTGTGGTGTTTGGGACGAGGTGATTGGGACACGGTGCCGGTGTCGGCCGATCAGAGACGCGCGATAAGTGCAAAAGCAGCGGAATGCCCGCCGCAGGTGGAGAAGTGCAAAAGCAGCGGAATGCCCGCCGCAGGTGGAGGGGCGAGGGGGGGGGGGGGGGGGAGAAAGGGGCGGTGCGGCTTAGACTGGTGGCCAGTGGCGACGACAGTCTCGTCGCATCTTCGGCAGTGAGCAGTCAAGTGCGGAGAGAGGTCAAAAAGAAAAGCATCAGTGAAATCTCAGTGGAAGTCCAGTGAAAATTTTCCATAAATTCGAAGAATGTTCAAAGATCAAAAGTTATAAAATTCTGAGAAAACGGATACAATTCAGAATGCAGGAAAATAATATCTAAAGAAGATTTGAGTATTTTTCCAAAGAAAATTCAAGACATTGCTAAATTAGAAACGATACGCTCGCACCGATGATCATCGTATGAAGGGAAAATTCAAGTAAGTGCGACCACTTATTCCCCAAAGTCATGAAAAATTCCGCAAAATCAATTACAGGCGGCTGCAAACGCTGAACAACTGTTTTTAAGAGGGTATTATTAAACATATTCCTTGCGTGCAGGTGATGCGTGAGCAAGTTTAGAAAGGAGAGTAAGGCACAGGCCGGAAGACAACTACTGACGGTCGAGAAAAACTGTATATATGAAGAAAGAAAAAAATATGAGCGCCAAGTGATTTAAATATCGGAACATCAAATTGCGCAATTCCCAGCGACGCAGATCGTGTGCACCATAAAACGCCCATCCGGGCAACAAAGTCGCCTGTCGAAAGCAAACTGAGGAGACTGACTATGAAAACTACCACAGGAAACAAAGCATTCGAGTGCGAGCTGTGCCCCAGGAAATTATGCAGTTCGACAAGTTTAAAAACGCATCTCCTAATGCACACAGGGGAGAAACCATTTGAGTGCACACTGTGTAAAAAAGGGTTCATAAAATCAGAACAACTGAAAGTGCATCTGAGGACGCATACAGGAGAGAAACCATTTAAATGCGCACTGTGTAATCAAAGATTTACTCAAGCGGAAAATCTAAAAGTTCATTTGCGGGGGCACACAGGAGAAAAGCCATTTGAGTGCACATTGTGTAAAAAAGGCTTTTCTCGAAAAGGAATAATGAAAAGTCATTTGCGTACTCATACAAGAGAAAAACAATATAAGTGCACATTGTGTAATAAAATATTTACTCAAGCGGGATATCTTAAAGTTCATTTGCGGACGCACACAGGAGAGAAACCATTTGAGTGCGCACTGTGTAAAAAGTGGTTTACTAGATCGGAACATCTAAAAGTGCATTTGCGGACCCACACAGGAGAGAAACCATTTGAGTGCACAGTGTGTAAAAGAAGATTTACTCAAGGGGAAAATCTGAAAGTTCATTTGCGGACGCACACAGGAGAGAAACCATTTGAGTGCTCTTTGTGTCGAAAAGGGTTTTCTCAATCAGGAGAACTGAAAGTTCATTTGCGGACGCACACAGGAGAGAAGCCATTTGAGTGCACGGTGTGTAAAAAATGGTTTACTAGATCGGATGTTCTGAAAAAGCGTTTGCGGACGCACACAGGAGAGAAACCATTTGAGTGCTTTTTGTGTCAAAAAGGGTTTTCTCAATCAGGAGAACTGAAACGTCATTTGCGGACTCACACAGGAGAGAAACCATTTGAGTGCACAGTGTGTAATAGAAGATTTACTCAAGGGGAAAATCTGAAAGTTCATTTGCGGACGCACACAGGAGAGAAACCATTTGAGTGCTCTTTGTGTCGAAAAGGGTTTTCTCAATCAGGAGAACTGAAAGTTCATTTGCGGACGCACACAGGAGAGAAACCATTTGAGTGCTCTTTGTGTCAAAAAGGGTTTTCTCAATCAGGAGAACTGAAAAGTCATTTGCGGACGCACACAGGAGAGAAACCATATAAGTGTACGCTGTGTAAAAAAGGGTTTACTAGATCATATGTTCTGAAAGTGCATTTGCGGACGCACACAGGAGAGAAACCATTTGAGTGCTCTTTGTGTCAAAAAGGGTTTTCTCAATCAGGAGACCTGAAAATTCATTTGCGGACTCACACAGGAGAGAAACAATTTGAGTGCACTTTCTGTCAAAAAGGGTTTTCTCAATCTAGAGAACTGAAAATTCATTTGCGGACGCACACAGAAGAGAAGCCATTTGAGTGCACGCTGTGTAAAAAAGGGTTTACTAGATCACATGTTCTGAAAGTGCATTTGCGGACGCACACAGGAGAGAAACCATTTGAGTGCTCTTTGTGTCAAAAAGGGTTTTATCAATCAGGAGACCTGAAAATTCATTTGCGGACTCACACAGGAGAGAAGCCATTTGAGTGCACGGTGTGTAAAAAAGGGTTTACTAGATCGGGTGTTCTGAAAGTGCATTTGCGGACGCACACAGGAGAGAAACCATTTGAGTGCACACTGTGTAAAAAAAAGTTTTCTCAATCAGGAGAACTGAGAGTTCATTTGCGGATGCATACAGGAGATAAGCCATTTGAGTGCACGCTGTGTAAAAAGAGGTTCAGTTTTTCGGGACATCTAAAAGCGCATTTGCGAACGCACACAGGAGAGAAACCATTTGAGTGCTCTTTGTGTCAAAAAGGGTTTTCTCAATCAGGACACCTGAAAATTCATTTGCGGACTCACACAGGAGAGAAGCCATTCGAGTGCACGCTGTGTAAAAAGGGGTTTAGTACTTCGCCAAATCTAAAAGTGCATTTGCGGACGCACACAGGAGAGCAACCATTTAAGTGCACACTGTGTAAAGAACGGTTTACTCGATCTGATAGGCTGAAAATGCACTTGAGGATGCACGCTGGAGAGGGACTGCGGAGTTAGGAGTTTTGAGATGAAGTGTGTAATTGGGCCCGTAAGAAGAATTAGTAAATAATAATTAAATCAGTTTTAGATTCGTAATAGTATTCCAGACTGTTGGAAAACCTTCAAAAAGGTGGGGTGGGAGGTGGGGGTAGGCGTGGGGGGTTGGGGGTGGTGGTGGAATAAGAAAGATCTTTTTAATTCAGGGAAAATGTTTGAAAATTCGAAGTAAACTCTTGAAAATTCAGGGAAGATGTTTGAGAATTGTGGCAAATTTTTAAAATGCAGGTAAACATCTTGAAAACTCAGGTAAACTTCTTGAGAATTCATGAAAATTCCCAGTAATTCGTGCCTACGCCATAATACATTCGCGGGTCATGTCGCAGGAGATGTCGTGGAGGCTGGGGCCGCGGCGTGACTCTGAGGCCGAGGTCGACGCGCGCACCGAGATCTCGGACGACGGCGGCAGCGTGAGCGGCCAGCCGGCCCCCGCGCCCGCCCCCGCGCCGCCCTCCAACCCCGGGCCGCACGCCGCCGAGGCCGAGCCCGAGGCCGAGCCCGCCAGGACCAGGGTGGTGGCCGAGGTCCACTGCGACGTGTCGGGCGCGCGCCAGCAGCCCGGCGCCGGCCTCACCCTCAGCCCGGACGCCACGGCGCGCCTGGCCTCGGCCACGGCCCCCGCCCCCGCGACCAACGCCAACGGCGACCCCGCCGCGCCGCGCCCGCTGTTCGGCGAGGACGGCCAGGCGTGGAACATCGCGTACTCGTTCGACTGCGACGGCGACGACGACATCGAGCTGTTCGTGCGGCGGCAGAGCCCGCGGCGGGGCCGGTGCTGCTGCGGGGCGCTCCGCCTGCACCCGCACTACGCCCGCGGCTGCCGCGCCGACCTGCGCCCCGCCCTGCGCCCCGCCTTCCACCTCGCGCTGCTCACCCTCGCCACCTGCAGGCTCGCCGGCCTCGCGCTGCCCGTCCTGCTGCCCGCCCTCGCCCTCCTGCAGCTGCAGACCGCCGGCGCCGGCCCCGCCCGCGCCAGGATCCACCTGGTGGGTGTCGTGGTGCCCCTGGCGTGCGTGCTCGCGGCGCACACTGACTCACCCCGTCTCCTCGGTGCAGGCCGCGGCGCTGCCCGCCGTGTCCGGGGTGGGCGCCATGCTGTTCGGGCTGGCCGTGCTGTGGGAGTCGTCCTGGGAGTTCCCCGGGGACACGGGGACGCCCGTGCGCGCGCGCCGCCGGTTCCTCAGCGTCGTGTCCGCGGTGGCCGCGTCCGGGTTCGTGCGTGAGTAGTGTCCGCGAAAATACTCGCAATGATTCATCTAAAATTCAGAAAAAAAGAAAGATCTAAAGAAAGGGAAAACTTTGGAAAAACATCAAAAATTACTGAAAAATCCATGTTGTTTTTTGTGTGTACCAAACTTGGGCGCCTCTGCCGCTGCCTGCAGTGCTGAGCCGGGGACACTCCCGCTGGTGGCTGATGCTGGGCAGCCTGACGGCGGGCTTCGGCACGGCGGGCGCCGTGTGGGCGCAGCGCTTCGCCACCCGGGAGGCGCTCGGCGGCGCGGCCAGCTACCGCGCGCAGCCCCTGCTCGGCCTGCTCACCGCGCTCGCCGTCGTCATCCTGGTGCAGCTGTGCGGTGAGTGCGTGCGACCAGTGCGACCACCGACAGTCAAATAAAGAAAAAAGAAGAAAAAACAACAACTTTGGAATTGTTTTGTTGCAGACCTGAGCCTGGTGAGCTGCATGGAAGTGCTGGCTGGCATGCACTCGGCTCTCTCCGCCCTCTGGCTCTTGCAGCCTTACGTGGCCCGATCGTGTTGAACGAATTTTAGAATATAAACTAAGACTAAACTGTAAGACGGCTATTTCCCTCGCAATCGCGCTTTTAAATTCAGTTTTGAATTTACACTACAAAACCAAAAAATGTGTGATGAGTTTTGGACACTTGTGTTGTCTTGTGTTGGCAATCAGACACCTGCTCGTTTGGGCTCTCTCTTCTGCTGTAGTTTTGTATTGTGAGGGAAGCAATCATGATGACTCATATTGTATGTCAATAAAATATATTTTTCAACAGATTTCTCAATTTACAAATACATTTGCTCCTCTAATAAGACTCTCTGTAGCATGCGTGCCTTTGTGTGCCTGCTAAACCTTGATTCATTACTTGCACGCTGCATTAGCATACAGAGGTGCAGAAACAAATACCATGGACAATTTCATTTTCGAATGAATTTAGCACTCTACGCTTCTTTGGAAGTGGCCTGTTCCGACCAGCGGTATTATGTCCTTTATAAGGCATGGCTCATGTCCTTTCTGATTTATATGAAATTGTACAGTAAAAGAGATGCATGTTACTCAATATAAGTAAAATAATAGAAAAAGCATACAGCATGTATAAAACTATATTAAAATCTAAACACATCTTGGAACTATGGAAAAGTGTGATATGGACGGAAATACAATGATAATAAAATTAAAATAATTTAATAACTTGTGGGAATGCAGTAATTTGCATTTCTGGCTCCTTGCTTTGGTTTCCCAACTACACTGCTAAATATATGAATTCACACATAATAGGTTATAAGCATTGAGCTCATAGTGACTTAGATCCAGAATCACATATAAAATGTTAGGAAATTAGATACAATACTTTGCTGATGCTAAGACAATAACTAAAATAAATTACTATGAGGTACTAGAAAGGAGTGAATTCCATTTTAGACTAAAGGAATGATTACTATTCTACATATAATAAATTGATTTATAGTGATGCTTGACTTTGGTCACATCAATATGTCAAATATACCCTTTCAAACAAAATTTATACTTTCCTACAAATAAAGCAATCTGCCGCCACAGATTTTTAAGCATACAGATTAAGTGTATTAGCAAAACAGATTAAGCAAAGAACTGTTTTGGAAATTGGCCTTTCCTTTTTCTCGACAAACATTCCCAATTAATTCAAGCTCTTGAATAATAATAAAAACTTATATACGTATGTTCAAATAATAACAAGATTCCACTTTTATGAGCACTACTTGGCATTTTGGATAAATTATTAATTGAAGCTTTAACAATTCACTACCTACAAAAAGCATTGAGGGCATCCTGAGAAACAATATGGCCGTAAGTGAATTAATTTTCTTTTCCACATTACTCAACTGAGGAGGTCATTTATTTCTGAGGCAGATAAAGGTTTGGTTGGGGTACCTGACTGGGCAAATGTGTTTGGGAGGGACGTTTGTTGCGGAGACATCATACTGCTCATCATACCACTGCCAAGCGGGACAGCGGGCCTGGGACTAGAGGCCGCCATCGACCAACCATTGTTCACATTGGCGGAAGTTGGAGAATTTATACTCGACAGTGGAGGATTAGAAAATCCAGTGGGAATGTTATGGTTTGCTGCCGCATTTGGCATACCAGACCATTGGTTTCCAGATAAGAATGAGGTAGGCCCATTAGCAGGGCCTCCCCAAGGAAGTGCTGGTGCGCTCTGAAATGCACTAAACGCATTGCTTGGGCTTGTTGGAGAAGTTGCTGTTTTCGGTTGTGCCCATGACTGAGTTGGTATGGTCATCTGCTTCAATTGGCTTTCCATAAGTGTCGATGTTAAATCCCTAACTGCAGGTTTGCTGGCGGTAGGAGCAGATGCGGGAAGGATTGGTGTTTGTGTCTGCAATCTCATTTGAGCTTCTTGTTGATTTGCAATTCTGTAAAATAAAGAATTGGCATTGAAATCCTGCAACTTTTTTCATAAAAAATTAAAAAAAAAAAAAAAACAGAACTTGCCTTTGCTTATCCTGGATGCTGAGGGAGCTAGAAGAGTTACTATTGTGGAGACTTGATATTGATCCAGAAGTATTGGATTTAGGCAAGTTATTAGAAGTAGTGTTCTCAACAGACGTGAAGTCATCCAGTCCCAAGCTTGAAAACATTTGATCCAACTCTGTTTTTGGCTGAGGAGCAGCAATTAACTGGGAACCCATAGCCTGGGCAATATTTGGCTGGACAGAGCTAAAACCAAAAAAAAAAAAAAAAATGAAATATATGATAACAAAGGAAATTTACCTCAACGTAAATTTTATAGGAAGGACATTAATTACTTTGTTTGCTGTTGTATTGTATTAAGTTGTTCAATTTTAGTTCTGTGCTCAGACTCAACTCTTGCGACCATGTCTTTCACCAGAGTGACGAGGGCGTTGAATTGGGCGAGAGTTAGGCCATTCTCTATACAAAGAGGCATCAGAAATGGAATGATTTTTGTTGCCATCACCTCTTTGGTGATCCCAAGCTTTTTGTGTGTTAGAGCTAGCTTGTAAATTCCTTTAAAAAATGAGAAATTTAATTTACAAATCTATTAACAATACAGAAATTCTTCAAGAAAATCCAGCTGTCTAGCCATATACCTAGAATTCCCATAAGAACAGCAGGTTCTCTTGATGGAATCTGAGGTAAAAATGGAAGAACCTCATCTAAGACTAGCCATTTGTCTAGATGTTCTAGCAACTTTCCAAGACAGACAAGGCAGTTTACACGGACCTGCAATTTCAAATTAATAACAATTTTATATTTCTCTATTTAATAAAATTAATGACAATAACAATAAAAATTACTAACGGATAAATATGAGGTATTGATGCACAGTCTCTTTATTCTTGGGAGGAGGGCATTCTTCATAGCTGGGTAGTCAAGCATACTTGCAAAAGTAGGAAGGACACTGAGGCAAAGTTCTTGAATCTGCTGAGCATCGGACTCTAGGGCACGATACAACATTGGAAGAACATCGCTCTTTACCTCATCGGCAGGAGTAAGTTGCAACAGTAATTCCATCTTTTGCATGAAAATAAGGAGAACCTGTAAGGAGATTGTTAAAGTAATAAGTCAGCAATAAATTTAAACAGAAGGATATTTTAAAAGAAATCTTAATTTTTAGAAATTACTTGAATTGGTTCTTGAATTTTCATTACAGGTTTGAGACCTGGAAGAACTTTTTGGCAAAATTCTTCTTTTGTACATTTTTCAGCCACAAGCAATACATTAGGCAATACAAATGGAACCATGGTAGGGTTTACAAATTCCTTGCTCAAGCAAGGCAATATCCTAGAATAGGAATAAGAGAAAACATGTAAATCAACTCTAAATGTTTTGCAAGTATGACTGTGGATTAGAAAAATTTTCCTGGCTAAAGAAGGACATACCTATTTAAACAAACACGATGGGGTAGTTTATTGATTACCTCTGGAAGACCTTTGTAAAACTGAGACTTTTGTAAATTGTCCCATTGAAATAGAGAGTCTAGGTAATTTAGAGTCTTTACACCTACATCTTCAAAGTAGCTGATCTGTAAACAAATGTAAGATGTTAACAGCAAAAAAGTCATGCAAGGTTGTTTAATTTTAAATAAAAGACATCCATTAGATACCTTGATAAACTGATGTGCATCTGCCCTTACTTCAGGTGTGCTATTCAACATTAATTTCACAATATCCCTGAGCCCTTCTGCTACACAGAGGAGCTTGGACGCTGGGACCTGTTTCATCTGAGATCCAAAGTTCCAAAGGTTACATACAAGAACTACTCTCTGCTTCGTTAACATCAACAAAAGCAATTGCATACTTACAGTTTGAACATTTCTTTTGTAGGTTTGATAGTCCCCATTACAGGTGTACCAAGGTTGCCCCTCATTATGGATGGCGAAAATGGTCATCCCCAAGGAGTACATGTCACTAGCAGGGGAGTGAGTCAAGGTCAGGCCACACTCTGGAGCCAGGAAGTCCAGGTCTGGTTGTGACGTTGGATGGGAGTACTGCTCGTACTCCATAAAGGGCCAATGTGGCTGAGGGAGAGAGGAGATAGTAAAACTAATAAATATTTTACATGGCAACACATTGTTACAGTTGGTAACAAGGGAGAGGGGAGAGGGGAGAGGGGGGAAGGGTAGTGCTGTTGGAAATGTGAACAACAATGGGAGTACCTGTTGGTTGGATAGAACTTTGATCTGAAATTTGACTCTTCTAAACCCGTCTTACCAAGATGGGCAGGAATGCCTATATCAACTTTTACATATGGTTTTACAATGAGCATCGAGGCCAAGCACCTGTGACAACGATTGCCAAAAGGGCAGGGGTGACATGGCGTAAAATGACACCTCAAGAGAGGGATCGTTTCACGTACAGAATCAATTATCCAAAAGGAAATGTTCCCCTCTACCTTAGTAAACGTAAAAAAGGTTCTAACAATACAGTGACATCCAAGAAGCAACGTAAAACGGGAATAAAATCCACAGGACATTCAAACCAGAGACCTCATTTGAAAAAAGTTAGAAATGGAAGAGTAAGTAAGTATAGGGCTACTTTTACTGTTTAATTTCAATTATTAAATATCTTTTCCAAACAATTTTTCTGTCCTTTAAAAAAAATAAGAAAAAAATACTTTCAGAAACAGGAGAACAAGAAAAACTTCAAGTAAATTCTAACCATCAAATACAAGGAAAGGACAAGACAGAAGAAACACAGACAGATCAAAATGATGACAGTAATGAAAACTCGGGGGAAGAAGCGGAGCCAGAAGAAATTATAGCAAAACGTAAAAGTATACAGAGATGGATGGATAAAAATCATTATACGTAAAGGCATTAGTTTCGTTGAAGATTTCTGTTATATCAGCCATATATTGATTGTTATCAAATTTGTAGAAAACAAAACTTACTCGTCCATCTGACTGTTCTTGGTTGAGAACACAAAAGTCAAATCCAAATATTTTCCATGCTCCTTGATGATTAACAACAATTGATTCTAGGCAAATATTACGGTGTAGAAGCTTGACATCATTATGCAGAAAAGCTAAACCCTCTCCAACCTATAAAGGAAAAGAAAACATATCAGCTGTGCGATAAGATCTGCTAATTTGCAAAAACCCTGTTTCACTTAGGTGGCTTACCTGCAGAAGACCATACTTTATTTCCAGGTCATAGAGTTTAAAGTTATTCAGATACTTTGGAGGAGGTGATGGCAAATTCTCTGTTTTCCCCATAAGATTTGCCAAACTAGCAAAAACTGGTTCAGTGGCAAATGCAAGACTTTCTCTGAAATAGGAAAAAGACATTGACAAAAATAAAAAACATGTAGGTGTCAAAGAAAAATAAAATGTATAGAGCTGTTACGCACCTGGACTCCTCCATGGAATGCTGTACAGTTAGAATTTGAGGATGTCGTAGTCTCGTCAGTTGGGCAACACCTCTTTTAAGTGTTTCTAGAATCAAATCTCTTTCAGCCTTTGGAAATTTTTCAAGATGCCGTTTTTCAAATACAAATATAGCAGCTTCTTGTTTAGTTGACTTCTTATATCCTTGGTATATTTTCCATAGTAAACCTAAAATTAAAGGAAATTGCAAAAAAAACAATTACATAAAATGTAAAAAAATAAATAAAATAAAACAGGACTACAAATATGATTAGAGTATTGTTTACCTGGGCCAGCGCTTGCAATGTGATTGGTTACTTCATATTCCCGAGTGACAGGATTACCAGGGAGCACTCCGGAAAGACTTGAGACTGTACTGCTCACAGTTGAGCGGAATTTGTTCACAATATCCATGATATGCTGGGGGAAAAAATTACACTTCTTCTAGAATTAAAATCATAAACATAATTATGATGAAAAGAACAGATCAAAAGTATTGGCATTTTAAGGATGTGACATTGAACGCGTGTATTGAAAAAGTTGACCCAAAGCATTAAAAGACAAAGTGAATTCGTCGGTAATCCGCGAAGAAAAGTTGCTGTCAAAACACTATCTACATTTAAGGGTTACATTACACCTGCTAAATATGACATATGCCGAGACTTATGTTACCGTCAATCACGCACTGGCTGCAGGGAGGGCTAAGTACTTACATTTAAATGTGAAAGTCCCAATCAGAAGCAGAAATTCGCTCGCATTTCAAAAATCTATGACTTTCTTACGGGAAAGAAACACATCACCCAGCCCCAAACTTCGGCACTTCTGCTGTTGGATGACAACAAGCCCATGCGCCAAGGGGGGTGTTTGTCGTAACTTCGTATGACGTCACGAAATGTCCATGCAGAAGGGAGAACTAGACAGGAACATTTGTACATTTTCGAAATTTTGCATTTTGGATTCATGAAATGGGACCAAAAATAATTGGATTAAAAACCCAAATCTTCGCTTCCTTTTTTTGGTGACAGCTTTTCTGCCTTGCTCTAGCCCAATGCTCCTGGCAGCTATTTAATATTTGATAAATGATAAATGCCTATGCAGATGGCTGTCAGCTGGGCTGTCCTTCCCTTGAAGGAACAGTTTTTCAGACTACATGTTCACATTATTTGTGCTAAAGTGTTAGATTGAAGGTTCAAAAATTGTCTCTCACGGGTTTGTTGGAAACCTACCGTATTACCACTGTAAATTAAAATAAATAAAATTTTTAAAAACTATATCAGTGGAAAAAGGGCTTTCTTTGTCACTAATGACATGACATGGAAAACAAAGTTGGATGGAATAATTTAAAAATAAACACTAATTGGTGGGGCTATTCAGTCTTTGAGCCTGAGGCAATTTAATTGTGGTTTTGACCAAAGTGATGGAACTCCAAATACGTGTTAAAAGTGTAATTGATCAAAATGTTAAGAAGAAATTTCAGAACAGAAATGCAGTATGAACAATTTTAAAATTCAGAGTTTTCAATAAATTAAGATAAATTAAGACAGGGAATGCAACAATGTTGCAAAGAGAAACATCAGAGAGATAAGGTCCTAAGAACAAATCATCAACAAAAGAAATAAACTAGTGCACAACCTTGTAAGTGGTAATAGAAGATGGTAGAAGGGATAATACTTTAAACCCAGGAGACTGTGGGCTGATACTTGTATGTTCACATTTCCCATTCAACATACATAGTCAACACAATCTACTGCAATCTTAATTTTCTTTTTAAATCAGTCTTTCAACTGGGTGTCTAGTTTTATTAAATTTACTGATAACTGTACCTTGCTAAGTTGGTCCAAAATTAAGAGGCAATGAGGGAAAATATTTATAGTGATATTTCAGTGTTGATAGAAACATTCATTAGAAATATTCAATCAGAAATTAGAAATAACACCATTTTCAAAGAATATTTTAGACCTGAATTTAGATAACACATGTCACACACAGAATTCTGAGAACCAATGACTCAGCAAAGAAATAAGTAAAATTGGGCTAACAAGTTTCCACTTAAATATCTAAAATTTTCATCACATTTTATTGTACATCACTGATGGTTTCTTCTCTGAGAAGAAGTTTCTAAGAATAACAACTTGACAGATGGCAATAGTACAAATGGCCACTGTTTCTAGTAATGACCACCACAGCACTCTTTCATTCAAGTCTTCAGCCCTCTTGCGGCCTTGTGCTTCTTGAAGCCGATGATGTGTTTGGAAATCTAGGACTTTCTTCAGGCTCTCATGAACTTCTGTGATGGATGACTCCATCTAATCCAAAGAAAAATATAGATTTTGATTAAGTGCTAGTGAGATGTATAAAATCAACTCCCGGAAACCTTCCAGAAACATACCTGTGTCATCACGGTGGCATGATCACCCATCCCAGGAAGCAGTGGCCGTTCATCTCCAACTTGGAAATCCACATAAACTAATTTGTGGGAGAATGTGGAAAATTCATTGGAGAAACATGCAGCGTAAACTCCTTCTACCTCAGCAGTAAACCTGTGGCTGTCATACTGCTGTTTGACTTGTCTGTAGATTACTTCTTTGGTGGGGGATTCTAATGTAACATCCACATCATACTGTCCACCAGTCACAACCTAAATCGAAGAAAAACAAACAAAACCAATTGAATTACTGTAAAATGAAAGCATTTGCAGACAAACATATTTGAAGTGAACAGTCAAAATTTTAGAGCATTTAGATAATACAATTTTGAATTACTGAGGAGTTGAATCTGTATGAGGTTATTTAAGGGATAGAAAAGAAATAAAATAGCAGAGAAACACTGACAGATGACTTTTACACAATTTAGGTTATGTTATTGAATTGTATATTCTTGCCAATTCTACGTACAGAAGGTTAATCTAAACTACTGAAGAGAAGTATTTTTTTTTTCCAAAACTAAATCACCAACCTGAAATTCTAATGTAGCAGAAACATTCTTTGCAATTTCTTCATAAAAACACTCCCTTGCGTTGTCCGGCAATTCGAAGGTTAATTCTACAGCTCCGGAGTAAATGGCGGAGCAAACTACTACTACAGAAAATACAAAAAATTTATAACAAGACATTTTAATGCCCAATAAATATCTAAACCTGTCGACTTTCAACAAATTATGTACACAGCCGCTATTGCTGCTCGAAATCAAAACAACTTTGAGAGCTCATCGGTGGGCAGCCATATTTACGTGGCCGGAAACGGAACTAGCCACGTCTGCTGTCAAACAGCGTCAACAAGAATGTCGTCTGCTAGCGCCAGGCCTCGCGGTGCGCGCCTCGCGAGCCCGCGGCGAAGCCCCGTCGATCGAGGGACGTGCCCGCGAAAACCCCGAGCGACGAGATCAGGAGGAGGAAGAGGAGGCCGTGTCGGTGGTGTCCGAGAGCGGGCTGCGCGGGCCACGTCAGCAGGGGCGCGGCGCGGGTGGGACGGGGGAATGCACGGCCGCCCGGGTGGCGCCGCCGCGCTCATGACGGCTGACGTGACGAGCGCCGCGCGGCCGCGGCTGTCACGCCGTCACGATAACGCTGCACCTGGCGGACCGTGACGGGCGAGGCGCCGCGGGCACGACGAGGTAACGCTCAGCAACGCTACGCCCGGGGCGGGCCCGGGGCGGGGCCGGGGCCTGGTCTTCCCCGCACCAATGGCACGGGCAGGGCGGACATTAGGCTATCCGAAGGCCCTGAAGGGCGTGGGACTGAACGCAAGACTGGTTCCGTCTTCGACTCGTCTCATAGCTAGTCTCATAGCCAGTCTCAGCTTGGTACAGTCTCATATGTCCCAACCAGGATGGCCTCGGCCACGGAGGAGCTGTGGACGTGCCTGGCCGGCGAGGAGGCCGACGACGCCGGGGTGTTCGCCGTGCTCAACCTGGACCATGACCGCTTCCTGTCGGAGCTCGGCGTGCGGCGCGAGGCGGCCGGCGACGCCTGCTCCGACGCGGCCCCGGCGCCCGCGTCGACGGCCGAGGCCGCGCGACGGCGCTGCGAGCTGCGGCGGGCGCGCCTGGCGCAGGACGCGGCCGAGGGCGGCTGCTGCCGCCTGCTGCGCGCCAACATCCAGGGCCTGCGGCTGCACGGCGCCCCCAGCCGCGACCTCCCCGCCGAGGCCGGGGCCGGGGCCGAGCACCGCGCGGCCCGCGCCCTGCAGCGCGCCTGGCGGGCCTTCGTGTTCCGACACGTGTTCCTGCACCTGCGCCACGTGACGGCCGCCCTGGCCGCGGCCAGCGCCAGGGCCGCGCTGCAGAGCGTCAACCCCCGCGAGGCGCTGCTCGCCGACAAGGCCAGCGGCATCGTGGTGCGCTTCAGGTACCGCCCGGCCCGCGGGGGAGAGAAGGCACCCCCAGGACGCGACAGAGCGCGTGTTCACCCCCGCCCCGCCCGCCGCGCTGGCCCCCAGGCTGGCCGCGGACGCGCGCTCGCCGCTGCCCGTGGTGGTGTACAAGGTGTTCACGCGGCGGCCCGTGGTGGACGTCTGCCGCGGCTGCTGCGGCCGCCTGGTGCTGTGCAGCTCCGCGGGCCGCGCCGCCGCCGCCGAGGCCCTGGGGGCGGCCCCGCGCGTGGCCACCGCCCCCGCGGCCGTGGGCGAGTGCCGGGCGCGCAGCCTGTGCTGCCTGCTGTTCTCCTCGTACCAGCGCGTCGAGAACAACCCCTGGCGGCCGTGTCGGGCCGGGCTGTTCGACCCTGACCGGTGCCCGGCCCGCGGCCGCGCCGGCGGGCTGGCGAGGCTCGCGGCCGCGGCGGGGGCGGGGGGAGACCCCGGGGGCGGGGGTGGCAGGGCGCGGGCCAGGCCCCGGCCCCGCCCCGCGGCCGCCAAGAGGAAGCTCTCGCCGCAGGAGAAGGAGCGCCTGAGCAAGCTCACCATGCTGCGCCGGCTGTACGGCTACGAGCGCGCGGAGGGTACGCGGTTGTCCTCATCGCCGTCCTCGAGCGCTCCCTCCCCGCTCACCCCCACCTGCTCCGCCCCCGCAGAGCCGCCCCCGCCGCCGGCCAGCCCCAGCGTGCCGCCCCCGCCCGCCACCCCCGTGGACTGCGCCGCCTCGCCCGACGGCGGCCGCCCCCGCTACTATCGCCCCCACCAGGACGCCGTCTGGGACACGGCCCCTGCCCCGGCCACGGCCCCGGCTCCGAGCGACTCGTACTACGACAGCCTCCTGGCTGCGTGGGGCGTGGTCGTGTGAGCACCCTCCTCCTCCAGCCCACCGAGTCCTTTACCCTGTACCCCCACTGGACATTCCCTCATCCCTCCCCATCAGATCAACCGCCTCCAGACATTAACACTATTCTCGCAATAAAATTTGTTTCTGAAAAGAAAATTTAATCTTCCGGAAAACTGGTCGAAATAACCAACTTCTGAAACGGTTCAGAAGTTTCAAAGGTTTTCAGGAAGTTTCTGAAATTTCCGAAATCGTCCACCGTGCGAGGGGCGCGCTCCAGTCGCCCTGCTGGCCAGTCTCCGAGCGGCCGGTACGCCGGGCACGCCGATCTCAGACCAGACCACACATCCCCAGCCTGCCGCAGCCGGACCGGACGTCGTCGAGGGAGGGCGACCCGCTGCTCTCTTCGTTTTAACACCTTGATCGTTACTTTTATTTTTTATTTACTTGTGGCGCAACCGAAGAGAACTTCGCGGAAACGAAAGGACCCTACCTGCACCGAGTGGGACGATAGTTTATTTTTCGTAGTTTGACTGAAGTGAATTGCTCAGAGTGAAATCGTCTCACTGACCACACGCCGCCCAGAAGTTTTGCCTGGTAAGTCCAGCTAGTGTAATGAATGTTTCGTGCGCGGATATTTCCTTTTAGTATTTCCATCACACGCGTGGCACACGCACCTGCTTGTTTACTTTCCACTTCGGACGCGTTCGAAAGCGCTTTTCTGTCCGCGACTGACCCGCCCCGCCCTCCTCTCCTCTGTGTGACAGCGTCGCTCTCGCCTGTGATGTGGGGGAAGCAGGCGTCGACGGATGAGTTGATATCGCGACCACGTGCGCGCACCAGGAACAGGGGCGCGGACGACCTCGACGATGAGCTGCCCGCCAGATACACGCCCTCGCCGTGAGTTCCTGCCCTGCCCTGCGCCTCCGGGCGCCTCCGGACGCGCTCCGGGTCCCATAAAAAACATCCGTGTGCATGAAATATTTTCACGTGTCTAAAACCAGGTCGACGAGACTATCGACGGCGATGCAGGACCTGTGGGACGACCTCCCCGACCACGTCAAGAAGGACCCGACGCTAGCGCAGCTCAAGGCGGGCTTAGGTCCTGGCCCCTCCAGGTTCACCTCACCCCTTTACCTCAACATTTTATTTTTTTGCGAAAAGAGAGAACTTGTCTAAGCGGTGCGGTCCTCCCCAGGCCGAGCGAGCTGTGCGACGTCGCGGAGGAGGGCAAGCTGGGCGAGGCCAAGATGACGTTCCCGGAGGGTGGCGGCGACGGCAAGGGGAGGGAGTTCTTGTCCAACGTGTCCGTGGCCGCGGCCCTGCACGCCAGCAGGGGCAAGTGAGTTGTGCACTTTTTAATTCTTTCTTTTATTTTTTTTATTTGCAAGAGATGATACTTTTGTCTGTCTGCAGGCACGGGCACGGGCACAGCCACAGCCACGCGCACGAGAGTTGCGCTCCGAGCGTGCCGGGCGAGAAACCCATGCGGCCCTGGGCGCGCCGCCTGCGCATGGGGGTGCTCATCGTCACCTGGCTCATCTTCACGGTGCCAAACATTTTTTATTTATTTTTATAATTTTTTTTTTATTTATAAATTTATATATTTATAAAATTGACATTATTTTGACTTAACTAAAACTGATTTGCAGGGGATTTTGATGACGAAGAGTGAACGAGAGCTGGACATCCATCAGATCTCCGTGCCCAAGAACCAGACCAAGAGCTACAACATGCTGGACATGCCCACGGAGCGCCAGGTGGCGGTGACGGTGGGCGGCGCGCTGCTGCCGCCCGAGTACGTCAACCTGACGGACTCGTTCATGGAGGTGTGGATCGAGCTGATCCAGACCCGGATGCAGCTGCCCGAGGCGGACCGGCGGAACGTGTCGCTGCACATCAACAAGGCCGACATCCTGTTCTCCAGGAACCTGAGCGCGCCCTGGCGCATCCCGCTCGTGTCGCCGCAGTCCGTGGACCTGGTGCCCGAGATCAAACGCGAGAAGATGTTCGACCTGGACGACTTTGAGATTGCGTGAGTAGACGCAGCCAATTTCCTGGAAATATCATAAAATTTTCCTGAATTTTTTTCATGAATTTCCCTTAATTTTCATGAACTTCCCCTGAAATTTTCATGAATTTCCCCTGAAATTTTCATGAATTTCCCCTGAAATTTTCATGAATTTCCCTTGAAATTTTCATGAATTTTCCTTGAAATTTTCATGAATTTTCCTTGAATTTTTCATGAATTTCCTTTAAATTTTTTCATTTATTTTCCTTGAATTTCCAGGAGCATCCCGCACAGTTTGCTGCGCCTGCAGCTGCGTACCAACCTGCACCTCTCGTTCCCGGTCTCCATCCACTACGACACCTCCCCGATCAACATGGACGACGGCGTCATCTACGCCGCCGTGGTGCTCTTGGGACTCTACGCCATGGTCATTTTTGAGGTCGGTTTCAATTATTTTCTCCCATTTTTTCTCTGGATTTTTGGTATGGTATAATTTTTTTAAAATGTTGTTACTAGATTGTTCACCGAACTCTGGCGGCCATGATAGCATCTACCATGTCCGTGGCTATACTTGCCGCCCTTAACGAGGCAAGTGACATTTCAATTTGAGCCCTAAAAATAATTTTGTTTAGTTTTGTTTAAATTGAAATGCTCTCGCACAGCGCCCCAGCATGGCGGAGCTCGTCAGCTGGATAGACGTGGAAACTCTTCTCCTTCTCTTCTCCATGATGGTCTTGGTCGCCATCTTCTCTGAGACCGGCATCTTCGACTACCTGGCCGTGTACGCCTACAAGGTGAAGGCTCGTCAACTTCAGGTGGCTGTATTTATTTTGAAAACTACTGATTGCAAGATGTTTTAATTTTTTTCTCCAGATAACTGGTGGTAAAATCTGGCCGCTCATCAACACGCTGTGCTTCTTCACGGTGATGCTCTCCATGGTGCTGGACAACGTGACGACCGTGCTGCTGATGACTCCCGTGTCCATCAGGTTTGTCAGATGTTTTTGAAACCGCATGTTCTTGTGAACACTTTTAATGTTGTTTTTTTAAATTGCGTTTCCCCGCCAGGTTGTGCGAGGTGATGGAGCTGAACCCCGTGCCCGTGCTCATGTCCATGATCATCTACTCCAACATCGGCGGCGCCATCACCCCCGTGGGCGACCCTCCGAACGTGATCCTGGCCTGCGACCCCGACGTCGTCCGGGCCGTAAGTTCACCCTTCATTCAAAACTTCAAAAAAATTCGAGTTTTTTTGGAACGACGGTGACTCCCTTCCAGGGCGTGGACTTCGGCACGTTCACGCTGCACATGGGCATCGGGACGCTGATCGTGTTCGTGGTGGTCAACATCCAGCTGCGCCTCACGTTCCGCAGCATCAACGACTTCCGGTTCGCCGAGCCGCAGGAGGTGCAGGAGCTGCGGCACGAGATCGCCATCTGGCAGCGCGCCGCCGCCTCGCTGTCGTCCTACTCGCGCGACGAGGACTCGGTGCGCGAGACGCTGCTCAAGAAGGCCCGCCGCCTGGTGCAGGAGCTGCAGCGCAAGGTCACCACGGGCAGGTGAGCGCCTGCAGCGTAGGCAACACGGGGGCGCGCGGCGCGCGGGTGCGTGCGCGCGGCCTACCTCCCAGGCGCGCGGCCTACCTCCCAGGCGCGCTGCCAGCGTGCTTTCCTACAGAATGATTTTTATTTTTCTCGTGCCTTATTGCAGCGTTGCCGTGGAGGACTACAAAGCGACGCTCGAAGATCTTCAGCTGAGGGTGAGCAAACCTGCAAACCCATCACTTCTACAAACCTTAAAAAAAAAAAAAAATTTCTTCGTCACTTGACCTTATCTTCCCGGTTTCAGTACCCCATCCGCAACAAGGTCCTGCTCGTCAAGTCCGGCATGACGATCCTGTTCGTGGTGGTGCTCTTCTTCCTGCACTCGATCCCGCAGCTGAACCTGTCGCTGGGCTGGACGGCGCTGCTCGGCGCCATCCTGCTGCTGGTGCTCGCCGACCAGGACATGGAGGGCGTGCTGGCGCGCGTCGAGTGGAGCACGCTGCTCTTCTTCGCCGCGCTCTTCGTCCTCATGGAGGCAAGTACTGTCGGTGACGAAATAATTTTTCCTCGTGACGAAATAATTTTTTTGTGTGACGAAATAATTTTTTTGTGTGACGAAATAATTTTTTTGTGACGAAATAATTTTTTTGTGTGACGAAATAATTTTTTTGTGTGACGAAATAATTTTTTTGTGTGACGAAATAATTTTTTTGTGTGACGAAATAATTTTTTTGTGTGGCGAAATAATTTTTTTGTGACGAAATAATTTTTTTTGTGACGAAACAATTGTGACGATTTTTTTTGTGACGCTGCAGGCGCTGTCTCGGCTGGGGCTCATCAAGTGGATCGGCACGCAGACGGAGACCCTGGTGCTGGCCGTGCCCAGCGAGTACCGCCTGGCCGTGGCCATCCTGCTCATCCTGTGGGTGTCCGCCGTCGCGTCGTCGTTCGTCGACAACATCCCGCTCACCACCATGATGGTGCGGATCATAGTCTCGCTGGCGCAGAACGAGAAGCTGCTGCTGCCGCTGCAGCCGCTCGTGTGGGCGCTGGCGTTCGGCGCCTGCCTCGGGGGCAACGGCACGCTCATCGGCTCCTCGAGCAACGTGGTGTGCGCCGGCGTGGCCGAGCAGCACGGCTACCGCTTCACCTTCGTGCAGTTCTTCAAGTGAGTAGTGCTGAAAAATGCTGGAAAATGCTATCTGAAAAATACTGGGTGATGAAAAAAAAAGTGGTTCGTATTGAAAAATTGTTCTTGGTTAAAATGGGTTTCAGCTGTAAATTTTTTATTTGCTCGAAAAAAAATGTTGCCAATTCTGAAAAAAAATTTGCTAAGAAATACTTTGATTAGAGAAACTTGTACCGTTGTACGGTTTATTTATTTTTCTCGGGTTTTTACTGCGGTCAGCGAATTTCACTGAAACAGCTTGGCTCTGTTGAGGGAAGTACCCGTGTGTGTCGCGAGACAGCGTAAACAGACGTAGACGTCTGCATGGATTCCGACTCAAAGACCTTCGTGTATTTATTGTTTATTTATTGCCTTCTGCTCCTCGGGGACGAATGATGGCCGTCTGTTATCGCGACCGCCTCGGACGCGGCCGCGCTGCCCCCTCCCTCAGATGCAGATGTCCTTTCGCACGCCCCCCCCCCCCCTCCCTCATGGCTCAGGGGTTATCGTCGATATATGCTCCGCGCGCGTTTCCTAAATCTCGACGGCGGTTGAGCGCCAAGTCGTTTTGTCGTTCCGGGAAGCAAACTTTGCTCTGACGGAACGGAAAAATCAGCTCCTTTGTTGTTGACCTGAAAGTTCTGTTGTGAATATTGCTCCCTGACTGAGAATCAAGCAGGGAATGCCCACTCAATTCTCCAGAATCTTTTTGTTTTTTTCACCGAGCGGTTGGTGGTTCTGGGCCCAGCCTCATGACCGCCAAAGTAATTCAGCCGCACGCGTGCTCGTGACTCTCGTGTCGTGCCGCTGCAAAATGTCTCTCATAAACTTGGGCTTCCCTGTCAATTTTACAATACTCTATTTATTTTATTTTTCTTTGTTCAGGGTTGGATTCCCCGTGGTGCTGGTGAGCGTCACCACCATCACGGTCTACTTGATGATCGCGCACGTCGCCCTGGGGTGGAACGGGGTGCCTGTCGGCCCGGAGGCGCACGCACCCGCCGCCTGAGCCGAGCCGCCCTCCTCGGGTCCTGGACGCCTCTGGAAGAGTATTTTGCAGGGTACTCTTATTTGGAAGCTCTGGTAGTACCGAGATACCTTTCTCTATTGCTTTTACACATGAGATTTTACAGTCTTTTTTCATATGTTGAAATATTCTGTGACTATGTTCTTTTTTGTATATACGGTGACTGTAAGAATACGGTCATTCCCCATGTTCGATTTGTATCGTGCTTGTACAGATTTTAATTGTTAGTATTTTATAATATTTTATCAAATGTTTGTAGCACTTTATGTTCTTATGTTTTACCTAAATAAGTATTACCGGAAACAATTAACCCGAGGTGTTCACACGTACCTAAATATAAGCTAGTAAATGGAAATAAATTTTTATCTTTTGATAAGAGTGAGACACTATACACATACGTTCTTCTTTCTCTAAACCCGAAACTCATCTATCATACAGGTGGAAAAAAATTTCCTGGCCAACATATAGTCTGGTTTGCTCCGCCAATCGCACCCCGACCACAAACTGTACACATTCTGGCCGCTCAGGCTGCTTGCGAAAAGAAAATCCAACAGTTTTGAAAAAGTGAAGAAGAAATGTACGGTCAACAACGCGAACGTGTCGAGCTGCCGGGTGTCGCGGCGTGGCATTCCCTCGAGGCAAAAAAAAATTAGAAAAAATGTGAACACGAGCAGCAGTGCGCGTGCTTGCACGGCCGAGGGTCGCGCCGGCCAGGCACGACCGGCCGGCGTACCAACCGAGTGTGCTTGCTACAAAGTACTTCTGCCATAGCGCACCTAAAATGCACTAACAGTTCTGCGCGGCGCAGCGCGGTGCAGCGCGGGGACGGTCCCCCTGTCTCCGCGCGCGCGTGCTAAGTGGCCGGGTGGGGCTTCCCCCGCTGCTGCCGGGCCGGGCGGGCGTTGTTGTCCCAGGTCATGAGCACAGAGCTGCAGCGGGTGACGGCGCGACGGGGAAACGAAGATAAAATCAGCCGGGATTCGTATAGAAATTGAGGCGGTGATATCGGCACGTCGCAACTACAGCAGAAGGTAATAAAAAAACCCAACAAAATTTAATATTTTTCCAAAAGCGAAGTTTAAAAAAAAAAAAAAATGCGTAAAAGGACCTTAGCAGGTGGTTGTGGGCGGGGGTGGGCGTTATCACTGAGGCAACCCGCGCCCTAGGGTACGAGCGGTACGAGAGAGAGTGGGTCGGGGACGCCCCCTCTCTTATCTTTTACACTATTATTTCTCGGGAATAAACGCGCGAGTTAAACAGGAATCCTGTACAACGAGGCCAGCCAGCCAGCGCACTTTCCTGTACAATTTCACTAGAATGTACTCACAGGCCGACAGGCGCCCTACCTTCTCGTCATGAAAAACAGAAAATTATCACTGAAAATTTAGGAGTGAACGGGTAGGCCGCTCAGCAGCCTGCGCTATAGGCAACGTCCATGCACCGCTGGCGAGTGGTTGCCTACTAGGCAACGTGCTGTATTTAAGGGAGGTTTTTTTCGCCTACTCGTTGCCTGGACGGCGGACACCTGGCTGAGTAGGACGGTAAACTCCCTGTACTGTACTGTACCGTCTTTGCACTTCCCTCCCAGCCGCCGCCCATCCGGGCCGACCGGCGCGTCACCGCGTCGCACACACACACACACACACACATTCCCGAGGAAATCACAACAACACACCCATAGCAAGCTTTCCGCGAACCTCTCTCTCTCTCTCTCTCCCTGCTCCCTCCCGCTCTCCCGGGAGACTGCCGCCGGGGAGAGAGGAGGAGGAGGAGGAGAAGGAGAGAGGGCCCCACGTATATAGTCGCAGACGCCGGTCGCAGCCTCAGTGAGTGACGGTGTCCGGTCAGTAAAGCCCGAAACTCCTTCTGTCTGTCTCCGCGAAAAAATTTAAAGAGCGTTTCGAGTCGCAGTTCTCATCGTCCAGGATATCAGACACCCCTCCTCCGCCATGAAGTGGATCGTGTCGGCGGCCGTCCTCGGCCTGGCCCTGGCGGTGACCTGCGCCTCCGGTACGTAGAGGACACCCTGCTTCTGACAAGCAAGGGTGCCGACCCCCGGAAAAAAAGGAAACGGTGTATATTTCAATGTCAATTTAAGGCTGGCTGTAATGATTCATTTGATTGAGTTGAGATGCAGAAAAATCACTGAGTCCTACAAGTCATGAAAAAAAAAAGATATTTTTAAAAATTACCGCGTTTAGTAAATAGTGTAAATTGCGGGGGAAAATTTACCGCGGTACAAAGTGTGCCAAAAAGTTTTTCTTTCCACGTACTTTTTTCCTCTTCCGCTCCGCGCCCCGCGCCCCGCACTGTTTGTGCGACACTGATAAAACCCTCGAATTAGACGGAGGTCTAAGAAATCGGTGCCCGGCCCAGGCAGGCAGGCAGGCAGGCAGGCAGGCAGGCCGCGGCGCACTCCTTTAAAACACTCGCCAGGTAAAAATAGAACGGCGCGCGCAGACACGTGCGGGGAGTGCGCTGCAGAACCTGCATCCTTACCAAGGGTAAAAGCGGAAATTAAAGAAAATCGGTAAGGGCAGTGGTTCGAAAGCCGGTCACATTATCTTTATGTTTTTTGTTTTTTTGTCAGTCAATGTGTTTTTTTGCAATTGCTCGAGTAACAAGGACGGTATAGCTGGAAAGAACAATTCGTCCAGAGAAAACGAAAATTAAAAAAAAAAAAAAATACGCGGCTTTTGAACCATTGCCCTCCACTGCCATGAGCAGTGTCGGTACCAATGACGCTACGGGGCCGGCCTTCCAGGTTACGGAGAGCAGGCGCACTGATGACACCGGGCTCGTTTCTTCGGTGACTGTGGCTTCTCGCGCAGCATGACTCCTAGTTGTCCGGCTTCGCATACCGTAACGGCGTAGGCGTGCCGGCATAGTGGCTGCCCGGAGAGTGGCAGAACGAAGGTTCGAATCTTGGCCGAAAATTTAATTTTTCTGAGGACAACAACTACACGGAGTGGAATTCAAACCCCCCATTTCAACCGAGCCTTCTCATGGAATAGCCGACGGTCTAGTGGTCTTAGTGCCGCGAAAGCCGTGGGGTGTCTGTGAGACTCGGCACATGGGTTCAATCCCGTGCCCACGACTGGCGGTCGGTCGTGGGGTCATAAGTCCTAGAATCTGGCTCCAAAAATAGCTATTCCACGTCCTGGGGACAGGGCAGTTCGGCTAACCACCGTACGACCAGAGATATATCCACCTACCCACCGTTCTCCGTAGCTCGCGGAAAGGCGGTTGCCCTGAGTATCTTACTCGTCGGGGAAACACCGGATCCCATCTGAACTCCGAAGTTAAGCCCGTGGGGTCCCTTCAAGGGATGGGTAGGTCATCCCCATTTTTTTCCGGTTTACGTACGTATTTCTTTCAAGTTGAATCTCGAATGGTTTTGTTTGCTTTCGATATGTTGTTAATTAGGCTTTAAAACGCCCAGAAAAGTATATCTTGTGCGAACATTTTTTCGAGCCGACAGTTGGAAAAATTCCGCTCAGGAAAAGGCACAGTATCGCTGACTGCCGATTGTGAAACACGCTCTCTGAAAAACGATATCGTTACGCTTACGCGGGGCTGACTAACTGCCTCTGATAACGTTACGGCCCTGACCTTGCCCTCGCGTTCTTATCACCTCCAGATGGTTAGACCACACCTCCCTGCATCTGCAGATGGTTCAACCCCGTCACGCTCTCGCGTTACAGACGAGTTCACGAGGAAGTGCCAGGCGGGCGCGACGTGGAACGACGGCTGCAACGAGTGCCGGTGCACGGACACGGGGTTCAGGCTGTGCACGCAGCGCGCGTGCATCGGCACCCCCGAGCTGCAGCGGGAGTGCGAGGATGGCACCGTCTGGCAGGAGGACTGCAACACCTGCAGGTGCGTCAACGGGCGTAAGGCCTGCACCTACAAGCGGTGCCTGCCGCAGCAGGGCCCGCCGCAGCAGGGCCAGCATGACCCCAACGACTGCACGCCCGGCACCCTCTGGAAGCAGGACTGCAACACCTGCAGGTGCACCGCCACCGGCCGCGCCGTCTGCACGCAGATGGCCTGCCTCAACCTGGGCGACGCCTTCCTGACCAAGACCAAGAGGAGCGTCAAGCCCATCCGCGTGGGCGACGAGTGCGAGCCCGGCACCAGCTGGAAGCAGGACTGCAACTCTTGCACGTGAGTACGCACGCAAACATCTGCATGGGTGTGAGAGAAATTACTCCGGGGTGGAAATATTGTAACGTAAACCTCATATGTTGCATAATACTGACCTCTGCTGGCCGTCTCGCAGGTGCTCGTCCACGGGGTACGCCATGTGCACCTACAAGCTGTGCCTGCCCCAGCAGCAGCAGCAGCTGCAGCAGCCCCGGCTCCGGCGCGACGTGGCCGCGGCCGTGGTCGCCAACGCCGAGCCCGGCGCGCCCGTGGCCGAGGTCGGGGAGCGGCGCTGCGCGCAGGGCGAGGTCTGGAAGGAGGCCTGCAACACCTGCCGCTGCACGCCCGACGGCCTCCCCGCCTGCACCAAGATGCGCTGCATCGCCAGGCCCAAACAGGAGTAGGTGGCGGGGTGCGCCGGCCCAAACTGACTGACAAAGCTTTACTAAAAAAGAAAAACTTTGACCCGTGAAAAAAAATATCTCGGTGACTAACTGAACGCGACGTGCTGCGAAACATTCCAGTAGAGCTATCTCTCCCCCGGCCGCGGCGGCAGAGGAGGTCTCCGTCGAGGACGCGTCGGCGACAGCGACGACTCCGGGCTTCTTCTGCAGGCCTGGAAGCACCTGGAAGAAGGGCTGCAACACCTGCAAGTGCTCGTGGCTGCTGCCCGTGTGCACGCTCATGGCCTGCTCGGAGGAGTAGAGGAGCGGCAGGCCAGCAGCAGTCTCTCGTCATGAGAGTCGAAGAGATACAAGTACAACGCCATGAGGGGATGTCCAAAGTGATGCGTATAGGAACAAGCAGACTGTGTTTTTTATTCGTACAAGGTCAGCACTGCAGTCTTCGTTGACTCTTCCATTTTCTGTATCCTGGTCATCGGAGTCGAGGTTCCTGGCAGTGTAGCGGACACAGTCTGATACACGATATGGCCCGAGTGTGAGTTGAGTGCCGTGTCATCACGACGGTGTCTCTGTGTGTGTTTTTCTTCGAAGGAAGATGCGTTGTAGCATCTCCCACGGGGCCGCGGCCGCGAGGCGTAGCGTCGCGCACCCAAAAGACTTTGTCAGCGATAGTATTTAAGCAATTCCAAGACTGTATAATTCTGACTATTTTTCTATAGTGTGATAGTGCCGTTTGTATGTACGATTTTGTGCATGTGCGTGTATGTGGGTGTGTGAGAGAGTTAAGTAGTATTAAGGAAAATTTTGTAATAATAATTACAAAAATAAACGAAAAACGCTGTTAACAAGAGCGTACACGTCATTGTCCTCCCATATCCGCAACTTTGCGTTTCAGCGATAGTTTGCCAAAATACGAGCTGCTCAGCAACTATGTGCCAAGTAGAGCCGGAAGGGGCGCTGTCAGCCTACGACTTAAGGACACGCACAGTGTCGGAAGAAATGTGCGAAAAAGATAGGAGCGGGGTCTGTTCAGTCCGTGTTCAGTCCAGCAGAGCTACGGCTCCCGCCCTGCTTATCGTAATTGCTAGGCCACCTCGGCCCGCCCCGCCCGGCCCGGGCCGCCCAGGTGCCAAAAACAAACCGGCCCAGAGTCACACGCTCGCGAAAGGCTATCGCACACCACCCGAAAAAAAGTGCGAATAAAAGGGAACCCTCGTCCTGGAGAGGGCATCAGTCGCTCACCGGCACTCCCCACAGCAGAAGCAAGGTGAGGTGGACTCCGGGGAGGTCCCCCTCTTCGCACCGGGGCGACCTCGAGGAGGCCCGGTCTGAGGACGACTCCTTGCTGACGCCTCACCGTACTGCCCACAGGTCCCCGCTCTCCTCCCTCCTCAAGATGATGAAGCTCGTCGTGCTGGTGGTGTGCGTGGTGGCGGCCGCCCAGGGCCAGGACTGGACCAGCAACATCCCCAAGCCCGTGGTGGACTGCATCCAGAACCCCAGCGGCTGCCCCAGCAGCGCCGGTCAGTCTCCCGGAGAGCGCCGATCCGGAGGGCTCCGGACAGTTTTGTAACCCGTCGTTTTTTCTCTTGCACAGGTGGCCAGATCCCTCAGTTCCCCGGCAGCGGCCAGATCCCCCAGCTGCCCGGAAACGGCCAGATCCCCCAGTTCCCCGGAAGCGGCCAGATCCCCCAGTTCCCCGGAAGCGGCCAGATCCCCCAGCTGCCCGGAAACGGCCAGATCCCGCAGTTCCCAGGCAGCGGCCAGATCCCCCAGTTCCCGATCCCCGGCGCCTCCGGTTCCGGCGCCAGCTCCGGGTCTAGCTCCAGCTCCAGCTCCGGCTCCAGCTCAACTTCCGGTTCTGGCCTTCCCTCTCTGCCCGCGGGCTTCCCTCAGATCCCCCAGATCCCCGGCACCAACAACTAGTGCGTCTCCAGGGTGGATACGCCGCCCGGTGTGGCCTAAACGTCTTGTGTTACACAGAAAAAAAATAAAAATGTTGGACTGTTAAAATACTGGCATCTTTCAAATCCTGTTGCTCCTCCGTCAGAAAATATCTCACTGCTGACTCCTGCACTTTGCGGGCGAAATTAACAATGAAAACGGCAAGAACTCCATGAAAAAATTTATTGGGTAAATATATTCATTGCAAAGCAATATTTTAGTGTCAGCTTATTTTATAAATATAATAAAACATACACATTTAAGGACAAAAGTACACAGGTAGTGAAGGTAGCTGATGATACACGGTAGCACAGTACAGAGCAGTGTTTATGTCTACTTTGAAAATGATAGAATTCCAAAAAAATTGATCTGTACACATTTTAAAACATGAGTAAAAGAAAAAAAACACATTGTTTCAGTAGATCAAAGGTTTTATAACTCCAGAAAGGAAATTAAAAGACTCAATTTTCAGAAAGGAATAAATACTGACAGGAAAAACTACAGTAAATTGTGCATGAACATCCTTCCACACAAATTGTTTCAGCAGTGTGGAAGTCAACAACAAATCAGATTTACAGGAACAAAACAAAAATTATAGATTCTGGATAGGATAAAAACAATACAAATAACACCAAACACAAGGTTAGAACCAAAACAGAGCACACTGTCTTAGTTACACTTTTTAGATGGATTCCAGAATATTTGGAGACTAAATGCTTTTCGAAATAATTATGCAAAACGAAAAAGAAAAAAACGCAACAAACCAGATGGGAGGAAAACAGCTGAACTAGCAGACCAGAACATGAAATTTATCCATTCAATACATTTTGAAGAGGTAATGTATGAAGTTCTTTCAAATTTAACAATAATGTCAACAGCAATTTTTTTTTGTATTGAAGAAACACTTTAATGCATCACAAATGCAAATGATTAGAAACAAATAGCCATGAAGTACCTAAACTGATCAGATATCTACCGGGTTCCTCTATGAACCGAAGTGTCGTAACAGCACCTTTCTTAAGTAGGGCAAAATAAAAAGACAACCATGATTAGGGCACAAAAATTAATCAATGCTGCCTTTTATTTTTTCAATCACATATAAACTGGGTGCAGAGAGAAACTTGCCTTGGGCAGTGTCTCTCCAGAACCATAGGTGGCTTTGCTCCAAAAGACAGAGCACATTCCAATCTTGTCTGCACCATGTAGTTTCATAAACAGATAGCATAACGTAACATCATACGATCTATTTCATCACAAACAGCAAAGACATTTATCAATCTTTAACATGTAAAATTAAATTTCTGACGATAAAGAATATCTCATTTATTTATAAAATATCTATTATTGCTAATATCATGGGCCAAAGTGACCATAGCCTGGCCAACCTATGTGAACCAAAGCAGCAACAAAGCCAACAATGCTTTTAAGATGGCAAGAAATTATTTTTAAAAAAAGGTAGTACAAAAGGAAGACCTGTTGATGTAAAGTTCAGTACGACACAAATGCAACAACTTGTTGAAATGGTAGCAATGTAATCAAATACTTATTAGTCTAAAAAAAGTACAAATTCAAATAAAATGTTTTCTGATCAAAACATCATTAATAAAATTGACTAATAGAGGGACGGTGGTTAAATGGCAACAAGCCAAAATATAACCGAATTTTGTCTTAGAGTTGCAAAAAGAAGCAAAGGCAAGGCACAAAACTGAGCGTGCATGCATGTCACTATTGTACATGCATGCAATTTAATAAACACTTATTATTTACATAAAACAGATAGAAACAGTGCTACCTCTTTTATAATCACATTTTTAAAAAAAAAGAAAAACTTAAAAAGAAAAGACAACAGCAAAAGTACAATCTTAATACATACAAGAAGTCAAATTAGCAAAACATAGTAATAAACATAACACAATCGTTCAGTTTCTTGAACCTAATGGCAATTCTCATTATGAAAGTCACTCCAATCACAAGTCTAGAAGGTACTACAGATATTGACATCTAGTTGAAGAAAGTTAAGTCTTGCCAATTCATTGTGCAAAACCATAGAATTTTTGTTACAACGGAAGAACTTGACAGTTGTAGAACTTCCAGATACCATGCCTATTCGAGGTAGTTGAGATCTACCCATCCACTGAACCTCACAACAATCCATATTGAGAATACTGAATCACTGAGGAACTATTTAATACGGAACCTCTTTAAGTATGGAAATATGTCTCCATTTGTCTGAGTACTACTATTTTCTTTTATAAATTGGCAGTTAAATCAAAATCATGAACAGGGAAGAGGGGCTTTCATAATAATCTATTTCTTCAACAAAACTGATAACAATATTGTAATGCAAAAGAACATACTTATTTCTACTGACCACACTCTATATCTTACAGAGTAAAAATGGACGGCAGTTCATTATTCCAATACTAATGGACTTTGCTCATCGAGTATGTCTTCAAACTATGATTGCATCAGTAGAAAAATAATAATAAATAAATATCAGGCTCAAATGCATGCCACCTTATTACAAAAGCAAGCATAGAAAAGGCACTTTTCAAATCACAGGTTCACCAGAAATTATATTATGGCCTATGAAAATATTCGGCATGTAAGAAACTTTACAGTACTTATTCAATCATCAAAATAACATTATTGTCAATAGTAATCAGTGCACTCATCCAACTGCAATCAAACTGATTTCGTCTTCCGCAGCCCTTTTCATCAAGAGTACGCAAAAATAATTAGACCAAAGGAGAACTAACAGGGATAAACATCAAAATTCTTGTGTGTGACCTACATAGAAATTGTGTGTAGTTTCTGATACGTTATTGATCTGAAAGGGTGCAGAGACAACAGAAGGAAGAGCGACTAAACAGAAGAGGGTCATTAACTGCAAAAGCTCTGCTGCACTTTGGTCAGCGGAGAATACAGTCTATTTGTCCCTTGAATACAAAGCGTAGTGAAGATCACATACCCACCTGAGAGAATTTCAAGCCCTTATTTTGACTAAACTTTGGGCCAGCCAAATGCATATGGTGGTAGAAGGAATCTAGATTTGCCAAAAGATTTCACAGTAAGGAAAATTGCTCACAGCTGAAAGATTTTCACATTAGCAGTGCCAGTTGATTAGACAAAAATTTCATCCAAATTAAATTGAGAGAAACAATGGATTTCTTTTTCAAAATTCAATCATAGCTTAACTATTTGAACAGTGGGTTCTTATTCTAACCATTGGACTCTATACAATCATGAGTATTCTTTCTATAATGAAACTCTACAAATATCAACAAATTAGAAAAATAAATTGTCCAATGATTTATAACAATCTCAAAATGTAACAAATAATAATTTTCATTTTCATTTAAATGATACTGCATTGCAAAGATGGGTGACATGCAGATAGCCGTATTAATCACAAAACCAGCTTGTAAAACAACTCAATCTATTAGTGATATTTTACAACAGATAAATCTATATGCATCAATTTTTTAACAAGTGGGGAAAAACGAACAGGAGTATAAGGACGCATTAATAAAAATAGAAATCATTTTTAAATTGATCCCTGTTCATGTGCGTATTGATCACAAAAGAATAAGATTGAGTTCCATCAAAAATGGTTAACATGCACTTCTCTTTTCATGCAATAACAAAATGCAAGAAGGATCCTTAAAATGTCTATCTCAGTGCTTACTAAAAAAAGGTCTTCTAAAAATCTTTTGAACATTAATAAAATTAAGATACAACTTTTCAAAAAAAAAAAAGTCATCAACACAATATAAAAATTTTAGACTGAATTAAAATAAGTGCTCAATTTAAGACAGCAAATGCTGATTAATTAAGTTCATTTTGTATAATTAAGTTCATTTTATATAATTAAGTTCATTTTGTAAAAGAAGTATTTCACTTCAAAGATTGTCTCCATTCACACAGGTATAGAAATACTTATAAACAGCAACAAGCAAAATACATTCACATTAACACGCTCAGTCACGCTCGGAGGCACCAGTCTTAGGAGCAGGACGGATTGCTGTGAAAGCAGACCTCCCAATCTCTCTGTTTGCTCGCAAGCTTCTCTTTGACCTCTGCCCCGCTATGAAGTTTGGCTAATTTTATTGGTCCTGAATCATGTTGAATAGAATTTTAAATTATCCTTTAAAATACAGTATTTCGTACGTCCCATACTAAAATAGGTATTTATGTAATTCATACAGACATACAGCAGGACCTCTTTGTAGTGTAAGATAATATATTCGATAGCTGCTGCTGCTTTCTCACAAATTACATAAAATTACTGATTACAAATAATGATAAAAGAACAAACAATGACAACAAATAACCAGAAGGTTATATACCATAGTGGTGAAGCTACCCTCAATGATGACCTAAAGCTGTTACAATAGTAACTATTTTTTTTTAGTTTTTTTTTCTTTTTTAAATAATATGTAAAATTGTGGACCCAAAATTCTTTTGATTTACTTTTAGCCAATAGAATTTTTCTTGGATCAGTGGAACAGATATCTAAAGAAGTCAAGCAAGACAGAGATAAGAGGTAAGTATGCTTCACAGAAAAGCACTCTTGACAACTGGGCAACCATTGGAGCACACAAACAACCAAATAAAGTTACAAAGTTAAAATCCTATATAGAATAAAGAAATAAAACTATACTTACAGATTGTTTCTTTGTTTTACAAAAAGGCACAGTATTTACTACACAAAATCTGGTCTTAGGGCAAATTATGTACATATTTAAGTGATCTTCAATAGCATATTTGGCACTATAGAGTTGAGCCGCATGACATGGTAGTTTGTGCTTGTGGAATCTCTGCTTGTGTGGTTACAGTCAGAAGTCCTTGTGCATTTGATGCTCCCTTTAAAACTGGCTTTTACCGGTTTGCACCAAGCTTAATGGAAGTTAAAGAAACAAACTTTTGTCTAAATAAAATGTCTTAAAAGTAGTTCTTGTCTAACCATCTATAAACCAGATATACAATATTAACCACTCCCTATCAGGAAGAACTTATCCACAACAATGACCATAACGATGTACAGTACAATTGACATGACCAAGTCTGCATTATTCTGATAATTGATACTAACAAAGAGGATTAAATGCACAAAGAACTTACTATATGTTGTTAGTGACAAATTAGCCCTTTGAATATTTTAATTCATCGGGCAGTACACACACACAGACACAGATTCAGTAAGCACGAACACAAGCGAGAGGTTCAGCTTACAGCCATGTCAAAACATTATCGGTCTTGCTAGATGAATTGAGAGGATTGATGAGGGCTTGGACATCTTGTAAGAAGTCGTCACTCAACTGCAACAAAAAATACACGGCTATAGCAGAGCTGTATACAAAATTCATAAATCAAACTTAGATGTGTTCATAGATATAAATAAGAGGAAAGAGTAAAAGCCAACTCTACAGGGTAACGTTAGCTACAGTATGACATTAGCATTCACAATGGTTTTGAAATTGGATCAATTGTGCTCAGTAATCACCAAGAACCAAAATTTGAAAAATGCCAAATCTACCACACTGGAAGCTTGAAGTGTTGCATAAAATGCATCTACAAGGAAGCTACACTGAAGAACCCTACACCAAAAAAAAAGAAAAAAAAAAATATTTAGATTAAGGCCAGAAAACAAAAAGCATCTTTAGTACTTTCAACTAGCTTTAATAGAAATATTTATGAATTTGATTAAATTGTGCTAGGGGGGAAAAGGTGAAAAAAACAGATGTAAGACATTTATAGCCAATACCAAGTTTTTTTTTCTGAGGGAGGGGAGCTGGCCAAAGAGTAAATCCAAAATACTGTAGAAGCAAACCAAGTAAAATACAAATATGCATCACAATTGTGATAACAACCCTATCAAAGAAAATTATTTCACCTGCTCAGAATCCACTCCATGTGTCTTCATTAAGTAGATCTTCTTGAAACTGCAAAAACATAATGGAAAAATAACAAAAGGGAGTCTATTTATAACTGTGTAGCTTATGATAGTATTGAGAGCTGTTGAGCCAAAATTGACCATTTTTTAAAAAGAAATAGCTACACAATATGAAAATTTGTCTATTACATGAAACTGTTGCCTGATGTTTATTACACCATTATAGCGCCAAAGTTTTGAAAAGTATTAATAAGGAAAAAAAACAAACTATTTTGACATTACTTGGTGTTACAGAGCAGCACATTGATACCAAGCTTACCAAGGAATTTATCCTCTTTAATGTCATGGCTTACATAATAAAGACAGACTAACATTTTATTTTAATACTTATGCGATGAAATGTGTCCAAGAAAGGTACACCGCTCAACAGACAAACACAACAAAAAGCAAATTGTCACACCAGCAAACAATCATCTTACCTGAAGGGATGCCACCAAGTCATTGGGGTCATTTGGGTCAAGGGAGCTGATGTCTGGAGTATCTAATGAGCCACTAACTCCCTCTGTAACATATGGAGAAAAGAAAAAAAAGGGGATAAAAACCATTTGAGAACAAAGGCTGTAAAATTATTTGAAAGCTTACTTACCTGTCACACCATCCATATTGTCTTCCATACTGTACGAAAAATCTGGAGTGTGTGGCAAGGGGCCCAAACCCAAACCACTGTCATTGGATTCTTGACGAGAATGGTCAGCAAGGCCAAGGAATGGGTCCATACCCGATGTTGCAATGTCATTGGCGTGCTGTCGCATTAATTCTTGCTGTAAAAAAAAATGAAAACACAAATAAAAATTACAGTTTACAAAGTTAAGAGAGTAGTTCAGTTAAGTGCTATGCAAGAAGAGTTAGCTACAGTCTCAGCTATTGAGCTTTGAGGCATATCTCAAAGCACCCATTACAATAAGACATAGAAGAAAAAGCAGAGATAACAAAAGATTGTTGGCCCAAATGAAACTCAAACCAACATGAGCAAGAAATTAAGAGAGTTGGACTTTGGAATAAGAACAACCTTTGTCCGGTTGAGAACAAAACACGCAGATGGCAGGAAGTAGCATCTATCTCCTTCAGAGGGAGTGAGAGGGTGATAGAGAAAGACAGAGAGAGAGAGAGGGAGAGCGATGGTGAGACAGAGCCACAAGCTTGGCATGAGAACATCACATGTGATGGTGAAATACTATATGTAGGAATATATGAAATTTCAATCATCTCACCTGTCGCATGATTTCTTGCTGTCTTTGCTTCAGCTTCTCACATTCAAGATGAAGTGATTGCAGACGTTGGTCAGTCTGCAGAGACTGTAATGACTGTGATTGTGTGATGGCCTGCCAGGTGGCGAGTGTGCTTCCGTTTCCAACACCTGGTGGTCTCTGGAGGTGGCTGGGTATCCGTGGGTCAAACCATGAAGTGCTGTGTGTCTTGTGGTCAATGTAGTAGATCTCTCCCTCTGGTGTAGCGGCCTCCTCCCAGCCATCAGGAAGAGGACCGAGATCATTTGGAGCTGGGGAAGCTGGTTTCGGTGTGCTGGCTGCAATCAAACGCACACAAAAATGTTGAAATTCAACCGTGGAAACACCGCTCTGGCAATATTTCCAGGCAGGACTTGCACTTACGTGCTTTTGGTAGAGGTGAAACTGCAGGGTGAGGGTGAGTCAAGGTGAGGGCAGGTGGTGTGGTGAGAAGCTCAGCACTGCGCTGTTGCTGGCGCTGGGCCTGGGCTGCCAATGACTTGCGTGGATCTTCCCAAGTTGTAGTCTGTGTCGTGTGACTGCGAACAAAAAGAAAAAGCCAACGGTCAACACACAGTATCTGAAAATGTCATTAGTTCTACATGAACAGAGTAGATATATAACAGTCATGACATTGGCAACTGCTAAATTCAACTTGAATTAAATTTACTTTGACAGCATTTATTTTCCCCTGCAGCCCTAGCACCATGAGCCTTGCACAGCCCTATGGAGATCGAGAGCAGAGGCGAGGAGCGCCATACGTCGGGTCGGGCGGGGCCGTCTCCCTCTCTCTCTCTCACAGGGCTATGCTATCTGCCTCTCTCTTTCTCTCTGTTTCTCTCGTTCTTTCAGAGGACCATCAACAAGGGCCGAGGCCTGGTGCTGTGGGGCGGGGCGGGGAGGGGCGGGGCGGGGCGGGGCGGGGCGGGGCGGGGGGGGGAGGGGCGTGGCGCACAGCCTGCCGCAGCCACGCCGCCGCTGCTTGAAGGCCGTCCGCTGAACTTCGCCGTGGCAGCCTCGCCTCGCCTCGCCTTCCCTCCCCGCCCCGCCCCGCCCCGGCAGCAACGCCACGCCACGCCCGGCGGACCGGCCGGCCCAACGGTAAGACCAAGCACGGGCCCCGCCCCGCCCCGCCCCGCCCCGCCACCATGATGCCCGCCCCGCCCCGCCGCGCCCCGCGTCTGCCTCAGAACACCGCGGTCCTGTCCGGCGCCGAGGGTCCACGCCCGGCTGCAGTGCGCCCCCGTCCCCGCCTGCTTCACCTGTTGAAAGCCGTCGACTTGGATGAGCAGGCGGGGCGGGGCGGGGCGTTCCGAGGCGCAGTCCTTCCCTTTCCGCAGGGGCGTGGCGGGGCGGGGCGGGCGGGGCCGCAGCGACCTCTCGGCTCGTTTTAGACAGGCGCCGCGCGGCGCCACCGCGTCCCAGGCGCCGCGGCGCCGAGCAGACCTGATCCGAGCGTCGGCGGGGCGGGGCGGGGCGGGGCGGGGCGGGGCGGACGCGACTCCTACACCCTAGAGACACACCCGGTGGTGGACAAGGCCCCCCTCCCCTCCCCTCCCCACAGGACAGAGGGGCAACGGACCATTGAGCACAGCACGGGCACTGAACGGTACAGCAGGGCGCGCCCCGCCCCGCCCCGGTCCTTTGAGCGCCCCTGTCCTGTCCTCAGAACACCCACAAAGCTGCCCAGCCACACCCGAGCTGGTCACGCTGCGTGGGCAGGCAGTCGTTCAAAAGGCGCTGAGCGCGGAGTTATCCGACCGATAAGGCTTTAAAACATTTTTTCCAGGGTATTAAAACCCGATGGTGACAGGCACACTGTAAAACATGAGGTAAAAGCTGACAGCCGACAGGAATAGCGACCGGCCGGTGACCGCGCCCGGGAGATAGGCAACACACGCGCACACCTGCGGAGCGGTTGCCTACCCGACAAGCGGCAGGCGAACACAGCTCGCCCTCGCCCGACGCGCTTGCGTTTGCCTACTCTGCGGCCAGCCCCCCGACAGCCGCAGCAGACTTGATCCTCCTCCTCCTCCCCCTCCTCCCCCCTCCCCCCCCCCCTCCCACGGCACATCCCTGCCGATGACTCATCGGAGTGAGGGGTGAATAAATGCCGATTAAAAAAATATATGGAAGCAGCAGCGGCAGCCTGACCGGACCGCACCGGGAGGCTCAACAGGTAGGTTGGGGTCCTCCCCAAACAAACCTCAGCCCACCCCGACCCACCCCACCCCGCCCCGCCCCGCCCCACCCCCACGCTCCGGCGGGGTACACAGAATGGGGACAAAGACGAGCCCTCCTCCCCGGGCATCGCCAATTCATCCTAGGTGCACTGGGGCAGTCCCATACATTCGCCCTCACAAACACATCCCCCCCCACACACGCACACACACACGCACACACACGCACACACACACACACACTGTGGGCGTGGGAGCCTGACCGGCTCACTTCTCATCACGCGCATGCGTAGGGCCATCGAGAAATGAACTGACCCAAGCCATTCACAAAATTCAAAACTTCAAAACTATTTTTTTTTTTTAAAGCAAAATTTTCCTAAATTGTCAGGACGACACCGAGGGGCCGAGGGAAAGTTTCTTTTTCTTTCTCTTTCTGACGTTGAAACACACAGTACTAAACCTTTATCAGAAAGGACAGAAGGAGGGCCGCGATAAGAAAAGTGGTTTCGTATGGCCTGTGTCACCTGAAATGGGTCACGCCTCTTCTCGGCCCTTCAGATCCTAGCAGCAGGACAACAACAGCGGTGCCCCGGGAGCTCAAAACACTAGAAACCCAAGTGCGTTAATGTCACACACTTGCAGGTGTGTGAGTTTCCACTCGCACACTCGTCCCTTTGCGCGTGTAAAATTCCGAGGGAAATTCAAACCTCTCCTTGTTCGGGTGTTCGAGTGGATACTCACACTCCCACTAGGCGCAGAAGTGAGTCCGCACACATGAGACGGAGCTCAAAGTTCATTTCCAGCCGAGAGAGGGTCCAGTCACCCTGTGTTTTTCATCCGACCACCTCCCCCCGCCCCCCGGCCCGCCCCTGCCGCTCCGCCGCTGCGCCACAAGAACCTGTCCTGTCCTCATCTAGAAGGGCTTTCCTCTTCTGCGCCGCGCCGCCTGAGTCAGCCTCCCCCCCCTCCCCCCAACCCCTACTACACCCGATCCACCACCTGAGCCTGAGACGGCGGACGAACGGACGGGCAGACGGACGGACAGAGACACGAACGAACAGACGGAGGGACGGGAGGGACGAACTGAGGGGCCGAGGTACGGACGGGCAGACGGACGGACGGGCAGACGGACGGACGGAGACACGAACGTACAGACGGAGGGACGAGCTGAGGGGCCGAGGTACGGACGGGCAGACGGACGGACGGGCAGACGGACGGACAGAGACACGAACGTACAGACGGAGGGACGAGCTGAGGGGCCGAGGTACGGACGGGCAGACGGACGGGCAGATGGACGGACGGGCAGACGGACGGACAGACGGACGGACGGACAGAAACACGAACGTACAGACGGAGGGACGGGAGGGACGAACTGAGGGGCCGAGGTACGGACGCAGAGCACTGATTTGACGTGACGTTCGACGTCCACCCGCGGTAGATGAGAAGGGTATACACACCGTGTCGTCGCCGTGCTCCGAGGCGCAATTTTTATACCATCTCTCTCTTGTTCCCTCTCTCTTCTCTCTCTCTCTCCCTCTCCGTGTTCAATGAGGCGTGCAGTGATAGGCGGGTCCTCTCCTCCCCCACAGGTGGACGAACCCCGCGGTCCGGTCCGGGCCGCGGCCAGCGCCCCTGCCAGCGCCTCCGCGAGAGAGGAGAGGACAGAGAGAGGCTCCTATTGTAGCAGCTCCTCTCCTCTCTCCTCCTCTCCGCTCCGTCCGGCGAATAACACACCGATTTACGATCGCTTTATCGGTGTAAGAAGTTACACCGGCCAGCAGCACCAGCGCGCCCGCGCCGCTGCCGTGGCTCTGCGCGGGGCGGGGCGGGGCGGGGCGGGGCGGGGCGGGGCGGGGCGGGGCGGGGCGTGGGGCGTGTGGGGCACGGTGAGCCCCACTGCGGCTGGCGCTGCGCTGAGCCTCGCCTCGCCTCTCGCGGCCCAGGTGGCAGAGTGGCAACGCTGTAAGGCCCAAGCCCGCGCCAGCCGGCCAGCCCAGCTGGCAGCCGGCCGCGGGGCCGGGCCGGGCCGGGCCGGGCGGGCGGTGCGCCAGGCGGGCCGCCCCGCCCGAGCAGGCAGCCAGGCAGGCCGGTCGGTCAGTCAGCAAGTCAGACGCCCCGGCCCGGCCCCGCTCAGCAGCTCAGCTCGGCTCGGCTCGGCTCTCGGCGGCGCAGCCGAGCCGTGCAGCCTGGCCTGGCCGAGGATCTGGGAGGGCTGCCTGCGGGCGCGGGGCCGGCCGGGCGCGGGGCCGGGCGCGGCGCGGGGCCCCCCAGCGGCCGCCAGCTCGGGCTGCCCGCCGCGCCCCGCCCCGCCCCGCAGCGCCGCGACGTGCGCCGACGTCATCCTCCAGCTCCAGGAGGACCTCCTCCGCCACCTGCAGGAGCGTGGACGCCCCGCCCCAGGACACAGGTGTGTGAATGTCGCACACCTGTAGCTGTGTGAATTTTCGTTTCTACACTTGTCCCTACACATGTGTTAAATTCGCGTATAAACTCACACTTTCACTAGTTGAAGTGAGCGGATGATGCACACACACCTACAAGTGCGCGGCGTGCACACACTTGGGTTTCCCCCGGGCGCCGCCATGTGCGCGCTCATGTACATGTAGTTGATGAGGGTTGGGACGGGCGGGACGCGGAAGAGGGCCGACGCCGCCGCAGCACAGCGCAGACACCCGACAATTACGGGAGCCTTAATTTGAAAATGCCCTACAACATTTTATTATCATTATTATATAATTTTTTTCTACCGTCATCAAGGACCCACTCTTCGTCATCCTCGTTTTTGGACCGCTTTGGCAGGCAGCGCCCAGGAGAGGTGGGGAGGGGGGGGGGGCGGCAGGATCGGTCAGACGGGGGATACGCACTCGGCTTCTGGAACTGGAAACGCTCCAGGGAGCTGCCGCTGTCGTCTGCTGGAGGCATCACGCGCGTGTCAGTGTCACACACTTGTAGGTGTGTGAATTCACCCACGTGTGAAAACTTCAGAAAAAAGTAAACGTGATACAGTTTTGGCAGGTGTGTTCCTCTACACTTGAAGGGCCGCGTGGCGTTACCTTGTCACGACACACGTGCACGTCAGCGCGTTACGCGGCACGTGCACTCTCAGCGCGTCGATAACGCCCCGATAAGAGGGGGGCCGTAAAACAAAAGCGATGAGAGACATTAAACGCGCCAAAGTTAAAACGCTTTGGTGCGCGCAGTCGTACGGACAGTTTGGTAAGCGCGGCCCGCCCCGCTCACCGCTCACATGTAACGGCTTGGAAACTTTAATATAATAATGATTCTCGAGCCGATGGGTCAGCGACCGCCCCACACCGCCCCGCCGCGCCGCGCGGGCCCCAAGGCGATAGGACGCTGACTCGCGGGCGCGGCGGGGCGGGGTGGGGCGGGGCGGGGCGGGCGGACACTAATCCCCTGATTCACTGTCCTCGCGAATCACTTGAGAAACCCGGCCGCCCCGCCCCGCCCCGCCACCGACCACCGCGGCGCTTCGACGCGGACAGCTTGGAGTGGGATTAGCTCAGTGACTGGGGGCACGTATGCTAAAAGGTCATTTTGTCACGTCCAGTGTTCGGAAAAAGCCAATCGCACCTTAATTTTTTCCATATTTTTTTCTCGTCTACTGGCGTCGCCACCACAGCTGCACTGACCGGCGCGCTGCGGCAGCGGCAGCGGGCGGCGTCCACGCCGAGGCCCCTGATTGGACATTCCTCCCACCTACAATACTCCTTTTGTTCCACTTTCTTAATTGGTGCCTATGATATTGATAAGTCGAGAGCCCCCCCCCCTCCACCTCCCTCAGGCGCGGCAGCCACCTGCAGCCCCACTCCCCTCAGCTCCAACCCGCTCTACACTGGAAACCCAAGTGTGTGAATGTCGCACGCTCGTAGGAGTGTGAACAAATATTTAGTCGTCGTGCGCGTGTCCCCCACAAGCGTGAGCGAAACCCCGAAGAACATCCTCACTTTTACAAGTTCAAGTGCACGCATGACATTCACACGCCTACAAAAGTGTGACAGCGACATTCACACACTTGGGTTTCCAGTGTAGGGAGTGCCCGGGCCGGGCCGGGCCGTGGCGCGCCGGCCGCAGCGCTGCTATTGTTTACGGGGCCGGGCCGGCTAAACTCGTGCTGGGGCCGCGTCGTGGGCCCCGCCCCGCACCAGGGGCCCCCGGTGGGGCCCAGCTACCCCATCGGGGGTGGGGTAAAAATATCACGGGCTCTCATTGGTTTCATGAACACCGCCCTGGTTAATAGACGACCCATGACATTTTCAACCTGGGGTACAAATATCATGATCGTCTATGAGTGCCGGAGGTGGTCCCTGGACCTAATTTAGGGGCCGTAATATTTTTACCCTCGGGTGCGTGCATAGTTTATGAACGATCCCTTTAACAACCTGCCCGCCGGTCGCACCCCTTCCCCCCATCCACTTGCCGTCCGTCCATTTATTCTTTTTAAAATCCAAGAGGGGAGACGGGTCGGGTCGGGAGGCTGGGCAAGGTCGGGGAGGGGGCGGGAGGGGAAGGAGGGGGCGGGGAGGAGGAGGAGGGGGAGGGGAGGGTAAGGGGGGAGGAAGATGATGCCAGTCAGAACGCAGGGCAGGGCGTCTTGCGGTCGGCGCGGCGTCAGGGGGGCACAAGGAGGTAGGCAACACAGCCTCCAGTCAGGAGGCAGAGGTTTGGAGTGAGTTGACAGACGCCACAGGGGAGACCTCCCACGCTCTCCTATACCCCACAGAAACGGCCAGGGAAGTGAGATAAATTCAGGAAGATTTAACACGGGTGAGAAAAAATATTAGAGTAAGATTCAAGGGGGAAAATCGAGCAAATTTATGAAAAGTTCAGTCTATTAGTAAACGAAAGTTCGAGTTGCGTCCCCTCGGGAACAGCCGACAAAGGGCGCCAAACCGGAAAACAAGCCCTATTAGCAAGCCTCCAGCCAGCTAGGCCAGCAGACGCCGCGCCGGCAGCCTCCGGCGCCAGAAGCCCTCGCAGTGCTGGACAAACAGCTCCAGCGCCAGCCTCCAGGCAGCGCCTGGCCTCCAGCGCGCGGCCCTCACAAACGTGTCAAACGACAGAGATAATAAATGCCCCATTCGGGGAGAGGTGGGGCGGGGTGAGGTGGGGCGGGGTGAGGTGGGGCGGGGTGAGGTGGGGCGGGGTGAGGTGGGGCGGGGTGAGGTGAGGCGGGGTGAGGTGGGGTGGGGTGGGGTGGGGCGGGGTGTGGCGGGGCCGCACCTCGCAGTTCGGGTTTGTCTTTTGTCGCCCGGAAGCTCGGCCCGCAGTTTTTCCAAGAAGCCCCCGGGCCCGGGTCCAGACCCACATACGAAAACCTCTGCCAAAATCTTTTTTCTTTATTTTTCTTATTTCCAGTTTTCCGCCGCAGGTCCCCCTCCCGGCCCGGCCCGCTCAGCCGGCGGACCTTTAGGACAGTACGGGCGGACCGAACAGACACCAGTTCCATGTGCTACACTCTCCGGAAAAAGTAAAAGTATTTTTTTATGATTCACTCGCTGCGAGCGCGCGCGAACAGCGCCCCGCGGACGTAACCGGGATAGTAAGAATAATGTTAAAATACAAGATACGGAGGCTGATTTCCCTCCCTAACTGATCTCTCTCCCTCTCTCTCTCTCTCCCCCTCTCCCCCCTTCTCTCTCCCTCTCTCACACACACATACGCTTCAACCGCTCACCGCCGCATCGCCAGTATTCTGAATAGAAACGCGAAAGTGTCTTCCGTGCCTGACTGCGCCCGGGGCGGGGCGGGGTGGGGCGGGGTGAGGCGGGGCGGCTACAGCTTACCCGCCGTAACTGCGCTCCCGCCCACGCCAATGTCATAATTAGGGGGAAGGGGAAAGCGACCTCATGTACATGAGAGGAGGTGCGTTTTCGACCAAAAATTACGTTTAGTAACTGTCATTTAAGTTTAGGCTAGCTAGAAAGTATCATCTGCTCAAAATTGTATTTGTTGAGGTTGCCACAGAACTTCCGCTGGACCCACGCTGGCCACCCCGGCGACGGGGGGAGGGGGAGGCTATCTCAGATGATCGCACCCACCTCGACTGGCGAACAGGAAAACCACGCGGCAGAGAACCCCTTCCCTCGTACCGCGCAGAGTGGGAACGCCCCGCCCCGCCCCACCCCACCCCACCCCGCCCCGCGAGCGCACACACCGCGCCCGCGGCGCACATCGCGAGAGGAGTGGGGCCGGGGGGCGGGGTACACTGCGGGGGTGAGTCTAGGAGGACGGGGTAGAGGAGGGTGGGGTGCTCGTGGGGGAGGGGGCGGGGGTAGTATTTCTGTGGACCACTCCTCCGCCCCCGCTAAACCCGCGCGCTAAAATTACCCGCGCCTCCGCTCGTGTGTTTGTGCGAGCGGGGCGGGACGGGAAGGTCGCTGAGGCCGTTCCGCTCCCGACCAGGAGGAGGAGGACCAGGACCTCGAACAGGAGGAGGACCAGGACCTCGAACAGGAGGAGGAGGACCAGGACCTCGACCAGGAGGAGGAGGACCAGGACCTCGAACAGGAGGAGGAGGACCAGGACCTCGAACAGGAGGAGGAGGACCAGGACCTCGGACAGGAGGAGGAGGACCAGGACCTCGGACAGGAGGAGGAGGAGGACCAGGACCTCGGACAGGAGGAGGAGGACCAGGACCTCGAACAGGAGGAGGACCAGGACCCCGAACAGGAGGAGGACCAGGACCTCGACCAGGAGGAGGAGGACCAGGACCTCGACCAGGAGGAGGAGGACCAGGACCTCGAACAGGAGGAGGAGGACCAGGACCTCGGACAGGAGGAGGAGGACCAGGACCTCGGACAGGAGGAGGAGGACCAGGACCTCGAACAGGAGGAGGACCAGGACCTCGGACAGGAGGAGGAGGACCAGGACCTCGAGCAGGACGCCGTCGAGAAGCACGAGCAGGGACATGTGACCCCGGCCGGGCACACACCACGTGACGGTCCATGAGTCAGCGCCGTGCACCACCAGGGCCTCGCAGCCTCCCCGCCCCGCCCCGCCCCGCCCCGCCCCGCCCCGTCCCGCCCCGCCGGCGGCTCCGCGCGACGTCGCCAGTGAGCCTCCGCGCTATCAGACGGCAGAACAGCAAAGCTCCGGCGATAGACTGATAACGCCTTGCTTATCAGGGGTGTCGGCGTCGGCGAGGCGTCCGGCGGGCGGGGCGGGGTGGGGCGGGGTGGGGCGGGGCGTCAGCGCCATTCATGACGGCGGCGGCGGTGGCGGCGACGTGCGTCGTAGCGTAAAGCTGAGGGGGCGTTACCAGGGGCCCCGCCCCGCCCCGCCCTGCCCCGCCCCGCCTCGCCCCGCCCAGCCCCGCCCCGCCCCGCCCCGCCCGCGCGCCGGGCAGCTGTAGTGTCAGGCCGACACAGGGCGGGGCGGGGTGGTCCCGGCTGACCCGGGGCGGGGCGGGGCGGGGCGGCCAGCGACCTTAGGCCCAGTTAGCCGAGGCCTTTCACCACCTCCATCGCGTACGTCTAATTGCGCGGCGGAGCGCATAGCGGCAGGTCGGGGCGGGGCGGGGCGGGGCGGGGCAGGTGGATTACGGGATGGACTTTTCGGGAGCGCGAGGGAGAGAGGGAGAGAGTGAGAGTGTGAGCGAGAGCGAGAGAGAGAGAGGGAGAGAGAGAGAGAGAGAGAGAGAGAGAGAGAGAGAGAGAGAGAGAGAGAGAGAGAGAGAGAGAGAGAGAGAGGCGCTGAGTCGTTATCAGGTGCTGTGCTCCGTGCGTGATGTCAGCACGGCACTGGGCCGGGGCGTGGCGAGGCGTGGCGTGGCGCCGCCGGCCAATGAAAAGGACGCGACTAAAACATCCGGTTTCCCCGCAGGACAACAAACAAGATATCAGCTGTGCATTCGCCCCGCCCCGCCCCGCCCCGCCTCGCCTCGCCAGCCCCCGCCGCACCCCGCACCGCCAGTCCTCAGCGAACCTCCCTCCGCCTTCCTCCTCTCCCAGGCGGCTGAAAACCCCCGGGAGTTATACTGTACCGCAGTCAGGCGTGCTGGCGGGCTTGCCTATCGGCCCTCGCCGAGGCGCCTCACGGCCCCGTGGGCGTATGCAACCCGCCCGCACACCTGCATGCGGTACAGAGTAACTATCACGGGGGTTTCAGCCGCCCGGCCCATGCCTCCACGAGCACCTCCTGCACGCCGTGCAGTGCCTCGAGCAGTCCTGGATGCAACACCGTGTCACTGAGTGCCCGGGCGGGGCGGGGCGCCTAGCAGCACCGGCACCTACCTCAGGTGCACCACGGGGCGGGGCGGGGCCACCGCAAGCACCCCGCCCGACACCGCGGGCGGGGCGGGGCGGGGCGGGGCGGGGCGCACTACTCGTGCTGCGGGCTTTACGACCGGCCGCCCCGCCCCGCCCCGGTTGGCAACCTCAGGCTCGCGACTGCAGCGACAGGGGCGGCGCGCAGGTAACACCACGCACGCCGACAGACATCAGACTAGAGCTGCCAACTACTACTATTATTTTCGTTTTAAAACAACGTAAATTCAAGCGCGAAAAACAGAAAACGAAGCAAAAGTCGTTTTTTTCGGACGGTGAGCTGTGGGTGTTCTCTGCAGGTGATCTGCACGCACGCTGGACAGGGGAGAGACCTGAACGCAGACAAATGACGTCTGTTCATTCAAGAGTAATGATGTTCTGTACCAACACACACACACAAGTACTCGTTCAGGATGGGGGCAGCACGTAGGGGCGGGGCGGGGCGGGGTGGGGTGCGGCGGGCGCACCTTGAGACATTGAGCAGCGCGCGGCGCGGCACCGTACGGCTCAGCAGCCGCCCCGCCCCGCCCCGCCCCGCCTGCAGCGCTGGTTCGAGTGGAGCCGATAGGGCGCGGCGGGTGGGGCGGGGCGGGGCGGGGCGGTGAGCGAGCCGCGAGCGGCGCGGGTTACACTGTCCTGAACCCCAACGCCACGCCAAAAAAACCCACCCCACCGCATCCCGCCCCGCCTCACCCCACCCCGCCTCACCCCACCCCGCCCGCGGGCACGTGGGCTACTGCTGCGCCCAAAATAAATGCTCTGCGCCCAAGCCATGCTCGTGGGCACAACACGGACAAAACTTAAAAGTCACCACAGCCCGCCCCGCCCCGCGCGGCCAAAAGGCAAGCAGGGTGCGGCGGGCGGGGCGGGGCGGGGCGGGGCGGGGCGCGACTGTAAAAGCACGGCTCCGCACCGCACGTCCACCAAACGTTGGCCGTAATAAACTAATGAAAAGCGTACACAGGAGCGCCCGGGCCGGGCGGCGCACGGGCAGGCAGAAATTCTTGAGCGGGAGAGAGAATCTTTCGTTGTTGTTTTATTTTTCCCACCGTCCTGTTACAAAACAGCTTTATTTCTTACGGGGTAGGGGATGAGGCTGAAGGGGAGCGGGCGCGGTGCGCGGTGCCCGGCCGGCAGGGACGAGCTACAGGTGCCGCAGGAGCCACAGGTGTCTCAGTGCCCACGAGCTCTGCAGGTCTACAGGAGCTACAGGTGCCGCAGGAGCCACAGGTGTCTCAGTGCCCACGAGCTCTGCAGGTCTACAGGAGCTACAGGTGCCGCAGGAGCCACAGGTGTCTCAGTGCCCTCGAGCTCTGTAGGTCTACAGGAGCTACAGGTGCCGCAGGAGCCACAGGTGTCTCAGTGCCCACGAGCTCTGCGGGTCTACAGGAGCTACAGGTGCCGCAGGAGCCACAGGTGTCTCAGTGCCCACGAGCTCTGCGGGTCTACAGGAGCTACAGGTGCCGCAGGAGCCACAGGTGTCTCAGTGCCCACGAGCTCTGCGGGTCTACAGGAGCTACAGGCGCTTAAGTCTCGGCTTAAGCGTCCGTAAGAGCTGTAGCTCTGGTGGTCTACAGGTGCTGTAAGGTCCACAGGTGGTCTACACCTGCTGCAGGAGCATGGAGCTACAGGTCCTACGCATCTGCAGATGCCGCTACAGGAGGAGCGCCGTAGCTCGCCTCGCCTCCGGCCCGACCTGCTGCTCCGGCCCGGCCTCTTCCACGAACTCCCCGCAATAATCCTCAGCTCGTCATTGAATGTAGCCAATTTGTGGAGGACGAAGGTCGACGTCGCGACCTGTACTGCCGGCCCAGCCTCGCCCGGCCCCGGCCCCACCGGGCCCCGGGGAAAAACGGACCGGCTCGCCTTTTCAAATCGGCACCCGAAAAAAGAATAATAAAAGAAAAGGTTTGTTGACGGACGGGTCGTGACAAAAATTTTACGGTGACATTACCGCTGGGGGAGCCGTGCTGCCGGCCGGCCCGGCCCGGCCGTCTGTGTTCCTAACGGTTGCGCCGCGGGTTTCCGGGGAAAATGTGAGCAACGTTCCGTCGGGTATAACGCTTACGAACGTCTGCCTAAAATTTAACGCGCGGCCCCCGCCCCGCCTTTGGAAAACGAACAGAGCGGGCTCGTAAAGTTCGTATCTATGACTCCTCGGCTGTATCGTGACGGTACAGTTGTAGCGTGACAGCTGGCACGAGCCTCACTCACTTATATCGAAAGAAACAGGCGCAGTGTGACGGTCTCGTCACGCGGGTGCCGCCGGTCGGGTGCGACAACGGGACGCGCAAGGGAAGAAAAAAAATATTGTCACGAAAAAAATTGCGTGACGAACATTGGGGAATCAAAGCCACGCGACCACGCCTCCCCAGCCCCGCGCACACGCGGGCGGTAACGCTGTAACGCGTAACGAGGATGGAGCGACCCGCCGGTGACAGTTCCAAGTCTCTCCGATCATCCACGTTAATCCCGGGCTTACCCCGAGCAGTAGTATACTTTATTTTCTAAAAGTCGCCGTTCGTCACCGGGCCGTTTTGTTTGTCAGCACAGTCTCGTCTCACACCTGTGGCGGCGGGGCGGGCGTCGCGTCAGCCGCGCCGCGCCACCTGATAGGGCACGTCACGTTAAGCGCAGAAAATAAAAGTGTCACAACTCAGTATTAGGTCACGAAAAGCTTGACACCGCCTAACGCTCTGATAAAAGAGCACACCAGCACCATGCCTCCTGCTCAGCAACGAGAAATTTGTTGTGGCCAACAGAGTTCCGGCTTAGGGAATGACTCGAGGTGGTTGTTGTTATTGCTCATCTCGCTGACACCTGACGATGTATGGTAATCCAGTCCAGCGTAGTGCACCTGCCATGGACATGGCGGGTGAAGTAAGTAGGTCACACGCACAGGAAATGAAGCGCACATGGGACCTGGAGATTGTTTGGGACCTTAACCGTGCTTAACAGTGCTGCTTAACAGCGCTTAACAGTGCTGCTTAACTGTGCTTAATAGTGCTTAACGTGACTAAACTAGACACATAGGTAAATGTGCGGCGCAGGTTTTCCGATGAGATGGCATTAACTGACATTACCACAAATATCCCCGAGAATCAGCTGTGAGAGGGCGACGCGACGGCACGGCGCACGAGAACTACCCCTACACGGGGACTTCCCGGGGTCCGCCCCCCTCCCCTCCCCTACACAGCGGAGCGGCCCCTCCCCCACCCGAACCACCTGTTGCTTCCCCGCCCCGCCCCGGAAGCGCCCGGGGAGCTGCTCGCTGGAGCAGCACAAGAACACCTCCACCGACGACAGTCCACTCACTTTAGGAAGTACACCTGGCCCTCCATGGTGTGGGCCTTCTCCCAGCCGGGCGGCAGCGGGCCCAGCTCGTCCACCTGCGTCATGTCGTAGCTGCGGGCCTTGAGGTGCTGCACGGGGACGGGCTGCGCCCCGGGGCTGCCGGGGCCCTGCGCGGGGCTCTGGCCGCCGCTGGGCTGCGCGCCGTACGTCTGCTGCAGGGACGCGGGCGAGCTGTGGTGCCGGGGGTGGTTGACGGGCAGCCCGCTGGGCGTCACGGTCGCCGGCCCCGCCGCCACCGTCACCCCCGCCAGCGAGTTGGCGAACGCCGAGTCGGCCGAGTTCTCGCGGCTGTGCGACACCGACGGCGACTTGGAGCCCGTCGACGGCGGCGTGAAGAACGAGTTGGGCAGCTTGCGCATGTGCATGGGCTTCTGCAGGGGCCGCTTGGCGTTGGGCTTGAGCACTATTTCGAACAGGGCTTGCAACTCGGACTCGGTGTCCCGTTCCACTACCACCTCCTGCTGTTTCTCACCACCGTCCGGATTTAACGACATTGTCACGGGAGCACGGTCACACAGATGCACAAGGTAATATCGTCAGGGCGGGAGTAAACGAAATAAAATATTATAAAAAAAAACTAAAAATAAACAAACAAAATAGGGTCTCCCCGCCCGGAGCGCGAACGTCCCTCCCCGAGCGCCTCTTGAACCACACTGATGGCGATCCGAGAGGCTGGCAGCAACAAGGAGGCCGTGCCTCCACGGCCATGGAGAGACGGGAACAGGTGAAATAGGGGACAGTGCTGCCAACCTCGGCCGCGCGCCCGGGAGGGAATACCTCGGCCAAAACGTCAGTAGTATCACAGACCCGTCCAAAATTAAATAAAATTTCAATAACAAATAGATTTATACAAAAGAATTGAGGTATAAATGGTGCTTTATAGATTTACGAAATATTAAAATTCAACTGAGAATTTTTGGTTTGGGTCACTTTCCTGGGTGGCGCTAGATACATTCACATTGTGATTCGGAGTGTTTTCGTGTGAATAGGCAGTTGACGTTTGAGAAATTCAGTTCACTTTCATTTGTCAGCCTCCACGTACAACGCGCTGCAGACATGGCGATCGGTACTAACGAACTCGTTGCAAAAGCAGAAGATATTGCCGATCAGGTGAGAATTTATGAAATGCTGTCTTAAATTTGAGTTATTTTTACCTCTTCTCAGATGTGTACGAAATAGTTCTGTAGTTGACTCCGACGTGAGTTTAGGTTACCGACACATCTGTGTCAACGCCAGCTGTCTTCTGAAGTCCACTAGTTTTAAGTAGGTTAATGATAGTTTACTGCGCAAATATTCAAATAATCTTCAGTTGTGGTCAATAAAACCCTTAAATCAGTACCCAGTGCTTCCGACCTGCAATACTCGATTCTGTGGTGTTAATCATGTTGTAATATCCAAGGCTTTCTCTTCTGTGTATGTTTGTCATCTTGTTATGACCATTAATTACTATGCCATATTTCTGATAGTTAGTATTTAACACGGGACCGCTCTATATTTTCTAGTAGAATATTTTTTTAAATTATTTTTAAAACACTTCTTTTAGTAATTTCTGGAAGTTTCTATGACACCTTGGCACTGCTGACTTGGCACCCAAACATTGGCTCTCCAAAATTTTAGTAATGAATCCACTTATCCTTCCATTGGCACAGAGTCCTATGTCTTTATGCATTATTTTATATCCTTAACTTCTCCATTGTCAAAATGAGAAAAGGGGTTTTTCTGCAAGGGTGTAAGGGGTTCCCCCTTGAACTGATATGAATTTTTACTTCCATCTGCTCATTAGGGCATTAGGTCAGAGCTCTGACATATTGTGGTTGCTCGAAAACAATTCTCCTATCATATAAAATACATCAGACTAAACTCCACTGACGCTTTTAAAATAATTTTTTAATATGACTTAATTAATTACTTCTCTGTATTTTGCAGGTGTTAAGATATAAAAGTGTTTTACCCACTATAGCACGTTTGTGCCTTATTTCTACATTCCTTGAAGATGGGTTACGCATGTGGTTCCAATGGAATGAGCAGAAGGATTATATGGATATGTCATGGGGCTGCGGAAAATTCTTGGCAACAGTTTTTGTGCTCATTAACCTTGTTGGACAGCTCGGAGGTTGTGTGATGGTTTTAGGCCGCTACAAAGTGCCCTATGCTTGCGGTGTTTTGTTTTTCATTGTTGTACTGCAGGTGAGACTTGAATTCTATTATCTTTGTTATTGTTGTTTGGTTATGACTGAATTATCAAGACTTTGCTCTTACCTTACAGACATTTGCCTATAGCATTTTATGGGATCTCCAGTTCTTGTTCCGTAACTTGGCTCTTATTGGCGCACTTCTGTTAGTGCTTGCTGAGAGCAGAGTGGAATCAAGAAGTTTATTTGCTGGTGTTCCATCCCTTGGTAAAGCATTTTGGAATTTTAAATTAAATTACTTACAATAAAACAATTATTATAGAAATCCTAGAAAAGTAATAATGTCTTAATTTTTTTACAGGTGACAATAAACCTAAGAACTACCTTCAGTTGACAGGACGTATTCTGATAGCTTTTATGTTTATTACTTTGTTGCGTTTTGAAATTTCATTCCTGCAGGTTTGTTGTGTTTTCTTCATTTTTAATTTTTTTTTATCCATTTCTTTTTTATGCAATGTAATTTTGCTAATCATGAATTTTGTTGTTTTAACTTTTAGATCGTTCAAGATATTTTGGGCTCTGTACTGATGGTCCTTGTAACAATTGGGTACAAGACAAAGCTGTCAGCTCTTATTCTTGTCCTTCTTCTATCTCTGCTCAATATCTACCATAATGCATGGTGGACAATTCCAGCTCACAGACCATTAAGAGACTTCTTGAAATATGACTTTTTCCAGGTAATGAAAGAATTTTAAACACCTTTTCCTAATAAATATTTTAATATCTAAAAATTATTTAAGTAAAGTACTGCCTTTGTGTTTAGTCATTAGTAACGTGTTAATTTGTTTTGTTTTTTACAGACTTTGTCTGTGATTGGTGGTCTTCTAATGATTGTCTCACTTGGACCTGGTGGAGTTTCCATGGATGAACACAAAAAGAAGTGGTGAGAAGTGTGTTTGGCAAGGAAAAACTGTTCTAGAGTTTATGGTGTGGCTATGACACAGGACTGAGTTAAATGTTAAAGTAAAGAGTGTTGTCAGGTATATACAGGTTGCCAACTTGTCAGCAAAAAGTACCTACTGTCTCCCTTCCATTTCATCTTTCTGTTGTTTGTGATAAACTGACTTAAGTTGAATGTTCTCCTCCTTGAATCAAAGAGGAATTGAATGACTGTGACATAATGTGTGCAATGTGTAAATAGTGACTGGATCCTTTATGGTGGAGATCTGAATTACAGGCATCAGTTAAATAAGAACAGCATATTTCTGCCTGTTTGTAGGCTCTCTGGATAGTTATACTCAAGCACAGCGATTTGTACAAAGAGGCACCAAGGCTAGAATGAAAGAGCTGTGTGAATTTTAATTGTTATAAGATGTTAATTATGACAAATTTAATGAAATTCCTCCATGTAGTAGTATTGGAGATTGTAAATCATATTTGTGGGACAAGTGCTGAAACTAGCAAATTTCTTATATATTTTATGCCATCTGAGAAAACAAGTGTTGTGGCTCTATATTTTTTATTTCTGTTAAAGTTAAGGGAAGGAGCTAGGTTTTAATTGACATTTTTTTCTAGCTTTGTGAAGTTGCTAAACTGCGTGTGTTGTCAATTATAAATGTTTACTCCAGAATCCTTCACTCTGTCGTAGTTTTTGGTCAAATTTTATGTTCAAAATAATTGATACAGTATCTGCCGCCCTTGTGAGGATTCCCCTGGTAAAAATTATCATCCGTTACACATCAAACTATTTTGTTACTTTGTTTTTTTTCCTTTATTTTTTCTTCTTGATGCCCTGATTTTATGTTGAGACTTTGGGTCAGGTAATTTTTAAAGAGGGTATTAGATATTAATTAAAATGTTACTTCTGGGCTCTCAATTTTCTTGTTAATTATGCCCTTTTTCTGCTTAAAGGTTGTATATCATTTGTTGTTTGAAGCCACATAAGGCAGTTCTCTGTACTTGAAAATTTTCTTATCTGTCTCCTGAGTGTTTTCTTGAATTTTTATCCATGGTTACCTGATGGTTAGTCATATTTGCCTCAGACTACAAGTGTTGTCCAAGACTGACTGAACTGTATTCAAATTAATGGAAATAAAACTTTAGCTGCCTCTACTTGCCCTTCCATGCATGATGCCCTGTGCCATTGTCTGCCCAAAACATTTTGTAAAGTTACTTAATCATTATTTTTCCAAATGCTCACCTATGAAATATGTAGTTCACTTAAGTTGCTTATTTTACCATTATTTTTTATTTTCTCGTGGTATCAATTGTACTAGGAGTGTTGTTGCAAAAAGTTTTTTTTTAAATGACTGATAGACATGGGGAATGCCAATGTCCTCTCTCGAGGCACGTCATAAAAGATAGGCATGGTTCCAAAATATATATAGTAGGTGTTAACTATTTTCCTATTCCATCATGCTTTCTCCAAATCCAACTAATGGTTGTGATAATAAATAAAATAAATAAATAAATAAATAAAGCTGAGAACAAGAATATTTGCCTTTTTCATTTCCAACAAGTCAACTAAGGATAAATAATTTGTCAACTTTCATCTAAGCTTTACAGCTATCAAAATTTAAACATCCAATTTGTTTTAATACTGTGGCGGAACCTCCCAATATGATTTGCTACCGAAATCCATGTCACCGCAAGTAATATCCGTAATACCCACCAGACCTATCATCAACGCAGCCAACGTTACGTCCCCGACCATCCTCAAGTTATTTGGAACGTACTATATAGGTCGTCTGCACGTCGTCTGCTAGGTTCTCCCTGTCCCTGTGTATTGCATCAACGATAACTGCGCTGCTAAATATGATCGGTTCTGCTCAGTGTCATTTCGTTACCATCACCTGAACTGTATTTCTATCGAGTCTTTTCCTAAGACACGTCTTCTATTCCGTGGTATTGCCCGACTGGATCAGGTCTAACCAAAAATTCTCCTGAGATCTCAGAGGGGTGAGGTTGTACTAGTCTCCAATGGCTAGGGGCACAAGTGATGGTGCGTTAACTTAAAATACTAAAGAAACAGATGGTTCATTGTTTTAAAAATATTTTTATGATGAGCAAGTAACTTGAATGCTTTTCTAATTCCAGATTGCTTTCTATCTGACACAACTATTTTAGATTTACCCGAAGAGGTTTCAATCTTTATATTTTCATTTTTGTCAGCGTCTGAGCTAGGGGACAGTATTTCTAAAGTATGTACATTGTGGAGGGATTACTCAAAAGCGTTCCAGCTCTGGAAACGCCTGGATTACACTGTAGACGGTGAGAATAAAAAAACATTCCCTTAATTCATCTTCATCCTCATAGCAGGAAAATAAATTACTTTACAACAGAAATTTTGTTCTGCACAGGAGTTTTAAGCAGGAGAGAGCAAATATCAGTCTTTCAGACTGCATCAGCGTTTCGAAGATTAACTTTAAAAGACAACACAAGTTTGGGATGTCTTTTGCCGCTGCTCTTCTGCAATTGCTCGAGTATTCAAGAATTGGCCATATGTGGTGAAGACATGGATCCAGGGGTTCTTAGGAGACTTGCTCAGTAAGTTTTATTTCTTTTTCATTTTCATTTATTTTTTATATACTCCAATGATTTATTAAATTTTGTAGACACTACCAAGGTTCCATAGTCTCACTTACTCTTGAGGGAATGGAACTCAACAATAGCTGGTACTCAGCAATATCAGATTTAGCGAAAGGTTTGAATTCACTGACCTTAAGAGCTGTAAGTTCAAAATTTGCAAGTATAAAATCATTTTAAAGAATTATACATGCATTTACTACTATTAACAATAATTTTTTTAATTTGTTTGGGAATGAGACCTTAATTTTTTCTTGATAATTGTTCACAAAAATAAACTCAAACTAATTCCATTCTCTCAGTAATCTTGAGCATGATTCATTAATCTGTGGTAAAGGTTTGCTCACCCTAATGTTTTAAACCGTTGCTTGGTTTACAGGATTGTTGCGTGTGGGCAATGGGTCTTTTGTCAGTTGAATGTACAGCCCTTACTTCCTTAAGATTAACCAGCTGCCGTCAAACTGCAGACCAAAGGCGTCAAATACAAGGAGTAAAGCGAATGCTCCGTTTACTACCTGATGGCTTACAGACATTACAGCTAGGTGCCCATATTTCACCTAATACGGATATAGTACTAGCAATTGGGGAAAAACGAAGGTTTGGAAAATAATTGTCAGTCCCATGTTTTATTTTTAAAAAATTGCTGCCTGTTGGTAAAGGTTCTGTTTGAAATATTTAGGATTGAAAACTTAATCCTAGAAGATTGCTGTGAAATTTTGGACAAAGATTTGCTCAATCTTCTGAGCTTAGGACAGCTGCAAAACTTGCAACTGTGGCGAGCTCACAGAGTGTCTTCAGAAGGCCTGATTAATTTCATTAGCTTTTCAAGATTTTCATGTCTACGTCATCTTGACTTCTTTGATTGTCCGAATCTTAACGATGATGTTTTGCAGGAGCTAACTATTAAGTAAGCAACGTTTTATCCCATATACTGTTGTGTTCCTCTAAACAGATACAATATCATTTTTTTTCTCAAACTCTTGTGAATTTTTTTCAGATGTCGTACTTTACAAACGTTGGATATTAGCAGCTGCCATTTGTTAACTGATTATGGAATAGCAAGTGTTTTTCAATTCTGCTCAGAGCTTCAGACCTTACGAATGAGCCATCTCCCGCAGCCTACAGGACACGGATACCTTGATCAACTTCCACAACTTTTACCAAAATTGATTTATCTCGACGCATACAACTGCACCAGTATACCCTGTGATGTTCTGGAACGCCTAGAAAATAACAAATTAATCGTCATGTCTGGAAGGCGAGGTCGGAGACGCTGAACATGTAATAGAAACCGGCTTATTAAACTTGTTACCAAAAAAAAAAAAAAAAAAGGAGACTTATTTTCAACACATATTTCCTTCAGCTACTCCCCCCCTCAAAAAAAAAAAAAAAAAATAAATAAATAAATAAAAAATTGCCGTCTTTACAATTATTGCAAACATACACCCATGAGTGAAACGGGCTGAGGACGTCGGCAACCCTATTTCCTGGGTCGTTATGGCCCACCACCATGAATCAACGAGCCATCAACGCCACCTCACCTTTGTCGTTTGCCTTTCGCCGGTCCTTAGCGCCCGTGACTGCAGGGCGCGCCGGGGCCGGGGCCGGGCCTCAACACTCCCGCCGATTGGAAAAATATCGACCCAATGACGCCGGCCGGCCGGCAGCTCAGATGAGATCGCGGAGGCGCCGCGCCAGGAGTCGGTCCCCGCCCGTCACCATGGTCGCCAACAAGGAGACCCCCGTGTTCTTCGTGCGCCCCGCGTCGTCGGCGTCGTCGGCCGTGGGCGACGGCGACAAGGACCTGAAGCAGCGCATGGCGCACTTCGGCGTCCTGGACGAGGCGCCGACCATGCTGCGCATCGCGACGCCCATCATCGCCGTGTCGGCGCTGCTCGGGCTGGCGCCGGTGCAGTCGGCGTCGGCGTCGGCCGCCGTCGCCGACACCAAGGCCACCGACAGGATCGCCGGGCGCGCGCGGCCGCACGTGCTCGTGAGGAGCGTCTGGCTCGAGGTGTACTCCATCGTCATCCTCGGCCTCATCACCGTCTCGAGCTACTTCGTGTTCAAGGCGTCCGGCGACGAGTCGCTCCGCCTCAACTCGCTCGCCAACGTCCTCACCTACGCCTCGGGCCTGCTCACGGTCAGTCAAATTTTCATGTACAGATGACAAGAAATTTTCTCAATTTTACCTGAACTTTCCTAAATTTTTCTTATTTAAGTTTTCCTGAATTTCCTGAGTTTTTTGGGTTATTAAATGATTAAATGCTACGTGGTGTCTAGAAAATTCAAAGTTGTTAACCCACCGGAAAATTGTCACAAAATATAAATAAGGAAACGATTTAGGCTCTTTTTTGCCGTTGACAAGAGACTTTTCGTTGCGGGGAAGGGTGGGTAGGGGATAAGGGTGGAGTTAAGGGGCGGCCGCAACAGGCTTGCGCCGTCAATAGGGCGTGAAGTGGAGCGGAGTGAAGGGACAACAAACGACCGTGCGCCGGTCGATGCTCCGCGGCGACCAGGCCGTACCGTCATGAGTTAATTCAGTCATCTCTAAGGGGCAGTTTTTTGGTGGAAAAAAATCATACGGGAAACCACCCTTAATTATTAATGTAGATTTTTCTTTCGCAAGAAGAAAAAATTATAGATATTTTTTAAAACTTTCTTTGGCAGGCGTCTGTGTCGGTGCTGGTCCAGCTGGCCACGCTGTGGACCACCAAGTCCGCCATCGACAGTGTGGAGGGCCTGCTCGACTGCGAGGAGGAGACGCAGACCCTGAACCCGGAGCGGGTGCGGAAGGCGCGCATCTGGGTCGCCGTGCAGGTGTGTTACTCACCCCGAGGCCTCGGGTTCGAATCCCAGTGAAAGCGGTATTTTTTTATTTTTATTTTTCTTGCAGCTGTTACTGTGGTTCATGGTGTCCGCGGTGTTCGCCGTGCACCACGCGTTCTTCGAGGTGCCCAGCAAGATGACGCAGTTGTCGTTCTGCTACCGCGCCTACTCGGTGTCCCGCCCCTTCATGCACATGTCCTGCATGCAGTTCGCCAACCAGGCGCACGCCCTCTCACTGCAGGTACACCGAAAGACAAATAGCTAGACACATCAACGAGTTGATGATGCATGGATTATTGACTATTCCTCCACCGCCACCACCACCAACTTCACGGTAGGGCGCTTCCCGCACGGCCGTGACGACTACCTTACGCCCACCCGCGCCTCTCACCAACCGCCCATAACAAAAATAATTTTTCTTAAATGTTCAAATACAGTATGTCTTTCTGCGGGGGCATCTTTGGCCGGCCCTGGCGCCGGCGCCTGTGGGCGGAGCGGGACGGGATCGGAGTGGCTCGCAAGCGCTACAGATCACATCCGCTACAGGTCACAAGCGCTACAGGTCACAACCGCTACAGGTCACAACCGCTACAGGTCACAAGCGCTACAGCTCGCTAACGCTTCGGGTCGCAAGCGCTACGAGTCACAAGCGCTACAGCTCGGTAGCGCTACGGCTCGTCAGCGCTACGGGTCACAAGCGCTACAGCGAGAATCCGCGCATTAGGCGGAGCCGAGCCGAGCTGAACCTTGAAAAATTACGCACGTGGCGTGAAAACATGGAAAATTTTTGCGACAGTAAACCTCCCGAAGGAGGTTGCGGTTCCCGCCAGGCACAGGGCTTTTACCCCCCGTGGCAGCCAACTACTTCGGTGTTCTTATGGGAACCGGTGCTTTTCTGGCCACGATCCTGTCGCGCAATTCGACAGATTTGATCCCCGTACTGTCAGATTTAGTCGTACGGTGGTTAACCGAACTGCCCTGTCCCCAGAGCATGGAATAGCTATTTTTGGAGCCAGATTCTAGGACTTATGACCCCACGACCGACCACCAGTCGTGGGCATGGGACGGAACTTCCTGGCAACCCGCTGTCGCTACCAGTGAAGAACCTACCTGGGTTTGAACCAGGCCCCATGTGCCGAGTCTCACAGACACCCCACGGCTTTCGCGGCACCACTAGACCACTAGACCGTCGGCTATTCCACGAGGGAGCTCGGTTGAAATGGGGGGCTTGAATTCCACTCTCCAAATTGTTGTCCTCAGAAAAATTTAATATTTTGGTAAGATTCGAACCTCTGTCCTGCGACTCTCCGCGCGGACACTTTGCCGGCACGGCTACGACGCCACGGTACCTGATGCCGGACCACTAGGAGTCATGGTGCGCGAGAAGCCACAGTCACCGAAGAAACGAACCCGGTGTCATGAGTGCGCCTGCTCTCCGGCCAGTGCTGGGCCGGCCGCGTAGCGTCATTGGTATCGACGCTGCCCATAGCACTACGTGGGCAGTGGTTCAAAAATCGCGTAATTTTTTTTTCTTGTTATTTTTTTTTTTTGTTTGGACTAACGCGCGGATTCTCGCTGTAGCGCTTGTGACCCGTAGCGCTAGCGAGCCGTAGCGCTACCGAGCTGTAGCGCTTGTGACTCGTAGCGCTTGCGACCCGTAGCGTTAGCGAGCTGTAGCGCTTGTGACCTGTAGCGGTTGTGATCTGTAGCGCTTGCGAGCCACGTCCGGACGGGATCTCGCGCATGTTGTAGGGCAGGGTGACCACATCATGCGCCCCCGATCGCCGTCCTGCTCCACGCACTCGTTGGTCTGCAGCAGAGCGCGAACCGAATAGGGAAAATCACATCGCGACGTTTTAAGCTGAATTAAACCCTGGCGGCGGGGTAGGGGACGGGGTAGGCTGACCCGGCACCATCGGGCGTAGGATGGGTTGCCTACCCGCGGCACCGCAGGCGGACATACGCCACGCTGCCGGGCGTAAGCACGCGCTTGGATGTCAACGAGTGGAACTTGACAAGGGGAAAGTAAACCCTACTTAAATATTTTTTGGTGTACGAAAGAGCCAGAAAAAAAGCACTTATTCGTACACGAAAATTTTGTTCGCGACTTTGCTTTTGCAAAAAAATACTTTTTTTTTTTGAAACGGAGAAATGTTAGTTTTTTTGAAATTTGAAAATCTGCCAATTTCCCCGGTCGCAGCTCACCTCCATCAACGACCGACTGCTCAACATGCTGGGGCCGGTGTCGGCGGGGCTGACGCCGCGCACCCTGGAGATGTGGAGCCGGCTCGGGGACGCGGCCAACCCGCTGCGCCAGCCGCCGCTGCACCCGGACGTCGAGGCCTCGGCGCTCGAGACGACCCGCGAGCTGCGCCTGCTGCACCACAAGATGCACGTGATCGCCGGCCACCTGCAGGCGGCCTACGGGCCGCAGATGCTGCTCGTCCTGCTCAGCACGCTGCTCGACTACACCACCATGCTCTACATCCTGCTGGCGCGCATCGAGATCGACGTGGTCGGCCTCATCATCGGCACCATCCACGTGCTCGTCATGTACCTCGTGCTCACCGCGGGCAACATGGTGCGCCAGGAGGCGCAGCGCATGGGCGAGGTCTGTATTATAGGCGAGCGGCCAGGGGGAAACAACGCTCAGTTTCTGTGATTTTTTCCGAATTTTCATGAATTTTTCTGAATTTTTGAGATTTTTGTTTTGCAATTTTTGCTCTAATTTTTCCTTAATTAATCTAAATTTTTCTAAATTTTCCTGAATTTTTCAATTTTTTTAAAAAAGTTCCTGGACTTTTCTGAGATTTTTTAATTTTTCAGAGTTGTTTCCCCTCGGCTCACGGGATATTACTCTTGAATCCTGCTGGAGTGAGGAGAGCACCCTCATCCTGCTGACTCTCCTGTTGCAGATCCTGCAGCGCGGCCTGGTGCACCGGCGGCTGAGCGAGCGCCTGGTGGAGGAGCTGCAGGACTTCTCGCTGCAGCTGGTGCGCCTGCCCACGCGCCTCTCCGCCTGCGGCCTCATGTACCTCGACTACAGCATGATCCAGGGCGCCGTCGGCACCGTCACCACCTACCTCGTCATCATGCTGCAGTTCCCCAACAACAACGCCGGCGGCAAGCCCGACAACGCCACCGTCACCACCACCATGTCCCCGGAGGATGGCTCGGGCTCGGGCGCGGGCGAGTAGGTCCTCGCCGCCGATACCCCGTGCTCCGGGGAGCTCGATGCCCCTGCAGCAGGGAGTGTTGCCGGCAGTGTTTACTCCGCGGGTGCATTTGACTCAGTCGCTGCCAGGCGAGAGAAATGTGACACCTAACCTACTCAAAGGTCGCGTGACGAAAGCCTTAAGGTGGTCGGTGACGAATGCTTTACACTGTTGCGCAGGACAGGGAAAATTTTACGAAACTGTCTCGAAGAAGGTATATTTATTATTGTTTGTTTTGTACACGATGGCACCGGTAAACGCACCAACTGCTGACTGATCCTAGAGGAAGCACGGTGACACTAATCTAATGAGGCTATATGTCTCACACAATCACATACATACACACAAACATATATACATAAACCCAGGGTTCTGAAGTACCTCATTTGAGTAACGCAAAGTCATACCCATCACTGGGATAATGGTTCGATATTCAATCTACTTTACGACATGTTTAAGTTAGGACTAATCTCTTTTCTAGCAGCTACGTTAATGATCTCAGTTCTAATTAGACCGGCTCGGGTGTGCGGAGCACTTCTAGCACCGCGCACTTCACCTGTCGGTTATTTTTTTTTCTAGTTTCCGTTTCTTTTTAATGAAAGGAGTAAGGTCAACGGGAGATGGCGCTTTTCACTCCGCCAGCTACTCGGCCAGTATTTTTCGCGCGCAGCGGCGGTGAGGAGCGCGAACGAGTGCTGACGGCACGTGGAAATGTGACCGTCGCGACAAAAATATTTTGACAGTGTTGCGCCTCAACGCCGCCGCGCCCCGTTGTTCCGACATTTGTTGTGAAAGGCGGTGCGTGGTGTATAAATAGACCGGGTCTGTTTTGGCACGGAGGAGCGGCCAGACCGCCTCGTGCGCAACTCTTTACGACCGGATACAGACTTACATCAGTAAATAGTAAAAAAATAAAAGTAAGGGAAGGACTAGCTAAGGATCGGTAACTACTATACTAATACCTCACAAGAGACACGTGTCTTGCTGTCGCGACGACATCGCGGTGACGTCAAAAATGCTGTTAGACGTCACACTGATATCGACGCGACCTGCTGCTCGTGGGTGGAATCCACCCGCCTAGTCGTAGTAATAGTAATCGGGATCTTCGACGTCGTTACGTGTCTCTGACTGTTGTTGTTTCTGTTGTTGTTTTCGTTGTTGTTGTTGTTGTTGTTGATGATGGTGGGTGGAGTCCTCCCCGTTCCCGCGGGGACACAGGGCGTAAATGAGATAGGAGTGGTACAGGCTCGGCGGTACGCCGGCGCAGCTAGTATGTCGCGGCGGGGAGTGTGTTGTTGTTGTTGTTTCTGTCAGTTTCGTTGTTGTTGTTGTTTCTGCTGCCGCCGCCGCTCTTCCGACGGGAGGAGTGGTGCGATCTAGTAGCCCAGTTTCCTCAGAGCTTTCAGATCCAGCTTGCCGTAGTAGTCCTCGCTGTGGGGAAACAAGAAAACCAGAACTGAGTATAAGATTGTCGTGTTTTCTTACGACCTGTTCGTTCGAATGCGACCGTCAGATCGGCAAGATGTTAGAGAAATTATCTTGTTTTAGTACTTTGAAATGTAATTTAATTAAGTGTCCTCTAGTTATTACCATGTCCGTTAGTTGTTCTACAACTTTTTCTGCACCGTGAATATTGTCGAGTAAGTGTAAGTGCTCTTGTTTTCTGTGATGTACTGTTCCTATGTCGGTCTACTATGTCCGTAACTCAATATCTGAGTCCATTTGCGTGTCGAGTCATCCCAGTTTGAGTAAAAGTGGTTGAAAAACTTTTAACAGAGTTTTCAAATAAGGTATTTGCTTTACAGCGTAATATTTTTTTATACTGGAAAAATAACACCATCGTTTTAATTTCCTTCCTATTTTAACTAATTCAAACAAAGATGTTTTACCCCGTTCGCATTCAATCGTTTGAACTTCTAGTACAAATCTTAGTACACTGTAAAAGTATTGTCATTAACACTTGCACCTTGCAGGGAAAAGAAGAGTCGTGCACGTGCATAGTAAAGGTAGACTGTACACAATGTCTCGGTTACTGGCCAGCAGGGAAGCAAGCCATGCACAGGAGGGAAGGAGAATGACAGCAACAGCCAATTTTCTTTTTCAAAAGAAGGAATCACACAAATATATACTTTATTTTCAGCAAAGTCAATAACAAAAACGGGGGGACGGGGGAGAATAGGGGGTTTTGGGGGAGGGGGGAGGAGGGATGACACAAGCGCAACATATATAACATCAACAAAAATTCGAAGAATCAATCTCCTTGGCAGACAAAATTTTTTGTGCTTTTCTCGTTTTATTACAAAGGCTCAGTTTGTACGGGTTTAAGTTGCCGCCACTGGTCGTTGACGTGTCCAGTGGCAGAGTTCCCCTCGGGGGGGTCGGGGCGCCCCACGGGGGGTCGCTCCCATCACAGGTACACTCGCGCGGGCCCCGCGGGCCCGGCTCGGCTCGGCTCGGCCCGCCGGCACTGTGACTCGGCTCGGCTCGGCTCGACACGGCTCGGCTCGGCACGGTCTCTCTTTCAGATCACGCACAACACACGCACTCAGAGTCCACGTCTCTCTTTTGGTCCCACTGGGTCTCTCGTTCCCCATCTCGCTCACACTCTACTCGGAGTCGTCGAAGCCCTGGCCGGGCTGGGCGGTGGCGGGCCTGGACTGGGGGGCGGGTCTGGCGGGGGCGGCGGGCCTGGGCTTGGGGGCGGCCTTGGGGGCGGCGCCCTGGGACTGGTTGGGGGCGGCGTTGGCGCGGCTCTGGCCGGCGCCCTGGAGGCCCTGCAGCAGCTCGCTCTTGCGGATGGTCTTGAGGTCCAGGTCGCCGTAGTAGTCCTCGCTGTGGAGCACAAGGGCCAAGGCTCACGTCTAACCTCCTAGCTCAACTTAAAACTAGCTGCCCAAATACAAGTCGAGAGGAACACGAAAGAAAGTTGACAGGCGCATTTGGGGTACAGAACTGGTAGGTTTGTAAGAAGTGTCGTTCAAAGTTTCAACACCGCCGGGCATGGGGCCGCAATGGCAGGGTTAACGACCTCGCTTGCCCAAGATGCATTTCCCGGCTATATTTAGCTCGATTTTATTGCCTCGACATGGGGTCGTAAAATGCGACCGCGAGTGTGGAGAAAGCACGCTAATTGCAATATAGAGCTACATAAAAATTACGCACTTTAAAAAAGAGACATTTCGGAAGTGGGGTCGGTACAAAAACAAGACACCAATGTCACACTGTTTTGAGGTGGGGACTTTAAGGAAGGAGTAAAATAAAGGGATTACTGAAGCTTTCCATGCAGATCACACGCAGCTCATGCGAAAACGTAAGGTACTGCGAGGCACAGGGGAAGGCTTAACACTTGAACCTGTATCGACTCTAGAAACAGGTATGGCTGGCGGGAGGGTTTTCGCCCATGCCCTTGAACAGCGCGAAGTAGAGTTGGCAAAGAGCAGTAGCGCCACAAAATAGGATCAGGCATGCAGCTTAACGTTTTGTCCTTGGCAGTTCATTTCGTTAGTAGTGCTAGCAAAATTTTGATTTTTTTTTTTTTAAATCTTGCAAACGTTGACTAGATCTGTCTCAGATCAGAAACTAACCGTCGTCACTGCTCCGTACCTTTGCGTCACCTCGACCAGTATACAGTTTCCGACGTTAATATAATTTAACAGGTCACGATATTGTTGGAACCGCGGCGTACTCGTTCCCTCTAAACTGCAAGCTCTTTCAAAAGTCTCGTGTCGCACTCACCAGCCGGGAACGTCCTCGGGGTCCTCGCAGACACCGGATCCCTCCTGGTCGCCGATCTTGAAGACGGTTCCGATGGGGCAGCCGTACTCGCGGGCGACGCCCTCCATGCAGATGTAGTACTTGCGGCAGTCCTCGGGGTGGGCGTGGCGGGAGAAGGAGCCGCCGGCACCGGCGATCTCACCGGCAGCGGGGCAGGCGAAGCCGTTGGCGACCTCTGCGAGAGACCAAAGCACAATTTATCAGTAAAATTTTGCAAGTTTCAAAGTTTTTAAAGTTCCTAGACTCTTTAAAGTTCCTAAAACCTATAAAATTTCAGAATGTTTTGAAGCTTTTGAAATTTTTTGAAGCTTTTGAATTTTTTTGAAATTTTGAGCTTTTATAAAGTTTTGAACTTTTTTGAACTTTTTTGAAGTTTATGAAGTATATTGTATGTTTATTTAAATTTTTTATTTTTTGCAAAAAAATAAAAAAAATAATGACTTACCCTCGTTCTTGCACTCGGGGACCTTGTCGGCCCACATGCACACGCGGGCCTCGCGGTCGTAGGCGAGGCCGGGGGAGCACTGGTACCTGGACGCCTCACCGTTCCAGCAGTTCCAGAACGTGTCGCACTTCTTCTCGTCGGCGAAGATGCCGTACAGGCGGGGGCAGTGGGGAGTGCTGATGGCGGGCTCTGTAACACACGGCGCGTTTAGTCACGGCACTCTAATCTTGTAATTTTGTAAAATCCGACGGCACTTTCTCCCACAATGTTAGACTCAGCGAGTGCCATCGACACACAATGATGCCTGCTTACCCAGCTGGGAGCGGTCACCGCAGTCTACATTGTGCAGGTAGTCGCAGTTCTCGGTGAGGAACTTGTCGTCGGAGGAGTCGAAGGCCAGTCCGTTTCCGCAGGTCTTGAGCTCTGACACGCCGTTGTCACATTTCCAGTACTTGTCGCACGACACGCTGTGGGGGTAGAAGCCGTAGTCGTCTGGGCATTTAAAGCTCTCCTGCCCATACGCTGTAAGGAAAAAACAAAAACAAAAAGGGGGTAAATAACCGTGTCAAACACCATAAAGTGCAAGTGGAATAAACATTTTTTGCACCAGCTCGCTTCCCTGTGCGACGTCTTTTTCACCTGCCCATTCATCCTGCCATTGATTTTCTCTCTCTCTCTCTCTCTCTCTCTCTCTCTCTCTCTCTCTCTCTCTCTAACTCTCTCTCTCTCTCTCTCTCTCTCTCTCTCTCTCTCTCTCTCTCTCTCTCTCTCTCTCTCTCTCTCCCCGACAGAAACTAATTAGTGACGAATCTGCTGCCTCTACTTTTTTTTCCCCTCGCCGTTGCCATTTTCGCGCTAAAAGCCGCCCGCGGCTGCGTAACGTGTCGTGGTGGCGGATATAGATGGAGCTAGGCGGCACGGCGCGGACGCAGCCAAGCACGGCCACTTTCACTCAAGGTGCCCCCCCCCCCTCCCCCTGGCGATGCTGACAGGACGCTTTGACAGCGCCACGCCGCGCCACGCCACCGTCAGGCGATTCAATGACCGACCCTGAACCGCACCGGTCTGCCGCGGGCGTTTAGGTCTCCGACCACGTGGTCACAAAGTGTGTGAATATCGCACACTTTTGCAGCCGTGTGAATTTTCATCCGTACATTTGCCGCTTAAAGTGTGCGTGTGTGTGAAATTCCTTGGAAAATCCACACACACACACCTTTTTCTGTGCCAGCGTATACGAATGGGTTGGCGGCACGGTGGCGGCGGGTCCTTGAGCGGTCAGTGACTGACAGGCGAGCCAGGCGGTCAGGGGTGCGGTGCGTGTCAGTCGCCCGAGGCGTTGCACCCCGCGCGCCGTCAAGAACCGTGTCACGGCGAACTGGATGACGACTGGGAGCGGCCCGGCCCGCGCACCCCACACCACCCTGCACGCCACGCCACGGCCCGGGCGATCGCGTCAACAAGGAATCGGTCTGAAGCTACCTCAGCAAGGCGGTGCGTTGTGGTGGACTCCGGGCTCAAACATGTAAGCCGAGCCACCTCCCCTAGGGCCGCCGGCACTTGCGCCCGGTAACAAAGCGGGACAAAGGTGTGGCGGGGCGGGGCGGGGCGGGGCGGGGTGTGGCGGGGTGTGGCGAGCTCAGGGAGGACTATCCACCAGCCGGCTGCTCCATCGCTTTGAGCAGCTTTGCGCAACTCAATGGCTGACACACTAGTGCCGAGCGAACACGAGGGGGAGGGGAGGGGAGGGGAGGGAGGGGAGGGGAGGGGGTAGTTAAGCTATCACAAACAAAAGCAAACTTATCGCACTAACTAAATTTTCTCAGCAGAACGACTGAAAAACGAAAGGAATGCGCCCAGGGTAAACATAACGCGCAGCAGTTTAGGAAGGGCTTCTTCGCTCAAAGAAAAATTAGTTACAAAACAAAAAAGCACGATTTGTGATTTATTTTCTAGCGGTGTAACCCGCGGGGGGCGACACGCGGGGAGGAGGAGGCGGCAATAGCAGCCGCGCTGGCGTTGTGCAAGTAGTGTTTGTTATTCGTGCAAGGCGTTGACTCCGATCCAGCGCCCTCTATGACGGCGTGGAGGTGCGAGAGAGAGAGATGTTCGGAGGTGGTTTCTTCATGGAGCGCGTCTCCGACCCGAAGGAGGCGTAGGGGCGGCGCGGAAGGTGGGAGGGGGGGGGGGGGCACAGACGCCAAACGCCGCAGACCGAATAGTGTTTCGTCATGGTTTTATGAACGTTTCCTTGTTGACACTGACGATTGAATGGGTCGCATGACACGTAAAAAAAAATCAACAGCCGTGACTACTAGAACGCCCCTTTGAAACGGCAGCCACATGTCCGTCAAACGCCCCGTCGCGTCATCAAAACAAAACTACACAAAACGCCTGGATAAAAAAACAGACCAACAGGCATTTAACCGGCGTGAAAACACACGACATCTGCAGAGTGGTATTTCGTAAAGAAATTCCCACGCACACCCGAGATGCTCACTCGAAAAAAAAAAGTGGTGGGTCCACTTGTGAGAAGAGCAACCGGTTTTCTGACCTAAAAACGAGGTCTACCCGTCCTCGCACAGGGCGGCGCAGGGCGTGGCGGGCGTGGCGGGGCGTGGCGGGCCGTTGCGACCACCGGCCACGCGTGTATGTGCACATATTTGCCCGAGGAATCGGCCTGCGCAATCTCTGATAATTGCCGCCCCGACACGTCCACGGGGTTTCGGCCCGCAGCGCGTCACACGACGACGACTTTTTACTTATTCCTCTATTTGTTTTTCCGCATCCAGACAGGTCAGCACCGCAATTATTGCTTACAACGTTACCAAATATACGCAGGAATGCGGCGCGTGGGGGGAAATATTGCAGAAGACTTCTTTTAAGTAGTTCTATATATACATAACCTAACCGAAATAAAGAATGAAATAATCGGCTGGTCGCTGTCTACCGCCTCAGCCTTGAGGTAGGTCGGAATGGTCGGAACTAGTTTCGAGTGCGGGTCCCGGTCAACGCTAGTGCAGAGGCGGCTAGACATCCGCATGGATCAACTTGCACTTGCATTCCTGTTGTTTTTGTGCACTACTTAACTCATCAACGCTCCGCCCTACTCTGCTAAAAAACCAAGCGGGAATTCAAAACCGAAATATGACGACTCGCGACTAGGTTAAGTAGGCCTACGACCGCCCACGACCCCTATTCTCTCTCTCTCTCTCTCTCTCTCTCTGTCTCTCTCTCTCTCTCTCTCTCTCTCTCTCTCTCTCTCTCTCTCTCTCTCTCTCCCCCTCTCTCTCCCGGGGGCGGAGCCGATGACACAAGGAAGGCGGCGGACCGGTATGCGCGCATGCGCGGTATGCCAGGTCGTACAAATAGGTGTCAGGCCGGTGGATGGCGTCACGCCCGCCTGCAGTCCAGCGCTACCAACAGTCCAGCGCCAATCTTTACACCACGAGTGCCAACCTGAGCGCGAGTCATCTCGTAACCCACCGGGGCTGGGCGGTGTGTAGGGCCTAAGCGCACAGCGGGCCGCCCGCCAAGAGAGTATTACGTGAGGAATGGAGCCTAAGCCTACTCCATAACGATTGTCATTTTTTTCTCCCCCTCTCTCTCTCTCTCTCTCTCTCTCTCTCTCTCTCTCTCTCTCTCTCCCTCTCTCTCACACCCGTGCAGGCCTATAACAACACTGCTGACCCTCCCGCCGTGCGTGTAACGACCCTACCTGACCGTATAACCGAGTTATACGCCCTAGAATCTCTGCCGCCGCCGCAGTCTGAGTCTAGTAGTGCTAGCGTTGGATTACGGACCCACTCTATGACAATCTCATTTTTTTTCCTCGTTTGAACGTTCCAGCGAACATAACAACGACAGCGGCATGACGTGCTGGGAGTTTAATCTACTACTATTTTTTTTTTCGCGGGGAGTACGAAGTAACTTAGCCGGGACATTACCAATACTGAAAAACCCAAGTGTGTGAATGTCGGACACACTTCCAAATGTGCAAGATGTACACACTTGGGCCTCCAGTGAAGGCTTACAGGACCTCGCGGTGGTGTCGATATCAGCGACGACAACAATGTCCACAAGTAGCCCCCCCGTGGCGGCTGGCCTGTGCACGCGGAGGGCCCCGCCCCCCCTGAGCGCGGCCCCGCGGGGGGAGGGGGAGGGGGGGGGAGGCTTACGCAACTCCCCCCGACCGGGAAGTACGGAGCAGTTCAACA